>OZ035983.1:5011666-6235000 GCA_964035005.1 Erebia palarica
TTGTAATAAATCACATTGAATTTTCCGATAGTACTATTTTATTTGACTACGTCCTTACCGTCAGATGTGGCGTGGTCGATTTTTGTGGGAGCGGCTTTGGAACCGTGCGCACATGCGCTTGTGAAAAATGATCGGCGCACAGGCCGCCACCGACGACACCATGATTCCTGTTCAAAATAGAAACGAACGAATTAAAAAAGTTACATAAAATACAAAAATATAGTATACTATCTGACCCCTCCCCACTTCGTTGGGCGGTAAACATTTTTACTTGTGATGAAATTATGAGTGTGGTTCGATTTGTACTGAGTTGGTACAGCGACCGACGAGGTCGCGCGTTTAAACAATTGAGACGATAAGTTTACTTATTTTGATAAGAATTCATAATTGTTGATAATATGACAAATAAACATGACCTAACGATTTAAATTATTTTTTAATATAAAAAACTAAGTACTTTTTGTGACTTAAATATAAAAGTTAGACACATACTGTCGCTGACTTTTCTGTAGGCATTATCAAGATCTATAACTTTTCTCTAGAACTCAATCATATATATATATGTCATCGTAAGAAACGTTTTTGTTCGACCGTTTTTTCTCCGACTTTGCAAATCCGACTACTACGAAAAAGTCTTTTAATTTTTCGACTTAATACATAGCCTATGACACTCACAAATAATATGGCATTCTATTGATAATATTCTTTCTAACAGAATTTTCGGCTTCGGTTCGGGGGTAATCGGTTCAGTAGATTACCCCCTACAACGTCACAAACTCACAAACTTTACCTCTTTATAATATTTAGTATAGGTAACATATATTACAATAAGAACACAACGCATTTGTCTGGGACTACACTAGATGTTATGTTGGATGATAATGTAGAAAAAAAATCCTATGAGTTACACTGGTGGGGTGGGACTACGAGTCCGCAATCGGATGTATGATGTATGTTGAATGTTGATGAAGTCAACAATTTTGGCGGTATGGCTAATTTTGTCCGACAACCCTGTGTTAAGTGTTCGGCTTCCTATTCGGGGGGACCGGGGTTCGAATCACAGGCGCACTTTTGCAGCAATCAATTTATATCACTTGTTTCAGGGTACCTTTCCACCAGAGATGTGCTACATTGCTAAGCGTGTGGATGGAAGTGTGTCAAAACCATCTATAGGATAGAAAGGAGCGCTTGATCTAGCATCTAGCGATATACAAGCTAAAATCAATAGCTCCTATTGGTGGGTTTGACACAACGTAGCACATCCCATGGAAAGGCACACTTAACGGTGAAGGAAAACATTGCGAAGAAAACTGCGTCTTGCCTGAAAGTTGTCTATGTGTTAAGTCAGCAAATCCACACTTGACCAGCATGGTGTAGGTACTATAGCTAAAGTTCGTTTATTTATATTTATTATTTTATTCAAATAAAAGCAAGTAGGTAAATGAGCTTATCTTACTAAAATGACGATTTACTAAAAATAAGTCAACTTTTATAATATTAAGAACTTTAACGACTCTGACGAATGTAAGCGGTAAATAACTTTTATCTTTTGACTAAAAAAGCTAATAACTATGTAATGAACATAAATATTTATATTTTGCGAGCTGTTTGCAAGTACTTATATGTGTAGTACACGATTAGGAAGTTAAATAAAAACATTAGTGGGATCTATCAAGATAAGATAGGATATGTCAATATTTGTGTTCTTTATCAGAGACCCTTCCTACGTGAAAATTCAATCGGTAATATATCTTATGAATTCCAATAGATAGAAATTGTTATATCATAGATTAACTTTCCCACCAGATATCGATGCTTATATTATTCATATCTATTCATTGTATTGTTAAAACGTTTCAGGATTGAGGTAACTTTTAAAATCATATATAGCCCGCGCACGAGGTCCGAGGAATCGGGGTATGAAGAAACGACGGCTGTACGCCACCCCCGATTGTCACTCCATATCCAGCTCGCTCCCAGCACTCGTTTCGAGCTCGACGCGTGTAATTTTGCGATAGCAGTATTGTTTTGCACTTCAAACAACTCTAGGTCATTATAACATTCCATAGGATTCCTCTGAGCTCGCGCGCGGACTTATACTTTGACTCGAATACTTGATATGACAACAAAAGTTCTTTTGCAATGTTGCAGTTTAAATATTAAATGATTACTACATTTTAAACAACGATATTACATATTTAATTTTAAATTATAATGTATGTAGAGACAACTGCCCGGACTACATCGTTTTTATTATATTCTTGGCACTCAACAACATGACAAAATTACGAAGACGGTATTAGATATAAATATCCTGAAATCGTTGTTTTATTTTAGACTCTAATTCAGCCTCGTGAATCATGACCACTAAAGTATGGTTTCTACAAGCATCACTAAAACACTTAAATAATATCGAACTATTTCTAGATTCATTTGACAATCTAAAATCACTTGTAAAAGTTATTTGAATAGAAAACATTTGAATTTGAATTCAAATGTGAACAGTCACTAATACAAGACTGCCGTCTGATGACAGCTAGTTGCAGAAGCTTTTTTTAAACATCAGGGTTTTAATTTAACCGAATGTCCCATCGAGGCATAAAGGCAGTAACAGAAACTATAATATTGTAGTTCAAATATCATTACAAAACGGGCTCCAGGGGGAATACCACTAAAGGCAAGAAAAAAATATTCTGACACTGACCTTCTATCTTGTTGGCATGCAAGATTCTCTTAAGTTAGCGAAAACTTAAGAAAACCTGCTATAAATTTATATCCTATTTAATTTAAGCATTATTTAACTAATGATTATGACTAACAAATCATCCTTTGATGGGGATTTTCCGGATTCGAATGTAAGTTCTCCATGCTCAAAGTGCATAGTAATTATTATGAGTTATGACGCATTTTCATCGTAATCTATCATCGGAACCAAGATAAAGATTAGTCACGTGAAGAGTTCTGTGAGTGTGAGACGTGGAGGCGTTTTACCTCTCTTTCCTTAAGATATTTTACGCAAGATTTAAAAAAAAACAGCCTTTTAATATTCGTGAGCGTGCAAAAAAGTTAAGCTACGGTTAACAAGTTACGGTTTCTTTATATGCCATTTTTTGAATAAATGAGTTATTTATTTCACGTAGGACAATTTGTGCCACTTATGATAAGTCATGACTCTCTCTACCACCGGTTCGGATGTGGTCTGAGGTGATTCTGCCTTGACATGTGTATCTTGATAATAAAGCAGTCACATCCCAAGCTTTCGTTCAACATTTTCCAGTTGAGTATGAACGCTACATCCGCAGACCCAAATCAAATATCGGAGCAGTTTGGCGTGGCACCCCGTTTACCAAATGAATTCGTGTCACATCCCCATTATTGAGTGTAACAAAACAATTGTCCGTAAGCAGTATGACCTAGGCTTGATCTGTAACATCGTGGTGTTGATGGGTATTTAATAACCGAGCTGTTCAGATTGTATAGTAGCAGACGATGTGCTTCACGTCATGGTTGAATATGTACCGAACGAAAGTTAGAGACAAGAATATTGTATAAACTAGTACTGTTTAAGGCGTTGATACCATAATTAGGGTAAGACACTTTTCACGAAAAAATTTGATTGAGAACAGTCAGTGTTTTCGAAGATAATTTAAGTAAAGAAATAAGAAAGATACTTGAAAAATGTCTACAGATTATAACTTTTGTTGAAGGTCCAGAAGCTAAAAGGCGAAAGAAATAATATAGAGGCCAACGATCGGACCGAGAATAAGCTCGATATAAACGAGAAATGCCTTGAATCATTTTTTGATTCAGTACACTCAGGTTATTACACTTATGGTCTTGTTATGTGATTAATCGAGGCTATGACATACTATCTTCGTCATTTCTGTTTGCAAAGCAATATTTGATTTGGAACGTGTTCTTCAAATTAGCAGTTACAGTGTATTGTGGAGTCACGCTTTAAATGTTTTAGAAAATATTTTGGTCAACGAGCTTACCAAACAATATCTTTATATAAATTACCCGAGGCTTCGCCAACATTCTTTAATTACAATATTATAATCTTGCACTTGACGAGAATCATGCCCAATGGAAAGCAATGAATATTGATGTCTAAGTTAGAGCGCGCTCTCCAAGACTTACTTATTCGGTGAAAGAGGAACAAGGACGTAAAGCTTCAGAGCACTGCACAGAGCACATTGTCAAAAGTCGAAAACATATTTTCATATAAATCCCGATCAAATTGTACTTAGTACTTACTTACCTATCTCGGGTTCTAATATACCGATTTTGATCAAAGTTAGAGCAGTTAGTTTGACCTAAAATGCTTTCAAAAAGAAGCGAGGCACGTCAGGACCCAAGGACTATGTGGCAGCCATTCCTAGGAGCGGAGATGAAGGCGGATTTGTGTGTAACTTAAGATGGCGATCTCGCCCCTTTGCAAGTTTGCACCACCTGGTGTTCAAGAATATAAAAGATGATATGCTTCAGACAAATCGACAATGTGACTCGAGCGCTAACTGGTGCACGTTGATAGTGCCCACAGCAAATGCACAAAAGGTCAACTCAATTCTTTTGAAAAGAAAATCATTAACCTTTACATAAAGGATAGACATACCTCAGATGATACCTCAAACCTAACCCAATGTTTAAATCACGTACAAGTGCTCATTGAAATTTTGTATCGCAGGCTGACTACTCGTTACTTTATTATGCAGTTCTTTTGTGTGGTGAATAAAATGAACGATTGCTCTTTCATGCAAATTATCTGTCGTGTTTTTACAATCTGCTCAAGTGACATCATTTTACTTAAATGCACCCGCAAATAATATTGAAAATAATAACTACATATTAATTTCAATATTATTTTAAGTTCCTGGAACAATTTTTTGACTTAAGTAAGTAGGTATTTATTATTATTCAAAGTAAAGATTTTTAAAAAAACATACTTTTCTCTCGATCTGAGGTCCTGGAATGGATAAAATCCAAATTTAGCCAAAATAGCAAGTTGAGATACCTACCTCTCTTCATGTTTATAGTTATATTCACGATGCCCTTACTTTAATCCTTAGTTATTCGACCGTAAAAAGCGTACCTGCACTGTATGGCAGCATGTGTCTCGTATATTCTACGTGGTAAGTACGATGTACGTGGAACAAAATTGTCGGTCGTTCATGCAAATGACTCGCCGGGATGTCGTTGAGATACCTACTGATGGCATAATTTGCCTTGCACCGTATTGTCTCACAAACTACACGTAACAACTTTCGTCTCTTCTGCCTGTATATTAACTGCTTAATGGCGCAATATGCATACGTAAAGTGCACCTACTGTTTTTATTTTACGCTATGAATTTAAAATCGAATGATGAGAATAACCCTTGTTAAATTATTAGGCAGTTTACAGCTAAGTTTTAGAATAAAAATTGTAAAGCCTTACCTAATCTGGACTAAGATTAAGTTTGGTCTAATTCAATCTATGGTCACATGATATCATACTTCATAGTTACTAACCATTTACTAACACTAAATAACAATACTATAAAATATAAGTACTGCCTAGTTACGAGTCATGCAATTTTTCTGTAGTCAGAAAATATCGCTTTATGCAGTGGTAGTTACGAGTAATAAATTACTAATATTATAAAGAGGTAATGCTTGTGAGTTTGTGACGTTGTAGGGGGTAATCTCTGGATCTACTGAACCAATTTTGAAAATTCTGGTACCAATAGAAAGCCACATTATTTGTGAGTGTCATGGGCTATATATTATATATGGGCGTCGACCTACTGTATGTACTTACGCTGTGCTAATTTTTAATAAAAAGAAAATACTCGAAATAAAATGCATGAGTTTTGACTTTAAAACAACTAAACATCCAGAGCAAATCTGTAGCTTATAATCCATTGCAGTAAAATGCCAGGTAGGTAATATAGGTACAGTGTGAAAATCGTCGTCACCTTTGGAATTGACTGATAACACCATTGTGTGAAAGCCATGGTTGCAGATAACTCCATAAATTCAGCTAATCACTACAAATAAGATTGTAACAATCACATAAGAGTGTTATTCACATTCAACCAGGAAATGAAGTCCTAGCCAAATGAAGCATTTCTAAAAATACCTAGTTTATTCCATAACCCACTGAAAATTATTCATTATGACAGTAACTGGCAGGCAATTATGAGACTTACACTAGCTGCTCATTACTATCCTGACTTGCTATTCAGCCAAATTAGTCACATGATCGTTATATTGTGATAACTAAACATATGAATAATAGCTGAAAATAAAGCCATATATCTTTCCGGTATAAGACAAGACCTGACTTTTGGTTAATAGGCATCCAATTTAAGTAAGTACTTAATTTTCTCAATGGATCCAGAAGCTGTTGTGTGGCAATGTGGCAATGGACCGATAGACTTTAGGGTCCCACAGTGCTGGAATGGCAACCTTGCTCCAGAAAGCAGCGTACCTCCTACTAAATGGATTGAAGACATTATTGCAGTTGCAATACTGAAAAAAAATTCAATCCAGTCTAACTTGGCGAAAATTGAACTCAAGATATTCAAGTACTTACCAAGTAAGTATATACTTAATAGTAAAGTATTCTACAAATAGTTATTGTAGTAAGGCCATCTATTGCCATTTCATAGAATATACAGCTGAACATGTGTTTATTTGCACAGACAGCTTGAAGTAAAATAAAATGAACTTTGACATAAGTCTTCTCCACGTCTCTTAAGCAGTTATTATAAATATGAAAAGGTAAGTTCCAAGTCAGAGCAAACCATAGGCATGGACAGCCTTATAATCAAGCATTCTAATCTTAATTATAAATGCAAAAGTCTGTCTGACTGCTACGCTTTCACGGCCCATCCATTCAATCGACTTCGATGAAATTTGGTACAGGGCAAGGTTATATCTGGGGGAGGGACATATCTTTTTACTTTAGACTTTTTATCCCAGAAAATTAAATTTTGGAGTTCCAGCGGGAATTAAAAACCTTTATGCAAGTGGGCAAAGTCGCGTGCATCATCTAGTAACCAAATAAATTGTTTGACCATATAAGAGATATAACAACTGATGAGTACCTCTAAATAAATGTAACATCACACACTTGACCATTAAAAATATACTTACTTTAAAATATCACACTTTGGTCACTTTAGATAGATTAAAATTATATACTAATTATAATATTGTAGGTCTACAAGGAAAGACTTACGTAATTACTTGAAGACACAATTAAAATTAATAAAATTTGTGATTCTTAGGAACCTTGGGAACTAAAATATATGTATATTAGATAAGTATGCATTAGTTATTAGGCAACCAATTAATGAAAAAATATTTACAACAAAAAATTCAAAATTTAACAGTTTAATATTTGAAAAATTATATTGTATGATACGTTTTGCACCTATTTACCTACTCTACTTATATTCAGATTTTTATCATAGTAGGTAAGTAGTCTAAGAACATGGAAGTAACTAAAATAAGTAATTTGAACCGTGTTCCTTTTGATATCAAATGTAATTACTCTACTTAACATTTTTAAATTATAGTCAGTAAAAGTTAACTTTTGCCTCTTTAGTAGGTACTAAAACAGCAGACGTTTTATCTTTTCATTATCAAACTCAATAAATACCTACCAAAACAACTTCCAATTTTAAAATGACATTTGACAGCTGCATAAAAATAATAAATAAGAACAATTTAGATACACGTGCATAACAAAAATGCCGCATTCTTGTATGAAACAGGTTAATTAAAATACACTGGTCAAATCAAAGTAAGGGGTACTTACTCTGTTATTTGACAAATCCCTAAATATTGGAGATAAACACAAACCACGATTTATTTCTAATTTAGCTAATAGTCGGCATCTAGACACACACACCGTCGACGCCATTTTTTACACTACCAATATAACACCCGCCCAAATGCACTATACACTGTCTATAGGTAATTTTGGTTGGTATCAATGTCTATTGAGTATTGTATTGCATAAATTAAATTCCAAAACATAATTATTTGAGGGTACCCACCTATCGGCAATAAATGAATAAAAAATAACTATGTTGGTTGAAGCTAATAATATACACCTATGAATTTCTTTTTTCATCTTCATAGCGATATTAAATTCTGATCAATGACTACTAGTAGTTTAATATAATATTTAATATTATAATTATATATTCTCTCTTATAAATATATAATTTCAATTTACAATGAATTCGCAAGGTATTAAAATTAAATCTGTTCTTTTCACAAAAAATAATTTAAATTTGGCGCTTTTAAACCATAATGCTGGTCAACCTGGTAACGTGACATTAGGAAATGCGTTCGTAATATTTCAATCTTCTTTTCCTTCTAATTATTAGAACTAATAGAAGTTTTATTTTTTTTATCACAAAAAAAGGTTGGTTGTTACGTAATAATAAAACGAAACTAACTTACGAACAGAAAAGTATTAAATATTATATTGTTTCAGTCGCGGTTACATTAGTATTTAGTACGTACCTGGATTGTTAACTTGAACGCGATTACATACGGACAGGATGACAATTCATTTTGTCATATCATTCTTGTCAGAATGACAGTTGACATTTGAATATTTTTAAGTATTTCTCATCGTTGTGATTGTTTCGAATTTGTAGGTTTCGAATACACAGCGAAATGGCTGTACCAGATTATAAACTAAGTTCTATTTTATGTGGTCATTCTATGGACGTAAGATGTGTCGCCACAACCAAAGAATTTTGCATACTGTCTGCTTCTCGAGATAGAACGGCGAAACTTTGGCACCCGGAAGGGTTAGTTTAATATCGTATTTATTCAATACAATTTAATTTATTTTGCTTTTTTGGGCTATCTCTCTAGTGTAGTGATGAGTGCTGCAGTCTAATCGGTTGGAGGTCTTGGGTTCGGGTTCTGAATTTGGGAATTTGTACTTACCTTCTTAGTTTCTAAATTGTCTCTGACCTTCGGCCGTGACTACTGGCTAGTTAGCGTTCCGTTACGATGTCGCCTATGCGGTAAACAATAGGGGCTGGGGAGGTCTAATCAACCCTTACATATAAGGGTTGATAGGTTGATTAGACCTTTCATCATCTTGATTAAGATTGCAGTGAAAAGCTAACGGGTCATCGAATTAAATAAAAAAATAAAGATTTTTACATTTAAAATCACCTAACTTTGTATTTTCCTCTTTAGAGTTAAAGATTTTGTCAATGTGGTAACATATAAAGGTCACAAGAACTTCGTATCCTGTGTATGTTGGTTACCACCTTGTGAGGCATTCCCTGAAGGCCTAGTCATCACGGGAAGTAATGACAATACAATACTGGGCTACAATCTACAAGATGGAGCTGTTCAAATCAATTTAACGGGACATGAAAATGTAGTTTGCAGTGTCTCACCTGGCAATGATCCTGGGATACTTTTAAGGTCTGTGTTGGTGCTTATATAATTGTACAAAATAGATTCATCCATCCATCAGACTGTATGCATCCTAAGCTGGACATAAGCCTTTTGGATTGTCACATCTCAAAGTATTGCTTATTAATGTTTTCTGGTGATTTAAAACATATTTATAGAGTTCATCAGCTAGTCAATGTTATACATGTGAGTATCATAAATGTGTGGACCATCCATTAGACTGATAGATTGCATCATGGAGACTGACATAGGCTATATTTATCTTGAATTATCATACAATTTGCACAGTATTTTTAGGATACCTAAATACATTATCATCAACAGGTAGACATCAACATAGACAAGACATAGGTCTTTGTAGAGACATCCATCTTATCATTTCTGTTTCTATAAACCTGAAGAACTTACACCCAAAACCACACAGATGAAATTTTAGACTTTTTTGACAGTTGTCTTTAATTTACAGTTCAAGTTGGGATAGTACAGCACGAGTGTGGAATGTGAACACTCTGCAAATGTCACCAGTAGTATTAAAAGGACACCAAGCCGCAGTCTGGGCGGCTCTAGAACTTGGAAATGGGGCATATGCCACAGCCTCTGCTGATAAAAATATTAATCTATGGAGGAAGAATGGTGGTCTGATTGTTTCACTGTCAGGTATGTCAAAAGACAGTTTAGATATCAACTGACTAAAAAATATGGTCCTAATTGAGAACCTTTTTTTTGTTGAAGTTGTTTGAAAATGCAGTAACTAGTACCTGCCCATAGTATTTAACAGCTTATTTCATGATATAAAAATTTACAAATGGCTTACAGACATTTTCTTTTAATTTCAAGATAGGCTTGCGCTTGACAACAATCAAACTTAATACCAAGCAATGATAAGGGCTAGGTTGAAGCGCGCCTGCCTAGAAGATGCCTATTCACTCTACCCTTGAAGGTACTTAAGTTATATGTGGCAGGGAATACATGCACTGGAAGGGCATTCCACATCGTTCCACATATAACAATTATCATGTTAAACTTTCATAATGTTATATGAGGCTGTATTTGACATTGATTAGTAACAAGTTTTGTTTCCAATAAAGGCAGTGTGGTCACCAGACTTTCCCTCTCTTGCATATTCTAACATTTTCACTGATTGTAAAATTCTGAGTATACTTTTGACAAAAGTGACCAATCCAAGTCTTGATAATAAAATTAGGATCATTTTAGACATGTTTTTATTGACATATATCTAGTTTCCGATAGAACAAAACAGTGGAAACATTTTACCTTCCTATTTTCTCTACTTAGACTATATTGAGAATGTGGCCAGTTCTGTATGACACAATCTCTAAACTATACTAAAATGACACCTAGTTCTGTCCCTTTCTGCAGAGAGTATTAGGAAAGGCTTAGCAAATTTTTTTAATGCTGTCATTTTAGTTTAGTTTAGTTTAGATATTGTGTATTGTGTTTAGAATCAGCCCCATTGTCAGAATATGCAAGAGATATGGAAACATTGGATACCGTTCTTAAGTGATACTATTCTAAATGCTCGAGCTGTTTGCATCTTCCTTATATATAAAATAATGTTTCCAGGGCATACAGACTGTGTGAGAGATTTAGCAGTGGCCAGCGCAGAAACCTTCCTCAGTTGCTCGAATGATGCATCTGTCAGGCTGTGGACAAATAAAGGAGAGTGTCTTAATACCTACTTTGGTCATACTAATTATATTTATAGGTGAGTTCTTTGAATATATCACTGTAACATTGTGAAAACCGTCAGATTGTCGATTGAATAACAATTGCTTACAATTTAACGCATTATTTTTCGGTAGATTGTAATCTGTTAGGTATATTAACCCAATAGAACCTAATTGTGTAGAATATTATTGTGTATGATATAATCACTACCTATATCATAAAATATAAGCAAAAGGTCAAATGTCTAAATTCTATACCATTAGGCTATCACTGCTTCACTTGATAATTCAGTTTATGTAATACTAGCGAATAGGATAGTTTAATGATAGCAGCCTAAAAAACTTAAACTCTTGCTAACAGCTTAGTACTTAACACAATATTAATGATTATTTATATAAAAAAATTAACAGCAAAATAATGCCATTTATGATTAAAAATTTAGATATGTCCAGTAGTAACAGGGTGCACTTAATCAATGTGAATCACTTAACAATTTCAGTATCAGTGTAAACCTAACCCTTCCACAAGGGTTTGTGACTTGTGGTGAGGATGGATCAGTAAGAGTCTGGGCGGCAGGAGATTGTGTCAGAGAGATACGGCTGCCTGTACATTCTGTGTGGAGTCTTACTTGCCTAGATAACGGGGATATTGTTACTGGTAAGATCAGCTAAACTGCACTATCTATAATCTATTCTATTTGACTGACTTATGGCCAAACTTATTAAACAATGTAACTTATTTGTTGATAAGTCACTTTGTTTGAGTGTATGTGAGAGTGAGTGTTCTATGTTTGGCATGACTATGGTGTTATGGACAGTATTTGACATATCTCGTCAAAATTAATTAACATTACCACAGTGTAAACATTTGAAATGTCTTTTTACTTTAATCTGTAATTTTAAATTTAAATGGTTAGTATATAATTGTGTTTACCCTCTATTTGATAATCACAATTTTTTTGAAATGAGCAACATACTTATTACTTAAAGTTTGTTTTGCCAAATTTTGACAACCAACATAATCTCTCCGTCATGTCATCAACAGACTGTATGAGAATGATAATGTAAAAGATTTTTTCACATAAGACAACTTGTGCCACTTATGATAAGTCGTAAGAATCTACCACCTAGTCTATCTAACTAGTACTTATGAAATTTTTATTTGTACTGTGACATATGTTATTGTCATCAGGCTCAAGTGATGGGCTAGTGCGAGTGTTCACGAAAGACCCTGCACGGTACGCTGATGAGACAACCCTGAAAATGTTTGAAGAAGAGGTGCAAAAGATGATGGCCGCGTCGCAACAGGAGATAGGAGGCTTCAAACTGTCGGAGTGAGTCCTCATTTTTTGACATTTGATTGTTATCTTAAAAATTTCATATTGTAAAAACAATACATTATAGTCCCCAGCAAATTTTTTTTTTATTTTTAATAGATAACAACGACACTGTCACTGAGTGAGATTAGTTTGTGGGACTGTATTATATAATAAGTATTAAAAAAAAAATTATCAATGGCACTAACTTCAGCTTGATACCTCCTCAATAAAAGATGGCGGCCTCAAAATTTGCCTTTATTTTAATGAGGTATTTGTTATATTAAATAGTACAGTTTTCTAGGTATTTTTATTGGTATGATTTATTTATTTTATATTAATTATAACTATTTACTAGATGATGTCCGCGACTTCGTCCACGTGGATTAAGGTTTTTGATTTCCGAGGTAACTCTTGAATTTTTCGGGATAAAAAGTAGCCTATTTCCTTCCAGTGTACCAAATTTCATCAAAATCGGTTGAACAGATAGGCCGTGAAAGCGTAGCAGACAGGCAAACAGTCACACTTTCGCTTTTTTAATATTAGTATGGATATACATAAATAAGTGGACAAAGAGGGCATGATCCGCCATTATTTATTTATTTGCTATTGGGCCGTTTACTAAATTGATTTGAGATTCCCAAAGACCATAAATGAAGAAACTTGTCTACAATTTTTTTATATTCAACTGGTTTCTTTCAAAATAGGTATCTGGGGTTCCCTGTGATCATAAAAGAGGAAACAATTGTCTATAAACAATAACTATTATTTCCAGATTACCAGGCCCTGAAGTACTTTTAGAACCGGGCAAGAACGACGGCCAAACTAAGCTGGTCAGGCGAGGGACAAACGTCAAATGCTACTCGTGGAGCGCGGAACAAAACACGTGGAACGAGATAGGTGACGTCATGGGTGCTAACCCACCCAGTGAAGGAAAGACTATGTATCAAGGCAAGGTTAGTATAATATAGCGGAAAACAAGAGGTCAAATTAAGCTGGTCAGGCGAGGGACAAACGTCAAATGCTACTCGTGGAGTGTGGAACGAGATCGGTGACGTCATGGGTGCTAACCCATCCAGTGTAGGAAATACTATGTGTCAACGCAAGGTTAGTATAATATAACGGAAAACAAGAGGTTAAATTAAACTAGTCAGGCGAGGGATAAACGTCAAATGCTACTCGTGGAGCGCGGAACAAAACACGTGGAACAAGATCGGTGACACCATGGGTGCTAACCCACCCAGTGAAGGAAAGACTATGTATCAAGGCAAGGTTAGTATAATATAACGGAAAACAAGAGGTCAAATTAAGCTGGTCAGCGAGGGACAAACGTCAAATGCTACTCGTGGAGCGCGGACCAAACACGTTGAACGAGATCGGTGACGTCATGGGTGCTAACACACCCAGTGAAGGAAAGACTATGTATCAAGGCAAGGTTCGTATAATATAACGGAAAACAACAGGTCAAATTAAACTGGTGAGGCGAGGAATAAACGTCAAATGCTACTCGTAGAGCGCGGAACAAATCACGTGCGAACCCACCCATTGAAAGAAAGATTTTAGCGAAGAAAGAGGATAAGAATTCATACTAGACTGGTCCTCACATTTCATAAAATATAAATCTTAAAACAGCTGTTTCATTAAGCGACACAAAAAAGCTGTTTATTGTATATGTCACCGTAAGATCGTAAAAACCGTTAGATTATAATCTAACTCGCGAAATTGCAAACTGTCTAAAGATTACAATTTAACGCATTATTTTTCGGTATATTTTAATCTGTGTATATTAACCCGATAGAACCTAAGTGCACTACCTGATTATATATGTCGAACCGTAACTTAACCTACTAGAAACAGACAAGAAAACGTAAATACAATGAATATTTCAAAAATTGATACTCAGAACATTGAACGGTTCACAATCTTTCAACAGTGTACTATTTCGCGAGTTAGATTGTAATGTAACGGTTATTACAATCTTAAGGTGACATATAAATACAAAAAAATACGGCTCAGTTAAAATAGGTAGTCAATTTACCTTCTCAAAGAAGGAAGGAGCGAAATGCATCTCGGCTAGGTTGGTGTATATTAAAGGATCACAAGACAGAAACCGAATGGCTGCCTTAAAACAGCAACTCTGTTGGGTGGCCATGCCAAAACATAACAAAAACGCCGAGCATTGCTGTCAATACTCTCTAATGCCGAGTTGCTATTGCTTATTGTAGATGTTAACTCGGTCATAAGATAAGTACAATCATTGTGTGTATTTAATACTAAAATTTTTATGTAAAATAAATTTATAATAAATTATGAAAAACATAAAAATTTTATTATTTATAAAATTTCACACATATTTTTTTTTTAATGTATAATAAACATTAATGTCAGGTAACAATTAGGTAAACAATAAAGTTTATAAAAACTTTATTGTTGTCACTTAGTTAAATACTGTTACCGTTTTGACAGCAGCGAAAGAAAAAGGTACTTTGCAAACAAAACTGAAAAAGAGAAATCATTCTATTTATTTCAGGAATACGATTTCGTGTTTAGTGTCGACATCAAAGATGGCGCGCCCCCTCTAAAACTGCCATTCAACAAGACTGAAGACCCCTGGGTGGTCGCACAGGCTTTCATTCACAAGTAGGTATCTTGGTGTACATCTAATATATTAAATTCTTGTGTCACAGTTTTAGTGTTTATACTCCTCCGAAACGGCTTGACCGATTTTGATGAAATTTCATTTATATTCAGTAGGTACGAGAATAAGTTTATAACTAATTTTCATTCCCTAAAACACATCAATCCACGCGGACGGAGTCGCGGGCATCAGCTAGTTAGAGTATAATATTTTCATATTTCATATATACTGCCTCGTTGGTCTAGTGGTTAGCATATTCGACTGCGGCCGACGAGGTCCCGGGTCGAACCATTATTAAGTATTGGGGTTATCCGACTAGAAATTCTCAGTACTAGCCCGCAGTACCTTGACGACCTCCGTGGCGTAGTGAGTAACGCTGTCGTCTTAACGTGCGGAGGTCCCGGGTTCGATCCCCGGCAGGGTCAGTTTGGGAATTTATAATTTCTGAATTTTCCCTGGTCTGGCCTGGTGGGAGGCTTCGGCCGTGGCTAGTTACCACCCTACCGGCAAAGACGTGCCGCCAAGCGATTTAGCGTTCCGGTACGATGCCGTGTAGAAAACGAATAGGGTATGGGTTTAATATAACTAACATGCACACAACACTAACAACAGGTTAGCCCGCTACCATATTAGACTGCATCATCACTTACCATCAGGTGAGATCGCAGTCAAGGGTTAACTTGTAGTGGATAAAAAAAAATTAGAATTTCTAGTCTTCTCATCAGTCTGTGGTTGATTGATAAGTCACACCCGATAAGAAATTACAGTTTCCCAATTCGTCTTTTCAGGCTACACTACTAAATATACATTGGTACAAAATGTTATTTTATTCGTTTATTTATTGATAACACCAATTGGTCTCCATCTCTCAACCATAGTTAAGAAACTGCATACGAATTTGACATTCATTGAGTGGCATTTTTTTTAATTCTACCAGTTTCCTCTGTCATGCCTCACTTTCACCCCGCAGCGTTGCTCTGTCGAAAGTCGAGAGAATAACATAAGCCCACAGAAAATAACGAGAAAATAAATACGAGACTAATAGGAAAGAAAGTAATTACATACACTGTGATACTAGTATGGATTATTTACGTTACATCAAAGTGTTTCTTTTCAGAAATGATCTATCTCAAGGATATTTGGATCAAGTAGCCAACTTTATAATTACGAATGCTAAATTGGACACACTGCCCGCTTCTAGTAATGGGTAAGTGTATTATTTATGTTCACAAGTGATTGTTTAATAGGGATGATGACAACTCAATCAAATCAGCAACTCTTTATCGAACTTAAAAACGCTCTTCTACTATGGAAGTTGTATGAAATTTGCAATTGTGACGTCATCAAACTTCCACAAGTCATAATACTATTAAAAAACACCACTGCCCTGCCAAAATAAAAATCTAGTTAAATAGAATCTTATTCACATTTTTATTAAATGATTATTTTTTTTGTCACTGGATATTGAATTATAGTTTTTGGAACTAATCATCATTTTCTAGATGATGATTATATAGTTAATCTTATTTTCCATTTTTATTCCAACTTTAGTCTTTAATAATGCCCATGGTCACCCCATCAATTTTTTTTAAATTTTACTAGCCTATGTCACCCGGGATAAGCTAGGGATTCTAACGATACTACATTTATCAAAATCGGTTCAGGGGTATAGAAGTATGGTGGAATATACAAACTCACATACATGAACCCTGGAAACAATATACTCCCTTTTTCAGGCAGTCGTATAAAATATTTAATTCAATCTCAAAAGCAAAGCTGACAGTACTCAGTCGGGTAACTATTCCAGGTTCGCCGACCCGTTCACGGGCGGGTCCCGGTACGTGCCCGGGTCGGGCCCGGTGCCGGGTCTGCCGCCCCCGGCCGCCACTGACCCCTTCACGGGCTCGGGTGCCTACACCACCGCCGCCGCGCAAGCCGCCACTGAGAAACCGCTCGTGCCGCACGACTCTTATATCAGGTCTTTTTTTTTTTATCCACTGCAAGTTATAGGCCTATTACACTGCACTTTTCTCAGGGACCCTTACACTGGAATCAGTCTAGTTATATCAGGTCTTTTTTTTTAAATCCATGTTGGGGATATGCGTGTAAATAGTTGTGAGATGGAGCAGAATTGACACAGACTCGGTGTTATATATGGCAATATATTTACAGATTATCCTAACCTTATATACTAAGAAATTAGGTACACTAGAATGGGGAGAAACCTTGTACTTATATAGCGCTATTATGCTACGTGACAAAGTGCGAACTAAATATAATTAAATTGTAATAAATAAATTCATAACCTCTAAAGTTTCTATGGTCACGTTTTGCTAAGTGCCATAATCTACTACAAGTTATAGGCCTATTACACTGCACTTTTCACAGGGACCCTTCCACTTGAATCAGTGTGTTGTAATAAAATTTAGGGAGAAAGGGTCCCTACATTGGTCCTTATTGCCCACCCTTACCTCAGGGCCCTGTAAAAAGTGCAGTGTAATAGGCCTATAAGTTATAACTATTCCCGTTCACGAGCGGGTCCCGGTACGTACCCGGGTCGGGCGCCACTGAGAAACCGCTCGTGCCGCACGACTCTTATACCAGGTCTTTTTTTTTTATCCACTACAAGTTATAGGCCTATTACACTGCTCTTTTAACAGGGACCCTTACACTGAAATCAGTGTAGTGTAATAAGATTTAGGGAGAAAGGGTCCCTACATTGGTCCTTATTGCCCACCCTTACCACAGGGCCCTGTAATAAGTGCAGTGTAATAGGCCTATAACTATTCCCGTTCACGAGCGGGTCCCGGTACGTACCCGGGACGGCCGCCACTGAGAAACCGCTCGTGCCGCACGACTCTTATATCAGGTCTTTTTTTTTTATCCACTACAAGTTATAGGCCTATTACACGGCTCTTTTCACAGGGACCCTTACACTGGAATCAGTGTAGTGTAATAAGATTTACGGAGAAAGGGTCCCTAAATTGGTTGTAATAAGCGACGCTCTAACTAGCGGCCACACCCACCCTTACCACAGGGCCCTGTAATAAGTGCAGTGTAATAGGCCTATAACTATTCCAGGTTCGCCGACCCGTTCACGGGTGGGTCCCGGAAAACCGATCGTGCCGCACGACTCTTATATTAGGTCTTTTTTTTTTTGTCCATGTTGCGGATATGCGTGTAAGTAGTTTTGAGATGGAGCAGAATTGATTGATACACACAGACTCGGTGTTAATATGGCAATATATTTACAGATAATCCTAACCTTATACTAAGACATTAGGTACACTAGAGTGGGGAGAAACCTTGTAATTATGTAGTGCTAAAAATATTGCTTATTTATGCTACGTGACAAAGTGCGAACTAAATATAATTAAATTGTAAATAAATTCATAACCTCTATAGTTTCTATGGTCACATATTGCTAAGTGTCATAATCTACTACACGTTATAGGCCTATTACACTGCACTTTTCTCAGGGACCCTTACACTGGAATCAGTCTAGTTATATCAGGTCTTTTTTTTTAAATCCATGTTGGGGATATGCGTGTAAATAGTTGTGAGATGGAGCAGAATTGACAAAGACTCGGTGTTATATATGGCAATATATTTACAGATTATCCTAACCTTATATACTAAGAAATTAGGTACACTAGAATGGGGAGAAACCTTGTACTTATATAGCGCTATTATGCTACGTGACAAAGTGCGAACTAAATATAATTAAATTGTAATAAATAAATTCATAACCTCTAAAGTTTCTATGGTCACGTTTTGCTAAGTGCCATAATCTACTACAAGTTATAGGCCTATTACACTGCACTTTTCACAGGGACCCTTCCACTTGAATCAGTGTGTTGTAATAAGATTTAGGGAGAAAGGGTCCCTACATTGGTCCTTATTGCCCACCCTTACCACAGGGCCCTGTAAAAAGTGCAGTGTAATAGGCCTATAAGTTATAACTATTCCCGTTCACGAGCGGGTCCCGGTACGTACCCGGGTCGGGCGCCACTGAGAAACCGCTCGTGCCGCACGACTCTTATACCAGGTCTTTTTTTTTTATCCACTACAAGTTATAGGCCTATTACACTGCTCTTTTAACAGGGACCCTTACACTGAAATCAGTGTAGTGTAATAAGATTTAGGGAGAAAGGGTCCCTACATTGGTCCTTATTGCCCACCCTTACCACAGGGCCCTGTAATAAGTGCAGTGTAATAGGCCTATAACTATTCCCGTTCACGAGCGGGTCCCGGTACGTACCCGGGACGGCCGCCACTGAGAAACCGCTCGTGCCGCACGACTCTTATATCAGGTCTTTTTTTTTATCCACTACAAGTTATAGGCCTATTACACTGCTCTTTTCACAGGGACCCTTACACTGGAATCAGTGTAGTGTAATAAGATTTACGGAGAAAGGGTCCCTAAATTGGTTGTAATAAGCGACGCTCTAACTAGCGGCCACACCCACCCTTACCACAGGGCCCTGTAATAAGTGCAGTGTAATAGGCCTATAACTATTCCAGGTTCGCCGACCCGTTCACGGGTGGGTCCCGGAAAACCGATCGTGCCGCACGACTCTTATATTAGGTCTTTTTTTTTTTGTCCATGTTGCGGATATGCGTGTAAGTAGTTTTGAGATGGAGCAGAATTGATTGATACACACAGACTCGGTGTTAATATGGCAATATATTTACAGATAATCCTAACCTTATACTAAGACATTAGGTACACTAGAGTGGGGAGAAACCTTGTAATTATGTAGTGCTAAAAATATTGCTTATTTATGCTACGTGACAAAGTGCGAACTAAATATAATTAAATTGTAAATAAATTCATAACCTCTATAGTTTCTATGGTCACATATTGCTAAGTGTCATAATCTACTACACGTTATAGGCCTATTACACTGCACTTTCCACAGGAACCCTTCCACTTGAATCGGTGTAGTGTAATAAGATTTAGGGAGTAAGGGTTCCTAATTTGATCCTTGTAGGCCTACTACACTGCACTTTTCACAGGGACCCTTCCACTTGAATCAATGTAGTGTAATAAGATTTAGGGAGTGAGGGGTCCTAAATTGGTCCTTATTGCTGTGTAATAAGCAACACTCTAAGTTGCGGCCACGCCCACCCTCACCACAGGGGCCTCTTAAAATTGCAGTGTAATAGGCCTATAAGGCCCCGAGACCACCAGAGCGGAGATTAGAGGAGAGGTGATGTGATTTAAACAACCAATAGAATTTCGTTATTCCGAACCAGTGGTAGATTCACTCGACGATTCAAAAGCACCTGTAAGAGTTTGTTTGGATAAAAAACATTTGAATTTTGAATTTTTCAGGTTCGACCAAGCCAATCTAAAAGCAATACACGATAAGTTAAAGGAGTTCAACAGCAAAGTAGGGGATGGTCTGAGCGCCTTCTCTGACCAACAGCTGGAGAATATCGTCAAATTAGGGGAAATGGTGAGTTGGATATACTTAGAATAATGTCTCGGATATGTCACCGTAAGATTGTAAAAACCGTTAGAGTATAATCTAACTCGCCAAATTGCAAACTGTCGAAAGATTACAATTTAACGCATTATTTTGCGGTAGATTGTAATCTGTTAGGTATATTAACCCGATAGAACCTAAGAACCTACTACCTGATTATTTTTGTCGAACCCTAACCTACAAGAAACAGACAAGAAAACGTAAATACAATGAGTATTTCAAAAATTGACACTCAGAACATTGAACGGTTCACAATCTTTCGACAGTTTACAATTTCGCGAGTTAGATTATAATTTAACGGTTTTTACAATCTTACGGTGACAGATATCAAGCGTGTGTCTATGGCTGAGTTATTCGAAACAAGTTTTAAATATAATGTGAACTAATATTATTAATGCGAAAGTGTGTTTGTTTGGTTGGTTTGTCCTTCAATCACGCCGAAACGGAGCAATGGATCGACGTTATTTTTTGCATGGGTAGTTGAGGACCTAGAGAGTGACATAGGCTATTTATCCCAGCTTTTTATCTCGGAAAATTAAGAAGTTCCCGCGGGAATATAAAAAACCTTATGACCGGGTGAAGTCGCAGGCATCAGCTAGTAGGTACGTAATAAATTAGTTTGATCTAATTTGAACTGAGAGTGAACGAATGAGAAGAAGTTTAAGCCCTAGCCAGGTTTCATACGTTTCGTGTCTATTCTCTTTCTATAATCAAGGAATGACATCAAGGAATATTTAAATTGACTTGTTTAATATTTTTATCTAATAACTAGCTGATGCCCGCGACTCCGTCCGCCTGGATTAAAGGGGGGGGGGCTGTTTTAGGGGTGTAAAAATTGGTTATAAACCTATCTATTCTCATACCTACTAAATATACACATGAAATCTCATCAAAATCGGTCAAGCCGTTCCGGAGGAGTATAAACACTAAAACTGTGACAAGAATTATATATATTAGATAATTTAATTAACCTGCCTGAAATTTTCACACTAATGATTTAGTTGAATGTTCTGGCCTCTCTTTGACATTTCTTACCATCAAATATTATTGTATACCATTCTTTGCAAATAAATGATTATTTATTTTTTTATTTATAATCGATAACAATTAGAAATATATATTTTTTTCTTTGACCACGTGACATAGCGATAACGAATATGTAATGCTCATACATTCCCATAGTTTTCTAAACGATTAAAGATAGTCACCTTGGCTAGGCTTCCTGGATGATGACATATTACTCTTCTTTTCTTTCCGGAATATCCAAGCGGTCCCCGGATTTCTTTTAAACCTAAATCCACTGAGACAATAGCGGGCATGATCTAGTCAATCTATCTAATATATAAAATTCTTGTGTCACAGTTTTAGTGTTTATACTCCTCCAAAACGGCTTGACCGATTTTGATGAAATTTCATATGTATAGAATAGGTTTATAAAAAATTTTTACACCCCTAAGTGTTAAGGGTGGTCCACCCCAAAAAATTTTTTTTAATTTTTTGGACAATTTTTTTTTGTTATTTTTTTATGGTGTGGAATTGAAAAATACATTTAGTCCTACAATTTTACCCTCCTACCACCGACCCCTATGTTTTGATAGCATTTTATATTTTTCAACTCTGGTCGATAGCTGATCAATGGGGTCCCGTTTTGCCAAATTCCTCCGTTTGGGAGCAGCATAATAGCAAGTTTAATAATTCATATGGCAAAACAACGTTTGCCGGGTCAGCTAGTTACAATATAAACTTTTTATTTATTTGTTTCATGTATGCTTTAGAATTTTATAGGCTTACTTAATTTTTTTACAGAATTGTACATACAGTCCTGAAACAGTACAATCACTAAAGCAAATGTTAGAATGGCCCAAAGGTTAGTAATGTTTTAGAACTTATATTATTACTTCAACGACCTCCGTGGCGCAGTGTGTAGCGCTGTTGTCTTAACGTGCCGAGGTCCCGGGTTCGATCCGCAGCAGGGTCAATTTTGTAATTTATAATTTCTGAATTTTCCCTGGTCTGGCCTGGTGGGAGGCTTCGGCCATGGCTAGTTACCACCGGCAAAGACGTGCCGCCAAGCAATTTAGCGTTCCGGTACGATACCGTGTGGACACGGAATAGGGGTATGGGTTTAATATAACTGCCATGCCCCTAACAGGTTAGCCCGCTACCATCTTAGACTGCATCATCACTTACCATCAGGTGAGATCGCAGACAAGTGCTAATAAAATCATCTAATATCAAAGAATTCATATAATCCGTCGTAACTTAACTGACCCAGTGTCCAAAATTCAATTTTTTGTTTTTTTTATTAATTTTTTCATACATACTAGTGAAGCTGTTACCGGGTCAGATAAGTTTGTGGGACTTTATATCAGTGGCGTGCACAGGGTTTGAACTTGGGTTTAATTAGACAGAATATCTATTTACTGACTGTCATGATGAAAAATGAGCATTGACGTAGTTCCATCTGGGTAAGCAGTGCTTTTATGCATCTATGAACTGCACGCCACTGCTTTATATTATGATATATGTATTTAAAATGAACATTTTTTTCTTTTTGTTTCAGAAATTCTATTTCCAGTTCTCGATATAACTAGACTAGCGGTTAGAAACAAGGAAATCAATGGTCAGATATTCGATTCGAATCACGGACCTAATTTCGTTAAATATTTATTAACATTACTTACTCCAGGTAAGGCTGATTAATTACTAGATGATGCCCGCGACTTCGTCCGCTTGGATTAAGTTTTTTCAATTCCCGCGGGAACTCCTTAATTTTCCGGGATAAAAGTCACCTATGTCCTTCCCCGGGATACAAACTATCCCTATACCAAATTTCATCAAAATCTGATGAAGAGATAGTTTTTTTGATTCCCGCGGGAACTCTTGAATTTTCCGGGATGAAAAGTCGCCTATGTCCTTCCCCGGGATACAAACTATCTCTGTAGCATATTTCATCAAAATCAGTTGAACAGGTGGGCGTGAAAGCGTAGCAGGCAGGCAGATGGGCAGACAGACAGAAACATTTTCCCATTTATAATATTAGTATGGATTATGACATGATTAAAAAAAATGATTTTGGATTACACTTCTAGTAATGAATAGTATCATGACATTAGATAGCTATAGAAACATAGATAATACTAGATCATGCACGTGACTTTGTCCGCCTCAATTAATGTTTTTGAAAATCACGTGAGAACTCCAGGATTTTCCTTGATTACGAAATACGAAATTTCGTCAAAATGGTTGATCGAATGGACATTCGTTCGCATTTATAATATTAGTATGGATTACAAAGAACAAAATTGCCTATGTCAGGCTCCAGGATGACTCAACATATCTGTGTTCAAACAAATTTTACCAAAATCGTTTAAGCAGAAAAGCCGTCAAAATGTTAGAAACAGACACCTGTACGCATTTATAATATTACTTGTTTTTTATATTATAAATTTTTTATTTAGTTAATTATTTATTTATGTACCTACCTACGTACATAGTTGTTGTTTTTGGAAGCGGCGATAGGTAATAAGCCTATTACATTGCACTTTCCACAGGGACCCTTACACTTCAATCAGTGTAGTGTAATAAGATTTAGGGAGAAAGGGTCCCTAATTTGATACTTATTGCTGTGTAATAAGCGACGCTCTAACTTGCGGCCACGCGTGTAAGTGTGGAATAGGCCTATTAGTACTTAAGACACCTGACCTCCTGTACGGGATCGCGGATTCGATCCCCGGGCACGCTTCTTTTCGAAGTTATGTAAGTTTTAAGAAATTAAATATCACTTGCTTCAAACGGTAGAGGAAAACATCGTGAGGAAACCTGCATGCCAGAGACTTCTTCATAAGGGATTGTCCTTAAAATACGTCACAGGTTAATAGGGGGGAGGGGGTCGACGAACCGTGATATTGTGTTGCAAGGGGTCCTAAGTTTCTTGACGACCTCCGTGGCGCAGTGTTGAGCGCTGTTGCCTTAACGTACGGAGGTGCCGGGTTCGATCCCCGGCAGGGTTTGGAAATTTATGAAAAAAAAATCTGAATTTTCCCTGGTCTGGCCTGGTGGGAGGCTTTGGCCGTGGCTAGTTACCACCCTACCGGTAAAAGACGTGCCGCCAAGCGACTTAGCGTTCCGGTACTATGCCGTGTAGAAACCGAATAGGGCAATAACAGGTTAGCCCGCTACAATCTTAGACTTCATATTCACTTACCATCAGGTGAGATCGCAGTCAAGGGCTAACTTGTAGTGATTAAAAAAAAAACCGTGACGTCACATTTCAAAATGGAGAGAGATGTTGCTTTCACTGTTTCACTGTTGCAGACAATCTGCCAGCGAACACAATGCTCGCCATGAGAGTGCTAGTGAACGCTTTCAGCGACCTCCCCGGCGAGATGCTAGTACTGGCCGCAAGGGAGAGTGTGGTGCACGCGATTATCTCCCTTACGCACCTTAACAATAACACACAGGTTAGTTTGACATTCATCATTGACATTTTAATACACAGGTGAGACTATAGGGAATTGGGGCACATTGAATCATTGATATTTTAATACACAGGTGAGACTATAGGGAATTGGGGCACATTGAATCATTGATATTTAAATACACAGGCGAGACTATACGGAATAGGGATGATGTCTATATCAAAAATATATTGGTTCTAACTGATTATTAAATAGAGGGTCTTCCAAAGGACCTAAAATTCACATTCTCGGTTTGTTTTAAGTTTGATAACCATTTTATAATATAGATTAAAGAAAAAAGTGCGTTGAAATATGATGACGTCACAATTGCAAATTTCATACAACTAACATACTAGAAGAGCGTTTTTAAGTTTGATAAGGAATTGCTGATTTGATTGAGATGTCATCATGCCTATTGGGGGACCCATTATAATAACCAGGTAGGCTTATAGGGAGTTAGGGCACATTGAATCATTGACATTTTAATACACGGGTGAGACTATAGGAAATTGGGGCACATTGAATCATTGACATTTAATACACAGGTGAGACTATAGGGAATTGGGGCACCCTGAATCATTGACATTATAATAACCAGGTAGGCGTATAGGGAATTGGGGCACATTGAATCGTTAACATTTTAATACACAGGTGAGACTATAGAGAATTGGGGCACCCTGAATCATTGACATTATAATAACCAGGTGGGCCTATAGGGAATCGAGGCACATTGAATCATTGCCATTTTAATACACAGGTGAGACTATAGGGAATTAGGGCACATTGAATCATTGACATTTAATACACAGGTAAAACTACAGGAAATTGGGAGACCCTGAATCATTTGACATTATATTATAAACCAGGTGGGTCTATAGGGCATTGGGGCGCATTGAATCGTAAAATTTTAATACACAGGTGAGACTATAGGGAATTGGGGCACATTGAATCATTGACATTTAATACACTGGTAAGACTGTAGGGAATTGGGGCACCCTGAATCATTAACATTTTAATACACAGGTGATACTATAGGGAATTGGGGCACCCTTAATCATTGACATTTGAATACACAGGTGAGACTATAAGGACTTGGGGCACCTTGAATCATTGATATTTTAATACACAGACAAAACTAAATTTTATTTATTTATTCTTACAATTCAGATCGCAGCTGCGTCACTACTCCTCAACTTGTCGGTAGCTCTCGCCCAACAGACAGACAATATGGAGCTTGCGGAGTGCATAGTCGACTTGATGACTAAGATCACTGATAACGAAGCATATTTTAGGTTTGTATATATATATTGAAGCGACGTATCTTTTCCGAACGATTTGGAGACCCCACTTTGATATTTAATATTAAATATATATCCTTAAGTAGCCACAACTTAAGCCCATTAACGTCCCACTGCTGGACACAGGCTTCCACTCTCATAGAGAAAGGGAATTAGCTTAGACCCACCACGCTGCTCCAATGGGTCGGTGGGCTTTATCGACTATTATCATGTTAGTGATAATAACCGGGACGGATGGCTTAACGTGCTCTCCGAGGCACGGGGGTGAAACACTGCCAACTTTCTATCTCCGGGCTAGTATTGAGAATTTCTAGTCAGAAAAACCCAATACTTAATTATGGCCCGACCCGGGACTCGAACCCGGGACCTCGTCGGCCGCAATCGAACATGCCAACCACTAGACCAACGAGGCTGTCAAATAGCCAGTACATGTCATGTTATCCATTCTAATATTATAAAATAGATGATGCACGCGACTTCGTCCGTGTGCGTTAAGGTTTTTTGATTCCCGCGGGAACTGTTAAATCTTCCGGTATCAAAAGTAGCCTATGTCCTCGGGATACAACCTATCCATGTACCAAATTTCATACAAATCGGTTGAACAGATGGGCCATGAAAGCGTAGCACACAGACAGACTGCTTTCGCATTTATAATATTAGTATGGATGCTAAAGGGTGTTTGCTTTTTGGCCTCAGTTTATCCAATAGAAAAGAGCATCGGATCGACATGTTTTTTTTGCATGGAAATAGTTAAGTACCAGGATAGGGACTTAAACTATTTGTTATTCTGGATAATCGAAGAGTTCCCGCAGGGTTTCGAAAAAACCCTAAATCCACGGAGATTCAATTGGGCAATCAACTACTATTTTGTATGACACACTTAGAAATGGTATATTATCCATCGATATACATGTCTGTACTAGATGGGCCCTTTCATAGAAAAGAATTGGGCGTCCGACATGTAGAGCGCGCTCCACACCTGTATAACCCTGTCCTTGTCCCCGCAATAGCGCTGTCCCGCTTTTCAGACTAGATAAGTCCAGATTCTGTTTGACAGGGCCCGTCTATAAATTGAGGTCGTTGGTATTATCTCTTTTACAGGGCCTTAGTAGCACTAGGGACGTTATTAGCAGAAGCACCAAACAAACTTATAGTTCAAACTAAAATCGTCTCAAATGTTCAACTACACAACAGACTGAAGAGAGACAGCGCAGAAGTCGACCCAAGCTTTAAGAAGATATGCATCTGCTCACAGCAGATCTTGAAAATGTTATGAAATGCAATGGAAATGTAACCTTTATTATATAAATATAACGCTGGTTTTATTTTTTTCAACTGATATTGATATTAGGGAAATGAAACCTTAATTTTATAATAAGGCTGGTTTTTTCATAAAATATTTTGTAAACATACCAATAGCCTGCTTTTTTCGCCGGTCTTAAGGCAGATTTACATTAGGCCAGTTACTCGAGATGAGTCAGCGCTGGCTTGGTACCTACTGATATTATGCAAAATCAATTAGCATATGCTGCATGTCAGTATTCAAACCGAACTTAAATACATTCTCTCTAAAGTAAACTAAAATGACAGCTCTAAATTTACCCCTTTCCGCAGGAAGTATTATGAAAGGGTACCAATATTAATATTAATAATTAATAGAGCTGTCATTTCAGTTTAGTTTAGAGATGGTGTTCAACAGAATTGGGACCCGGTTTAAGTTATCATCATTTCTGGCTTAATGTGAATTCCAAACGTATACGAGCTCTTTCAAGATTAGTTATTGCTGGCTTGGTACTGAATACTGATATTGATAACTATTTTAACCAGACCTCCCCCGATGTCATCGAGCCCTAGGGCTCTTTTCTTGGCGACGCTTAGCGCTCGCCCATCCCCCCGGTGACGCTGTAGCGGCCAGTAGGGCCTATGCAGCATACTCAATCCGAAAAAAAAAAACCAGACCTTCATTTAAATTATATAATGGATGACATTGCTGGCTTGATGTAAATCTCATTGGCCTCTATGAGAATACGCAGACGCTTAGAACACATATTCATGGAATTAGGAGGTACCTCCTACTTCCATGTACATATTATATCACCCGACTATGCATGTTTTACGTAAGGGGATAGCAGCGACGCTGTCTCTCTCACTCGTATGGGGAAAATAAAACGAGATGCCCAGCCACTGAGACGCTGCATTCATTCGTTAGTGTCACTTTTTACTATTTACGTCCCAGTATAGTTAAGATCAAAATTACATTCAAACAAGAACTCTTCGTGTAATGATTTATTAAAATAAAAAAGTTATATTCATTTTTATACAATAAAATATCGTAATTCATAAACGATGAGGTGTTCCTAAACAAAAATAACAATATGTAATTTCTATATAAACAATGTTACAATGCTATAGCAAAATGAATATAATTTAATTTTAAAAAGATGTCTATCTATTATTGTTACCCTATCACATTTTTATGTAATTATAATAATAATATATTATGTTATATTCACATTTTTCTTACAAATATTAATTAACATTTTTTTCTACAAGAGAATATGAAGTCATTGTTTAAAATCAATACATATTTTATACAATAAACAAATTAGAAAAAAAAAGTATAAAATTGTAATTGGAAGCGAATACCTATTATTTATGCATTTTGTGACTCAATGAAAATGAATTATGAATTATGATGAAAAATAATATAGTGTCATACGGAAGCCAAAGTGAGCCAAATAGCACTAGCATTAATATACGTGTATGAAAATATTTTACATAATCCTTTTCATATAAACATGCCCTTATGTTAAATAAATAACAGAAATCAGGCCAGCAATAATATTCTAGAAAATAATATTGAAAATATTGGTTTTGAGGTTTAATAACAGAAAATGCTGTTGCATTATCAAGTATTCAAAAAATGATTATACAGTATACGAGATATTAAGCACAGATTAAAAAATAAAAATCACTTCTTTTTCTTCAACTCTTCAAAACGTCGGTTCAGATCCTCAAAATCAATCTCATCTGGTGCGTTGGCGTCATTGGACGTGTTAGAATTAGTGCTGTGAGGAACTGAGGGTAGGATGATGTCAGAGGGCACTGAGGGTAGTTCCGGTAACTCGGGGAAGAAGTTGTTTGAGTTGGGTGGTCTGGCCCGAGGTTGGGGTGTTGGCACGGTCGGTGTTGGGACGTGTGGCGTTGGACCGTACGATGTTGGTACGTGTGAAGGCTGGAACAAAGAACAAAGGATCAGCCTGGCTGTCCAGCGCGGAAATGCAGCCAGCATTCTTGCCACCATTCCACGCGGGCATGATTCATATAGTAATTAGGTTAGGCTAGCTAGCATTAAGTTGTATTGTATTATTTTCAATAAAGTGTGACCGAAAAAAAAAATATAGATTAAAAAAAGTATAGATTATTATGACTAAGTATTTCATATAATTTAAGTGTGTTAAAAGTGAAACTATGTTAAATTATGGTTAATAAGAATAGTTAGCACCAGAGCCAAATTCATTGTGGGAATCTAACTCCCTTATTGGGCTACTTTTTGACATTAGGCGATATATAGGATAGCGGTCTTGTTATTTGTAGGCAAATAACGCCAAATGGTGACCTCTCAACTTATGCCTTTTTAGAACCTTAATTATGACAGTATTAGGATCTGGGTAGTGTGCTCCTCGCATCATACTATAATATTATAAATGCGAAAGTGTGTTTGTTTATGGGTGTATAGGTTTGTCCTTCAATCACGCTGCAACAGAGAAACGGATCTACGTGATTTTTTCCAAGGGTATATTTGAGAACCTGGAGAGGGACATAGGCTACTTTTTATCCTGGAAAATTGAGAAGTTCCCGTGGGGATTAAAAAAGCTTATTCCACGTGGACGAAGTCACGGGCCTCAGCTAGTATGTAAATAAAGTTAAAACTTGTAGTAAGGGGCAATTTGATTTTACAGAACAAATAATTTACTGAATTTAAAGTTTAGTCATACTGATTAAATACTAGTAAAACAATACGAATAAAAGCATCATAACATTTCTAGTAGCAACGAATTTCTACAAAAAAAGCTATTTAAAGAACATAAATACTAAGATTTAATGATATTAATGTATGGTGATAACAAAGAGGGTAAAATAAAAGGAAAATTACCGAATCATGCGCAATGCTGTCATAAGCGGGAGGTAGATTGTGCATTTCTTCCTGTAAAATGTCAAATATAACATAGTATAAACAGATTTAACAAATATCAAAACATGATTAATTTGACCACAGATAGTAATCATAATAGATAACAGGCCATATGTATCAATGATTTTTATGTTATTTTTTGAAAACCATAACTTTTTTTTTCAGACTAAATGCTTCCTTTATTAGATAAAAATCATTACTGACTATATTTAAGTATATGTAAAAATAATATTTTTTATATTTATGTTTATGCTTTTTGGGTATTATCTATTATGTGGCTTAGAAACACGATTGGCCATTTTTCTCGATAGGTACAAATATGTTTCAAAAAAGTCATGTTTCGGAAACGGTGAAAGTATTTTTTAAATTATGTACTTAGAAAATTGAATTGTCGAAAATATTAAATGCAAGTTGTATATTTTAACAACTATAGTATGTACTTTGATTTTTTCCCTTTGAGGCCTGGTGCAAAAATCTATCCTTCTCATGCTCTTGTATCATTTGTTAAACTTACCAAAAAGCATGCAAAATGAGTCGCACAAGTCAGTACCTTACATTCATAATTAAATAGAAGTCCAATTTTGGTAAAAATTTGAAAAATCCGCTGTCTTTGCACGATAGCCACAAGTGATAAGTCCTAACCACCTACGGTGCCATATGAAAACTTAACAAAACCAAATTAGTTACGGAATAACCATGATTCGGTGAAATTGCCACAATTAATATGAACATGCTTCATTTTTACATTATGCAGAAAAATCTTAGTTTGCATTGAATTGAACATTCAAAGTTATAGTTAAGAAGTGTAAAATTGCAAAATGTGTAAGAAAAAGTAGCAGTAATGAATTGTTAAATGTGTATGTTTAAAAGAAAATAGAAATATACTTGAGTGTCGCGTTGTATCGTGACGCGTCAGAAGGATAATCTACATATGTTTATTAAAGTGGGAGGGAAACAACACAAAGCATTACGACCCTCAACGCCTTTCCACAAGATTTCAAACCATACTCACGTATTTAAGTCTCAAAACTTTGGCGTTGAAGTAAAATAAACTTTAAACACCATGTTTTAGAGCTCAAGTTAGTCCATGTATTCATAGTCAGCACGCCAAGCAGATACGTTGTGAAATTAAAATTGGTGGTACTGAATTTGCGACTTTCAGTAAACGGTATGTTCCGATATACACTGCGAGCACTGTAAATTGTGACGTCAATTTAGTATACTGCGAAGCCGGTCCTTTATAGTTAGCTATACTGGTTACTGTTTAAAACGGAACGCAGTCAGCACTGAGAGCACCTTAACTCGAAAATACACCAGTGCTCGCAATACAAAAATGGCGACGATTTATAACGTCATATATTTCATACGACACTACGGCTGTATACTGTCAGTCCATAACGGAACGAATTTTTCCCCAGTAAGAGCACTGAACAGTGCTCGCAGTGTATATCGGAACATACCCGAAAGGTTGGGACTATTTTATAGGCCTATTACACTGCACTTTCCACAGGGCCCTGTGGGAAGGGTGGTCGTGGTCGCTATTTAGAGCGTCGCTTATTACACAACAGTAAGGATCAAATTAGAGACCCTTTCTCCCTAACTCTTATTACACTACACTGAATCAAGTGAAAGGGTCCCTGTGAAAAGTGCAGTGTAATAGGCCTATTACTCTGACGCCAGACGAGTCTGATTCGAAGTTTGAATATACTTAGTGCGACGGTGTGATTTAAAATCTTGTGGTACAGTGTAACTTTTAATCATAATAAATGTATTAAACCATCATCTTCATGCTTCTCATCCACCACAACACGCTAGTACATTTCCAGCTTCGATCTTTATTTTGGGTTAGCTACAATTAAAAACTACGCCAGAACCAAACTAAATTGGACAGCTTACCAAATCCACACTGTCCTGCTAAACAAAATAAATGAGATCTTTATAATGAAAATTAACTATCAACTTACTGCAAGTTCACTACACAAAGCTAACTAAAGTGTATCAATGTTATCGTCAAAGTCAAAACCCTGTCACTCCTAGATTTAACTAGTCTCATAACAATAACTGTTAGGTTAAAGTGGGGTTGGCAAGTGACTTTTATCTTAAGTTAAGCTTAACGCCATGGATGACGCACTCACAGTCAAATTACGTGACGCCAAATGACTTACATTTGGCGTCACGAATTGTAATCTTTCGACATTTTACAATTTCGCGAGTTAGATTATAATCTAACGGTTTTTACAATCTTACGGTGACATATACAACAGAATCAGCCCCATTGTCTGGGCAAACCTAGGTTTGGCAGAACTTCAACTTTGACTATTACATAATACAACAAGCTTTAATTAAACATAATATAAATAATAGTTACCTGCAAGAAGCTGTTGTTGAGTGATTTGGAGTCAACCCCGGGTGGCACGCTGTAGTTGCTCATAGGCTGGCTGGGCCCGCCATAGTTAGGAAGCGTGGCGATGAAACCGCCCGCTTTACCGCCAGATGGTTGCTGAATATAAATTAATAGGCTTATTACTATACACTGCACTATCCACAGGGCCCTGTGGTAAGGGTGGGCATAGAGCGTCGCTTATTACACAGCAATAAGGATCAAATTAGGGACCCTTCCTCCCTAATCCTTATTTCAATCTGGAAGAGAGCCAGCATCTAAACACAGAATTGTTGGATTCTAGCTAGCTGTTGGTTCAACCCAATTTTTACTGCATTTATTCTATACTGCATTTTAATTGTTGATAATTGATTTGTTATTAGATAGATTTATTAATAATTAGATAGGATTTCATTGTAAAATTGGTAAATAATTGTAACTACCTTTTTTTGTCAATAAAGAATTTATTTATTATTTAACTCTTATTAGGCTACACTGATTCAAGTATAAGGGTCCCTGAGAAAAGTGCAGTATAATAGGCCTTTAAGAAACATATTTGAATTGAAAACTTCTTTAGGCGCGTTGAGCACTTTTTGGTAGGGGGTAAATGTGATAAAAAAATGTGGATTCACGTGGCCAACAACTTTAATGCCTTAGTGTTATTTTTTTTTAAACAATAAAAAATATAAAATTTAAATAATCGTTTTCACGTCTATCAGCAGTCCCTATGACTGGCAATTTTTATTTATTTATTTATTGTTCAAGATAAGCATACATTCATCCATACTAATATTATAAATGTGAAAAAAATGAAATGAGTGTCTGTTTGTCTGTCTGTCTGCTACGCTTTCACGGCCCATCTTGGATGAAATTCGGTATAATGGTAGGTTACATCCCAGGGAAGGACATAGGCTACTTTTTATACTGGTAAATTAAAAAACTTTAAACCATGCGGGCGAAGTCGCTGGAATCATCTAGTATTATATATATACACTACCCATCCTCTAAAACTTTAACGTGTATCCGAAGATGTACACATCATACAGAAGTTCAAAGGTCGTTCAAGGAAATGAGCTTTATATTCTCTAATAAAATTCCACAACCTATTTTCAACTTGCCTTTACAATTACAGTGTCCCCGACCGGGTCCAATTTGAAATATAAAACCATCCCGGGACCACACACAAAAAATTCCATCAATCAGCATTTGATTTCGAATTAGGAACAAGGAAACAAATCTCTTGCTGAAACCTGCCTGATTTCCAAAATTAGCTGATGCCCACGACTTTTTCCGTGTAGAATAAGATTTTTAAATTCTCATGGGAACTCCTCATTTTTCCACAATAAAAAGTAGCATATGTCACCCCCTAGGTCTACACCATTACCCATGGAAAAAATCTGCTCTTGGGACTAGTAACAAACAAACACTCTTTCACATTTATAATATTAGTATGATGAATGTTATAGTAGTTGTGAGTATTTAAATAATAATTTGTAATCCTACCGCGAGAGCTATGAGCAAATATCTGCTCATAGCTCTCGCATGTGATAGCACGATAGAGGGGATGACAAAAAAAAATTAGTTGTCATTCTACTATGTTTTTCATTGTCACAACAGAAGTATATTCCTGTTAGGTGAAACCCATAAAAGTGGTGTTATAGAATAGTATTTTAGATGTTCCTATTTAGGTGGTCGGGAGGCCATATTTATATGTGGGCGGGAATATTACTACTAAATGATACTCACCGATGGATAGTTGAATGGTGAAACAGTGGGCAGATTGGGCATCTGTGGCATGGACTGGTTTGGGTAGCCAATGAAGCCAGGTGGGTTGGGTGGACCGTTGATGTCTATGAGCATTGCATCTCGACCTGCACATAAAACATTATGTATTGTGCAAACTGCAAAAACTTATTTTTGTGATATGCATGGGTTAATTTATAAATACTAATAATAAACTCTCAAGAGCCTTAAGTGAAATCAGGAGACAAGACAAATGGAGCAAATCAATAATGAATTTGTACACAAGTCATATCAAGAGAAAAAGGGAAAGGTTTTTGATTACCGTGGAAAGTCCTTAATTTCCAGGATAAAGACCTTCCCCAGGTTTGGTACAACCTACATATGTACCAAATTTTGTCAAAATAGATTAAAGAGATAGGCAGGAAAGCGTAGCAGACAAACAGACACACTTTCACATTTATAATCCTAGTATGGAAGGGAAATTTATGTACTTATTACTGAACATTTTTTTTATGTCCCACAGTGTTCCTGTCCAGACATCTTTCGTCGATGTCCTTGATTGAAAAATCCTTCAAACCATACCATATTGGTATTATAAAAGTGAAAGTGTATCTGTAAATCTCTCTTCTCTGTACTTTCCATACTGTAACCATCATTGTAACACATATTCAGACAAATAAATAAATTCATACATACTGTTCAACCAATTTGGACCTGAATCAAAAACCTTAACCCTTGCACATGCAGTTGCAGGCAGTCTAGTTATAACCTAAACTTAAGGGATACTGAATCTTACCTTCTTCCTCTCTCATAACTTGTTCGTCAGGAGTATATTCCACATTATAGTTCTTAGCGATCTCAATCAGGTACTTCTCAACCAGTATCTTTGGTGGGCTGTGCACAGACATCTTATGCTTCAACTTTTCACTGATCGTATTCACACTCTCATTCCTGCACGCATCTGCGTACACTTTGCCGTACTTTACTGTTAATAATTCTGATATTGTCTTGAGTTCCTGTAATATTATGCATAAGCAAATGTATTCAATTCATTATACATAGATTGTTCTAGATTACTTTTAGTACAGATGTTACAAGTATATTTTTATTTACACAGAGATAAGTTGTCATAATTTGAACACATAGTAATATGAAATTAAAGGTAAGTTTAAGTTTGTAAGTATGTTATCCGGTGCTGGCCCACAGCCTGGGTAAAAGCCTCTTCCATGATCTTTCAGTTTTTCCTGTTCTTAGCAGATGCATCCAGTCTGTTCAGGCTACTTCTGTGATATTGTCCAATTGATTTTTATGCAATATAGGTAGATAATAATTATGTAAGTATACAATTAAAGTTGAAAATAAATAATACCTGTATATCAGTATGCATCCGTGGAGCAACCCATATGAGGCTGGATATAGCTTCACCCAGCCCTTCATCCAACTCTTTCATCTGTGTGACCAGCCCGAACCTCGCCAGGATTAGATCACAGTACATTTCCACTATTTCCATTGCCTCTACCATGTAATCCTCTCTGAAAAACAAGATCAAGGTAAAAAGATTTGAATAAACCAGTGCTTTCAAGTGAATCTAACAGAATGCTATTCGTACCAGGGATCAGCTAAAAATTACGACGGCCTACAACTGTTCATTCTCAACAGACTATTTCCTGATGTCTCAACAGATTTTCTCCCAAGGAACCCAATTATTAACACATACCTGATTATATGTTCTACACGAATTTTCGCACGTTCACTTTTACCAGCAGCAATATAGTCAGCTATTTCCTTACGGGCTTTCTGGGCTAATTCAGTTTTCTTCTTTTCTATTAACTTGAGACGATTTACAGCCAACCTCAAGTGAGTTTTTAGCTTCGTGTAATTGGGATTTGTTGAAAACATCTTGAGTTCGGATCACACACTATAAAATCAACGATTACTAGTTGCAGAAGGATAATGCGGATGCGTAATACAATAATTATATTGTGTTGTTTGAAAAACTTCTATGAATCATTGCTATTTGCTTGATTTGTTTGTTCCTTATCTGTCAACAGAGACTGTCAACGTCTATTCTTTCTATGACGTCAACAATAGTCAAAACCACTCATTCTGACACTAATGACCTTGTCTCTGCTAATGACACACAAATGTTGCCACATGTGTGATACACAATTACCCGTATCATACGAAAGTATACATAAATAAAAAAATGTATATGTCACCATAAGATTGTAAAAACCTTTCGATTATAATCTAACTCGCAAAATTGTAAATTGTTGAAACATTGTGAACCTTTCAATGTTCTGAGTGTCAATTTTTGAAATATTCATTGTATTACGTTTTCTTGTCTATTTCATGTAAGTTAGGTTAGGGTTCGTTAAACATCTGGATAATAAACCTAACAGATTATAATCTACCGAAAAATAATGCGTTAAATTGTAATCTTTCGACACTTTGCGATTTCGCGAGTTAGATTATAATCTAACGGTTTTTACAATCTTACGGTAACATATACCGTAAACAATTATCACCATCATGTTTTCTAAGTAATTTTTAGTGTCAATAAGTGTACCTACAGTGTACTTATGTTGATTATATGATATTGAGTATTGAGTATACATTTCAAGTACCCCCCCCAGAATCTTCAGTATTTACAGGAGAGTCTGTACTTAGGCATATTATGGTGATAGGTAAAGGTAGGTGATAATGAAAAAAAAACCCGGCTGAATTTGTTGTGGGCTCTTCTCAGATCATGACGCGTTTGGAACCCTCGAAGCTTTAGTTTTAAGATACCGTAACAAATTATCACCATCATGTTTTTTAAGTAAGTAATGGACGTCAATATGTGTACCTAAATTGAATAAATGAATTCAATTGAATTGAATTGCATATTAGAAGCAATCCTTTTCGTTGAGGCCCATTATATTAGACAAGATTATTACATACTTTTTTTTTTAATTGCATGATAGGCTTGCGCTTGACGACAATCATGCTTAATGCAAAGCAATGATGAGGTCTAGGTTGGAACGCGCTTGCCCAGATGCCTATTCACTTTTGCCTTGAAGGGTACCTAGATTGTCTAAGCTGCTCTTAAGCTCATTATAATAACACTTTCCATAGTAAGTCTTACGTATTCAGGATCCGGGACGTGTTATATTCTTGCCAGCAGAAAGGCCTAAGCGTTACGCTGGCCTGGATTCCGAGTCACTCTGCCCATGGTGAAAACGAGACTGCCGGCGCCTGCGCTAAACTTGCAGTTGAAATGGGTACTATGACTACTAACCACCCACAAGGCCTCCGTTCCCTAGCAAAATCCGACTCTGAGAGCTCTTGGAACTCAAATATACACTTAATCGATTTATATCAAGGCGCATTATGCCTCTACGCAACCCGATATCCCGAACGGCCTGGTTATTTCATAAAATCGGTTGGGGTCACCTCTACTATCATTCGTCTTCGAATTGGTCACGCCTGCACCCCCGCACACTTGGCAAAATCAAAAGTGCTCCGTATGTGAGTGCAGTCTGGACGAGGGATCTTCCTGTTACAAATTTAAAAAAGCCGTAAAGGAACACTTCTCGAGTCGAGGCTATTATACAATTGACGAATTTCTTAATGACAAAATTGTATCGAAGCAATCGACTTGGACCCAGCGTGTATACTACTGTACACTACTGTATTTAATTTATATACATACCTACCTTAATACTTTGTATTTTAAAAAGAGCAACTGCTGAGTTTTCTTGCCGGCTCTTATCAGTAGGACTGCTTTCCGAACCGCTGGTACAGACAAAACATGACGTAACGTAAGAGACACCTGTCCTGAATGTTATAAATAAATTGAGTTTATTGAGTGACCTAAACTTCCATTTGGACAGGACATTAATTATTGTGTCGTGAATAGTTACTGGCTTTATTGGTTTCGAACTTTCGAATAAAGTTATATATATTTTAGATGACACAATTATTTAATACTATTCCAAACAAATCAATTTTGTATGCTAAATCAAGCTTAAATAAAATACAAATAAAAAAATTAACATTTTATTTTCTTTTTTTTATACATCTCATGAGTAGGTATGACTCATCTAATGCCATTTTGTTAATTTATCATTCTTAAACCAAAAGAAGTTTTAAGTACATAAATTCTACAAGTATTAACACCAATATAATCTGATATCAATATTTTTGTTGCAAATAATATTCAATATCTTACGATTTACAATACTGAATATTTACAGATCTTAAAGATAGATTATCTTATTAAGTACTTTTTTATGGCACAGTAGGTATATTTCAACAAAAATATTTCGTCGTTATGTTTGAATACATACATTGAGACAGTGATTTTTATTACAAGTAGAGTAGATGCACAATAATACATTTAAAAATAAAATAAAACCATAGAACTTAAAATAGCTATGTTACAAAATTATATAATTCTATTTACAGCTAAATATTTGTTTGAACTCAGAATTGCATATGCTTATTGAATTTATTCAAAATGAATTATCTACAAATTACTTTATGATTAAGTAGTTGTAAGTATATTAAACATATCATTATATTGACTATTGTTAAATTGAAAAAAATTGACATGAATTTCTGTGTCGTTTTTTTACTTGGGGGATTTAATATTAAAAAAAAATTATATATTACCTAACTATTATATATTATATACTCAACAAATACCGATGTATAAAAACAAGCAACTGAATATTAATACATTAACAAGTAGGTATCCAAGCTCGTTTAGATGTCGTATTGTCGTGTGAAACTAGGTATAATTTTGTGATAATAATAATTATTGTCACAATAATCGTTCGTAATCTCGACTTACAAAATACCAAATTGAAAATACTGACGAGGTAATAAGTTAGGTAAGTACAAATTGAAAAAAGGAGCATCACTTTCCAAAAAATGCATAAATGTTTAATACTGTTTAATTAGTAATAACTAATACTTATAAGTAATAATACTTCGAAAATACGCCATATTATAGGTAAGTACTTAGCTCGTCTTATCACACTACCTTTTAAAATTTAAACAGTCAGTCATTATTTATTTGACTTGGTTTTTTTTCAATTTTACTAAGCGAATTTTCAAAATCTTCATGAATAACGACAGTCGTTGCGCTAATACTAGAAGGACTATGGGAGGTAATATTTGTCCTGTTACTATCTGCTAAATGTTCTAATTCATGGCTTTCTAAATTAGGGATAGCAGAACAAACAGAACTTACGCGTGACAAAGATTTTCTATCTTCCGTCGACAATTCTTTAGAGGAGCTCCCTCCAAATATTTGCAGTAAAGGACAAAGGAAAAAAGTAGCATATATCCAACTTACTGACATAATTAAAGCCAAGAATGTCCCTATTTGGGAATAAGGAAGAAGATTTGAGCGAAGTAAAAATATTCCAGCAAAACCAGTCGTCAATGCTGCTGCAGCAGTTGGGCCAGACGATGTGGAAAGTGCAGACTTAACCCTAACTGTTTTCGTGCCACAAGCATTCGTGTAACTTAGTGCATAATGCAGACTAAAATCTACAGCTAACCCTGCTGATGTCGATATTGCTACACTTTCTAATATGTTTAATTTCCAGTTGCTCAAAACAAGCACAGCTATTGTAACAGTTGAAGAAAAGATTATGGCTAACAGAGAGCATACACTAACAGCGAAATTATACGTCGAAGGTATAAGTACTATGAAACCTAAGCCAGCAGATAACAACAAAGCCAACACTGTACCACTTGCTAAAGTTCCTTGGAGATCATAAAATTGCAAATCAGAGAGAAACCATCCACATTTCAGTCCTTCAGGTGCATCTTTTAATTCCTTTTTAGTCCAATTCTCTACTAGCACAAAAAAGTCATCCATTGCCTTAAAAGACATTGAATAGGGAATAATACTTTCAAATTCAATTACTATAGCAGATACAGCAGGAGGGTATGCACTTCTTAAAAATTTAGGGCCTGCCACACCAGGCATAAAAATTTCACGTGGTGTTTGATAAAGGGACTCCATTGCTTTTATTATGCAAAAATCGAAAACTTCTTTTGTATATGGGAAACGGGATGACTCACAACATGGTGTTCTATTTATCTTGTCAATACTATCAATGCATTTTCTGCTCATATACATTTTGAAACTCTCTATAAAACAATTAGGTAATAGAGGACCTAATGTCTGTTGATAAAATGGTTGACGTTTAATTTTCGAACAGAATTCCAACAACCATGATTGTGACTTTGGATTTGACACACTAAAATTTTCATCAAAAACTAATTTCCCTTTTGAAAATGGGTCCATATGATTACCATTGTCAATAGCTTTTACACCCCATATCCAACGTAGAGGCATTTTACTACCAACTCCAATATCATTACCAAATCTTTCGAAAAGAAACTTGTCCCTATAATGCATATCATACTGTTCAAAGGGATGTGACGTTTGAAAAAGTTGAAACTGCTTTGAATCAGGTAATTGAAGTCCAGGATAGTAAAAGACTACAAACATACTGTAGATTCCAACAGTACCCAACAGTGCTGCAAGACATGTATGCAACCTCATTATACAAGTGACAATAAATCGGTTTAATATAACATTGATATCCTCTCCAATCTCATTAACAGCTTTGCTAATTGTACCTAATGTTACCCACCTACTTACAGAAAATTTTACGTCTAATATAAATACTGATACTGGCAACCAACTTACCATGAGTAAAAAATTAACTAATACTGCAGTACCAGCAAAAACACTGAAACAGTTGATGGCTGGAATGTAGCTTACATATGAAGAGTAAAATGCAACAGCAGTAGTCAATGTTGTAACAAAGATAGCTGTAACTGAATGTTTCAAAGTCTCTTCAAGTATTTGAACAAGTATAGTCTCACCAGCACTAGAAACATTTTTCAAATCAGTTAAATCATTACCATCGCTAACAACATTATCTCTTATTAACTGTTTACTTATCATTTTCCAAACTTTGACATAGAGAAATGCATCATCTGCCCCAATACCTATCACAACAACCACAACTAACAGATTCATAAAAGGAAAAAAGTCCAGATTGAACACATACACATAAAAGAAATATGCTACACCAAGAGAATATGTAATGGCCGTAAACAACAATAATGTAAGAAGCAACGATCTGGTATAAATCCAAACACAAACAAATACAAAGATACTACCTAGTCCTATTAGCCAAGTGTCTTCAATAATCCATAGGTCAAAAAGAGCATTTTTTAATCCAAAATCCATAGCTGGGATTGTAAGAGTATCATAGGACATATTTGAATCTTGTAATTTTAAATAATATGGAAGAGTTGTGCTACTTGTTGGCAGAGGTAAAAATATCATAACATCTTTCACAAAGGTCTTGGAAAATTGTGGAGGAGAGAATGCATCTGAATCAATTATATAGAACAATAAGTTGTATACTGCATCATACTGAGAACAATATTTTGGCACCCGACAGCGGTCCAATTCACACGATGCCATCAGTGTAAAATTATGAAAATAGCCTGCACATTTTTTTAATATATTTACAACATAAGTAACATCATCTCTAGTTAAATTTTGACAAGAATTCTTACCAGATATTAAAGCTATGTAGTTAGGGACACTCCATATAGGGCAGCATATTTCTTCAGCATGCAGTGATCTTTGACATAGATTGTAAAATTCATCTTCGGCAAGCTCAATAAGGAGGGTCTGCAATTGACAAACCTTTTGGACATTTTCAAATGAGAGCATTGATTTATTGTCCATTGATGTGACTACTAAGTGAGCATAGTCCGCAACAGGTGCACCGCACACCCCTGACGCATAATTGTGATGAACGTCATCAGGACGCTGCATGTTTTTAAGTGATTTCCACTGTTTTCTTGTATGGTTTTTGAGAAAAACTGCATTTTCATCTTCAAATGACACATTTTTTCCAAATCCCCAATGAACATGATTGACGGTAATATTTGTATCTGGTGAGCTATAAAATGTTGTAGCGAATCCTGTGTTGTTGAATTTTTTCTTCTTCTTATGTTGCTTCCTAGGATGCTTCCGGCCAGATCTCGTTTTGTCCCTATTATAGTAAGATTGGTTCATTCGAATTTGGTCTTCTATTTCTTTAGGATTAACGGCAAGCCTCTTAGAAGGTCTAGTCTCTTCAATAAGGTTTTCCCAAGCTATGAAACGGTGCGCTAGCGTTGTACCTCTCGTTTCGAAGCCAACTATTGGGTCGGAAAATGAAGGAAATTCGTGACATACCAGCGGTATTACGGTTAGGACAGTGGATGTTACTACGATTATGAACAGGAAAAGGTATGAGTAACGAACAATAAACCTCGCATATGCTGACAACATTTTTAGACCTTGATTTCATTGATCTCATATTTATAACATTCTTACTCCATTTTGTGCACAAATTAAACCAATACATGTCCTTAAAGCTGGTTGAAGACTCTACATAGTATTTAAACGTTTAGGTTACATTTTTTATCAAAATATTTTTCTAAAAAGTTAGTTAAAATAAAATAATAATCACAAATGACAAATGGCTCAACCAGAGACAAGTAACCAGCATGACAGGATATCAACTCCAGAGACAAGCTCAACAAAGCTCAACTCTCAAAACATTCGACATGGACAAACAAAATAAATGTAGGGAATGTCATTCTTATGTCGACCACACACTGCTCCTCTATCAAATGAAAGGCAAGCAAGCCAGCATACTGCTTGTCCCATCACTAACATCGATCTCTATGGTATTTTATTAAAAAATATGGTAACATTTTATTGTCTCTGACATCTTGTGATCACAAGACTTCTCGTTTTGAGTTTTCTGTCAAAGAAGAAATTGGAGAAAAAAGGCCGTCCCTTTTGGGATCTTCAGGTTTTAAAAGCTCCAATCGACGAAAACCTTTATCAAGATGAGATACTTCCTGACGTACCTGTTTGTGTTGCTGCTGTCGCTCGCCATACCCATATTTTCGTTGTACTACCTCCTTACTGGAAAGGGTGAGCAGATAAGTTTCGGATGGTTCCTGGAGAACACTTCTCCCTACATGTGGGGGACGTTGGGAATAGCGTTCGCCGTGGCCTTCTCCGTGGTTGGGGCTGCCATGGGTATCCACACGACTGGCGTGAGCATAGTGGGAGGTGGTGTCAAAGCGCCTAGGATCAAGACGAAGAACTTGATCTCCGTTATTTTCTGTGAAGCTGTAGCCATCTACGGATTGATTACGGCCATCGTACTGTCTGGTATTCTGGAGCAATACAAAGAGCCGTTCTTGGATATAGCCATCAAGCAACAGAATTGGATGGCTGGGTACGTCATGTTTGGAGCTGGCCTGGCTGTGGGACTCGTGAACCTGTTCTGTGGCATCTGTGTTGGGATCGTCGGGTCAGGAGCGGCCCTCGCCGACGCGGCCAACGCAGCCCTGTTTGTGAAGATTCTGATTGTAGAAATCTTCGGGTCAGCTATTGGGCTGTTCGGATTGATTGTTGGAATCTACATGACATCAAGAGTTAAAATGGGCAACCAGTAACTTATGAAGAAAGTCTTGAGTTTAAGTGTAAGTATTTATTAGTTTTTCTTTAGAATGCACTTACTTTACTAATAATGTTTTATTTGTGAGTTCAAATAAATTTTATGTATTTTATTTTATGCATTATTGATTCATGTTTCTCCTATTTTATGTGAACCCACCCTAAAGCTTTTTATTTCTTTAGATAGTTAATTAATACAAAATCATAACATCATGACCTAATTATGCTCATTTATAAATAAGGAATTAAAGCTTGCTATCACATAGATAGAAATTCAAAAAAAGATGCCATATTTTTTAGGATTTCATAGTACAAGGGACCACGTTTTTACCATTCATCACCATCTGTTTGTACTTTTGAGAGTCATAACCATAATTAAAAACAATTACAAGAGCTGTACAGTTACATTAGTAGCTACAAAAATGCATACTTTATTTTAACAATTTTTTTGGTACTGGGTATGTATATCATGAACATGAAAATCAAGAGCTAAAAATAAATGGGTCAAAGCCTTGGCTGTGTACCTTATATGCCTTACCTATATACCTAATACCTATATAGCTAACTAGATGATGATCAACTTTGTCCTAGTGGACTAAGTTATTGATTGATAAAAGTAGCCAAAGTCCTTCCCCAAGATGTCACCTACATCTATACCAACTTTTATCAAAATCAAATGGGTTGTTAAAGTAATTATACAAAATGGGTTGTTAAAGAGTAGCAGACTGACAGACAGACTTTGGTATTAATAAACATTATTATGGATTGAATAAGGAGGTATATCTAATTCATGTTGCAGGTTTCTTAGACATTTAAAAAATAAATTATACATGTATTTATCATTATCATTGCTGAGTACATCATGTAGTCAATAATGATAATAAAAGAAAAATGAAATTATATTGAAATCAAGACACGCGGAAGCGTGTCCAGCCAAAGTTCAAAAAAACTGGCGAGCAGCACCGTGTGTAATATTACACGAACCATTTGGAGCCACTTTTGACCCCCTCATAACTCAAAAACTATTTCACATAAACATGTCAAATTTGGCGCATATATTGAGACCCGTGAGATACATATGTGCTCCAAATTTCATAAGCACACCTCAAATGGTTATTTAGATATAAACGTACAAAAATCGTCATTTTTATGATCAAAGGATAGATCAAAACTCTGACACGAGGCATGCTACCATTGCTTAAAGCCGTATTATTTTAATATTGTTGACGTTTATGTTGTAGTGTTATAATCATTATTTTAAGGACGTCAAAGTACGTGACATTCAACCGTTAGTTTGAAACAATACTGCTTTAAGCGGTGGTAGTAACTCCTTAACTATTGAAAATGACACATAATTATTATTTTAATGTAAATAATAATGAATAATAATATAGTTGCATTAAAACCTTACCTTCGTATTCATACATTTTGTGCAACGAAACGTCATTGACAGAAAAGAAGAAGAAACGTATTTGAAGTCGTCAGTTCAAGCTGTCAGTCATTGTGATTTGTATTCATTGTTTATAGTGGTTTTAGTGATATCGACTGTTTACCGTGCTTGTTTTCAATGTTTCACAAAAAACTTTTGATTTTGAACTTTTGCAATCAAAATTGATGAGATGTAGAAATGTGCTGTAGAGGTAGTCTGACCATAGATGTAATCTGTCAATGTCAGTGTAACTCTAGGTACACTATATATTTTTCTTGAGAATTCTCGTCTTTAATTATCTTGTACAATGAGTCGTACAATAGAATTACTGGTGGGTGACACACTGACCTTACACCAAATAATAAGTACCTACTAATGTAAAACGTAAACTAAACTAATAGAAAAGTCCTATTACAGTGTAAAGGATTATTTGAATGATAGCAAGGCATGGGTATGAATTGTTACAACGGCTGATTATGTAATGTTATATTATAAGTACATATATATAATTTCAAATATTTGTGAGATGGTGATTCTAAAAAAAAGCGGAGTTTATTGCGGGCTCTTCTCAGACCAGGGCACGTTTGGAACCCTCGTAGCTTTAGTTTTAAGATATCGTAGTTAATTATCACCATCACGTCTTATGCTCTGTAAGCATGACGTTCAGAAGGTGTACTTTGTAGGTACATATTTTGAATAAATATGTTTTGAGTTTGAGATTGAGTTCAATAATTTCTGTACAAAAAGTAATGATATCCCATCAAAAACATAAATGTAAAATGAGAGCCAAGTTCAAAATTGTGATATATATGCCTTGGTTGTTGACTTCAGCGACAAAAGAAGTAAGATCTAAATGGGTGCCAAGTTCAATGGTCAGTCCTGCAATTTATATATCCCATCAAAAACATAAATGTGAAATGAGAGCCAAATTCAAAATTGTGATATATATGCCTTGGTTGTTGACTTCAGCGACAAAAGAAGTGAGATCTAAATGGGTGCCAAGTTCAATGGTCAGTCCTGAAATTTATTTATAACAACATATAATATTTTATAACAACTTAAAATATCATTTCTTCTTATAACTTAGTATAAAATGTTGAAGACTAAGGCTTTGGCTTGGCTAGTTTCCATATACGAATTATTATTAAGTAGGTACCTAAAAGTACAGTTTCTACCAGCAAGCCAAATTTTCGGAAGAATAAAATAAGAACTTACAGCTTTACAACTTGTGAACGCTATAATTCGTATATGAAAACTAGCCAAGCCAAAGCCTTAGTCTTCAACATTTTATACTACGTTATAAGAAGAAATGATATTTTAAGTTGTTATAAAATATTATATGTTGTTATAAATAAATTTCAGGACTGACCATTGAACTTGGCACCCATTTAGATCTCACTTCTTTTGTCGCTGAAGTCAACAACCAAGGCATATATATCACAATTTTGAATTTGGCTCTCATTTCACATTTATGTTTTTGATGGGATATATAAATTGCAGGACTGACCATTGAACTTGGCACCCATTTAGATCTTACTTCTTTTGTCGCTGAAGTCAACAACCAAGGCATATATATCACAATTTTGAACTTGGCTCTCATTTTACATTTATGTTTTTGATGGGATATAAAGATTTCAAAATAAAGCAAATGTACAAGTAATACAGTGATACCTATTGGTTATTATATTATAATTCATATAGCTCCTGTTAATTTGGGTTGTGTCTAGGCTTCAGTATATAAGCGTGAGCTGTATTTAATTAAAAGTGTGATCTCTTCTACTTTTGTCTCAATTGGTGTTTAAGTGGTACACGCAGCTCAATGATTTAAATTATATTATTTTAGTAAGATTCAGAGAACATGCAGAATCTATCTGATCTGTAGCTTATTTATGTAAAACCTGCATCAATCATTGTTACAGTCTCGATTGTTGCGATTGGCTGAATTTATGGTATTCTTGTTGCATCAATGGATTTTGGCCAATAGCGATGAGTGTTAACCATTCAGAGGTGATTGCGGTAGTTACACTGTAGCTGTATAAAAAGCCCCTGAGCACAAGTTCAGTGACAATAATTGAAAGATGTACATGACCAAGCCAAGCCAATCACCAAGTGATTTAGAGTTCCGGTATGATGCTGTGTAGAAACCAACTAGGGGTATGGGTTAGCCCGCTATGATCTTAAACATCAGCATCATGACTTACCATCAGGCAAGATTGAAGTCAAGTGCTAACTTGTAGTGAAAAAAAGGAGTAGTGCAGTCTTGCCAGCATAATATACATTTTTACTCTTGCGCAACTTAAAAGAAGTATACGTCCCACAGTAGTTCATCATGGATGATGGACATTACAATGACTAGCAATAGAGAAATACGATTTCTATTGTATTGATATTTAAAACGTTTTTTTCAATGACATGTAGCATTGGGTGTGTCCTTTCTTGGTTAAAGTCAAAGTCATAGTTTTTATTCAAATATACTTTATCAAGTCATCAAGTGCAGTCTAGCAGTTTAATTAAACAATTCTGCAATCAGTTTCTAATTTCTATGGCATAAAAGTTCTAGTTTAATTATTGATTACCAGAAGATATTTGTTTCATCCATGTAGATTTATTGAGTATTTAAAATTCAGGATTAAAAGTAGCCTATGCCCTCCAGATCTTTAACTATTCCCATGCAAAAACACATCAATCTATTGGTCCAATGCAGCATCATCGAAGGACAAATAAACACACTTGAGCATATTTTTAAATAAATAGCAAATTGAATTATGGCTAGTGATTTTAAACTCAATAAATAGGCATTTTTTTTCTATTTACAGTAAACAAGAGCACTGGTACTCCTACCCCAACCTTGACCCGATCCAACTCGCCGCCAGTGCTTGAAACAAAAATATATTAATACTAAGGAGCAACAGAAGCTTTGAATAAGTGTTGGACTTGTATACTTCGGAATCTACATTTCAGAATTATGCTGTATAGTTGTGGTGCAATCACTATTTGACTATTTTCTGTTTGTGCAATGTTGATTACCTTAGCACGTAAAGCTGTATCTTGGAAACCATTTTGATTTTAAATATTCTTTTGATAATGTTATTTGATGGCAGTGTTGTGTAAAATACATTATACTTTCATTCATTTTGATTTGATTGTATGTATGAGTTAAAATTTTGTTTTGGTGTCATTTTTCATAAATTTTGCTGTAAATCTTTTAACAATCTATTCAATGTAACTGATGTGAAATAATGTGCTTATCGTCATTTATAATGTACAGAAGTTTTGTGCTAAGGTTTAAGGCATTTTAAGTATACAGGTTGGATTGTTATATTAGACAACTTTTTAACCAATAGAATATTATGTTTTTAATACCATATCACAGTGTCCTGTATTAAATTGACTAGATATATGGTGCATTTTGTATTATTATAATATTATAATGGGTCATCGTAGAATTTTATAATAATGTGTTACCAAGTAACAATGTTAAGGTCGTCATTCCCTATGACATGAAATTATTGTTACTGAGATTCTCAAATTTGACAGTTGTTACATAAAAGGTTCTACATTTTGACATCAAAATGCTATTTTGTTTTGTTTTTAAGTTTAAATAATATGTGTCAGTTTTTGTGTAAAAAAAAGCCATAAATGATAGTTCTTTTATTAAGACTGAAAAATAACACAAAATGTTACCAATTACAATTGCCGGGTTACAATTTCATTGTCATAGTGAGTGCCTTGGATGGATGCACTGATGTATGTAGTCATTTTGTTTAAGGCTTAAACATTCCATGAAATGTTAATACATACAACATTTATGAACGCTTTGATTGGTAAATAGCCTGTGTATATAAATACTGACATTTATGTAATAGGGATGTTGCCATCTAATTAAATCGGCAACTCTGTCACAAAAGTCAAAAAGTACTATAGGTGCTTGTTTAAACTCTAGAATACTAAAATGTGACGTCATGAACATTTGACGTTCTTTTTTACTTTAGGGTATGTTCCGATATACACTGCGAGCACTGTAAAGTGTGACGTCAATTTAGTATACTGCGAAGCCGTTCCTTTATTAGCTATGCTGGTTACTGTTTAAAACGGAACACAGTCGGCACTGAGAGCACCTTACCTCGAAAACGCCAGTGCTCACAGTAAAAAAATGGCTACTATTTATGACGTCATATATATATCCCTAGGATATTGCGGCAGTATACTGTCAGGCCATAACGGAACGAATTCGAATTTCTCCCCAGTAAGAGCACTGAACAATATTCGCAGTATATATCGGAACATACCCTTGATCGATAAGAATTTAAAATGGCTAAGACTAATAGAGGGCGTGGATTTTGAATCTTTTGGAAACCTCTATGTTTAATAAATCAATGAAATAATTTACTTTTGTTAGTGGCAACATCCTTATTGCTTTCTGCCGTTTGAGAGTACAGCCGCATATTGTACGTCCTGTAAGATATATAGGAATGTTGATTGTCATCCTCTAATTTAATTTGATTTTTTCATCTTGTCCTATCCTTTGTGTCATAGGTTGTCATATTTGAGTTATCCTCTCCATTTCTGTAAGGTCACGTGTTTTGGTAAATTCAACATGAGTTTACCAAATTAAAGTAATTTTGATTTTGTAATTTTTACTTTCAATGGTACACTAATTGACAGATTGAAGATGTGACATTAAGTACCTAATTTCATAAAAACCCTTCATTCTCCAAATATTTTGTAATAATGCCTATAAAATGTATAGTGTTTGTCACAGTTTTTTTTCATCTACTTTAATAATTTAATGAAGTATGTTGTTCGATAAACAAATAAATATTGTCATTAATAAATTTAAACGTAATAAATACATTAAAAGTATACTTAATTAATTTAAAACATTAACAGATGTTGATCAGATTTATATTCCGATCACAATTATATTGAACTTGGTGTAATTTTAATTATGAAATTAAATTGTTATTGTAAATATTAGTTTGCTTCTTTATATTTTCAATAAGAAATGAAAACTTCACACTTATTTATTTGTATATTTAAATTAATCACATTAAAGTCATGAGTAGATCAAATAAAAAAAATAGATAATGCACTTGCTAAAATTTGGTCTGAATAACTGCAAATGCATCGACTAGTAGACCATTTTTCAAATCAGATCAGTTATAGCAACTAGCGTATGGTGCTGTCTATATTTTTATTTCATCTGTTTGAAATTAGCTGTTAGGTGAATGCCGTCTTTAAAGACAAGGAATAAGCATATTCCTTGGGCACAAAGTGTGCGTGTATGGAACAAATCGATTGAAAAAAGGTATTATGGTATCATCCGAAGGGTCCATTCGCACTGACAGAGTCGAAGCGAAAAAAGACTAATATAAGCGCGCCAAGCAGAAGGAAACATACTACTACAGCATTTTAGATTTTCGCTTCGGCTGAGCGACAATGTGAATCGATTCTAAGTACTGTTTACAGAAGCGTTTATACTTTATAAGTTAAACAATATTTGTGCAAATGTAGATATTATTATGTATGTTGATGAATAAATAGCTAAAAGTTTTATATGTTCTTTATTTTTAGATTAAATAGAACAAAAATAGAATAGTATTATAATGTCACATACGCCGACCGCGTCCTCCTTAATTTTTTTAATTGTGAATATGTCACCGTAATATTATAAAAACCGTTAGATTATAATCTAACTCGCGAAATTATAAACTGTCGACAGATTGTGAACCGTTAAATGTAACGAGTGTCAATTTTTGAAATATTCATTGTATTTACGTTTTCTTGTCTGTTGTAGGTTAGGTTAGGGTTCGACATAAACAATCAACAATCAAGACTTGATTGTTTATGTCGAACCCTAACCTAAGGGTAAGGGCAAGGGCACTACTTAGTAGTGCCCTTGAAACTTACTTTAGGTTTTACCGGGTTTAAATACCGTATCAGATTAAAATCTACCGGAAATTAATGCGTTAAATTGTAATCTTTCGACAGTTTGCAATTACGCGAGTTAGATTATAATCTAACGGTTTTTACAATCTTACGGTGACAAATATACCAATTTTCCCTCCCATCTGTTTGCACTGGGCTTATGACTTTTATGCACCTTGTCATCACCTTGGCCTCAAAGCTTGACAGATAACTAGACGTTCGCAATCACCTGATTGGCTATGTTGGATAATATAATTTAGTAGATTATATTGTCCAACTTACTAACTCAGTAATGGGGATCCACACTGCCTATTTACCCCGACAGGTGGAGCTCTCTAAGATCGGATTGGCCTGGTTTTACCTATTGCAGCAGAATACTGTTAATTAGACTATTGGCCATGGTAGGGGACACTAGCAGCGTATACACGACGCGAATCCTAAAGGCTGCAATATTACCTCTAGGGGTATCTGCAATATTACCTCTAGGGATACCTCTGGCGAATCCTCTTCACCAGCTCCCACGTGTTCAGGAGCCGCACGGGGCATTTGAACACTCATCTCACCTCCACTGAGAGAAAACTGCCTAGAGCATTTGATACATTTCGCGTTAACAATAGATACAGCTCGCATCAAGTAAGTCTCGAATGAAGTGAATTACTTCACTCGGTGCACCCCGGCCGTTCTGATAGTCGGTGGAAAATGAAAGGTTCAGACGTTGAGTCATTCACAAAATCGGTGATAAAAGTGGGCGAAATTATCAGACCTATAAAAACTGATATGGGCGGAGGCCTTATTTTGGAAATAGGTAAATGTTTCTTCTTTCTTTCACTGCATGCAACTACTATACTAGCGCCGTCTCTAGGTGCCTTCTTTGACACGGACTAGTCAACGGGGCTAGTCCCACAAACTTATCTGATCAACTTATCATCTTCAAAGTCGGTGGCCATAAACTCAGTGATCATCACTGCAACTGTCAAAAATACGGAATAGGCCCCCTGGTGGCCAAAATTGGATCTAATTTTTTGTGCCTGTTTAATTTTTATTTTTCATAAATACTAGCGATTGTCACCGGGTCAGATAAGTTTGTCGAACATAAGTATCTATAGGTACCTACCTACTTATTTGAAAAAAAACCTATTAGGTCCAGTTCCTTAGAGTTCATTTCAGATAGATAGGTAATAATTCGAGGAAATGCAAAATGGTGTAGCGCTTTCCATAAGGTCTGCCAGAGTACGAAGGATCAAAGATCAATCAGGGAAAACGTAGTCTAGGAGTTATTTGAATTATTTCCATACAGTAATTTAATTCAATAAAATGAAACAAACATGTTTTGCAATAAAATATTTTATTTCAATATAAAACAGTTCAGATGCTACATTGCTGTAGGTACTGCTCCTAATAAACAATATCAAATTTAAAAACTACAAAAGGAATGTAGAGTTAAAAACCACTGAGCGGAATGTAAAATTGCCTAATTGAGCTGCTTTTTTCAGTGGAATAAAATTCAGTAGCCGTGTTTTCAATTGTGTGTTACATATGTATACAGATAAACGCAGGTAAAAAAACTTCACCTTTTGGTAATATTTGGTGCTGGTTTTATATATCGTGGATATCTGTATCATGCTATCCTTTTCTGTAGGCAACGTTGTGAAAAAGGCGGTGGGTACTGTTTTTTATCACAACTTAGCACAAAATGCACTACCAAGTACCAATAAATTACCGAATTTGTGCTATTTGCTCAAATAAGAATGTAGCTACGTTTTTAAAAGTTGTAATAAAAGTTATTAAGTTATAAATAGACAAATCAAGCTAAATAGATGTCTTTAATCTATAGAGAATACTGCATATTTAAAAACTCGTTTATTTAGTATGGCAAAGTGATTACAGGGAATAATCAAGTAAAGCTTTATTTCCCTATACATAAATGTAACATACTAATTAATTACCTAATTATGTACTACAAGTGTAAAAGTCTATTTATTTACAAAATAGGTGGACTCTTCGTTAAATCGCTCAAAATACACACAACACTCTTGACGGTCAGTATTTACATTTGATTAAATTTGTCCTTAAACGTATTCAATGAGGGCTACTTTATAGTTTATATATTCGCTTAAAACATTGTAAATGGACATATAAAGGAATTACAACAAGAGGGCGAACAATGTTTTTTTCCGATAACCTGTCAGATCGGCAAAACCTTTATTTGGGGTTTTTATACCCATTTAAATGTACGTATTTGAATCCCATTTTAGGTCCACTGACAATTTAGACATAAATCTAATGTTACCCACGCTTACTGTACTCGCAATATTATAAAATTTATTTATTTTTCTTTATTTACTTTTTATTACATGCTCCACAAAACTGGAATAATTTAAAGGCTCGAGAATCACTTAGAAGTTTTATTTACTTGTAATAATGAAATATTTTTTTGTAGGGTTTAAAATTTGACAAATTAAAAATATAAGTTCCAGGACCACAAAGGTCATACAATATTCTAGAATAAAACTCATTGCAAAATCTGTTACCGTCGCTCGGCCTACAAATAATTAAACGTTTTAGAGGTTGTAATTATTGTAAGTAGATTTAATTAAGTTTTGGTATCTTATAAAAATATTTCACATCTTGTACTTCTACAACTAGGGTAGGTACATTATAAAGGCTTACTACATATTTTATAATTTATTTACATTTACCTACTGACTTTGGATCTTACTCTAACAAAATCTAACAAGCCGAAGATTTGTAATAAAGCAAAATATTTGAATATATTTCTACCAAATTGGTAGCAATGCAATAGCAATCTTGAGCACAAAAATTGCCATCCCGTTCCACAGAGCCTGTGATATCTCAATAATTTTTGTCCTGTTCATTAATTCATGGTTTTATTACAAGAATAATGTAAGATTTATTAATAAAGGTGTCTATCTGTACAAATAATAAAGTTAAATAGATTAAATGCTACATTTACATCATAATATTAAAATATATTGAACACCCGTTTAGTTAACTACAAAATAAACTGATTCTCTTTATTGAATTTTTAATCCTAAAAATCATTTATGGTGAACAATTATTATAAAAAACGTGTGAGTAATTTGAGATCGAATTTCATTGTCATAGAAATTTTGAGCTTGATTATTAGCTGTTGATGTGCAGTACACCATTTTTCATAATTGCAACTATTCTACTTAAAGCATAGACAAATGAGTATTTGAAATAACCAATAATAGAGTAAACCAAAATATCAACCTAACGGCATGAAAGGCGGAGGAGTTACAATCTATTCTTATTTAAAAGTGTTATTTACTTATTCTTCTAAGGTTTTTGCTAACTTCTAATAAAATATTAAGACGTCAAGTTAGCTGGAGGTGTCAAGACGCGTGCCTTTTAGGTTAGAGATTATTTGAACAGGGCAAAACTTTTATCTTACAATCCTTTTTCTATAGACCGTGTCACGAAAGACGTCTCCTAGAGGCGGCGCTAGTATTCGCATGTTTAAAAGTCATTTTTGTATGAAATGTATTATGTTACAAAAATTGCCTGAAATTGCCGCAGAAATAAAGGAACTAGAAGTTTAATTAGCTATAATTCGCCTCAGCAGACAAATCTATAATCTAAACTTCTATAATCCATTCCACGAAGCGAAGTAAATAATGTAATCAAATATGGCGTCAGATCACGTGATTATTTATGAATGTTTTACTTCAGGAAATAAGACATACGTGAGTCATTTGTAATGTCAATAGTGAAAATATTGTTATCAAAGTTGAAATGTCGTGACTGGTATGTTTTGTTTACATGATTTACTCTGCCAATTGGAAGCGACTGTAGTTCCTTCATTATCATGTCATATTCAGTATTTCTATTATTATATTTTCCTATTCAGGTTGCCTGATCGCTTCTTAGCGATAAGGCCGCCTATTGTATAGCTTCTTCCCTTTATGTATGTGTCTATGTTCTTCTGTTTTGTATCAAGTTTGGTGTACAATAAAGTGGAAGTGGATAACATGGACTTCCGCAAAGTAACGCCTGCTTCTATCCAAAATTTCCCCGGGACTTCTTACGTGACACGCACTATACCGCTAGGTTGGCAGGTCTATATTATCTATGGCAGTGAGTACTGAGTTTGTGACAGTCTTTGCAAATATAACTAAACTAAGTTAGCTAATATGAGACATTTTACAAATAAAGTGTAATAAATTAATTAACTAATTGAGATTCATTGGAAACCTTGTACTATGTTGTCTTTACACTCTCGTCTCAGCGTCGTCTTCAGTAGTAGATTTCCTGTAACAGAATACCTTTATTTAAGTAAATGAGATTTAAAACACTCGCATTTTCTTGCTCTAACTACCCACATTTATCAATAAATTATGTTTCTTATACTACTAATATTTTTTTATATACCTACTTATATCATTGATAATTTTTTATTTTTTATTATTTATTAGTTTGCCACTAATAAGCATATATTTACACTGTATATATGTCACCCTAAGATTGTAAAAACCGTTAGATTACAATCTAACTCGCGAAATTGCAAACTGTCGAAAGATTACAATATAACGCATTATTTTTCGGTAGATTGTAATCTATTAGTTATATTTACCCGATAGAACCTAAGTGCACTACCTGATTTGTGATTATGTCGAACCCTAACCTAACCTACAAGAAACAGACAAGAAAACGTAAATACAATGAATATTTCAAAAATTTACACTCAGAACATTGACCGTTCAATTTCAATACAAGTTTCAACAATTCAACAATTTCAACAAAGTTCAAAACAATCTCTCGACAGTTTAACAATTTCGCGAATTCGATTATAATCTAACGGTTTTTATAATCTTACGGTGACATATACATTAATTACACTTATATAAAACAGATTGGGTATTCGGATTCACATCAAAGTTTGAACAGTGTAAAATTGGTGAAAATAGGTTAAGTAAGTAGGTACTCAACTATTTTGTGCATTTTGAAATTAGAGCCCTACTTTATGTTTAAAGATCAAATATAAAGACTTCGTCAGTGATTTGTGTGTGTGAGTGTGATGGAAATACTAGGTATTCAATGAATAGTGAATCCGAATATTTAGAGTCAGATCATACCATACGGAAAAATCCTTGCGCATTTTAGTGATGTCATTGATTAAAGAACTGTATCAGTATTGAGTAAAAAGGTAAAATTCGAAGCAGATGACAAAAATCTTCCTTGTTGTCTTTGGTTTGACTGACCCTTAGAGCATTTCCAGATTACCCGATCCGATATTGGAATCGATACCAATATCGGTATCGATATCGAAATCTCGAGCGTACAATCAGAAAGCCACTGTCATATTATATTTTTGTCCATTGGAGGTTTGCAATGAAAATGTTATTTTTATTTCATAGCATACCTCCTATGGGTCTGGGGTCTGGGGCATTCAAAAAATGAAAGCCACTGAGAGAATAGGGCTGCTGAAGGGCAGGTAGTTACATAGTTCATACATTTTACTTGCCCCGATATCGCATTCGATAAAGGATCGGATAATTTCAAAACGCTCATATTCAGCATGCTTAGATAAAAAATGGATTACAATACCTCCTCCCTATGGCGATAGATGGTTGCGCGAGCGACACCACCGGTTAGCAAAGCAAAAGATGATTTTACAATGAGTGTTTCTCATACAACCGCCACCATCTAGTGAGATATCGATTTACTTACAATATACATGATTTGTGATTATATGAACAAGATAGAGTCAGTCTTTATGTGTCCTAGTGTAACAGCAAAATGTTTGTGGCGTATCCTGCTATCATAATATTATTTGACTTAAAACGGCTAGAATCCAGAGCAAGTAGAAGTTCTTATATAAAATCTAAATGATATTAAAAAAAACTGACTTTATCATTATCACACACAGACAAGATTAACCTAGTATCAATCTAGCCATTATTAAAAAAAAAATTATAAAATAATAACCGTGTTAAAGTAATTAAATCCACTTAAAAAAATTGAAATGTAGAATTTAACATTTAGTTAAATAAATAGCGAATTGATGGTAAAGTAGTTATGAATTAGAATAGAAAAATATAAGTGTATGAATGTTTTTTTTTCATGCAACATTTTTGAATTTAATATTTTTACATGCGTTGTGTTCTTATAAAAATTTACATATTTGAAATTAGATAAGAAAGAAAAACAATTATATTTTTTATGGTGTTTCAATTTTCAAATACTTACTCGCTAGTCTCGCCCATGCTCGCTAGTGGTGCCCCCATTTGTTGTTGACCTTCGCCTAAAAAAAAAAGTTTATAACGGTTTAGATAGTTTTTTTATAGGCGCATTTACACATTCGCTCCAAGGAAGAGCCACGGCACGAGACTTTTGAGGGGTTAGTATGAGATTTTGCAACTACTAAAGAGTAAAATGGATCAAATAAGTCACTGTTATAGAAACCACCGATTTTTATTATACAAGGTTTCTGCTTGGAGCGCTGGTCGTAGACTTACGGACAAACTTGAGCCTAATATATAATGCTCATGGTCTTTGTAGGTACTATCATTAATTAACTAACGTAACTTACATATAAAATCATATTTCTTTATATGATCAACATTTCGTGTCATATAAGTGAACCGGAATTTTCTGAGGAATTGGGAAGACATATTTTTTCATGTTTAAGGCATAAAGCTGAAGCTTTTCGACACTCGAATCTATCAACGTTAGTGAGACTTAAACTAGTTATTCATCCGAGAGAGAGGGAGAGTTCTCACATTCACGAAATAGTCTTCTTCTGTATGTGTGAAGTCTGTCTATTTATGTGCATTCACCGGTCTCATGTCTCTCTTTTCGCTATTCAGGGTAGAATACTATCTACAGAAGCGAAATTATGCTGTAAGCCCTATTATGAATACGAAATGAAAATGCATAACAGTTAGGTGCCAAATAATATTGTACACCATCTCGAAACTAAAATGACAGCTCTATTTATATCGCTATCCCTTTCATAAACCTTCCTGCAGAAAGGAGCAGCATTCGATTTAGAGATAGATAGAATAGATAATTTTTTATTGCCACACATAACATATAAATAAAAAAAAAACAGAATACAACGCTTGTGCAAGGGCAAGGGGGTCGTCTTATCACTAAAAGTGATCCCCCCTCCAGACGACCCGTTTCCTAAGAAACTTTAAAAAGGAGCTTTTTTAGAGCTGTCTTTTTAGTTTAGTTTAGATTGTGTTAACCAGGTTTGGCCACATTGTTTGCATTTCTAGCTAAAACACAAAATTTTGCGAATAATGAATACTTAGTGCATATGTCCGTAAGATTGTAAAAACCGTTAGATTATAATCTAATTCGCGAAATTGTAAACTGTCGAAAGATTGTGAACCGTACAATGTTCTGAGTGTCAATTTTTGAAATATTCATTGTATTTACGTTTTCTTGTCTGTTTCATGTAGGTTAGGTTAGGGTCCGACATAAATAATCAGGTAGTGCCCGGGACTATGGAGTAATAAACCTAAGAGATTACAATCTACCGGAAAATAATGCGTTAAATTGTAATCTTTCGACACTGCGATTTCGCGAGTTATATTATAATCTAACGGTTTTTACAATCTTACGGTGGTATATACAAACCTGCGTGCAACTCACTGTTGAGCCGATGTGGGGACTGCGTACTGCGCACGCTCACATGGTCTTCTTCCGCTATACAAAGCAAAATTAACAAGCAATCAAATTATTGTAATAAGCTGTTGTGATCGCAAAACAAAAAAAAAAAGGAAACTGTATCAATATTATCTAAGTACATTTACATTAATCATATTACTCTTAGGCGTATCAGGTGCAGGAGGCAAGTGTACCTACTTAATAAAATAAAGGCAAAGAAAACACCTATGTGCGAGAACTATCGATTCTCTTAAATTTAGAGACGTTCAAAAGAAACGTTTAATTTTTTTTTAAATTGAATCAATCAATTCGGCGGAGACGTTTTAATTCTCGAATTATTGCGTTACAGTAAAACATTCCTTGAAATTTATTTAGTAGTTTTAAAGGAATTTAAAAGTGGCTAATTAGTACATCTACCTATCGGATGCGCGCTTAATTTTTTTAAGATAACAACTGTTGTTACCCACAATTTGGCAAAATTAAAATTATGAATTATTATGAACCTGATAAAACTGTCATACCCAATCCACTAAGCCTAACTATCTATGATAACTATGTTAGCCGACGTCTTATCGAATAAAAGAAGTAGCCGCAACGAAATTTTTATTTAAGATTCATAATTTCAAACGAATGAAAAACTACATTTTTTGACACATTTTTGTAAAAATATACATAGCCAATTAACACACGTACTTATATTTGCCCCGACGAAATTTTTTAAGATTCATGATTTCAAACGAATGAAAAACTACATTTTTTCACACATTTTTATAAAAATATACCTACATAGCTGATTAACACACACGTATTTTCAAATAAAGCAAGGGAAAAAATATGAGACAGAAATATAACGGGGCGCAAAGCCAATAACACAACACAAACCACACTAACCTGTGTAAGGGAACAGGTATTTGTCGTGGGTATGGTGTTTGTCCGAGCCGTCCGACATCCGGTCACTGTACTCATACTGTTCCATCTTCCTCTGGTAGTCGTTCTTTAACATGGTCGCTATGCCCGAGTCGCGGAAATCCCGCGGGGGATAACCGTCGTGCTCCCTTGAATGAATGAATGAATGACAAAATGAATTAATTAATCCATATCCATACTAATATTATAAATGCGAAAGTCTGTCTGTCTGTCTGTCAGTCTGCTACGCTTTCACGGCCCATCTGTGCCGTCAACCGATTTGGATGAAATTCGGTACCTATTCCGAAACCTATCCTACCTACTCTAGGTAGGTTTTATCCCGGATAATTAAAGAGTTTTCACGAGTTTTTTTTTTCCACTACAAGTTAGCCTGACCTGATGGTAAGTGATGATGCAGTGTAAGATGGTAGCGGGCTAACCTGTTCGGGGTATGGCAGTTATATTAAACGCATACCCCTATTCGGTTTTTACACGGCATCGTACCGGAATGCTAAATCGCTTGGCGGCACGTCTTTGCCGGTAGGGTGGTAACTAGCCACGGCCGAAGCCTCCCACCAGGCCAGACCAGGGAAAATTCAGAAATTTTAAATTCCCAAATTGAACCGGCCGGGGATCGAACCCGGGACCTCCGCACGTTAAGACAACAACGCTACACACTGCGCCACGGAGGTCGTCGACAAAAATAATTTAAAAAGAATTAAAAAAGCTTAATCCACGCGGACGAAGTCGCGGGCATCATCTAGTGAAAAAATAAATTAGTGGATGAAAGAATGAATGAGCACACTTTTTATTGTACAACTCATCACACAGGAGAGAGAACCCGTTCAAGTATTATACTTACCTAAATGCGAAAGTATGAGTGTGTCCATTACCTTTTTCATGGCCTATCTATTTAACACGGATAATTTTGTGGGCTCTTCTCAGACCAAGGCGTGTATGGAACCCTCGTAGCTTTAGTTTTAAGATACCGTGGTTAATTATCACCATCACGCCTTACACTTTGTAAACGATGCGTTCACAAGAAGGCGGTACCAATTTTGAGTAAATAAGTAAACTTTGAGTTTGAGTTTTGGTTTTGGCATTTTTAAGCCATCTATCGTCCCCTTAGGTAAACACCTAACTGGTCGAGTTGCGTGGATTTCGGGATAAAAAGAATATAGCATATGCCACTCAGGTCATTAATGTATCTAGACTAGAATCTAGAAAATCCCTCGACCCGTACACGCTCGGTTCCGTATTCAAGTACTTCGTAGGACTGTACTCATAGTCCGAAGTACGCGATGACAGATAAGTTTTAGGGCCGTAAGGGTTCGAGGGTAGGCGGTACATTGTGATCATTATGTCTATAGACTAAAGATCTTGTAATAAAACTAATCTAATCTCGAAAATCTCGAATAGAAGGAAAAGAACTCGAAACTTACCTTGTTGTAACACTAGAATCTCCAAAATCCCTCGACCCGTACACGCTCGGTTCCTTATTCAAGTACTTCGTAGGACGGTTCCGTATTTGAGTACTTCGTAGGACTGCACCCATAGTCCGAAGTACGCGATGACACATAAGTCTTGGAGCCGTAAGGGTTCGAGGGTAGGCGGTACATTGTGATTATTTTGTCTATAGACTAAAGATCTTACCTCGTAATAAAACTCTAATCTAATCTCGAAAATCTGAAATAAAAGTAAAAGAACTCGAAACTCACCTTGTTGTAACACTAGAATCTCGAAAATCCCTCGACCCGTACACGCTCGGTTCCGTATTCAAGTACTTCGTAGGACTGTACCCATAGTCCGAAGTACGCGATGACAGATAAGTTTTGGAGCCGTAAGGGTTCGAGGGTAGGCGGTACATTGTAGGCGAAATCGGGTAGTTGGGATCGTATGGCGTTTGCTTTTCTGGGTCGTTTGGCATCACACCGTACATTAGCTCGTCTTCCATTACGCCGTATCTAGAAGAAAAACAATTGTTTTAAATATTACTTAACTCCATATGAGCTGATTTTTCAATCGCCAAAATTAATGCTCAGTTATCCAAATCCATACTTCCATACTAATATTATGAATGCGAAAGTTTGCCTGTCTGTCTGCTATACTTTCACGGCCCACCTGTTACACCGAATTAGAAAGGTACAGCTACAGCCTACCCTACAACTTACCTACAGAAATTGTTTGCATCCCGGGACAGGACAAATTATCCCGAAAAATTAAACAGTTCTGACGGGAATCAAAAAACCTAAATCCACGCGGCCGAAGTCGCGGACATCATCTAGTACTTTAAGACTCAAAATGCTAAATTTTTTAGAGAATTATCTAGAAAAACCGAGAAAATTATAAAGGTTAAGATCTAAGAGCATACCTATTATCGAGAGGTAATCTCGACGCATCAACGTTCGCGACGTATGTATCGTGAACATTTTCCAGTATAGACGGTTTCAGGCGATGCCTGCTCAGCTGGTACACGTCTGACGTCAGATCAGGGTTGGGCAGAGGGTTGGGAGACGGGGTTGCGGCTCCAGGGTTGCCACCATCCTCGGAGCCGGTTTCTTGGGACCACCTACCCATATCTGGTCGGTTTGATTCTGTGAAAGTTTTTTTTTTTTTATATAATGCCTTTAAAAAAATATCAAAAATTACACCACAATTTTGCAGACCAAAGCACTAGACTGAAAACACAGGCTGGCGTTTTTAAATTGCAGCCCAAATAGACCGTAGTCTGCGTTAGGGCTGACAAAAAGATCGATGAAGTTACATCACTAAAGTTCACAAAATGTAGCATAATAATTTACTTATTTTAAATATATCTGTTTAGTAAGAATGACGAACAAAAAGATTTAATTTTAGATATAAATGTAACTCACGTTAGTTTTATAGCTAAAATTGTATATTAAGGCAATAAACATAATAACAATTATTTAATACATATAAATATACATATATTATAAATATAGTAATGTTTTTCAACGAGTTCAAGTTATGTATAAAGTTTTTAAATAAGAACAGTTAGCTAGTGCAACAGTGTTAAGTAAGATACCCACTAGTTTACAATATAGGTACTTCGATAGTTAAAACAAAAATTACAGGATAAGGTGTTCTACATAATTAATAACGATAATGTTTTGTAGAGGGATGTTTTGCTATATGAATAGCTAAGGGCTGAAATAAATAATCAATCTATCTACGTCACTGATGCTCGTGTTTACCAAAATTGCCTAAATTGCCCACCAAGTGTCAGTTAGTGTGAAAACTGTCATGCTCTTTGAGAAATAAAATCTACCACTGAGAATGTTAAGACAAGGTTTCCTGCAATGATATTGTATAATAAAAAAGATTCCTGGTTGTTTTCATTGATATTTAAATAAAATTATTTTAGACATTTACCTTCTCTTCTATGAGACGGCCATCTTGGTGTGATGGCTAACGGCGCGCCCTCAGTAATATTAGGAAGGTAACTTCCTACCGTACCGCTTGTGCTTCGATCTCCTTGAAAGAAAAAATCACAATTTTTTCTTTTTTTCTTATCCAAAATACTACTTCGTCATATTTTACGAGGTCTCTAACATGATCGATTTAAATGCTTAAATGATTTACGCGGGAGCCGGCTACGTGATAAGTATCCAAGGGTATCCTCGACATGATCTGTTGGAAAACATAAGTGTAGCATTAAATCATGGCGGACAGCAGGAGAGTCTATTAAAATTAATAGGCGCCAATATAAAACGACGGTTAAAAGCTAATGAGCCGCATCACTAATTACAAAGTGATGATACCCTGGATCGCGGAGTGAGATACAAACCCAATATCGCACGTCGGTGGGTGAAGACAGTAGGTACAGGGTCAATCTTACTGAATGTACTCTAACAGCCTATTGGCTGTTAACCTGCCCTCCTCTAAAATTATGCTAGTACGAATATTAAGTACGGGCCGGCCCGGGGCATCGAACACTTTTAGGGGTCGCCTGAAAATCAGGGCCGAGGCGATGCCCTTTTTGGAATTACTTTTGTGTTCGTAGTTCCTGTTGCAAGTTTTGTCCTAGTAATTTTGTGTTTTGTATTGTACTGTAACTGTGTAAATTTAGCGTTTAATTATCAAGGGATAATTAAACGCTAAATGATTTATTTATTTCACATAGAACAACTTGTATCACTTATGAAACGTTAAGACTCTACCACCGGTTCGGAAAACTTATTCTACTGAGAAGAGCCGGCAAGAACCTCAGCAGTTGCTCTTGTCTTCAAAAAATAAAGAGGTTAAAATAATTATACAATACAACACATACGTTACCATACAAGTATTACACTGACTTGTGGGTCACTGGATGCGAGGCCGGTTGCTTCCATGCAACTTTGTCATTAATAAAATCATCGATAGTATAATAGCCTCGACTTGACAAATGCTGTTTAACACAGTATTTAAATTTATAAATAAAGATTCCAATTCCGAATTCCAAATAAAGATTTATTTATTTACGAAGTGTTTCACGTAGTCATCTAAAATTCGTATCGAAGAGTTCACGAATCACACGTAAAAAAAACACACACAGTTGGAAAAGAAACAGGGTATATTATATACTATTATACTAAATAATAACGGCAGATTGTACTGCCTTTCTCTGTTATGATCGGTGTTTCACGGAGGAGCCGTCTGTGGAGAAAAACTGGGTATATTATGTACTATTATACTAAATAATAACGGCAGACTGTACTGCCTTTCTCTGTTATGATCGGTGTTTCACGGAAGAGCCTTCCGTGGAGAAAAGCAGGGTATATTATGTACTATTATACTAAATAATAACGGCAGATTGTACTGCCTTTTTCTGTTATGATCGGTGTTTCACGGAGGAGCCTTCTGTGGAGAAAAACAGGGTATATTATGTACTATTATACTAAATAATAACGGCAGATTGTACTGCCTATCTCTGTTAAGATCGGTGTTTCACGGAGGAGCCTTCCATGGAGAAAAGCAGGGTATATTATGTACTATTATACTAAATAATAACGGCAGATTTTACTGCCTTGCTCTGTTATGATCGGTGTTTCACGGAGGAGCCTTCTGTGGAGAAAAACAGGGTATATTATGTACTATTATACTAAATAATAACGGCAGATTGTACTGCCTATCTCTGTTAAGATCGGTGTTTCACGGAGGAGCCTTCCGTGGAGAAAAGCAGGGTATATTATGTACTATTATACTAAATAATAACGGCAGATTGTACTGCCTTTTTCTGTTATGATCGGTGTTTCACGGAGGAGCCTTCTGTGGAGAAAAACAGGGTATATTATGTACTATTATACTAAATAATAACGGCAGATTGTACTGCCTTTCTCTGTTATGATCGGTGTTTCACGGAGGAGCCGTCTGTGGAGAAAAACAGGGTGTATTCTGTACTCACGATGCGCGGAAGGCGGATGGCTTGAGCGACGCGATGTAGTGTCGTCGTCGTCGGACGAGTGGCTGGAGGCGAGGTCGAGGCTGCGAGCGGACGCTTCGCTCTCACTGTCAGTTCCTTCCGTTCCTTCTGTGCCTTCTGTTGCTTCCTCGTTTTCGCCTCGATTTTTACGTCGACGGCGACCTTCGTCTATACATAATGACATGATTGATGGGTTATTTTGTAGGTTTAATATTTGTAGGGATTAGGAGATACCCAGGTTTTATATTTTGGTGGAAGAAAACATGATAGTTGATCAAATAAGGGTGTTTTATCAGCTTTGCTACAAATGGTCAAAAATTTAAACATTTTTAGATTGACTTTTCGGATTTTAGGGGGAATTTCTGAATGGTTCCCCCATTTTTATTGCAAAAAAGGCATGCGTGTCACAACAATCATGCTAAGTGCATAGCAATGATGAGGTCTAGGTTGGACAGCGCTTTGCCTAGAAGATGCTTATTCACTCCTGCTTGTAGGTACTTAAGCTACACGTGGTAGGAAAAATGTGTAGAAAAAAGTGTATTCCACACCTAAGCCGTTCGAATCAGAAACGTAGAGTACGTTTCTTCGAGTAGATTAGACGTCAACCACGGATGCCAACGCTGTCAGTTTTGCGCTGTTCCGTGGTAGAACAATGAAGGAGGAACAAGGTTGTAAAGTTTTTGAAGGAAGGCCTCCCTGGCGCAGTGGTGAGCGCTGTAGTCTTATAATGCAAAATCAATTTGGTAATTTATAAATTTTTGAATTTTCTGTAGTCTGGTCTGGTGGGAGGCTTTAGCTGTGGCTAGTTACCATCCTACCGGCAAAAACGTACCGCCAAGCGATAAGTTCCGGTAAGATGCCGTGGAGAAATCGAGTAGGGTATGGGTACATTGAACTATAACCTATTCTGTGGTATGGGCTTAACTGCCGTACCCCTAACAGGTCAGCCCGCTACAATTTTAGACTGCATCATAACTTACCATCAGGTGAGATTGCAGTCAAGGCCTAACTTAAAAAACAGTAAAATAAAACATTTATATAATGTCAACATTCTCCACAACAGCTCCACAACCATTCCATCAGATTACATTGTCAACCAGAGATAATAAAAAATAATAATAAAATCTCTTTATTTGACGACCTCCGTGGCGCAGTGTTGACCATCTTAGACTGCATCATCACTTACCATCAGGTGATATTGCAGTCAAGGACTAACCTGTGGTGGAATAAATGCTCTTACCCTCTTTCCTCGTATGCAGCGAGGAGTCGAATCCTCTCAGGTAGGCGGGCATATCACTCGCACTAGTGTTGTAGTTTGACGTAGACGTGCTAGTGTGACGCAATTGACCGTCACTGCGGCTGGAAAAATATCTCTTTATTAAATAACTTTCGATTAATAAATAAGAGGTAGAGTCTTCAATGGAAGGACAGCCTCACACGCCATGGTGGTAGAGTCTTAACGTTTCATAAGTGACACAAGTTGTCCTACATGAAATAAATAAATCATTTAATTTAATTTAATTTAATTTCATTTCAAATCATTTCATTTTATTTCATGGAAACTCATAAAATCTGCTTATAGCTCGCGTAGCTGATCGCATGATAGAGGGAATAAATTAAAAAAAAAAATTAATCAACTTTCTTCAGAACCGTGCATTGTGGAGGCAACATCTGAAGATGCTCCGGTATCGGAGTGAAACGTACGTTGAGGGTAGTTTTTGGGGGATTTCTGTGGTGTGGTGAGAACCACAGTACCACATAGATTTTCCTGTTGTCGCGAATTATAGCGAATTAAATTTCTGGGTACCACATAGATTTTCCTGTTGTCGCGAATTAAATTTCTGGTTCTTTCACACTCACAGTTTTAAAAGCTCTTCAGTATAGGTTGCCTTTAAAAGATCGCCTTATTAAGAGTAAAGTATGGTTAAAAAACTGTACTTTAAGACGAAATGGCATCTGCATGATATTGAAAGAATAGATATTTTACAATAATATTGCCGTCGCGCTGCTCCTCGAATAGGTAGAGTCCTATGACACCCGATGGGACACCTGCAGCTTGGACCGATTATACCTATGAAAAACAGTCGAATTCTTAATCTCGTATTCTCCTGTTTCCTCCTCCAAAACAGAACCGATTTTAATATTTTTTCAATCATAATTTAAGAATGACTCAAGCTATGTTGGTATGTTTTTCTTTGTGATTATATTCGTTAAATTTATTTGCGGGATGATATTTATTTATTTATTTATTTATTTTAATAGGAAGCCAACGGTAATACAATGATCTTTTATCTTATTCTATTACAACTTAATTATTTAATCTTATGACTATCATTGATTACACACTTACAGGCTAACTCAACATGCAAAAGAAGATAAAAGCAGTTAGATTAATTACAAAAAAAAAAAACACAAAAAATTACATTAGCCAAAAAAAAAAAAACAGGCCAAAACCAATAATTTAGATAATATACAATTAAATATCTATGAATCGAATATTATTTAAAAAAAAATGTAGGTAACTAATTCACTAGGTGTTTTTTAATTTTTGATTTAAAAAGCGACGGGGAATTTTGAAATATATCTAAATGAGCTTGTTTGAATATGTTATTATATGTTATGACTATTCTATTAACAGAAGCAGCCCTGCCAAGGTTACTCTTTGTGATTCTAGGCTTAAAGGTTTGCTTGCTTTTTATGAAAGACCTCGCATTCTGCTTTGGTACTGCCAATCTTACCCTATGTAATAAATTTGGACAGTCAATATCCCCATTTATAATCTTGTGTAAGAAACAAAGATCCATCAATTCTCTACGGTTGGATAAGGAAAGGGTTTTATAACGCTTTAAGAAATGATTGTAGCAATTCATGTCCTTTAATTTATTATCTTTATAGGCTACTGCCGTAGAAATTTCTTTTGAACTCTTTCTATCCTATCCTTATGCACTTGGTAATATGGATTCCAGACAACAGAACAGTATTCAAGTCTACTTCGTATCAGTGAGTTAAAAAGCGTTAATCTGGTAGATGACCTTTTAAATTCACGCGTACTTCTTATTATAAAACCTAATAATCGAAGAGATGATATCTGATGATGGCGTAAAAACTGGACCATTTTTGTGATGTTTGAAGGTTCCATGTTCTTAAAATTATTAATTTATCGAAAAAAGGAAAACATAGGGGCATGGCACGCATACATACGGATTTTATAGTGCAAGAATATTTTCTCTATTGTAATTATCCACGGAGAAAACAGACGAATAAGTTTCTATGGAGCAACCGCAGTGGCATTTCATCTTAAGTTAATATAGACAGGCTGCTCAATGCATTAACGCATTTAAATTTTATAAATTATAATACTTATACGAATAGTACTAACCTGTATGGACTAGAGCTGGTTTTGGTGGTGGATCTCGAGGTGGTGGAAGAGGCCGATATACCGATGTTGCGAAGTTGTCGCCCAGGCTCCATACTGCTGTGATACGCTAGCGCCGATCTGTTAACAGGGGATTGACGAGTAATATTTAACATTGACGAGTAATATTTAACATTGACGGGTAATACTCAACATTTTCCTTTATTAATAACTACGCTACTGATCTTTACAGGGCATTATACAATGAAAATGTATTATTGACGAGTAATTTGTAACATTTTCATTTATTAATAACTACGCTACGCTTATCTATTTACAGGGCATTATAAAATGAAAATGTATGATTGACGATAGACGATGCCCGCTACTTCGTCCACGTAGAGTAAGTTTTTTGGATTTCCACGGGAAATTCTTAATTTTCCAGGATAAAAAATATCCCTATGTCCTTCCCCGGGATGTATAGCAAATTTCATCAAAATCGGTTGATGGGCTGTTAAAGTATAGCAGACAGACAGAAACACTTTCGTATTTATAATATTAGTATGGACTAGAATCTAGTTGATACCCGCAAAATCGTTCGCGCGTTTTTTTTTTGCGAATTTTTCAAGATTACGGACACAGACCGCACTAGGTACTAAATATAAGAAATAGTTACCTCGTAACTGATACAAAAATAAACAAATACCTCGCGTTAAGCGAAGGCACAATGTTACCTGTTAACTTGAGATAGATTTTGTGCACTCGTGCTTATAATAACGGATGTGTCAGCAAGCGGCACCTTTTTTCCAAGACATCTCAAAATGGTTCTGTTGGCAAAAAAAATAATAATATTGCAGTCCAAAATAGAAGACAGGGAAAGTATTTCGTTACTGTAGGGCACCGATATAGGGTGGCACCATTTTACTAAAAAGTAAGAAATCTAGCTTTGATCTCATCCTCGTCAACCTATAGACGTGCACTGTTGGACCTATGTCCAACAAGCAGTACAGCTGTAGACTTATGTCTAGTTCGAAGCACTGATAGACAATCTACCTATGCAGATCGTCTATCAGTGCTTCAAACCATGTGCCAAGCCCATTGCCACTTCAGCTTCGCAATTTGTCAGAAGATGTCAGAAACCTACCGGATTCCGGATTCCGGATTTAATCACGTAAAGAAATCCCAAGTATAGGGGTGCAATTCCACCAGAGATGTGTTACGTTTCTAAGCTATGGATGTGTGCCCAACACACCGATAGGAGCGCTTGATATTCATAGCTTAGATCGCTAGATGTTAGATTAAGCTCTCTTCATCGCCTGATGAGTGACTGAGCATTTTTATGACGCCTCATATTCCATATATATTTTTAGCAGACGATTTACGCTTGGGTACCCCTTGAAATAATCGAATAGAAGCCGCCGCAGCGACCGCGCCGGTAAGGACTGAACTGAGCACGTTTCTTCTCGTAGTAAAGTTTTGAGTAGACGTTTACCTCTTCAAATTATCCCGTACTCGGATATTAAAGGCGATGCATCCCAAGGAAGTCGCCTCAGCGTTTAAAGTTACCGCGTCGGCTAGAACGGAACTGACACGTTTCCTCTCATAGAAACATTTTAAATTCCCACTTACCTCTTCAAATTATCCCGTACTCGGATATTAAAGGCGATGTATCCCAAGGAAGCCGCCGCGGCGTGTAAAGCTACCGCGCCGGCTAGAACGGAACTGACACGTTTCTTCTCATAGAAACATTTTCAACTCCCACTTACCTCTTCAAATTATCCCGTACTCGGATATTAAAGGCGATGTATCCCAAGGAAACCGCCGCGGCGTGTAAAGCTACCGCGCCGGCTAGAACGGAACTGACACGTTTCTTCTCATAGAAACATTTTCAACTCCCACTTACCTCTTCAAATTATCCCGTACTCGGATATTAAAGGCGATGTATCCCAAGGAAACCGCCGCGGCGTGTAAAGCTACCGCGCCGGCTAGAACGGAACTGACACGTTTCTTCTCATAGAAACATTTTCAACTCCCACTTACCTCTTCAAATTATCCCGTACTCGGATATTAAAGGCGATGTATCCCAAGGAAGCCGCCGCGGCGTGTAAAGCTACCGCTCCGGCCAGGACGGAACTGAGCACGTTTCTTCTATCGCCCGCTTCGCTGCCCAGTATCAGAGCGCTCGCCCACGCAACGCACAGCAACGGCAGGCAAACTATGCTGACTGCTAGAAGCATCCTACAAGGAAATAATATAATTTTTATTTGATCCCAGGTCGTTAGATCCAGCAGTTTGAGTTGTACGTTGATTTGTCAGTCAGTGTCACAAAAGGTTAGAAAGAAATAGCGCAAATACTTACCTCAAGTTCCCAAATCCGATAACGTGGTCCCGAACAGTAAAGGCAGCACGAGTGGCGCCCGCTAGGAATATGAGGGCAGCCAACGCGTACACCCCTGCTGGGATCACCACCCACCACACTACTGCCTCGTGGCAGCTCACCCAACAACTGAAAGACAAGAAAAACATATAATAACTATGTTTCTTTTAAAGAATGACTCGGAAATGGGCAGTAACTTACGAAATGTAAACAGTCTTGTAAGTCGCGTATTGTATAAAAAAGAAAAAGTTAGTTATGCAAGTTACTTACGTAAAAACTTATAGGTGTAATCGTGACCAAGAATGAAAAGAAAGAAATGCGCCAAACTGCCACGCGTCGCACTCGGCCCACGCGTCGCACGCGGCGCACGCGGCCCACGCTACCACACGCGAACTAGTCGCTCGTACTCACAACAGCGCGTTGCCGTACTGGTGCTGATGCTGCGCGGCCGCGAGCGCGAGCGCGACCGCGGGCGCGGCGTACGCTGCGGCCAGCTGCGCGGCGAGCGGGCCGTGGTTCACGTCGCGCAGCTCGCGCACCAGGCGCCGCAGCTGCCACGCGTCGCACGCGGCGCACGCGGCCCACGCTACCACACGCGAACTAGTCGCTCGTACTCACAACAGCGCGTTGCCGTACTGGTGCTGATGCTGCGCGGCCGCGAGCGCGAGCGCGACCGCGGGCGCGGCGTACGCTGCGGCCAGCTGCGCGGCGAGCGGGCCGTGGTTCACGTCGCGCAGCTCGCGCACCAGGCGCCGCAGCTGCCACGCGTCGCACGCGGCGCACGCGGCCCACGCTACCACACGCGAACTAGTCGCTCGTACTCACAACAGCGCGTTGCCGTACTGGTGCTGATGCTGCGCGGCCGCGAGCGCGAGCGCGACCGCGGGCGCGGCGTACGCTGCGGCCAGCTGCGCGGCGAGCGGGCCGTGGTTCACGTCGCGCAGCTCGCGCACCAGGCGCCGCAGCTGCCACGCGTCGCACGCGGCGCACGCGGCCCACGCTACCACACGCGAACTAGTCGCTCGTACTCACAACAGCGCGTTGCCGTACTGGTGCTGATGCTGCGCGGCCGCGAGCGCGAGCGCGACCGCGGGCGCGGCGTACGCTGCGGCCAGCTGCGCGGCGAGCGGGCCGTGGTTCACGTCGCGCAGCTCGCGCACCAGGCGCCGCAGCTGCCCGCGTCGCACGCGGCGCACGCGGCCCACGCTACCACACGCGAACTAGTCGCTCGTACTCACAACAGCGCGTTGCCGTACTGGTGCTGATGCTGCGCGGCCGCGAGCGCGAGCGCGACCGCGGGCGCGGCGTACGCTGCGGCCAGCTGCGCGGCGAGCGGGCCGTGGTTCACGTCGCGCAGCTCGCGCACCAGGCGCCGCAGCTGCCACGCGTCGCACGCGGCGCACGCGGCCCACGCTACCACACGCGAACTAGTCGCTCGTACTCACAACAGCGCGTTGCCGTACTGGTGCTGATGCTGCGCGGCCGCGAGCGCGAGCGCGACCGCGGGCGCGGCGTACGCTGCGGCCAGCTGCGCGGCGAGCGGGCCGTGGTTCACGTCGCGCAGCTCGCGCACCAGGCGCCGCAGCTGCCACGCGTCGCACGCGGCGCACGCGGCCCACGCTACCACACGCGAACTAGTCGCTCGTACTCACAACAGCGCGTTGCCGTACTGGTGCTGATGCTGCGCGGCCGCGAGCGCGAGCGCGACCGCGGGCGCGGCGTACGCTGCGGCCAGCTGCGCGGCGAGCGGGCCGTGGTTCACGTCGCGCAGCTCGCGCACCAGGCGCCGCAGCTGCCACGCGTCGCACGCGGCCCACGCGAGCGCGCACACCCACCAATAGTGGAGGCCCATCGCTACCACCTTGCACGCGAACTGGGGTGAAATATTATCAGAATTAGAACGTCTAGCGCAGGGATTCCCAAACTATTTTGGACAAGAGACCCCTTTTCTAAAATAAACTGATACCCCCATAGCCAAATTACTTTAAAAACCCTATCTCTAGTTTTTTCTTAATGTACCCTTATTGCAAAAACCGATTATCTGCATTTTTGTACCAAAATTGAGTTAAATATATCAATCGACTCCTCCAGTCACGACGAAGCTACAGGTAAAACCCATTATCTGCTACGACACTTATTTACGGAGATAGCTAGAGCTAAAAGCAACTATCTTCAAGTATGATTTAATTATCTTCTTAAAAAAAGAACTAAGCTCATTTAAACTACTTCACATTTAGAAATGTATAGCACAAGAAACATGTAACGTATTATAACACTTTTCAGATGTAGTTGCTTGATTTATTATTATATCGATAATTATTCTGTTAAAACATATTAACTTGCGGTAACTGGTTTTAGCTTTTATGAATTAAAGTAGAATGTGCTGATGTATCTACCAGTAAAACATACTAAACAACATTAGTTGTTTTTTGCAGAAAAAATAACACCATATTTGGTTAAAATGATTGCAGATAAAAAGAACTTAGATAACTATAGCTTACTTTTACTGTATAACCTCTTGTGGAATTTGGCATACGACGCTGTCCTACGTACTAGTCTCTGGTGTCAATATAATCTGCTACGCAGATGTCACTATGGTACTAGTTGAAGGTGATTCTTTTGAGGGAGCGCTGAGACTTGCAGAGGTCGGTGTGTCCCGGGTAGTCTCGGAAATCCAAGTGCTGGGCCTTAGAATAGCACCTCACAAAACTGAAGCCACATGGTTATGGTATGGTTCCACAAGCTTCCCAGGCGAGTGGAACCGCCCAGTTTTTCGATTCGCGTGGGTAGTACGGACGTCCAGGTTGGCCGGTACCTCAAATACTTAGGTCTGACCTTGGACAGCCGTTGGAGCTTCGAGGAGCATTTTGAGCGCTTGATCCCTCGAATACAGAAAGTAGCAGGTGCAATGCACGGTCTGCTGCCTAATCTCGGGGGTCCGCAAGAAGGAGTCCGCCGACTATAATATGCGAGTGTAGTGCGAACGATGGCCCTTTACGGGGCACCTGTTTGGTCGCAGAGACTATCTGGTATGCAACGTCTCAGAGCAAAAGTTAACAGCGTTCAACGCAAGATGGCGATAAGGGTCGCGCGGGGATATCGAACTATATCGTTCGAGGCCGCCACTATTCTGGCCCGCTCTCCGCCTTTGGACTAGCCGATATGGATGCAAAAGTGTATGCCGAAATCCATGATGGCCAGAGGAGTGGAGATGGGAGGTGGTAAGACGCCGATCGCACCAGCAGGCAATTGTAAGCTAGCGTACGCGCCTAGAACTAAAACGATTTTTGTCGGGATGATTATTAATATTCAAAGTGAGAGATTAAATAAAAAATGCCAATAGAGCTACCAGAAGAGTAATTTTGAAGATTTGGTAGTTTTTCTGCATTCAGGAAAAACCTACTAAATGAGCTCCTTACCGGTTATTTTTTTCTTTTTATTGAAAATCTAGAAAGTTTTCTTCAATTATTAATGTACGTAACTATTCTTTAATAGTTTCTTGTTTATAAAAACCACTAGCGTTTAAAAATTGACATCATTATAATTAATTTTTGTGTCGTCAAAGTTTCAAGTACTTATATCTCAAAACTTTTTCGCTCAAATTTTGATGCAGATAATCGGTTTTTGCAATAAGGGTACGTAATATTGATAAAAAATACTTACCAATTTAAAAACTTTTGGTTGAAACTTGACGTCATTTTCTCATCAAAATTTAACAAAATAAATAGACATAAAATTCAGTAAACATCAAGTGTAATTAATAATCTGACTTAAATATAAATGCGAAAGTTTGGATGGATGTATGGATGTTTGTTACTCAATCACGCCCCAACGGCTAAACGGATCTGGCTGAAATTCGGCACGGAGATAGATTATAGTCTGGAATAGCACATGGGCTACTTTTTATCCCGGAAAATTAAAGAGTTTCTGCGGGAACCAAAAAACCTAAAACCACGCAGACGAAGAAGCGGGCATTCGCTAGTAATTGATACAAATTACGTCAAATACTTAAATATATAATAAATAAAAAATACTTAAATTGTATTTTTTGAAAAAAACATTAAAATAGGGGTCGATTTTTAAACCTCGTCGACCCCTAAAATCTTTTTTCGTTTATGTCGACTCCTGGGACAATGATATCAACTCCAAGGAGTCGATATCGACCACTTTGGGAATCCCTGATCTAGCGACTACTTAGTCAATACTGTTTAATCTTAATGACATGTATAAAACTAATAACGAAAAATTTCGACATTTCGATTCGATCGATTTTTCCGCTCAAAATCTTGTTAGGAAAGTTTGGCGCATTTCGGTTGGGATTCCTCTCTCAATAGTTTAAAAGGGGGACGGCGCGAACGCAGTCCCCACTATCAAAAATTACGCGTCCGAGTTATCCACATTAGGGATAATCGCAGAGGTCAACCCAGCCGCAGTGCAATGGAAGGGCCTCGCTCTGGGGGAACCGCCTTCATGATCACGGTGTCCCCTACACCAGGTAAGTATGATTTCAAACCGCACACGAAAACGGTTATACATTGGTACGCATCGATCCTATACTGAGATGCAAAATACTTGTGGCGCCATCTAGATAAGGAACAGTTTTAACAATAGCCCACGACGGCCAAATTATTTCGTTCGGTAGAATTAGATGGGGTTTATTTTTTGAGTACGTGTGTTTCAACCAAGGTCTTGCTTTGTCATTGCTAAAACATGGCTATCGTTAAGCACAAGCCTATTTTGCGATAAAAGATATCAAAGAGTCAGTTTATTGCCACAGCTTTGCTGCACCCATTAGGGTTCTGACTTCTACCCGAAGGGAAAAAGTCACTCACTCTGCTGTCTGTCTTTCCGTATGTCACGGGTCCCTAGCTCGTAGACAGAAAACCCTTTTATAATATTTTAAAATGAATAAGGAAAAGCATATTTATTTGCGTAATACACGTAGTACAGGGTGGTTACAATTTGAAGTTGCAGTGTGAAGTGCAAGTCTTATGCAAATTTAACCGTGTACATGTTAAATGTTACAAAACAATTTAAAAAATATATAATGTCGAGTAGTTCATACAAAACACTAGCTGATGCCCGCGACTTCATCCGCGTGGATTGAGGTTTTTTTGGTTCCCGCGGGAACTCTTTAATTTCCGGACACTAACACTGTGCCAAATTTTATCCAGATACGTTCAGCAGTTCTGGCGTCATTGAGTAACAAACATCCATCCATACATCCATCCAAACTTTTGCATTTATAATACTAAGTATAGAGAGTATATATAGATAATAAATTCGCTGGGTAGCCGACCAGGTTCTTCTTTTCAAAATTTTAAATAACGGAATTGACTGCCCAAGTATTTTATCTAAAATAAAGTTTTCTGTGGCTCGAAAAAACTCGCGTTTTTCTAATTACAAACCGTTTATTATTAAGGGATGCAGAACTAACTTATGACAAAATAATGTGTTGCTTAGAATATGTCGTGAGTACAATAACCTCTTCAAAACTGCTAAAATTACCACAGATCCTCATTCACTCTCCTTACAGCAGTACAAAAGGATGCTGCATCAGTTCATTGATGCAGTATCAAGAGACTTATAATATATCTAGCTGATTGTTTTTTTTTTTTTGTAATTTTGTTTGTGTTTTTTGTGTTTAACGCTATTTGTTAACTGGTAACCCCGCACTTGCGAGATCAGCTAAATGCATGCCGGCTTGCCAGTAATTGGGTGTACACTGTAAAATGTTTTATATGTGTTTTGTTATTTTTATGTTGTTTTTGTGAATTACCTGTTGGCAAACCATTAAATAAAATAAAATAAAATAAACATTAAATAAATCACAATCTAACTATATTATGATGATATGATAAACTCACCTCATTCTGAACTAGAGAACTGCGTGCTTTCAAAGCGATAAAATACAACAGTTCGGCCATAAACACGCAGAATATCAGATGCTTGTGGATGGAGTTGGATACGGTCGAAGCTCCGCCGCGCATGAGGCACAGAGCTGTCCACGTCCACAGTAACAGCGGCAGAGATATGCTGAAGCCAGTGTATGACGTCACAGACTCTAGGAGAGAAGGCTCTGGGATGAACTGTGAAACAAGTGAACTCAATTTGACGAATTAAAAAATACGACTGCCCTGCCATATTATTTTCGGACTTTACCTCCCTAAGAAGCGATTTGCATATATAGTCTTTGGTTATTAACATTTGTATTAAATGATGTTTTTTTTGTGAATATTTTTTTTTTATCCACTACAAGTTAGCCCTTGACTGCGATATCACCTGATGTTAAGTGAAGATGCAGTCTAAGATGGTAGCGGGCTAGCCTGTATAATAGCCACGGCTGATGCAATCACTGGATATTGAACTATAGTGTTATATATTTTTGGAATCTACTCATCATTTTCTAGATGATGATTATATAGTTAATCTTATTTTCGAATTATTTTTTTCAACTTTAGTCTTTAATGCGAGATCATGGTCACCCAATATTTTTTTTTAAAAAGCCTACTAGCATATGTCACCCGGAATAAACTAAGGATTCTAACGATACCTTTATTATCAAAATCGGTTCAGGCGTATAGAAGTTATGGTGGAATATACAAACTCACATACATACATACATACATACATACATACATGAACCCTGAAAACAATATACTCCTTTTTGCAGGCAGTCGTATAAAAAGTACAATAGGGATGATGACAACTCAATCAAATCAGCAACTCTTTATCAAACTTAAAAACGCTCTTCTAGTATGGAAGTTGTATGAAATTTGCAATTGTGACGTCATCAAATTTCAACGCACTCTTTCTTTAATCTATATTATAAAATGGTTAACAAACTTTTAACGAACAGAGGATGTGAATTTTAGGTCTCTTTGAATACCCTCTATTTAATAATCCGTTAGAAAGAATTGGTTAGAAAGAATTGAATTGATATAGGCATCATCCCTATTACTTAAAATAGAGACACAACCAAAGTTCGGTTTTTCTTTAAACAAAACGAAAACCGCTAATGTGCATGTAAACAGGTACATATGCAATTTCAATGATTCATATTTTTACAAAAAGTCGAAAATTAATAGTTTATATTATGACTTTGAATTTAATGAATTATTTTCCCTGCGATAGAGATCCTAAATATTTCATAGTTCAATGAATAGTAACTAAATAATTTATATCAACCAAGTTTTGTCATTATACCAAGTTTTGTTTACCAAAAATGTTTACCTCCGTGGCGCAGTGTTGAGCGCTGTTGTCTTAACGTGCGGAGGTCCCGGGTTCGATCCCCGGCGGGGTCAATTTGGGAATTTACAATTTCTGAATTTTCCCTGGTCTGGCCTGGTGGGAGGCTTCGGCCGTGGCTAGTTACCACCCTACCGGCAAAGACGTGCCGCCAAGCAATTTAGCGTTCCGGTATGATGCCGTGTAGAAACCGAATAGGGTATAACTGCCATACTTTTTTTTATTTTTATTAGGTGTAAGTGATGGTCGATGAAAATTATCGTTGCAGTATGTTAGGTAGGTATATACCTATATCTCATGCTGTGGCACGGGCTGAGGAGGTGGCGAATTGACCGCACGTTTAATAATTTAAGTTTAATTTGTATTTGTATAAGTTTAGTTATGCTAAGTATTGTAGTGCTGGTCAATAAACTTTTATTTATTTATTTATTTACCATCTTATGCCCTAACATGTTAGACGGCATTGTCACTTGCCATCAGACGAGATCGCAGTCAAGGGCTAACTTGTAGTGGATAAAAGAAAATTACCTCAATATCAACTTCGTCGACTAAAACAGCAAAGGTGGAAAGGTGGTTGCATGTGCAGTTTATCAGTAAGGGTTCGTCGGAGTATGGCGACCAATCGTAGTCGATCTCCGTGTGGCATCCGACACGCGACCATTCGCCAGACCTGCTGAGAATTAACAAACATAAATAAAATACTTGAGGCTGTTCATTGTTACTCAGAAATGAGGTTATTCAAAAAAATGCTACACAAATGTTTACCTTAGAATACCGAGCGACAATTGGGTACTGTAAATCTTTCTTGTTTAATGCGAATTGGTACCCACGATACAGGATCACCTAGTTTTACCTAGTCCTAGTCACTAGTCACCTAGTACCATTTATTGGACATAAGAAATATTGTCAAGGTTGTTCTTTGGTACATAAACATTTTTCATTTTCAATATCTAAAGCAAGATATAGTAAAACTTTGAATCAACTATATCAAATTAATTAATTAGATTTTAATGTATTTCATAGTTTTAATATGATATTGGTGCCGATTCTGTAATGTAACATCTCTAAACTAAACTAAAATGGCAGCTTTAAATCTAGTTCTGTCCCTTTCCGTAGGGAGTATTATGAAAGGGTTAGCAATATTTATAATGCTCTAATTTTAGTTTAGTTTAGAGATTGTGCACTACAGAATCAGCCCCATTGTTGTTATAATATTTAAAAAATAAACCTCTTAAGCACATGAAAGAAAAATCAAATTTATCGAGATATTTTTCAAAAACTAGTTCATTCAATGCTTCTGAAACTAATACGGTTTTTTCTGTATCACTACCCCTGTGCTGACTGCTGCCCAAGGAACATAATTACTACGGGGAGCTGCTGCCCCTCCCCATTGATTATATATATATCCCCTGCAGTTTTCTTGGGTAAAAATGCCTTAAACGAGAAATTATAAACGTAAAAAAAATATTTTTTCAGTTAATAAAATATTTTTTAATAAGGTGTTGAGCTTCCAGATCATCCGCATGCGAAATGACTAAAGGTACGCGATTCGGCATTTTAGCTTTAAAGATTAATAATTAATTGCTTTAATTGAAGAATAGCAATTAGGGTTAAAAACCCGGGCCAACGACGATCGATATATATGCAGGAAATTAAAAGGCCAGCTCCCCTATTCTGTAACTCAGTGGCTATCGAAAAATGAAAGCCACTGACATATATATTTTGTCCATTGAAGGTTTACTATGAAAAAATGAAAGAACATTTCATAGTAAACCTTCAATGGATAAAAACTATAAATCAGTGGCTTTCATTTTTTGATAACCACTGAGTTACAGAATCGGGCTGCAGGTCGGTCCATCTAAATAGTTACCAACGTTACATAGGTAACCATAGCAATCGACTGATATGTGTTATCACACGCACTAGTAGGCTATACTAGGCCGCGTACAACACTTGATTTTACTATAGTTACTTGAAACTTACCCTCTCAAAGTAGACCAATGCACACATTGCGGGTTCGTTCTTGAACCGAACGTCTCTCTATTGATATCCAACCACAATTGCAATCTTATCGGCTTCTTCAACCGTACTCCATTCAAACTCTTGTATAACAACTTCTTTTTCCCGACCTCCTTAGTAGAATTACCATCCTTATTTTTTTCATTATCCATAATCAGAGCTAACACTTTGGGACCCTCAGAATTATCCAATCTTTCAGCTACATAGGATGAATCGTTTTCTTGAAAGTTTTCGCCGTATGATTTCTCCGATTTCTTATACGCTGGTTGTATTACAACTGGTCCATGGTTGTCGTTTGAGTTTTCATCGTCTGTTTGAGGGTATGCGTCGTGTTTTGAATGTGCGTTGGGATTGATGTGATTGTTAATGTTGTTTGGATGGGGATGACCTTTGTTATTGTACGTTAGGCCTGAAATATAATTTAATATTTTATTTCTTGGAACTTGGAACGCTTTCTTAAGAGTTAAGATTCGTGTTAAAGTGTAATAATATGCTACATAGTCAAATTTACATTTAAAAATATGCCCAAATTTTCTAAATACGTATTAGGCAGGTACAATGGGGTCGACGCGTACGCAGTTCCCACTTTCTATAAAAAAATACGACTCCTCCACATTACGGATAATGGCAGAACTGTATATGTAAACGGTTATACTTTGTCACCCATCCATGCGACACTGCGATGTAAAATACTGGTGGCACTGATGATAAGAGACTTATTTCGTGATCTATGGAAGTGTATCAAACTATCAAAACGGATATGTCACCGTAAGATTGTAAAAACCGTTAGATTATAATCTAACTCGCGAAATTCTAAACTGTCGAAAGATTAGAATTTAACGCATTATTTTCCGGTAGATTGTAATCTGATAGGTATTTAAACCCGATAAAACCTAAAGGCCGGCCGCAGGCCGGGCACTACTTGATTATTTATGTCGAACCCTAACCTAACCTACAAGAAAGAGACAAGAAAACGTAAACAAAATGAATATTTCAAAAATTGACACTCAGAACATTGAACAGTTTACAATCTTTCGACAGTTTAGAATTTCGCGAGTTAGATTATAATCTAACGGTTTTTACAATATTACGGTGACAGATACATCCCACGATAAACTAATATATGAAACAAACCTATTACAAGGTGAAGGATTATTTAAATAATAAAAAAGTATGGGAATGAACTGTTGTGTGTGATATTATCGACATAAAATCGTCGCATTTATCGTGGTAGGTACCTATGTACCCGTATTGATACCATCTATGCCATATAATATTGTGGCATAAACCCTAAAATATATTATGTTATTTCTGACTGTCTTCCATCCGTTTCAACTTTGCCAATGTTTAAATCTACGTTTGAATTTCAATGTAATTTGAAATTATTTGTAGTATTTATTTTCTTACTAATATTATAAATGTGAAAGTTTAGATGGATGTATGGATGTATGAATGTTTGTTACTCAATCACGCCCCAACGGCTGAACGGATCTGGCTGAAATTTTGCACAGAGATAGAGTTTAGTCTGGAATAGCACATAGGCTACTTTTTATCCCGGAAAATTAAAGAGTTCCCGCGGGAACCAAAAAACCTCAAACCACGCAGACGAGTCGCGGACATTCTAGTTAGTTTATAATTAAAACCATTCTCTTACTAACCTTCGAGATCCTCCATATTGTTATCAACACCATTTTCTTCAGCCTCCTTTGTCTCTCTGATCCATACATACTCAGGTACAAACAACGCCACTTGAAGTATGGGCGATCCTATAGTTATATTGACCCCCCATCGCCGACTGACCGACTCGTCCATACGTAGAGGCATCAGCTGTGAGGTATTTCTCGAGTATTGCAAGTAGGAGAATACTGCTCGGGATTCGAAGTTTGTTTCTAGGTTTTCTGTTAGAAGGAGTAGCAAATGCAAAACTTTGGGCAGCAAATTGGGTATTTGGCAACTATAATTTTTTTTATTTATTGATTATTAAATAGAGGATCTCCCAAAAATCGTGACATCCACGTCCCCTGTTAGTTTTATGTTGAATAACTATTTTAAACTATCGGTGCAAGTAAAAAGTGCGTCGAACGTTGATGACGTCACTGTTCAATATTTCATACAAAATCTTAAAGCAGGCGTTTTGACGCTTGAAAAGAAGTTGCTGATTTGACTAGTCGTCAAATATATTCCCAATTATGTTTATCAATAGGAATGCAAGATCTGAATACTTTAATTCATATTGTGTTTTAATAGTAAAAAAATCCCCGAAAAATGTATCTTAGAATTCCTAACACATTTAATTAATTTTACTACAGAAAATGAAGTTAATCTTATCTATGAAATCTAAACAAGTATACTACAGTTTTACGACTACTACTTTTGACGACCTCCCTGGCGCAGTGATAGGTGGAGGTCCGGGACTTCCGCGTCCGCACGTTAAGACAACAGCTTAGAACAGATACAGACAAGTTCGATTCCCGGCAGGGTCATTATGAGCTGAGGACGGTCACCGAGGGGGTTTTAGTGGGTAAAAATCCCACATAACCCGATCCTATATGGTCGGGTATCTATGGAAGATTTCCCCCGTAAACAAAAAAAAAGGGTCAATTTGGGAATTTATAATTTCTGAATTTTCCCTGGTCAAGGCAGAGACGTGCCGCCAAGCGATTTAGCGTACCGGTACGATGCCGTGTAGAAATCGATTAGGGGTACGGGTTAAATATAACCGCCATGCCCCTAACAGGTTAGCCCGATACCATCTTAGACTGCATCATCACTTAACATCTGAGATCGCAGTCAACTTGTAGTAGATTTAAAAAAAACTACAAGTACCCGCTGATAAGTGATAGCTATATAGTTATCTAGATGCTCTCAAAAGAACATATTTAGCAGCTAAAATAGAACTATGGACGTCCGTTTTTATTCCTCCGGTACTTTTGACGATCTCCGTGGCGCAGTGTGCAGCGCTGTTGTCTTAACGTGCGGAGGTCCCGGGTTCGATCCCCGGCAGGGTCAATTTGGGAATTTATAATTTCTGAATTTTCCCTGGTCTGGCCTGGTGGGAGGCTTCGGCCGTGGCTAGTTACCACCCTACCATCAGGTGAGATCGCAGTCAAGGGCTAACTTGTAGTGGATAAAAAAAAATGAAAATGAGTTTTATAAATACCTTGAGCATTATTGATTCCAATCAAATCCAACGGCAGCAAAACCCTCGAGAATTTATCAAATTTGTTTTTACTCCGCACAAAATTGTTATACTTTGGAAAGGAGACGGTAGGACTAGAAGGTTTCTTGTTCTTCGCTTTACCAATGCCATAATACCCTGGAGTTTGTATGGGAGAATGTATGAAGGATGATGTATCTGGTAGAATCACGCGTTCAGTTGTGTATGAGTCGCCATAGCGGTTAAGTGTTGTTGGTTCGAAGCCGTAGACAGATTCCGCTGTTACTATGTCCACACCAATCACTGAAATTTAAATTTATTCATTAGTGACTCTTACGGAAACAGAAAATGAAATGAAATGCTTTAATTGAAATGAAATGATTTATTTATTTCATGTAGGACAACTTGTGTCACTTATGAAACGTTAAGACTCTAAAACTCTACCACCGGTACAATGAACAAGGAATGACAATGAAGAAATATTCACACTGCGCTTAGGAGTACGTAACAAAGCTTTTAACAAATCTCGGGAATCTAATTTATTTTATTATTTCACTAAATACAGGCCTCAATTTCATAAAAGTTCTCCGATAAAGTAAAAAAGTGACGTCAACCATCGCCACTAAAGCCCATTAACGTCCCACAGCTGGGGGACCGTTTTCCCTGGGTACAGGCCTCCACTCTCATATTTATTATCAAAAGTATTATCAGTAGTGGTATGAGAGTGGGAATTACAGCTTAGACCAACCACGCTGATCCAATGCGGGTTGGCGGGCTTTAACGACTATTTATCATGTTAGTGATAATTACCGGGACCGATAGCTTAACGTGCACGGGGGTGAAACACCGCCAGCTTCCTAACTCTGGGCTAACTAATACTGAGAGTTTCTAGTCTTGAAAAAACCCTGACCGATTATGGCTCGAACCCGGGACCTCGTCGGCCGCAGTCGAACATGCTAACCACTAGACCAACGCAGGCAAAAAGTGACTTGTACAACAAATCTCATACAATTTATTTATTTAACATTAATTATGTCACTTTTTTACAAAGTCGGATTGTAATTTGTAGCTTTTATTTATTACGGGTCAAGTCTATTACGATTACCGTGGTACTATATAGTAATATAATCACCATTAATTTTAATGACAACATAATATTATATAGAACAGATTTTTTAAGTGTAAAACTTCTGAAGGCACATTGAGCACTTTCTGTTAGTGGGTAAAAATGTAGATTCGCGTGAGAATATTTAATTAAAAAAAAATCGTTTTCACTTCTTTCGGCAGTCCCTATGACTGGCATTTTTTTTGTAGCTTTATAGATGTGTAATCAGATAATTGTTAAACATAGGACGGCGCGAACACTGTCCTCATTTCCAAAAATTAAGTATACTCTATAAAAGCCAATTACAATAGCCATGTGTTTAAGTCGGCACACGCAGAGGTCAACCCAGCCGCAGTGCAATGGACGGGTTTTACTCGTCGAACCCGCCTTCCTGATCCCGGTTATACTTTGGCACGCATACATGCTACACCGAGATGTAAAATACAAGTGGCGCCATCTACAATCCGGTGGGTTAATACTACTGTCTGCTAACCGTGTCTTTTATTTTTAATAATGTAGCATACTGGCTGACCCTGATTCAGAGGCAGTCAGAATGCTTTTTGATTTTAAATTATGATAATTAATAGAACTAATGTATAGTTAGGTATAAGTTTGTTACAGGGAACGATGGGGCTGACGTTCTTTGTTTTGTGAGGAAAGCCCCCAATTTATGCTGAATATTATAACATTTTAGTAAGTACCTACTTACGGATTTTTGGAGTTTACCTATTTTAGAATCGATTTTCATACATAAGCCTGGGTAATAAGTATGAAAATGAAAATTTATGGGGAGTAAAATGCTTTCTCAGTTACATTATTGACTTTGTTTCCATGGTAACACTTGTTTATGTTTCCATGACTATGTAATGTATTTTGATGAATATAAATGATATATCTTTAATTTAAATTTAAAATGTATCAAGCATGCTTTCAGTAATATAAAAAATGCACTAATTTACCCTCATTTACGAATCTATATATTTTATAATCGCTCGTAAAGAGTAAACTCCAGTCGTGCGTCGCTGATGACATACACAATTTTGCTTTTTGGGCGGATTTGTAATAATTCATTCAAAATGCATAAAAAAAGCATAGATAGCAAGCAACATTGGTCTAATATTGGGTAAATAACCGCTAACACTACCAGAGTACACTGGATTCGCCAATTGACGAAATTATATTTTTTCACAATTTCAGCTTACCAAAAGGACGTCAACGAAATTCGTCGCCAGCTCTTGGACCAATAGCACAGTCTCTAAACTACACTAAAATTACAGCTTTAAATCTAGTTCTGTCCATTTCCGCAGGGAGTATTATGAAAGGGTTAGCAATATTGTTGATGATGTTATTTCAGTTTAGTTTAGAGATTGTGTACAGAATCAGCCCTAGTGTGTTCTTACCCAAATCTGAAGTGACGATCTCAAAGGGGCTGGTGTAAGTATCGTGTTGGCTTTCGGCGAGTACTGCGATGTATTTGTCGAACTGCTGCAGTAGAGACTCAACGCCGCGACCCGTCAGCTCTCGTATACGACGCCATTCTTTATCGTATTGTATGTTTAGTATCGTGTTCGAGGATTTTATTATGTTCTGAAATAAGAATAGAATCCATAGTAATGAGTGATTCAAAAAAGAACTTACAAGTGAAGTTCTATCATAATTTTATGAGGCGCTTCATTCGAAGATATAATTTATTAAACAGGTAGTTTCTCAACCTACTAGCAACAATCGCTATAAATGCGGAAGTGTGTCCGTATGTCTGTCTGTCTGTTACGCTTTTACGGCCCAACTACTCAACTGACTATGATGAAATTTTATTTTACATCCCAAGGACATAGGCTACTTTCTATTCCTGATAATTGAAGAGTTTCCGCGGGAATTAAAAAAAATCAACCCACGCGGACGAAGTCGCAGGCATTATCGAGTAAGTAAGTAATTCGTGTTTGAAAAGTATTTTTCTAGCTTTCTCCCGCGGTTTCGCTCACGTTATGTTCAATTTCCATACAAATTACAAAGCCCTATTTTACTCTTTTGGGGTTGAATTTTCAAAAATCCTTTCTTAGCGGAAGCCTCAGTCAGCCAGTCAGTCACGTTTCTTTTATACATTCAGATTCAATAGCAGGTAGGTATAAAAACTATATGCGATTTTTTGTAAAGGGAAGTAACTTATTAATCTCAACTCACGCGAACATAGTCCTTATCCTGGCTATGCGTAAGGTTCAAGCCCGCTTGCCGCAGCTCGTACTGCAGCAGCTCCAGCAGTATCCCCTCAGCCACCAACACGCCAGCGCCGAACAGAGTTCCTAATTCCTGTGCAACTCGCTTCAAGTAAAATAGTTAAGGAATCTCAACTCACGCGAACATAGTCCTTATCCTGGCTATGCGTAAGGTTCAAGCCCGCTTGCCGCAGCTCGTACTGCAGCAGCTCCAGCAGTATCCCCTCAGCCACCAACACGCCAGCGCCGAACAGAGTTCCGAATTCCTGTGCAACTCGCTTCAAGTAAAATAGTTAAGGAATCTCAACTCACGCGAACATAGTCCTTATCCTGGCTATGCATAAGGTTAAAGCCCGCTTGCCGCAGCTCGTACTGCAGCAGCTCCAGCAGTATCCCCTCAGCCACCAACACGTCGGCGGCGAACAGAGTTCCTAATTCCTGTGCAACTCGCTTCAAGTAAAATAGTTCAGAAATCTCAACTCACGCGAACATAGTCCTTATCCTGGATATGCGTAAGGTTCAAGCCCGCTTGCCGCAGCTCGTACTGCAGCAGCTCCAGCAGTATCCCCTCAGTCACCAACACGTCGACGCCAAACATTTCCTAGTTCCTGTGCAACTCGCTTCAAGTAAAATAGTTAAGGAATCTCAACTCACGCGAACATAGTCCTTATCCTGGCTATGCGTAAGGTTCAAGCCCGCTTGCCGCAGCTCGTACTGCAGCAGCTCCAGCAGTATCCCCTCAGCCACCAACACGTCGGCGCCGAACAGAGTTCATAATTCCTGTGCAACTCGCTTCAAGTAAAATACATAAGAAATCTCAACTCACGCGAACATAGTCCTCATCCTGGCTATGCGTAAGGTTCAAGCCCGCTTGCCGCAGCTCGTACTGCAGCAGCTCCAGCAGTATCCCCTCAGTCACCAACACGTCGACGCCAAACATTTCCTAGTTCCTGTGCAACTCGCTTCAAGTAAAATAGTTAAGGAATCTCAACTCACGCGAACATAGTCCTTATCCTGGCTATGCGTAAGGTTCAAGCCCACTTGCCGCAGCTCGTACTGCAGCAGCTGCAGCAGTATCCCCTCAGCCACCAACACGTCGACGCCAAACATTTCCTAATTCCTGTGCAACTCGCTTCAAGTAAAATAGTTAAGGAATCTCAACTCACGCGAACATAGTCCTTATCCTGGCTATGCGTAAGGTTCAAGCCCGCTTGCCGCAGCTCGTACTGCAGCAGCTCCAGCAGTATCCCCTCAGCCACCAACACGTCGCAGCCGAACAGAGTTCCTAATTCCTGTGCAACTCGCTTCAAGTAAAACAGTTAAGGAATCTCAACTCACGCGAACATAGTCCTTATCCTGGCTATGCGTAAGGTTCAAGCCCGCTTGCCGCAGCTCGTACTGCAGCAGCTCCAGCAGTATCCCCTCAGCCACCAACACGTCGCAGCCGAACAGAGTTCCTAATTCCTGTGCAACTCGCTTCAAGTAAAACAGTTAAGGAATCTCAACTCACGCGAACATAGTCCTTATCCTGGCTATGCGTAAGGTTCAAGCCCGCTTGCCGCAGCTCGTACTGCAGCAGCTCCAGCAGTATCCCCTCAGCCACCAACACGTCGGCGCCGAACGGAGTTCCTAATACCTGTGCAACTCGCTTCAAGTAAAATACATAAGAAATCTCAACTCACGCGAACATAGTCCTTATCCTGGCTATGCGTAAGGTTCAAGCCCGCTTGCCGCAGCTCGTACTGCAGCAGCTCCAGCAGTATCCCCTCAGCCACCAACACGTCGGCGCCGAACGGAGTTCCTAATACCTGTGCAACTCGCTTCAAGTAAAATACATAAGAAATCTTAACTCACGCGAACATAGTCCTTATCCTGGCTATGCGTAAGGTTCAAGCCCGCTTGCCGCAGCTCGTACTGCAGCAGCTCCAGCAGTATCCCCTCAGCCACCAACACGTCGGCGCCGAACGGAGTTCCTAATACCTGTGCAACTCGCTTCAAGTAAAATACATAAGAAATCTCAACTCACGCGAACATAGTCCTTATCCTGGCTATGCGTAAGGTTCAAGCCCGCTTGCCGCAGCTCGTACTGCAGCAGCTCCAGCAGTATCCCCTCAGCCACCAACACGTCAGCGCCGAACAGATACGGTGTGTTCGCGCACGCGCTCGCCAAGTCTTCCGCGAGCCGAACACCGACGAACGTGTTCACTTGCAATTCACCAGTTTCTATTTTGTGCAGCTAAAAAACATTTAATTTTATTGATTAATGTACTGATAATATGTAATTTTTAATTACTTATACTTTACGTTGTATATGTCACCGTAAGATTGTAAAAACCATTAGATTATAATCTAACTCGCGAAATTCTAAACTGTCGAATGGTTGTAAACTGTTCAATGTTCTGAGTGTAAATTTTTGAAATATTCATTTTATTTACGTTTTCTTGTCTCTTTCTTGTAGGTTAGGTTAGGGTTCGACATAAATAATCAAGTAGTGCCATTTCCGTGAGTAGGCACTTAGGTTTTATCGAGTTTAAATACCTATCAGATTACAATCTACCGGAAAATAATGCGTTATTAAATTCTAATCTTTCGACAGTTTAGAATTTCGCGAGTTAGATTATAATCTAACGGTTTTTACAATCTTACGGTGACATATAGAAATAATTAATGAGTCCTAATGATTTTGGAAAGGTTCTAAGTTGGTAGATGTATTAATGCACTAGATTTGTTTACCGATCATATAGGTTGGACTAAGAATTTTCGTAGACTTTTTTTTTCAAATTTATAGACTACAATATTAAGCTTGGCTGCAATCAAACATGCTGACAAGATAGATACAGCCTTAGCTGAAGCGCGCTTGCCTAAAGATCTTCTAGGCTTCATTATTGGTTGTAAGATACTAATATGTATTAAAAGTGGAGGCGAAAGCGGAAGCCAAAAGGGCATTCCATATCCTAGCGGTTCGAATTAGATACGAGGAAGCAAATTTCATTTCGAACGCGTCCGTGGAATTTCGACTATGTACGGAATACGAAAGCAGACCCTGATTTGATCAAATCAGAGGCCCAGCTGTATAAAAGCAAATCGTAATAATTTGACAGCTTAAAACGTATTACTCGAACTGTTTAAGGAGTTCATGCATGGTTTTTGACGTGCAGGCATTTATGAACTCCTTAAACAGGTCGAATTATCCGTTTGACAAAGTTTAAGATTACGATTTCCTTACACAATCGTGGGGAAGATACCGGGAAACACTACTGTTAGGCTCAGTCTGAAAGAGGCCTTAATTTTGTACTCTATGGTTCAGCGTGGTAGAGTGGAATACTGGTCTAGGGGACTCGTCAATGGCGTTGCACCTGTGTGTTGTGCGAATTGCTAAAGTTTATTGTGGATAACCGAGTTTCCTGTTAATATTAGTTAGTTTGTTTGTTTATCGCCACGTCATGTGAAAATTTACATGAATAAGGACTCCAAATGAGTTCTGACGTAAGTACTCTTACAAAAAACGTAAATTTAGTGGCCTCGTACCTGCTTCCTTAGTTGGTAGAATGTAGACGTTGTACAATTAAACATATCCGGCTCCTGCCATGGTATCACTTGAGATTTATCGCACATACGAGTCGCTTTGCCACTGGACCCTGAATAAAAGAAATTGATGATTGATGTTGATATTAATTGACTTGCCACCTTGCAAGAGCTGAAAATAATATAAACTAGCTGATCCCCGCGACATTGTTCGCGTGGATTGAGGTTTTTTTTGGTTCCCGCGGAAATTCCTTAATTTGCCGGGTTAAAAAAGTTGCCTATGTGCTAATCCAGTCTATGTCTGTGCCAAATTTCATGCAGATCCATTCAGCCGTGATTGAGTTATAAACATCCATCCATCCATCCAAACTTTCGCATTTATAATAATAGTAGAGATTAGATCCATCCAAACTTTCGCATCTACAATATTATATAAATATAGATTAGATTACCTGTTGGGCAATCTGTGATAGCTTCGATTCCGAACTTCGTCTGTGGCCACCAAACACCTTGAGAGAAAGATCGCGGGCATCCATCATAAACAACTGAAACAAAAAAAATAGTCTTTAGTTCGACGTCTGACTCAAAACTTTATAATTCTTCTGGTTGATAAATAAGTTTTCGACATTAAACAATTTAATATTTTCTAATATCGATCGTTAAATTTTAGGCTAATTAGTAAAACAATCCCTGATAGATTTGTAAAGACTGTATGTCACAGCCATTTCAAAAATCAAGTTTAAGAACTGTAAAGTTGAAATGAAGTATATTTACCTTTAAGTATGTTACTGCTTTGCAGACGTATATTTACGTCTTAAAACAAATAAACGGGCTAAAGGTAAGAGCTGCTTTTAAAAAAAGAATCAAGTAAGTACCTAGTTAGAGAATTTTTGAAAAAAAATACTACTGAGTGACCTCAGCGTAAAGGTTGGCACAGGAGTCACAGGCGCGACCGATGACCCCACTGCGGCAATAGCACTGGCCAGACAGAGTTTTACACGACCCGTTGAGCGAACCGGCCACGTAACACTGACAGGGGATATTGAACTGATCCTAGTGATTGAAGTAGTTTTCCGTAGAATGAGATCTAAGAAATACCTTTGCATCCAGCGTTAGGCGTGACCTCAGCGTAGAGGTTGGCACAGGAGTCACGGGCGCGACCGATGACCCCACTGCGGCAGTAGCACTGGCCAGACAGTTTCACAGGACCCGTTGAGCGAACCAGCCGCGTAACTCTGACAGTGGATGCCCTGATCTGATCCCAAAGGCTTGTAGTGGTTTTCCGTAGAATGAGATCTAAGAAATACCTTTGCATCCAGCGTTAGGCGTGACCTCAGCGTAGAGGTTGGCACAGGAGTCACAGGCGCGACCGATGACCCCACTGCGGCAATAGCACTGGCCAGACAGAGTTTCACACGACCCGTTGAGTGAACTGGTCGCGTAACACTGACAGAAGATACACTGAACTGATCCTAGTGATCGTAGTGGTTTTCCGTAGAATGAGATCTAAGAAATACCTTTGCACCCAGCGTTAGGCGTGACCTCAGTGTAGAGGTTGGCACAGGAGTCACAGGCGCGACCGATGACCCCACTGCGGCAGTAGCACTGGCCAGACAGAGTTTCACACGACCCGTTGAGTGAACTGGTCGCGTAACACTGACAGAAGATACACTGAACTGATCCTAGTGATTGTAGTGGTTTTCCGTAGAATGAGATCTAAGAAATACCTTTGCATCCAGCGTTAGGCGTGACCTCAGCGTAGAGGTTGGCACAGGAGTCACAGGCGCGACCGATGACCCCACTGCGGCAATAGCACTGGCCAGACAGAGTTTCACAGGACCCGTTGAACGAACCGGCCGCATAACACTGACAGGGGATGCACTGATCGGATCCCAAAGGCTTGTAGTGATTTTCCTGCGATAGTAAATAGTGAACTCAAAAACATGCAAATGTTGATAGATTTCTGTCCAATAATTTATTTAACTTTTGCCATCAGCTCGGCGAAGATTCATAATTATTGACAGGCAACCATAGACAAAAAGGTAATACTTAGATAATGATATAATTTCGCATTAAGCTCAATACAGTGACCTAGTTTTAATTTGCAAAGTCTTTAGGTACAGCAAACTGCAACATATCGTCTCTTCCTTTTCAAGAGGATCTAGAAGTGTTAGTGAGTTTTTAAGAGATTAAGAGTTGACGGCGATTAACATAAACACATCCTATCCAGGTGGATAGGATTTCCTATATAGATGCTTTGAATTCAACCGGCTGAGTCGAGTTTTTGGAAAATCCTTATTTAACACAATCTGTCCTATGCCATGGGAACAAGTATGGGACCGTCTCAACTCCCGCATTAAAGATTAAAGTTTTAAAAAAATATTCGAAAATACGATTAACTATATAATCGTCATCAAGAATTCCAAAAATATATAACACTATAGTTCAATATCTAGTGATTCACACAAAAATATCATTTAATAAAATGTGAATAAGATGCTAATTTAAATAGATTAATTTAGATTGTTTAACTTATAAGTTCGTTTTTTGGCAAGGCAGTCGTGTTTTTTATTTTTTTTTAATTCTGACTTGTTTATGAACCTACTGAATTAAAGTTTTTTCTAAAAAAAAACCGTCGATGAAAGTGGGCCGCACGCGCCGCGCCGCGCGCCCCACCAGCCGCCGGGACACTCCTGCGCGTCCTCCTCCACGCGACCTCGCGCTGAGCCAACGTATAGTTACCCTGCATCGACACTGGCCGGTGCCGGGGTCGCAGTGCGGGTGCAGGCCGCGCGCGGCGCAGGCGCACGGGCCGCACGCGCCGCGCCGCGCGCCCCACCAGCCGCCGGGACACTCCTGCGCGTCCTCCTCCACGCGACCTCGCGCTGAGCCAACGTATAGTTACCCTGCATCGACACTGGCCGGTGCCGGGGTCGCAGTGCGGGTGCAGGCCGCGCGCGGCGCAGGCGCACGGGCCGCACGCGCCGCGCCGCGCGCCCCACCAGCCGCCGGGGCACTCCTGCGCGTCCTCCTCCACGCAACCTTGCGCTACACAAACAAATAACGACGATGTTAACCAAATATTTTTGCCTAACTACCCTCATTTGTTGAATAATAAAATTTGCATATTTTTTGAAATAACGGCCACTCATAAAACTTGTATTGATCGATACCTGGCATAAATACGAGAAAGTATTACTAAAAGAAAGTGGTAAAATCTTCTAAAGCGTCAGATATTCAAGTTGCTTGATGATGGCGCCACCAGTACAGCTTTGATGTCATATGTCTCGGAAACCTGGCGCTTAAGAAGGCTTTGTCTCATATAACACTTGCTTGTGTTAATGCCAGCTATTGGTTAACAGGGTATTTCGAAAACAGAGTCAGTCGATAGGCCAATTTTTTTCAAACCCCTTTATTATAGCGATGGTGTCAACTTAATGCTACTCTTTATCAAACATCATCGGTCTATTAGAGCTTGAAGCCTTTGCCGGGAGCGTATGGTATGCTCGAACGATGCAATAGGAAGATCTTCCTCCGAGCCGGTGTCATGCTCGGGGATCCCAGCTGGGCAAACTGTCGTAGGTTGAAAGTCCTATAAATAATTCTATTCCCCAAGAACTTCGTAATCGTGATACAGGCGGCGGCATTTGGCGTGAATAGCTGCGTCGTGTTTACGTCATAATATCATGTAGGTATGTGCCCTTACACCTTCATATAACAACAGCCTAGGCCATGGGTCGGCAACCTGCGGCTCACGAGCCACATGCGGCTCTTTGGATGTGAAGCTGCGGCTCTTTAGCTTTGCTATCTTCGGATTGACATATTCGTGCGAGCAAGCGTTCTCTTGCATGAATATAATTAAAAGTAAAGTAAGAAGCCAATTAACAAATGTTTCAGTTTCAGTTTCAGTTTATTTATTAGTTGCAATCCATAGTTACATAATTTCTTTCTACAAATGACAATTTTGAGTCGTGTTTGAAACTTAAAACAACAAGCTATGAGCCAAATTTATTCAAACTTTCTAAAACCATGCAAAGCCAGCGCTCCCATTGAATTTGTTTGCTCAATTATTTATTCTTGAAGTACAAGTTAGTGTTGTAAGTAAATGTTTAATTGTTTTAATTTTTCACTTAAATAATAAGTGATTATCTAATAATACCATATAATCTAATTTGATAATATATATAATCTAATTTGTTGCGAAAAACACTACTTACATATGAATAAATAGATATTTTTCTTATGAATAAATAGATTAGTTTTTTTAATCAAAAAACTTTATTTATGCAAGTACTATATAGTATATTATTGGCAAGAAAAAAATGTGGCTCTTTAAAACCTTTGAAATTTTGTAAACTGTAATTTTTGACTCTTCCTGAGTCGGAAGAGTCAAAAATTAAAATTAAAATCAAAGGTTGCCGACCCCTGGCCTAGGCAAGCTTTAGATGCCTAAAGTAAATCTCTCACCTGTCATCATATACCCCACGAAGCAGCTACAAGAGTAGCCTTTGTCACTCTCATCGGGCACGCACAGCGCGTTCTGTCCGCACGGGCTGAGGTCACAGGCCGCAACGCACTGCGGGCCCAGGCGTCCCGCCTCGCACGCACACTCCGTGTTATCCCACGAGGATATACACTTGCTCTGGAGAATTGTACTTCCGTAAATAAGGTGGTAACAGCCTCGTTGGACTACTGGTTAGCATGTTTGACCGCGGCTGACGAGGTCCCGGGTCCGAGTCCCGGGTCGGGCCATGATAAGTGTTGGGTTTTTCTGACTAGAAATTCTCAGTACTAGCCCGGAGTTAGGAAGTCACCCCCGTTACTCGGAGAGCACGTTCGGTCCCGGTTATTATCACTAACATGATAATAGTCGTTAGAGCCTGCCAACCTGCATTGGAGCAGCGTTCACCACGCTGCTATAAGCCCTAAGCTCTAATTCCCTCTCTCCTATGAGAGTGGAGGCCTGTGCCCAGGAGTGGGACGTTAAGCTGTAGTAGTAGTAGCAGTAGTAAATAAGGTAATAAATGCGAGAGTTTAGAACGGTTGCACGAATCTGGATGAAATTTGGCATACAGATATAGGCTACTTTTTATGCCAAAAAATTAAAAAGTTCACGCGGGAACCTAAAACCTCAAACCGGACGAAGTTTATCATCAGCTAGTTTCAACTAATTCCGGCTCATTACTGAGCACGGATCACCTTTCAGATTGAGAAGGGCTTGGGTCCACAACGCTGACCAAGTGCGGACACCATTGAGAACATTCTCCAATCAGCAAATATTCGTTGAAGATTGTATGGAGGGTACTTACATAAGGTGGACAAATGGACAGCATACAATCCGCTCGTGATTGACAACCGTCTCTTACATTTTCTCTGACGGTCGGTCGATTTAGCAGCGACTGAGAAGTTCCCACGCGGACATCCTAAAATTTTTTTTCAAAATAACTACGTAATATGCTAAGGTTACACACATTACTAGTGGAAGCAAAATATCTCTCTTTGGTTTTTACACAGAACTGTAACTTTCGTTTTAAATAGTTTTTGCCATTAAACGGTACAATTCCACCAGTTTGTGGCACTGTCCTGATCAATGCGCGGCCCAAATGTTTGTCTTAGCGGACTGGCACAATCAAACAGTTTCGCAGTGTTTTGTCTAAACACTAAAATTGGTGCAATTGTACCATGAGAAGGCTCAAAAGCGCAGCAAGCCTTCTCTGAAAAAATACTATATATCCTAAATTAAAAAAATTAATGCGAGCGTATCTTTTGTCGGTTTCTTTATTTGTCCCATAGTTAAGCCTCAACAGAGCAGCAGATCCGGAATGTGATTTTTGTGAGAATACAGTTAAAGACTTTGTGGCTATCGACATCCTTCAGGATCATGTAGTCCAGTTATTAATAAGACTCACCTGAATACACCCTTCAAAATATCCAACATCTGACGCCAACAAGCCAGCAGTGGTGTCCAATCCGCCAATGAGTATCTTGCCGATATACTGCCCTTGTATCTTATTGGCCAACATTGGTAACAAAGCATTGCGGAGGCCGTAGTCTATGTTCACGGATATATCGGTGCCGAGCCATTTGATTTCTATGCGATGCCATGATCCGTCCGCGAGGGTTGTCGATGGAAGGAACATAGTTTCCCCGTTGTATGAGTAGTGTAGGAGGCCGGATTTCAACTGTTACGAAAAATTTTAAAAATTGTCGATATTTTGGAAAATTTATAAAATACATAAATATTTTTGGGGTTATTTCTAACAAATGTTACCTTATTCGTACTTCGTTTTGGATAATGTGTATTTAGAATTACTGCTGATCAGATAACTACTGTTCTTATGGAAACTTTAAGACAACGCATAATTCATGTTATGTAAGTTTCCCAAAACAGAGATCTTAAATACTTGAGGTCTGATTATGTTATTTGTTTGCGGAATGAATGAATGAATTAAAAATTATTAATACTGTTCCAATAACATTTCTTTTACAATCGGAACGTGTTGCAATATTATTTCGTTAAGCACTTACAGTAATAAGAACGCTGCTATTCTGTCCAACTTGTATGGACATAAGGAAGGAATCCTGTTGTCTCGTGCGTATGGATAAAGCGTTGAGCCATGGCAGTTGTATGGGGCGGAGCAGAGGGTTGAACGATAGCATTCCGTCGCCGCTGAAACGCCATGGGGGTGACGTGGCTGTATGAAAAGTACACCATAGTGAATTATAGACTCTATTGGTGTCTATAGAATCTATTGGTGGTGGTAAAACCAAGTCAAGGCAAAAGATCTATATTCTGTATATTAAAATTTGGTACAGCGTACACTTTTTGATCATCCATAAAATATAAGATGCGATGGTGATAGTTAATAACGATATCTGAAAACTGAAGCTATGGGAGCTAAACCTGAATTCTCATACTCTCATAGTCCGCTAGAACTCTGATATAACAGGAGAGATCAGTCACCGGATCGATGGCAGGCACTACGTTGTCTCCAAAACACGGGGCCATTACCGCTACTGATCGAAATGAACTATCGAAAACTCAATTTCTTTAACTCATAATTTAATAAAAAAGATGCAAAGCTTTGAACAGCTTGGAAAACCCTGAAATTTGAAGAAACCCAGCACAAAAACAATCGCATTATAACTTACAATCAGCGCAATCCTTCCCGGTGTAACCCTCGTTGCATTTACAGAGGAAGGTGTCCCATAAGTCGAGACATTCCCCGTCGTTGTAGCACGGCGCGCTACTGCAGTGAGACCTCTTCTCCGGACACCCGGCTAACGTCCCGTTATCAGAGACAAAACTGCGTGAAAGGTTTTTAACTGGTAAATTAGAGTCCATCAAAGTTATCTGACCCAATGGCCAAAATTGGAAGTAATTTTTATGCTTGTTAAGTTCTTTAATCTTCTTTTCATATCTAGGTACTTGGGACTTTATCCAGAAAATACTTCATTCGACAACTAGTCAAATGAAGTATTTTTAGTGATTATAAAATAGAGGACCTTCCAAAAGACGTTATATCCACGTCTCCTGTTATTATTTTTATATTTGTCAACCATTTGAAATCATCGATTAAAGTAATAAAGTGCGTTGACATTTGATGACGTTACAATTCAGTATTTTATACTAATTATGCGTTTTGAAGTTTGAAAAAAGCAACTGATTTGACTAGTTGTTAAATACCAATTATTGGCCGTCAGTTGCTTATTATTTTTAATCACTGTCCAAAACGAAAATGGTTCTTAATTCGACACATTTTTTAAATCATCAAAGCTAAGCGTTTGGGAAAAAGATGATTGTATTCGCTGAATACCTTATATTCGCCCCTTGTTTTAGCATAAATTGGATGTTTTTGATATTTTGCTTTCCTATTAAACAACTTTTAATCCGGGTTTATCTATAAATCCATACTAATATAATAAATGCGAAAGTGTGTCTGTCTGTCTTTCTGTCTGCTACGCTTTCACGGGCCACCTGTGCAACCCTAGGGAAGGACAGAGGCTACTTTATATCCCGGAAAATTATGGGGTTCCCGCGGGAATTAAAAACAACTTAAACCACGCGGACGAAGTCGCGGGCATCATCAAGTAGGTAGGAAGTAGGTATAAGTATCAAGCGATTGTTTTTCTTCAAGAAGGTTCAAAAAATTCTACCTGTTCAGATCAATGAATTTGTGGTCGACGAACAGATCCGATATGCAGCCGACGAAGTCTTTATTCTTCACTTGGAAACTGCTCGGGATGTTGGGCAGTCCACCAACTTGCAAAGGTCCGGTTAAGTCGAGAAATCTGCTTGAGAGTTTAAAGAATAAATAACAAATAAAAGGCCATAAAAATAGAGCTAAGTGATAAATGTTGAGTGTATGTGGGAAGGCAGAAAGCAGAAGGCAGATATGTACTTAAAAAATTGCAAATTGTTGTATAGCATGATGTGAACCTAGCTTGAATGTAACTTAGTCCTGAAACCATAAATCTAACCTTTATGCAATGCTATAACTAGCCGAACGGCGAAGCTTTTTTTTTAAACACATTAATGTTATGGAGTTTCTTACGATTAACAACACTTTATAGGGAGAAACTACTCACAAAATAATCTCAAGATTTTAAATGATGAAATGAAGTGAAATGATTTATTTATTTCATGTAGCACAACTTGTGTCACTTATGAAACGTTAAGACTCTACCATCGGTTCAGAAAGCTGATTCTACTGAGAAGAACCGGCAAGAAACTCAGCAGTTGCTCTTTTCATAGAAAAGAAAAGGTTACAATATGTAGACAACACAACACATACGTTACAACTGACTTGTGGGTCACTGAAAAGTAAAGAAAATAGTGTGAATAAATAAAGCAATACTTTTCTTATCTATATTTTATACCTGTGGCAAGTCTCAGTGGGAATATCACATCGCGGTGGCAGTACTTTTCTGGTGAAGTTTGCGCACGCGTACTTTACACCGAACTCAGCGGCTCCCGCAAGCGAGAGAGCTTTATCGCAATTATCCAGAACCATTGTTGCAGTCTGTGGAGAAAATATTAGCTCATTCAACTGACGAGAATATCCCTGAGATCTTGGTCATATTTTCGGAAACATTTGGTACCAAGGATCAGCTCCAATGCATTGCTCCTTCCATACTAATATTTTAAATGCGAAAGTGTGTCTGTCTGTCTGCTACGCTTTCACGGCCCATCTGTTCAACCGATGTTGATGAAATTTTGTACAGGGATACATTGCATCCCGCTACTTTTCATCCGGGAAAATTAAAGAACTCCCGCGAGAATCAAAGACATAGGCTATTTTAGGAATGGATGAATCGCGGGCATCATCTAGTTCAGGAAAAAAATACTACACTACTAAAACAGGATAGAGAGACCGAAGAATGAATAATATAAAGTACTGGCTCACAGACATAATATTCAAAGATCCTAGGCAAATTCTACGTTTCAAAATCTAGGTGACTATGTTCAGACTTTACTTAGAGTCTACATTAAACTTTGAAAGCATGACATAACTACATAACTACATACTTAACTACTGCATGTAATGTTTTTTTTTGTACTACTGAGTACTGATTAATTTGATGTAAACTGTTGGTCAATAAAAATTCATTTGTTTTCTTTATTTATTTAAAAATCTCGTTTGAATTGTATCTTTAGTATAGATGGTCTTGAATTTTACTAACCGTTCCAAAGATTGGCAACTAGAAAACAGAATTGCAGATACAATGAAGTTTATTACAAAAACATACCCGATTAAAGTACTCCACTTCGACGGTGTGCCAAACACCATCAGCGACGTCCCCCTCCACTGTGACCTCAGTCTTACCGCCGCCCAACGCGAACGTGAATCGAACCCCCGACCCTCCGCTTGTGCCTGCACCAGAACTGATCACTTCCAGCGCTATGAAGTCGTGTCTCTCGTTGTATCGACCGTTGTAGAGGAGGAGACCTGATGTCGTCTGAGTTGCGAATCTATAACGAAGACAAAGAACATTTATACCTATTAAAGAATTAACACAATTGTACGTAGTTAATCAATAAAGTTTACAAAATAATGTTTTAATTCAGGGCAACTGCAACAAGCCCTACTAATATTATAAATGCGAAAGTGTGTCAGTCTGCTACGCTTTCACGGACCACATATGCATCACAATGATGAAATTTGGTACAGGGATAGATTATATCCCGGGAAAGTACATAGGCCTCTTTTTATCCCGGAAAATTCCAAATTCCCGCGGAAACCAAAAAAACCTCACTTCACACGGACGAAGTCGCGGGAATCAGCTAGTACGAAAATACATCCCAAAGTTGGATATGGAGGTAACAGTAAAAAATTAAATCTAACAGACTTTTAAAAGATGGTAATGCTTCGAGCTCGGCTTTGAAGAGTCGAGGCCTATTCCTTGCATGGTTAGTATGAGATTTACATGGCTTGGGCCTGTTGTCATGGCTTGCGTGTTTTGACTAGATATCATATCCAAAGAGCTCCGCGATAGTTTTGCCGTTGTACAAAGCGTTCTAAAAACCTATTGGTTCGAAAAATACTTACTTGAGTTTCAAATGGAAGCGATGCCGCCTCTTCAGTCCGGGGAATGTCAAGAAGGAAGTGGTAGGGAAGCTCCTGGCCCTCAGCTCGCACATAGCGGTGGTGTAGGCCACGTCGATGGTACACCCCTGACATAAGATCCCCCCCTCCCTCTTGGCGACGCACTGGGAACCGCTGCGGCAAACGCTGCCGTCACCATTCATATCGCATGTGGCTTTTGTTAGGATCGTTTCGCAGTTTACGCCTAAAGATCACAAGTCGTAATTTAAAAAATTAAAAAACACGACTGCCCTGCCGATAACAAGGACGCGCAGGAGTCTAGGCCCACCTTCATCGACGGAAAAACTTCAGAAAAAAACTTCAATTCAGAAGGTTCATATACTAACAAGTCAGGATTAAAAAAAATTAAAAAACATGACTGCCAAATTCGAACTAAAAAAGTTATAAAATCTAAATGAATCTAGTTAAAACTAGAATCTTATTCACATTTTTATTGAATGATATTTTTTGTGAATCACTGGATATTGAACTAGGTATAGTGTTATATATTTTTGGAATCTACTCATCATTTTCAAGATGATGATTATATAGTTAATCTTATTTTCGATTTTTTTTTTAATTTTGGTCTTTAATGCGGGACCATGGTCACCCCATCAATTTTTTTTAAAATTTTACTAGCCTATGTCACCCGGAATAAGCTAGGGATTCTAACGATACCTCATTTATCAAATTCGGTTCAAGCGTATAGAAGTTATGGTGGAATATACAAACTCACATACATACATACATACATACATACATACAAACATACATACATACATACATACATGAACCCTGAAAACAATATTTTTTTTTATTATTTTTTTTTTCATGAAAAATATAATCCTTTTTTCAGGCAGTCGTATAAAAATGAGGCAAAATAGGTACCGATGACATGTATGAACTTGAAGACCAAGTAACGGTAACCAAAAAAAACTCCAATCTTAGTAAAGGTAAGTACTTTAAAATCAAGAGTGAATAGACCTCTTTTAGGCAAGTATGCTCTACTAAGGCTGCATCGTTACTTGTAAGTCTGAAGCCAAGCGCTAGACCATAAATGACCATAATTTCTGACAACTTTAGCTATATTTTAAGCACTAAGTTTATCTGGAAAAAATTAATATTTTTTGGGAATGTACGTAACACATAAAATCTATGCAGTATGCTGCAAATATTTCAGCCAGTTTACCTTTTACATGCATAATCCTTTTCCTCCTTTAAATACAATTGAATAATTACCAGTGAATCCAGCTCCACAGACGCAAGTGTAGCCACCTTCACGACGTACGCAAGTGCCATTGTTCTTACACGGCGACGAATAACACAGGTCCACTTCTGTGTCGCACATGTAGTGTTCCCGGGAACCTGAACAGATGGAAACGTATGGTAGCTTAAAAATTATATCTATAGTTCGCGCGCGAGTTGAATGCAGAGTATGGCGACACATAGATTTACACTACATTCAAATAACGCGTGAACTGTAGTAAAAAAGACGTAGTAAAAGCCGTAATTATATCTAGTAAAAGAAGAAGAAGAAGTAGAAAGAGGTGTTGCACGCTGAAGAGGCAATGTATTATTGCAAGAAAAATGATTTTGACTTTTGCATTTTGACATTGGCGTACGCTTGATAAAAGTGAAGCTATCACTTTTCCTCCGCATTTTTCGGATTAAGTACCACTTTGTCCAGATTGGACCGAAAATTCCAAGTCCAGTTCGATCCGGGCTAGACCTGTTCGGATTCAGTCCAGTTTAGTCGGGTCCAGTCCAGTCGGTCCAGTTCAGTCAGTCAGCACGAATAAGTCAAATATCATAAGAAGTTGCTCATCGGTCCGGAAGTATTTTCTCGTTAGCGTATTATCTGCTGAGTCTGAATGTCTGAAAAAGGCTTTGTTAACGTGATAAGTAATTTAGAAAGCATATAATATCCAACTGTGAGCTAAAATGAAAAAAAAGAGAAAAAGTCTTGGAGGTTATTTGAACTCGAGAATATTATGGTTTTCTGTTCGCCACTTCGATATCCTCTGACAATTAAAAGGCAATCTCTCGCATTTAAAAGGTCGCGTTTAAATGCAAGTTTGCTTTGATGACCTCCGTGGCGCAGTGTGTAGGGCTGTTGCCTTAACATGCGGATGTCCCGGGTTCGATCCCCGGCAGAGTCAATTTGGGAATTTATAATTTCTGAATTTTCCCTGGTCTGGCCTGGCTTCGGCCGTAGCTAGTTACCACCCTAAAGGCAAAGACGTGCCGCCAAGCGATTTAGCGTTCCGGTACGATGCCGTGTAGAAACCGAGTATGGGTTTAATTTAACTGCCATGCCCCTAACAGGTTAGCCCGCTACGATCTTAGACTGCATCATCACTTACCATCAGGTGAGATCGCAGTCAAGGGCTAACTTGTAGTGCATAAAAAAAAAAGAATGAGTAGTGACTCACGACAGTCGTTAAATGGTAGCATGTGTTTTTGTCTAGAAAAGGTTAAAACTTAACAGTAAATCGCTGAGGGCACTGGCAGGTGAATGTTTAAATGCAAGTTTGCTCTGAATGAGTGACTCACGACAGTCGTTGAATGTTAGCATGTGTTTTTGTCTAGAAAAGGTTAAAATTTACCAGTAAATCCCTGAGGGCACTGGCAGGTGAATGTTTAAATGCGAGTTTGCTCTGAATGAGTGACTCACGACATTCGTTAAATGGTAGCATGTGTTTTTTTCTAGAAAAGGTTAAAACTTACCAGTAAATCCCCGAGAGCACTGGCAGGTAAATGTTTAAATGCGAGTTTGCTCTGAATGAGTGACTCACGACAGTCGTTAAATGGTAGCATGTGTTTTTGTCTAGAAAAGGTTAAAATTTACCAGTAAATCCCTGAGGGCACTGGCAGGTGAATGTTTAAATGCGAGTTTGCTCTGAATGAGTGACTCACGACATTCGTTAAATGGTAGCATGTGTTTTTGTCTAGAAAAGGTTAAAACTTACCAGTAAATCCCTGAGGGCACTGGCAGGTAAATGTTTAAATGCGAGTTTGCTCTGAATGAGTGACTCACGACATTCGTTAAATGGTAGCATGTGTTTTTGTCTAGAAAAGGTTAAAACTTACCAGTAAATCCCTGAGGGCACTGGCAGGTAAATGTTTAAATGCGAGTTTGCTCTGAATGAGTGACTCACGACAGTCGTTAAATGGTAGCATGTGTTTTTGTCTAGAAAAGGTTAAAATTTACCAGTAAATCCCTGAGGGCACTGGCAGGTGAATGTTTAAATGCGAGTTTGCTCTGAATGAGTGACTCACGACATTCGTTAAATGGTAGCATGTGTTTTTGTCTAGAAAAGGTTAAAACTTACCAGTAAACCCCTGAGGGCACTGGCAGGTGAATGTTTAAATGCGAGTTTGCTCTGAATGAGTGACTCACAACATTCGTTAAATGGTAGCATGTGTTTTTGTCTAGAAAAGGTTAAAACTTACCAGTAAATCCCTGAGGGCACTGGCAGGTGAATGTTTAAATGCGAGTTTGCTCTGAATGAGTGACTCACGACATTCGTTAAATGGTAGCATGTGTTTTTGTCTAGAAAAGGTTAAAATTTACCAGTAAATCCCTGAGGGCACTGGCAGGTAAATGTTTAAATGCGAGTTTGCTCTGAATGAGTGACTCACGACAGTCGTTAAATGGTAGCATGTGTTTTTGTCTAGAAAAGGTTAAAATTTACCAGTAAATCCCTGAGGGCACTGGCAGGTGAATGTTTAAATGCGAGTTTGCTCTGAATGAGTGACTCAGGACATTCGTTAAATGGTAGCATGTGTTTTTGTCTAGAAAAGGTTAAAACTTACCAGTAAACCCCTGAGGGCACTGGCAGGTGAATGTTTAAATGCGAGTTTGCTCTGAATGAGTGACTCACGACAGTCGTTAAATGGTAGCATGTGTTTTTGTCTGGAAAAGGTTAAAACTTACCAGTAAATCCCTGAGGGCACTGGCAGGTGAACGTGGTAACGGGATATATGGGTCGGAACAGCACCGTGTCACTGCTGATGAAGCCGGACGCGTTGCCGAACTTGAGCACCGTGAGACACTCTTCGTAGTTGAGACAAGGCTCGTGGACGCAGATGTTGTCATCAAAGGGCAGGACCTTGGATGAAATCATGAAATACACGAACGTTTACGAAGTTTAAGAGCATATTTTTCCCGTCGAAACTATTTGTGAAACGTTGTAAAATATTTGTATGTGTTCAGGACACTGATAGCCGTGGGTGTAATGATGTAATGAAAAGCATTAACGTATTGAACGTTAAGGCATTTAGTCTGGCCATTATTCGAACATATACACTTTTAAAAGGTGGCAGGCAATACCGCGAGGCATCGACGGGCAGCGCCATCTATTTCTAATATAAAAAACTTTGAAGATATCAAAAACACAGAAAGTTCTTATTGAAATTGAACAATGGGGCTGATTCTGTAGTGCACAATCTCTAAACTAAACTAAAATTAGAGCATTATAAATATTACTAACCCTTTTATAATACTCCCTACGGAAAGGGACAGAACTAGATTTAAAGCTGCCATTTTAGTTTAGTTTAGAGATGTTACATTACAGAATCGGCACCAGTATGTGTGTTAAAATATTTACAACAACATACAATACAACGTTTCACCAATAGTTTCGACAGGAAAAATAAGCTCTTGTTCTGTTCTGTGGTCGAATAAATGATGACATAACACTAATTAAAGCATATCATCTTCTTCTGTATTCACCATTGATATATAATTTTATGGTATTCACAAAAAAAATGAATTATGTCACGCAGCAGTATCTAACCCGCGTGACAGAAAAGGCCTAAGTTTCAGTATGGTTATAGTAATTAGTACACCTCTATGGAGCAGTGGTGAGCACTGTGGCATAGAATATTATAGTACTAACGTAGCTGTTTTATACGTCGCAGGTACTGGGTTTGATAACCGGTGAGGTCAATTTAGGCATTTACAATTTAAGAATTTTCTCTGGCCTGGTTACAAACCTAACCACAAAGACGCGCTCCGCTCTTACCATTCGCGATGGTAAGAGCGGAGTCAAGGGCTAATAGGCTTATTACACTGCACTTTCACAGGGCCCTGTGGTAAGGGTGGGCGTGGTTGCTAGTTAGAGCGTCGCTTATTGCACCAATCTAGGGACCCTTCCTCCCTAAATTTTATTACATTGCCCTGAATCAAGTGTAGGTACTGGGTTTCATAACCGGTAGGGTCAATTTGGGCATTAACAATTTAAGAATTTTCTCTGGCCTGGCTTGGTAAGAGCGGCAAGGGCTGACTTTTAAGGGATAAAAAAAATAAAAAAATTATTACCTGTACAGTCGCAAGCCTGGCGAGAGTAGCTCGGTGCAAATACACTCGCTCGCGCAAGTGTGTGGGCGAGTAGTACTGTGACGTGTCACCGGCGATGCCAACCTCCGCGTCCGGTCTCTTCGCCGAGAACGATACGTTGAGGATGTTACCTGTCACGTCGGTGTCGTCCTGAGAAACATTTGAAGTTAGGAGGTCAGGTCAACTAACCTTGCCTATAGACATTCTGTAACGGCAAGAATTTTACCACACAAAAAAAAAACAAATTCAACTCAATGTCCTCAATTTACAAAGACTGGCCCTGTCAAATGAAGAATGTAGTCTAGAAAACGCTTCCTATATGTAAGTCGTTACTTTTTGTTTCTTTTTTTGTTGAATTTAGAAATAACACAATATTTTAAGCTATATTAAGTACTAATTTAACCTAAACCAAACTTATTTTATTTTATATTTTCTTTAATTCATATTTAAATGTTATTATATGCCTGCTTATATATACGAGTATTTAACTAATAACTGCAATGTGAACTCGCTATCCTCGCATAAACGTTAAAGTTTTTTGAGGATGGCTAGTGTGATACCCATAATATCAATGCATGTTTATCTTGAACAATAAAAAAAAAATTACTAACACCATCTATTCTGAGAAGCGGGACAGCGCTATGGCGGAGACAAGGACAGGCTTATACAGGTGAGGAGTACGCGCTACAAGTCGGACGCCCAGGTTTTTTCTATGAAAGGGCCCATCTGGCTCCTACATATATATCGATGATTTACCTGTTGGCGGAAGTAACGTTTTGATAGTTTTGGTATGGGTAATCAAATAGCATTTAATCACTACAACGGGAAAGTCAGGTTTAAAATAAACATGTGTCCAACGCTCCATACTTTCTTTTGGTAAGGCTGCAAACTCTGCAGCACTTTTATAGACCAATGCAGAGCGCATACGGACTACGCTCTTTTTGAGGACCTCCCTAGTTTCCATGCCTCTGGCAAAGACTTGCCCGCCAAGGTTTAGGTTTAATAGAACTGCCACACCTCTAAGAGGTAGCTCGCTACCATCTTAGACTGTATCTGACGCTGTGCACTTATTTTTTAATTCTTACCTGTATACTAAAAATGAAGATATTCTCCTTGGGACAGGGTATGATAGCCGCAAGACCGTCTATGAAGAAGCCCAGTAAAGGAGACAGGAACTGCTCCGCTGTCATATCATTCAGGCGGACGGTTATCGAGTTGAACAGTATCTCCTCTGTTATGAGTCTGACTAGTAACTGCATCATTGCTTTCACTTCGTTTACGCCATCTGAAAATTTAGAACCGTATAATAGAGAAATTCGTTTATTAGGTCTATTCCCATAAAAAGCACATATTGCATTATGATGTCAAAATTGCATTACTGTGGCATGCAGTGGCCAGTGTACAATGAATACAACATCATGATTTTGGATTTATCTATTTGTACTGATTTTAATCCAGTAATAATATCGGATAGTGGTTAAAGTTCCTATCGAATTGTCACAACTATAAGCAATTAGAACAACGGACGGTCTTTTATATATCTGTGAATTAGATCAAGATACAAATTCGTGAGAATTCTCATTAAACAAGTCATAATTTAAAAAATTAAAAAACACGACTGCCCTGCCTAAAACCAAACTAAATAGTTAAAAATCTTAATTAATCTAGTTAAATGAGAATCTTATTCACATTTTTATTAAATGATATTTGTTTGTGAATCACTGGATATTGAACTGGTTAATCTTATTTTCGATTTTTTTTTCAAATTTAGTCTTTAATGCGGGACCATGGTCACCAATTTTTTTAATTTTACCAGCCTATGTCACCCGGAATAAGCTAGGGATTCCAACGATACCTCATTTTTCAAAATCGGTTCAGGCGTATAGAAGTTATGGTGGAATTTACAAACTCACATACATACATGAACCCTGGAAACAATGTACTCCGTTTTTCAGAGAGTCGTGTAACTGTAAGACAAGAAATTTCCAGATTACAAGGGGGACGGCGCGTACGCAGTCCCCACTACCAAAAATTACGCGTCCGAGTTATCCACATTAGGGATAATCGCAGAGGTCAACACAGCCGCAGTGCAATGGAAGGGCCTCGCTCTGGGGGAACCGCCTTCATGATCACGGTGTCCCCTACGCCAGGTAAGTATGATTTCAAACTGCACACGAAAACGGTTATACTTTGGTACGCATCGATGCTACACTGAGATGCAAAATACTTGTGGCGCCATCTAGTCTTCGTACTAAAACTAATTTAATCAATAGAATGCTGTGTGTTTTTTTTTGTAACAACTCGTTACTCATCAAAAGTAGATTTTTTATTAACTTAATTACCTGTAACGGATATTTCCATAGTGGCAAGCTTAGGCACGTTTGTGTTCAACTGAGGCGACAAAGTCATGGAGCCTGTCGTCTCGTTCAAAAGCACAAGGTTTGCGTTGTTGCCAGAGAGAATACGGTATTGTAACTGGAAATAAAATAAAATTTCTATTATTATGTCCGCAAGGAAATATAGATTTAGGCTTTGTATCAGTATATTTATTGTAGAAAGCAATTTTTTTTAATAATGCGCTTGGAGCGCTGTTGCGTATATTGAATCTTCTTACCAACTTAAAAAAAAAAATTTTTACAAGTGCTTTACGAAGAATTTCTTGCCTAAAGGTCATTGCGTAACACCAACGGTTATTATAGAATTGCATTTTTGGTGTTGCATCACTATTAACTATTTAACTTAAACTAAGTACCTAATTTAAGAACTTACCTTATCAGTAACGTCAGCATCATATGCCGGTACTTTGCCAAAAGGCCCAACAGGGAAGCAATCCTTAAAGTTATTGAATATAATTTGGAAATCCTTCAACATTGGCGCATTGTCGTTCACATCTGTTACTAGGATCTCTATTCTGACGTCATTCCAGAGTGGAGGGCTTGCAGCTCTGATGATGAGCTCGTATTTCTTCCTTGGGCTCTCATAGTCAAGGTCTACCATGGTTATTAGTTCCGCCTTGTCGGATCCTTGGCGGGTTTCGAGGGAGAAGCTGTTGGAATCGTCTCCACCTTGGAATGAAAAATACCGAAACATATTATGAATTTTGTAATTCTACTACAATTTAGCTCTTGGCTCCGATACCTGGGTGAGTGATGATGCATTCTAAGACAGTAGCAGACTAACCTTTTAGGGGTAATTATGGCAGTTACATTAAACCTATACTCCTCATCGGTTTCTACACGGCCTGGCCAATACCGTGATTTAAGCGTTTTTATCCGACTTCCAAAAAAGGAGGAGGTTCTCAATTCGGCGCGTATTTTTATAACTTTGTTTTTAATAGAAAAAATTTACCATACAAATCTTTTATTGGCAACGCCTTTTTGCGATAAATAACGCTATCACGATGATCTGCGTTTTCGTGTTTATATGGTGGTACTGAATTTTGACTACATTATTTTTAGGTCCATTTCACTCTGACATCATTCTAAGTTTGAATTATATGGGTTGGTGATAACATGTTTTCTCACACTAATCATACAATTCAAGAATACCTTTGATAGAGTAATGCACGACAGCATTAGCGCCCTCGTCCGGGTCATGCGCATATATCTCCCCCACTGTAGTGCCGATGGGGCTGTTCTCTTGGATGTAGAATGTAAGGCAATCGCTCTCGAACACTGGCGGGGAATCGTTGATGTCTTCCACTTTTATGTGGACTATCACCTACAAAGTTACAACAACTTAAAAATGCGGCAATATGGATTAGCCGCAGAGACATGATAGGCCCTATTCCCTAAAAGCCGACTCATTGTTACAATCTCAATTGGTGTGATTGGCTGAATTCATGCTAACCTTGCTGTGACAATTTGCGCCATTAATAAAAGAGTGTTAGCCAATCAGAGGTGATTGCAATCGTTACACTGTAGCAATCATCATAAAGCACCTGGATGTTAAATGGCCTGAGTGAAAGAGCGACAACTCAAGTCTTTTTGCATTTTGCGTGTAGTAAGCTGTATTACCTATTGCGTTGCACTAAACTGTCACTTAAACGAAGTCGATCGTACACAAATTGAGGGTGTGTGTACGCTTATTTATATGATATCCTTAAACGTAGCGTCAATGCTAATATTTCATCTAAACAGTTAGCAAATAGGTATTCTGACTATCTAACGCCTACCATAGCTTCAAAACTTGTGAACGCAACTGAACGTAGGGTGGGGACCAGCTACATTTAAGATGCAGTTGCGTGATTATGAAAAACGTATTAAGTTTTTTTTTGACAAAAATACATTTGGCAGCTATAATTAAACGTTAAAATCATAAATGTTTATTGTTAGGAACTTTTAGGTTAAAGGAGTCTTGAAAGTAAAAACGTGTTTCCGGAAATCGTAGACTAATTTGAATTTGAATTAAACTTAATTCACACAACCATATTAAAAAAAACCGAGTGTGCTTTTGACCACACGACTGAAGTAAAACTTATAGGCCTATTACACTGCACTTTTCACGGGGACCCTTACACTTGAATCTGTGTAGTGTAATAAGATTTAGGGAGTAAGGGTCCCTAATTTGGTCCTTAAGGCTGTGTAACGCAACGCCACGCCCACCCTTACCACAGGGCCCTGTGAAAAATGCAGTGTAATAGGCCTATTAGTAACTAGCTATGAGGGAAAGAGAGAAAGAAAATGTGTGCTCGCACCTCTCTCTCTTGCCCCTACAGTAATAATATACGAAACGTAACTCTCTCTCTTTCTATCTTCACTAACTTATATGTCCCTCTCATCTTCCGTTCGCCTCACCCGATCACACTTTTCGTAATGCTCTCGTCACGCATTCACCAGCTTATTCCCCAAGTCAAGCGTGCGTAATTTATTTATTTTTATTTAATGCCTTTAAAAAAATATCAAAAATTACACCACAATTTTGCAGACCAAAGCACTAGACTAAAAAACACAGGCTGGCGTTTGTAAATTGCAGCCCAAATAGACCGTAGTCTGCGTTAGGGCTGACAAAAAGATCGACGAAGTTATATCACTAAAGTTCACAAAATGTAGTATGATATTCTTAATATAATGAAGTTTTACTTCAAAAATGTGTGCACTACTCACGCTAGAGCTCTGAGGAGGTGTTCCGCCATCAATTGCCAAGGCCTTCAAGTCGTATATCGCCACAGACTCCCTGTCCAAAGCCTTGTTGGTTCTGATCACTCCGGACGCTGTGTCGATGACAAACGACCCTTCTTCCCTGTCCTTGGTTTCCAGTTCATAGTGCACTCGGCCGTTAAGGCCTACGTCTGCATCCGTTGCGCTCACTTGGGTTACTGATGTACCTGGAGATAAAAGTTGAATGAATGAATGAAATATTCTTTATTGTACACCAAAATACAGGAGAAATATCTACATTTAAAGAATAACAATAAAAGTGAGAAAAAAATGGGTAGAAATGGCGGACTTATCCCAATCTCTTCCAAGCAACCACGTTTTATAGGAATTAAGACTAGTTAACGAGAGTCGAGGGTGTACGTAAGTTTATGAGGAAATATAAAAATAACTAATGCCAACTAGTACTAATAATAATAATAATAATAGGAGTTTTTAGTCGATCTCGTGGAGTCGATTGGACGAGTTAATTAAATTGCCAAGGACTTGCGTATGTAAAGGGGTGACCCGTTGTCCTAGGTAAGCGACGAAAGCAACGCGAAGCGATACGACTCCATAGAAAAAGAAAACCTTATTTATGTGATAGCGGGCCACGTGAAGGATCAGGTACGATTTGATACTGTCGCGTCGCATCGTATTGTCGCATTTGTCACTCAGCAGAACCTGAGCGACAAATGCGACATGATTTTGAGACAATCTGAATTGAGCTCAGCACTTTTTCAAGTGCTGTATGAGCTAAATTAATCGTAATCGTACTATTCATTGTATACTCGGATTTTTTGGAATTTTTGGGACTATATTATCATATTATTATTATATGAATACAAATCTTCGAGTTTATTCACCTAAAACTTGCTAACGCTCGCGACTTCATCCGCGTGGATTGAGGTTTTTTGGTTCCCGCGGCTACTCTTTAATTTTCCGAGATAAAAAGTAGGCTATGTGTTATTCCAGACTATAATCCAATGTAAATGTGCCAAATTTCATCCAGATCCGTTCAGCCGTTCTGGCGAGATTGAGTAACAAACATACATCCATCCATCCATCCATCCATACATTAATCCATCCAAACTTTCGCATTTATAATATTAGTATATAATATATCTTACCGACTAAAGCATCTTCCATGATGCTGGCAGTATAGAGTTGTTGCTTGAAGATCGGTTCATTATCGTTCACGTCTACCACGGAGATCTCCACATCAGTTGTATCTGATAGCGATGGAACACCGCCGTCGCGTGCCGTTACGGTAAGAAGGTATCCTGAAGAAAATCCTTAAGTCTTAGTATTTCTCTAGCAATTTCATAATTCCTTATTCCGTTTCGTTTGAACTGGAGTATGACAATATTGTAAGTTGCAACAGTGTAATATCACAGTATATAATAAGGAGATACTTTCTTTTCTGACTGTCGATTGGTAGTCATGTGCTCTTTCTAGTCGATGATGCCTGGTAGTCATTCGACGACTAGAAAGAGCAAAACTGCGGGTGACAGGGGCCAGACGGGAGAGGATATCTCAAAGCTGCAATTTTCATTACAAAATTTAGTCATTCTAATACAAAATTATAGTATGCAGCTTTGAGGTTTACATACGAAGGTGTAGGTGTGGAGCGTTTGGTTTGGTAATTCCATTCATCCACTATAAGGATACCTTAGACTGTGATAATATGTCAGGTGATTCAGCTGCATCAAGGTTTAATGAAATGAAATGATTTATTAATTTCACGTAAGAAAACTTGTGCCACTTATTATAAGTCAAGAGTCTACCACCGGTTCGGAAAGATGATTAGCCAAGACTTATAGGCTAATGGGTGATCGAATACAATATGCAAGATGGGTAAAAGTAGTCTGGGGCGCTTTCCAACAAGATGAACCGAAGTTATAAAGAGGGTGGTGGGAAGTGGATGAGGTAGGCTGAAGATTGGGTATGGTGGCGTATTTTGAAAATACCTACGACTGCTCAGCAGCGAATGTCCACAGTTTAAATTGATGATGATGTATACTTACCACTCATAGTCTCCCTATCCAATAACTTGTTCGTCGTAATGGCTCCAGTCTGTGGGTTTATGAGGAACTCCTGCTCATGATGTGCTACCGCCTCGTTTGATATTTCTGAACTGAGCGTGTAAGTTATCTGCGCGTTCACTCCTACGTCACTATCTGTCGCCGATACAACCAGCACCGTTGTACCGACTGGAGCATCTTCAAACACCTGCAATACATTTAATTTGGTTCCTCTTCACTGAAACATTACTTGAATATACTTCTTGATAGAAAAAACCGATAAGGACCGAAAATTCATAACATGGAGATTGATTTTGAAAAATAATTTTCAAGTGAAAAATCGTTTTTCAAATATTTTTGAGAATTTTTGAAATTAAAATATACGAACACTAGATGATGCCCGCGACTTCGTCCGCGTGGATTAATGTGTTTTGATTCCCGCGGGAACTCTTCAATTTTAAAAAAAGTTGCCTATATCCTTCTCCGGGATACAACCTATCACTGAACCAAATTTCATTAAAATCTGTTGAACAGAAACATTTTTTTTGATTCCAGCGGGAACTCTTTAATCTTCCGGGATAAAAGTAGCCTATTTCCTCCCCCGGGATGTAAGCGGTTGAGTAGTTGGGCCGTGAGAGCGTAGCAGACAAACAGACAGACACACTTTCGCATTTATAATATTAGTATGGATACTAAGTAAGACAAAAATTCAATAAAACAGTAAACTTACCGAAGCTGTATAGGGTGCATTTTCAAACACAGGAGCGTAGTTATTGGCATCAGTTATATTGATATTGACCATAGCAGTGTCGGATCTTCCACCAGAATCCGTAGCAGTGACCGTCAGAACGTATCTACGTTCCTGTTTGAAGTCTAGGAGTTGCGCTACAGTTATAAGTCCACGGCCGTTCTGTGACGTTATGGAGAAACGGCCTCGGGTATTGCCACCGGTGATTTCGTAGTGTAACCTGTAAAGAAAATGTAATGAGGTAAATATTTAATATGGTCATTAGGGAAAATCTTTCGTGATCAGTATTGCTTTGATTTTGCCAGTTAAAAAAGATGAATAGATGTCGCAAATTCTCGAATATTCTTTGATGTTATGGAGAAATAGCCACGGGTGTTGCTCCCGTATTAACTGCAGTGTTCTTCATAATATTTCATAACAATGTCGCTATTGCATTGCATCACTGAGAACAAATAATGTTACGTTTAATCTGTTTTCCTCGACCATTATCACTCCATCTTTGGTCTCTATGAGCTACCTGAATATACGACTGAGATTGGTGTTGTTGCTGCCACCTGTTCTCGCTTCGTCTCAGACTCACCTGTTGTCCTCATCAGCGTCAGTGGCAGTGACGGTGACGATTGGAGTGCCAGGCGGCTCATCCTCAGCCAGCTCCACGTCGTACTGAGGTGGTGCAAACATCGGGTCGTTGTCGTTCATTGACGCGGTCACAGAGCGCTACTGTCTGTTGTCCCTTCGTCTCAGACTCACCTGTTGTCCTCATCAGCATCAGTGGCAGTGACGGTGACGTCGGGAGTGCTAGGAGGCTCGACTTCTGCCAGCTCACGTCGTACTGAGGCGGTGCAAACATCGGGTCGCTGTCGTTCATTGACGCGGTCACAGAGCGCTGCTGTCTGTTGCCGCTACCTGTTGTCTCTTGGTCTCAGACTCACCTTTGTCCTCATCAGCGACAGTGGCAGTGACGGTGACGACGCGAGTGCCAGGCGGCTCATCCTCAGCCAGCTTCATATCGTACTGAGGCGGTGCAAACATCGGGTCGTTGTCGTTCATTGACGCGGTCACAGAGCGCTGCTGTCTGTTGCCGCTACCTGTTGTCTCATCTCTCAGAGGCTCTACCTCCACCAGCTCCACGTCGTACTGAGGCGGTGCAAACATCGGGTCGTTATCGTTCATTGACGCGGTCACAGAGCGCTGCTGTCTGTTGTCCCTTCGTCTCAAACTCACCTGTTTTCCTCATCAGCGTCAGTGGCAGTGACGGTGACGACGGGAGTGCTAGGAGGCTCGACCTCCGCCAGCTCCACGTCGTGCTGAGGCGGTGCAAACATCGGGTCGTTATCGTTCATTGACGCGGTCACAGAGCGCTGCTGTCTGTTGTCCCTTCATCTCAAACTCACCTGTTTTCCTCATCAGCGTCAGTGGCAGTGACGGTGACGACGGGAGTGCTAGGAGGCTCGACCTCCGCCAGCTCCACGTCGTGCTGAGGCGGTGCAAACATCGGGTCGTTATCGTTCATTGACGCGGTCACAGAGCGCTGCTGTCTGTTGTCCCTTCATCTCAAACTCACCTGTTTTCCTCATCAGCGTCAGTGGCAGTGACGGTGACGACGGGAGTGCTAGGAGGCTCGACCTCCGCCAGCTCCACGTCGTGCTGAGGCGGTGCAAACATCGGGTCGTTGTCGTTTATTGACGCGGTCACAGAGCGCTGCTGTCTGTTGCCGCTACCTGTTGTCTCTTGGTCTCAGACTCACCTGTTATCCTCATCAGCGTCAGTGGCAGTGACGGTGACGACGGGAGTACCAGGCGGTTCATCCTCAGTCAGCTCCACGTCGTACTGCGGCGGCGCAAACACCGGGTCGTTGTCATCCACGTCTTGCACCACCACCACTGACGCGGTCGCTGAGCGCTGCTACCTGTTGTCTCTTCATCTCAGACTCACCTGTTGTCTCTTCATCTCAGACTCACCTGTTGTCCTCATCAGCGTCAGTGGCAGTGACGGTGACGACGGGAGTGCCAGGCGGTTCATCCTCAGCCAGCTCCACGTCGTACTGCGGCGGCGCGAAAACCGGGTCATTGTCGTTTACGTCTTGCACCACCACCACCACTGACGCGGTCGCTGAGCGGGGTGGAGTGCCGCTGTCTGTTGCTGTCACCTGAAAATTTACTCAAACTCATATATTTTATTCAAATAAACTTAATAAAAATGCTTTTGAATCGTCCGTCGAGTGAATCACGACTGATTCGGAATACCATTCCGAGTCTTACCAGCAAGACACGAGGAGATTGCTCTTTTAAAAAAAAAATTACAATTACTTCAATGTGTAGTTGCATAAGCAGTGGTGTGCAGCATTAGTGTAGCGAGTCAAATCCATGCTCTTGTATCATTTACATACCGAATCTTCAACGGTATGATAAGGTTTTCTCAGGAGCATACTTTTAATAGATTTCTTAAACTTGTTCAAAGGCAAGTTTAACATAGGTTTTGGAATTTTGTTATAGAATAGAATGCTCATTCTCACGAACAACCATCGGACTTTCTTGAGGACTTTTGATATATGAAAAAAATATTAAAAACATTGATTTAAATATGTTTTAGAAGAACCCGTAGGGCTCGTTTATCGGTCATAACAGGGGTTCAAAAGGCATTTAAACACGATCCGCTATAGCCATGTATAAAAAACTCTACAGCAGTATAGCCTCTCGTATAAATGGGATAAAATAGCGAGTCATCTTACATTAAATAAAACAGGGCATAGGGTCTAAACCCTATATGAAACCTAATACTATACCACCTGGTAGTACCCAATAGTCTTTATAAAATTACAATACTATACCTGAAGTTGATATTTCGACTGGACCTCTCTGTCCAAATGGCTGGACGTGTACACCCATCCGGAGCGCGGATCTATGGTGATCGGTAGATCGTTGTTGCCGTTGTACTCTTTGTCTTGTAGTGTGTACGTTAGTTCTGCGTTCACACCTTCATCCGCGTCGTAAGCTTGAACCTGGACAAAATAAATGAATGAATCCATACTTCCATACTAATATTATAAATGCGAAAGTGTGTCTGTGTGTCTGCTACGCTTTCACGGGCCATCTATTCAACCGATTCTGATGAAATTTGGTACAGGGTTAGTTTGATACCTGGGGACTTTTTATCCCGGAAAATTGTAGGGTTCCCGAGGGAAAACCTTAATCCACGCGGATGTAGTCGCGGGTATCATCAAGTAAACAAATATTTAACGCGAAAATTCATATGTTGATAAATTAATATTGAAAATTCTATAAACAGTTTGGTGGCTTGCTCAAATTACGTAAAAAACAATACAAGCTGATGCCCGCGACTTCGTCCGCGTGTAATAATTTTCTAATCATCTCCTTAAGTCCATAATTTGCCGGCATAAAATAAAAAGTAGCCTATGTCACTCTCCAGGTCCTCAACTATTCCTATGCAAAAAATTACGTCGATTCACGACTTACGATAAACTTTAGTACGTAATATTAATTTGAACTTGTTAAGTACCTCCATGGGTCCCAAGAAAAAGGGTGTTGACAGACAGACAGCCAACGAAGTGATCCTATAGAGTTTCTTTTGAGGCACGGAACCCTAAAAATAATGCTTAGGTATGCCCTCAGGGGAGCTATAAACGTCAGATATCACTCACCCTAACGATGCTGTACCCAACCGGCACGCTCTCGCTGACGGATTCCTGGAACAGCGAGGTGTAGAAGCGCGGCGCGTTGTCGTTCACATCCTTCACGTTTACCAGCACCTGGGTGGTGCTCAGGGGAGCTTTAATCGTTAGATATTACTCACCCTAACGATGCTGTACCCAACCGGCACGCTCTCGCTGACGGATTCCTGGAACAGCGAGGTGTAGAAGCGTGGCGCGTTGTCACTCACATCCTTCACGTTTACCAGCACCTGTGTGGTGCTCAGGGGAGCTATAAACGTCAGATATCACTCACCCTAACGATGCTGTACCCAACCGGCACGCTCTCGCTGACGGATTCCTGGAACAGCGAGGTGTAGAAGCGCGGCGCGTTGTCGTTCACATCCTTCACGTTTACCAGCACCTGGGTGGTGCTCAGGGGAGCTTTAATCGTTAGATATTACTCACCCTAACGATGCTGTACCCAACCGGCACGCTCTCGCTGACGGATTCCTGGAACAGCGAGGTGTAGAAGCGCGGCGCGTTGTCGTTCACATCCTTCACGTTTACCAGCACCTGGGTGGTGCTCAGGGGAGCTTTAATCGTTAGATATTACTCACCCTAACGATGCTGTACCCAACCGGCACGCTCTCGCTGACGGATTCCTGGAACAGCGAGGTGTAGAAGCGTGGCGCGTTGTCGTTCACATCCTTCACGTTTACCAGCACCTGGGTGGTGCTCAGGACAGCTATAAACGTCAGATATCACTCACCCTAACGATGCTGTACCCAACCGGCACGCTCTCGCTGACGGATTCCTGGAACAGCGAGGTGTAGAAGCGCGGCGCATTGTCGTTCACATCCTTCACGTTTACCAGCACCTGGGTGGTGTTGGAGCGGGATGGACTGCCGCCGTCTGTTCCAAATACATCACATTTTCAACATCGACAATCTCAACTCATCACCAACTCACTACTAACTGCTAAGCAATGGGTCTTGCTGGTCTTCGTCAAAAACAATTTCACGAACCCTTGAGAACATAAAGATCTCTCAAGCATGCGGGGTTCCTCACCATATATCCGTCAAATATTGCATAAATTACGAGTTAAGTATAATTTCAAACTTTTTTTGTAGCTGTGTAAACGACAATTTATCGTATTAAATTGAATTAATCTAATTGATCCACGATCGATATTCAGACAGGTTCATATTTCATAAGACGTATCGAAAGGGATGACAGATGCGTTGTTTGGAGATCCTCTAGCTCAGGTAGAGGAGGCTAGAGTCTAGCCTCCTGGCCGAAGAGTAGATTTTGGCAATGTGGTTCTCCTGAAAATCAGCTAGGTACCTTGTAGATTCCCTCTCCAAATAAATGACCATTACAGACTTCCTTAACCATACTAACCAATTCCTATGTCTTGAGACTTAGTGCAGTCTTATGGTTATATGCACTTATCAATAAAATTTGTTAAATATGTATCAAGAAAGAGTCTATGGACTTACCCTGAGCTCTGATCACAAGCCGGTAGTTCCTAACTTGCTCATAATCGAGCGGTTTTACAAGGGACACGTCTCCACTCAGGCTGTCGATAGAGAACTGCATTTGCGTGTTACCGCCGATGATCGCGTAGCGGATGGCCGAGTTGGGGCCAACATCTGCATCCGTGGCTCTGTAAAATTACAAGTAAGCTGTAATAATATGACCCATTGTCCTAGGCGTACAGAAGCGACGCCACGCGACGCGACGCGATATGACACCATAGAAAATGACAGACGTATTTACACGATAACGTAGGCGACGTGAAGGTCAGTTACTGTTTGATATTGTCGCGTCGCATCACATCGCATCACATTGTCGTGTCTATAAAGATTCTACTCTTGCCTAAGATAGGTAGTAAATTGTACCTTAAAACTATTGCAAGTTTTGATTCGCTCGCAAACATATTTTAAATCAACTATCTTATTTCTTCTGAATATTTTACTGAATAGAAAAAGGAATATTTTACGCTAAAGCAGACGTTTTTCGTTAAAAGTTCTCGCTACATATCGAGGGAACACAATATCCATAAACAAGGATTTATTTCCAGCCTTATAAATTCCGAAACGCAGACGTCTCCAATCTGCATCCTAACTTCTAACGTTTAAAACATGTAAAAGGCAAGTATATTATTGCTTAGTAGAACAAGGAACCCTTTCGTCTAGTCTGTCGGTTCGTATGTGTGTCTATAACACGCATACGGACTATTTTAAAAATAAATCGATTATTAGAGCGCTTGATTCGTAATAGGCATGATGACTGATTTTGAAAAATGGTCAGATTATGTTCGGAAGTATCTACTATTTCGAAAAAATATATTATTTCAGCAAAAAAATAAAGTTTGGTAGATAAAATTGGCATTTGAAATTTAAATTTTAAAATTCACGCCAAAACGCTAGCCGGTGTCATGGCGTCGTTTGTAACGTCACTATTGTTTTACCAATGTACTCTGTGCAGTATGCAGTAAGCAATAGTGTGATTGACAAAGCTCGAAAACAAACAATTGTGACGTCATTCGCTTCTTGGTGTTTAATCCATTATGGCGGATTGCTGTATTTTATACTTTTATTTTATCAAAATAAACAACAATCTCACTCGAAAAAGAAAAATAAATACGTTTTTTATAATCCATGAATCCTACTTTATTAGATAAATACATAATTTCATTGATTCTTGGTTACTGTCATCATGCTTATTGTAAGTGATATTCTAGATGCTTATAATATGCTTCTACAAAGTCACTCCAGGTTAGCAGGTTTCCTCCGGAACTTTGAACGTCCGGAACATGAAATCTAAGTTACTTACCTACGCTAAAGCAAGCGCTGTACCTACTTACCTCATCATTGTCGTCAAGTGCAAGCCTATCTTTTTTTTTATAAATAGTTTTGATGCACTCACTTTATCCTAGCGATGACGGGGTTGTCAGCAACGCTGATGTCCTCATCCACATTCACGGTGTAGGTTTTTTCGCTGAACTGCGGGTAGTTGTCGTTATCGTCCAAGATATTGACGTGAACCGTTGCACTAAAGGCCCAGAAATGATCATCAAAAATTATATACGGTCAGAAAACACTAAAGCCATTAATAAAACATAAAGTGGACTATTAAAAAAAATAGAGATTATTTTTAGATCCTGAGGATCCAGTGGTACTTATTTACAGCAATGCCAGTCAAGTATTCAGGCCACAGAAGTGCGTTGTCTGGCATTGACTTGATTTTTGGACTATAAATCAAAATTATAATATAACTACCAGCTATATTGGACTGGCCTAATCTGTGGCTTTCACGAGCCCAATGTACCTGGATACTTTCTCCCTGTCTTATGAAATTCAAGTCAGTAACGCACCAATAATCCACCCTGAAAACTTCTCTGGCGTTTGCCTAATCTGTGGACTGTATATAAAATAATAATACCAACCTGCTAGACATACGATCAGACAGCGGACTGGCCTGATCAGTGGCTTTCACGATCACAGTATATCTGGACACCTTCTCCCTGTCCAATGGAGCTCGAGTCAGCAACGCGCCACTTCTGGCATCCACCCTGAACACTTCTCTGGCATCAATCTGGTCTGTCGAATCTATGGAGTCGTTAATTAGCTCTGGGTTTAAGGACTCTGCTTTTACTGAGTCTATTGAGTATTCAACCTGTAACAAATAATGATTCTTGGTCCGATTATGTATCAATGGCAATGGAATGCAATTGGAAATCTTAAAATTATAGAAGTTAGAATTTCATCTATCTGAAACTAATTATAGCCCTTTGTAAAAAAATCTTTTATTAACAAATTCTTTTAGTTTTTCGCGGAGAAAAAATGTTAATAACATAGCAAGCTTAGGTAATTATATACATTATCAACCTTGTCGAGCGTGGACGTTCATAAAAATATACTTTTTAAAAATTCTAAGAATCACACTCATAAATTCTCTTGCGTTATAAAAACATGCCAGCCATACTTTTGGTTCGGAATGATGCTGGCGTGATCTAATGTCATTTAAAGCTAAATTACGATGCGTTCCGCGACCCTTTAATCACCCAAAAAATTAATAACAGTAAAAAGTGCACGCAACGAGAATCTGGCTATACGATTAATTAGGTATTAGGCATCTTATTATCTCTTTAAAGCAACAAACGGTAACAATTTCCGTTCTATTTTATGTTTAGCATAAAGATACAACTGCTCTAATAAGGTAGTGCATTCCTTTCGTTTATCGAATGTAAATAAGATTTTGATGTCAACGACCCAATAAAATCGCCCATATTTTATACTTCGCGTATAACTAGTCTTGGATTAGAATATCAATTTTTTGATGATATGTTTCCGTTAAGTATACCCATAGAATTTCATTCAAAGTAGGGAGATGGTGGCAAGTAAAAAAAAATAAAGCTTTTGTGAGTTGTGACAGAAGTTAACTAAACTTTACGAATGTTAACATAACAATGCAAGTTTGCTTACTAATATCAACTCACTAATGTCAACGTCTGGCATACCGTTAAATTTTCCCATTAAATTATGTTCGCACCTGCCTCAATACATTTTGTCAGCAGACGTCTATGCCACGGCATAGCTGCGATAATTTTATGTTGCTTATTTGCGATATTTGAAAATTTTACTGATTTGACGTCATGTATAAGTTTTTTAAAAATGAACTAAATGCCAGACTCGAATAGATGAGATACAGTAAAAGGACCACTTTAATTATATAATCTTAATTTTTTTTTTCAAATTACCAGCGATGCTCGACCGTCACCTCGGTTATCCTATTCAAAAGATAAAAAACTATATTCCTCATCGTAACTAATGACGAGATAATCGTAATACCGACGTTGCCACCAGCTCCCTAGACTTTATGCCGCACCTATGATAATGACTTATCAAGTCAGTGATTGGAAGTCATTCAGGTTTTATCACATCCATTGGCTGTTTAAAGACATAAAATTAATGGAATACGATCATTATTAAGAAATGTTACACAATAAATTCTTGATTTATGCATTTTATATAAACAGTAACAAAAAACCTATTAAAAGCTTATGGTAACTTATGCTAAACACCAGCAGTAGCATATCTAATATATTACGTGCTTTACTAATAAGACAATAAATATAGAGTTTGAAATCAAAGGTTTTAAGCAGACAAAAATAGTTATTTAATTGACTCCTTCGTGGAAGTAAAGATGTCTGATAAAGTCCCAATAAAATAATACATATATTTATATAGTAACCTTACAATATAGCTAGAGGATGATAGCTAAAAAAATTAGAACAGAGATTAGAACCGCATGGTACACAGGCGTGAAACTTCTAATAGAATGGATGAATGAATGGCTGATGAATTTATTCGTACCTCAGCATTTTTGCCAATGTCCTGGTCGGTCGCTTTCAATGTTAGAACAGTGGTGCCAGTGCTTGCGCCTTCTCTGACCGAAGCTTCGTATTGTTGCATTTCGAATACCGGTGCGTGGTCGTTGCAGTCCAACACGTTTATCTGGTAAATTGAAGGCAAGTTCAATGACATAACTTTTTTTATAAAGCCGGACTCCAAAGTCTAATTGATTTTCTATAGCTACAGAATTTAGGAACCTGTGAAAATTATCCAAGATTTTAAAATACATATTGTAGCAGCTTGGCGTACCAAAGCTTCGATATTAAGTTTCAGAATTCTATCTTTCATAATGAAATAAATACATTAACATGATAAAGATACCTATAGAATCCTGGAGTAACTCGCCAACTTCTCTGCCTATTGCAAACTTATTTGGTCGCAACTAATATGCCTCCCGATTGTATAAGAAAATTGTAATCATAAACTTATAATTCGATTTGTTAAAGAAGTTCATAGATGCCTACGTGCCAAAAAGCATGTATGAACTCCTTATACAGTTCGAGTAATACATTTTAAGCTCTAAAATGATTACGACTTTCTAAGACAACTGATCAGATTAGACTTTATAAGAATTTAGAAGAACTGACCTGAAGCGTCGTAGTGCCGCTTCTCGGCGGAAACGTGTCATCCTGAGCTACCACCCTAAAGTAGTGCACATCGAGTCTCTCCCTGTCCAACCGAGCCTGCGTAGTGATCACTCCAGACCTGGTGTCCACAGCAAACATGCCAGCTGACCTTGAGTCCAGAAGACTCGATATTGAGTATGTAACTGGGCTATTTTCTGGATCACTGTGAAATGCATTGTATCTTATTTAAGTTAAAAAAATTAAAAACACGAGGTTAAACTAAATATGTTCCAATAAAATTTTGAAATAAGCATAGACATCTTTTACTAAATCTTTTTATAAGTTAAAAGCTATAATTAAAGCATTTATGTTATTCTCTTCGAAAGAAAGTTTTGATAAGAATGCAAATAGTAGCATTTAAATAATGTCATTTCTTTTTGTTATTTTTTTGGTATCTATAGCAAATAATAATATGTTCCAGCTAAACGTTCAACTTAATATTCACACTATTCAAATATAAAATGATTTAGTACGAATTGCAAATTTTCACTTTAAAACAATCTAATCGTTTCCATAAAATATAATGAGTATCAAGAAAGGGACAGTAAATACTAGGTATAATATTTCAAAACCAACGATTATTACTCCCTAATAACATTAGTGAAATGATATATTGTTAACCGTGGTTAAAGGTTAATCTGATATGGCCCAGACAATGAAAAAAAAAAAAAGGTCCATTTACGCGGTTTACGCCAATGACAATAAGCCGACGTCAACGTAATCGAGGTATTTTAGCTTTACGGCCCGTCAGCCATTGTCCGTCGCGGTTACATTGTTTCCGGACCGCATGAAATAGATGAGATCATAAAAGCTCAACGAGCCAGCTTAGAGTCAATTAAAGCAGGCCAGATGGTTTATAGACGGGTGTTAGACCGGTGGCATTCATGATTCATTGATTAGGGTAATTTTGGTTAACTACTGGAACGACATTTGAAACAGCGTCTACAATATCGTCCAATTTCGAACAGAGTCGCTTTTACCTAAGCCCTTACAGACACGATAGCAACATCTTCAAGGGCCTCGAAGTTTTAATAGAAGGAAAAATAGAAGGAATAGGAAATGTTTACACTTTGGAGGTAATACTTCCTTCACGTGCCATTATATCAGGTACGCCAAACGGTTTATGGATATAGTATTATAGAGTTATAAACGGGGGTTCGACCGGTGGCATTCATTATTCATTTACTAGGGTAATTTGGTTAACTACTGAAAAGACATTTGATTTACATTTGAAAAGACGTCTATAGATGTGCCAACAACTGTATGCCTGTTCATGCCGTTCCAACCATTGACTTTGAGCTGGAAGCCATCTAAAGATATTAGGAAATATAATCATGCTTGAATGACAAAGCTTATTGTTATTACTATTACTTTAGCTGTTCGAAAAGGGAATTGATCGCTTGGGGCACGTTAATGATACCCTACATTTATGTTGGCTTGAAAAGTTCACGGTTTCGTAGTGCGAGATTGTAGAAACCGTTCACATTCCTAGATTTGAACGTTTACATTGTCTAAAATTAGCCAATGTAGGGCTGGCTCTAACGAGTTTTGTAAAACGATTTCTATGTTTCAATATAATATCAAAATGTTACATGATAACTTACCGGGCCCTTACAGTAGTAACAATGACTCCAGGAGGTTGTTCTTCAGCGACTGAGGCTACGTAAAGAGCTTGTTCAAAATAAGGAGACTGATTTCGCAACTCCCTCTTCACTCGCCTCGCTATATCCGTATCATTAAGCTCTTGATGATGATACACTATTTTCAATCTATGGTCTGAATCAACGATATTTGTCCGTTCACAGTTGAATGTAAACAGCACTGAAACCTTCCACATTGGCTCTTGAATACACACGTCACTGCTTGCTACCAGATCACCTTGACTACTCTCAATGACAAAACGTGGATCACTTACATCTAAGAATTGAACTCTACAGTGTTTTTGAACTGTCCGTGGCAGAAATGCTGTTAATGAATTAACGAATTGCGAATTCTTCAAACAAATTCCTTGCCACCGATCCGTAGTCGGTATCCCAAAACTGGCGTACGTCTCCGAAATCCACTGTTTCGCTTCAGCTATCTTAACATCTATGGCCATATCGAAGGGAACTAATGGAGATCGTTTTTGCCTACTTCTATTACTAAACGCGAAATCTTCGAACATCGCGTTGGACCACGGATAGGCCGTGGATAGTACACTATATTGACTAGACCCTAATTCTTCTTCTTCTAACAATCTCCAGTCTATACTCTCTTGATAAATAGCTTCTCTTTTATCTCTAACATTTTCATCTTCGTACTGCAAAGCTGAATCGTTTTGATCGTAGACTCTATCGAAATCTATATCGTACAAGTCAGCGTGTCGTCTACTGCAATCTTCACCTGCTACAAGTATTCTTATAGGTAAGCTATAGTAATCGATGTCTCTGATTCGCTCGGATGTGGAGTCAACGTAAAAAGTGAAGAGGTTAGGGTAGAGGACGCCATCGCATCTTAGTCTTTTACGGAGCGTGACTAGACCAGAAGTTCTGTTGACTCGTAGGATGTGGTGGACGAAGTTAGCTGTGCGGTGTACGTCGATGGTGTAAGTTCTCTCTGAGCCTAGTTTGTAGACGGCAGCGTCGATGATGACGTGGCCGGGCGGCGCGGTGTCAGGGACGATGATGAGGTAAGCGCGCACGGAGGACAGCGTCAGCGCCGTCAGCACAGTCAGCGCCGTCAGCACAGTCAGCGCCCACCGCGCCATCTTGTTTCCTATTCACCTACAGCGACGCCGCCTCGTCCGACATATGTGCTCGTGGCCCATCTGTAAACAAGTCAGAATCAAAAAAAAATTTAAAACACGACTGTCCTGCCAAAAACGAAATAAAAAGTTAAAAATCAAAATTAATCTATTTAGTTAAATTAGAATCTTATTCACATTTTTATTATTATTTTTTTGTGAATAACTGGATATTGAACTGTAGCGTTATATATTTTTGGAATCTACTCATCAGTGTCTATATGATGATTATATAGTTAATCTTATTTTCGAAATTTTTCTTTCAAATTTAGTCTTTAGTGCGGGGCCATGGTCATCCCATCATTTTTTTTTAATTTTACTAGCCTTTGTCACCCAGAATAAGCTAGGGATTCTAACGATACCTCATTTATTTAAATCGGTTCAGGCGTATAGAAGTTATGGTAGAATATACAAACTCACATACATACATACATACATACATGAACCCTGAAAACAATATACTCCTTTTTTCAGGCAGTCGTAAAAACGAATGAGCATTACAATTATTATTTGGACAGGAACCAATAATATGGCGCCGCCATCAAAAACTACCTACATTATATGTTTTGATTTTTTGGTCATTGGCATGAAAGTAATTTAAAAATTATTTAGTGCTTTTAAAGGCTTTTGTAAAAAAAGTTTGATTAAATAAATAGATGAAGTTCTAAAACTGAAATCCGAATAATAAAGTATACCTAATATACTTTCAAAACCCAACACTTTTTGGGTGCACCTGACACAGATAGAAAATAATGAACAATTCCAATTAAACTAGCTTTAAAACGAAATAAACTACATTAAACTAATAATTGTTCCATTCCTTTTGAAGCTGCGCTACAAACAGAACAATACTTATCAAAGTCTTTAACCTCGGTGTTTAGGGATTACTCATCGTAAATTGCTTTCAGAAGCAACACCTTGAATCTGGTATCCAAAGATAAAACATTAATAGCTTCTTAAAAGCAAGAGCAAGCTTTAACAAACAAAGCTAATCCGCGATCTAAACGCCAGTGAAAACCTTATCCCACTAATACCTGTGCTAATACTTCGCACAATTATTGGTGTTCGCAACGATCGGGGATTTCCGACGATAGCTAGAGAGCTGGTTGCAGAAACTTTAATTCATTTGTCGTTTTAGCGGCGACGGCGACACAGCACAAAAGAAGGCAAAAGTGTATGAAATATTAAGATTAATTTGCACTCAATTAATTTTAATTTAATTAAAATTAAAATCAAACTATCTTTATCTTTTTATCTCGCCGGCAGTGACGGATATTTCACACCTTTGCCTTGATATGTAGCGTCGTGTAAAGTTCTCAATGGAAAAACACACATTATGCCATGTGGCTCTAGTTATAACTATAAAAAATCCTTCAACCCAAGTCTGTATTGATTAATCAAAAAAAAAGCAGTCCTAAATAATTTCCTCGAGACTGGCATTTTTATACAAATGATCCTTGAACAAGACATTTCAATTAAATTCCTTGCCAGTATACAAATACCTAGTTTTTGCCAGACATTAATGGCATTGAAATAGTTAGTTATTTACTAACAAATTTTTGCTTATTTTCTTCCTGAGCCCGTCAACAATATTTTTTTTCCAAAATTATAATCGGTTTTAAGGTGGAAGACAAGGGTCTGCCCGCGAAATTCAAATTTAATTTGGTTTTTCGCAATTTGTAAACTAATACGAAAAAGTAGGCTTATGGCATTCAAATTGCGCCCCTAGGAATATCATCTTCACAGGTTTATGTAAAAATCTTTACTTGATAGTGTCCAGTTTAAGAAATTAGTCAAAATAATGAGTTTGACGTGAGTTACTCACAAATTAGTCACACCTTAATTTAAAATTTAAAAATTTACCAAAATTATAATACAATGATTATAATTATTATCTTCGGTTATTGATTATATGTCGTTTGTTAGGTGCATAATAGGCATGATGACAGTAACCAAGAATCATTGAAATTATGAATTTATTTAATGAAATAGGATTCATGGAGTTTAAAAAACGTATTTATTTTTCTATTTCGAGTGAGATTGCCATTTATTTTGATAAAATAAAACTATAAAATACAGCAATCCGCCATATTGAATAAAACGCCAAGAAGCGAATGACGTCACAATTGTTTGTATTCGAGCTTTGACAATCGCACTATTGTTTACTGCACACTGCACAGAGTACATTGGCCAAAACAATAGTGACGTCACAAATGACGCCATGACACCGCCTAGCGTTTTGGCGTGAATTTTAAAATTTAAATTTCAAATGCCAATTTCATCTACCAAACCTTATTTTTCTGCTGAAATAAGATATTTTTTCGAAATAGTAGATACTTCCGAACATAATCTGACCATTTTTCAAAATCAGTCATCATGCCTATTACAATGGCGAGCGTGTCATATTATTATAGCGTAATTGCCACCGGTTCTTTAGCTATGAGCCCCGTCGAAAATCGGCAAGGTCCAAGATTAATGGCGGCAATTAATGTAAGTGCACGTTTGCAATTTCGGTTTATTTTACCGAATTTACTAGGTGTAGAGTAATACCAAACTGTTTTCCTTTAACATTAGGCATAATACGGTCGTCGTTTTTATTTATTGTCCTGTTCAGAAGAAATATAGGTACCTATATCAAAAAGATGAAAATTCATTAGCGAAATACCTGCCTCGTTGGTCTAGCGGTCAGCGTAGTCGACTGCGGACCACGAGGTCCTGGTTTCGATTCCCGGTCGGGCATAAAAATTGTTAGGTATTGGGTTTTTCAATTATGAAATTCTCAGTGCCAGCCCGGAGTTGGAAGTTGGCGGTGTTTCACCCCCGTGCCTCGGAGAGCACGTTAAGCCGTCGGTCCCGGTTATTATCACTAACATGATAATAGTCGTTAAAGCCCGCCAACCCGCATTGGAGCAGCGTGGTGGGTCTAAGCTCTAATTCCCTCTCTTCTATGAGAGTGGAGGTCTGTGCCCAGTTATGGGACATTAATAGGCTGTAGTGGATACGTATTTGGTGGCGCGCTCTCGAAATGGCATGTCCAGCAGTGGATGCATACAGGCTGATGGATGGATGATGCGTATATATATAATATTATGTATATTTGGTAGACTCGACTCTGGCATTTAATTGAAAAGATTTTCACGTAAATCAAGAGAACTTGTTAAAGTTTGAATTGTGGAAGAGAAAGTTAATCACTAAATCAGATTAGCGTGAAAAGAACTTTCAGATCGTGAACTGAATGGAAATGTTAAAATCAGAAATCAGTCTAGCTAGCTATGCTATGATAGAGTGTAGACCTATAATTTTGGATACTTGCTTCAATAAACTTAGATAAAAACGAAATTGGGCAATGAATGTTTCTGGATAGTATCTCCCCGGGTTGTGTGAGTCACTAGGGACTTAGGGTGCAGTAGGGTGACAATAGCTTACTATATAACATGACTGCCGAAAAAAAAGTACAATGTTTTCAGGGTTCATGTAGTTAAGTAAGTAATTAAGGATGTATGTAAAAAGAAATGAAATTTCATTTCGTAGTTAGTTTATTTATTCCTATATAACTTCTAATTATGAACGAACAGATTTGCATGGATGGGGTTTCGTTAGAATCCTTACATAATCCCGAGTGACACCGGCTATAATTTTTTTGAAGAAAAAAAAGATCTTTTCGTCTGGGCAGTCGTGTTTTTAAATTTTTTAAAATTAATTATAGGTTGTTTCAATTTGATTTTCACACCAAGCGGTGTCTAAAAATTTTTATGGAAAGTATTTTGTTGGAAAATGCCCTAACTAGATTCGAATCTATCCTGGTACCTTAATCATAAGTCTGTTCGACCACCTCCCAGGACCTAACTTCAGCCACACTTAGACCTGTATTATAAGTCGACATCAGCTGATTTCGGCTTCTCGGTCAATCTATGCTTAAGACCGGTCTTTAACATAGATTGACCAATTCTTGAGAACCTGTTCATAGTTGATGTCGATTTATTAATACGGGTCTTAATTTTTAAGGTCGAACCCCACTTGAGATGCACGGAACGGCGCGGCACATAGCGGCAAATATTCTTTGTATGATATTGAATAGAAGCAGGCGTTACTTTGCGGAAGTCCATGGTAGTGAATGAACTAGAAGTTTAATTCGCTATAATCCGCTACAGTAGACAAATCTGTGTGGTACAGTGCGTGTCTTTCACCTGCAGCATGCGACACCCACCACCCAGCAATTCGCACAGGCACAACACCACACCACACAAATCCTCCAAATCACTCTCAACGTTCGTTTCACTCGGACACCGGAGCATCTTGAGGAGATGTTGACTCGACAATGCACGATTGTGACAATCGTGCATTGTCGAGTTTATTAAACTTCTAGTTCATTCACTATTCTTTGTATGAGTTTGTACGGGACCGCGTCACGCAATACATCTCTGTGCCGCATTGCTTCAGTGGGCCCAGCTCCATACAACCTCATACAAAGAATACTTGCTGGTACGTGACGCGCCTCTTGAGTTGGGGTAGACCATAAGAGCATCGTTTTACTGCCAACTATTTCGCTTTGTGACGCTTCAAGTCAAAGGTTCATGAACAAGGAACGGGATCGTAACATGTAGAAAATACTAGTACATACAAAAAGAGAGTCTAAATGTGAATATCAACAAAAGGACACACTCAAACACACACAAAAATCTCCATTAAAATAGGTCCAGCCCTTCTGAAGTGATGCCAGAACATACATTTCGGCACAAAATAAATAGACAAGACGACAGTTTAAACGCTAAAACAGTAGTTCCCAAACAAAGGATGGTGAAATTATAGGATTATAGGAGGACTAGCCGATCTGCTCGCGACTTCGTCCGCGTCGATTGAGGTTTTCAGTTCTCACGGGAGCTCTGTTTTATTTTTCGAGATAAAAAGTGTGTGAATCCGGACTATATTCTATCTCTGTGCCAAATTTCATCCAGAACCGCTAGGGTGTGGAACACCCTCCCAGCGCACGTGTTTCCTGCCACTTATAACTTAAGTACTTTCAAGGCAAGAGTGAATAGGCATCTTATAGGCAAGCGCCTTCCAACCTAGACCTCATCATTGCTTTGCACTAAGCATGATTGTCGTCAAGCGCAAGCTTATCATGCAATAAAAAAAAAAGATCCGTTCAGGCGTAATTGAGTAACAAACATCCATCCAAACTTTCGCATTTATAATATGAGTGTAGATGACTTTCAAGGGATGATAAACGTCTGAGGCAGTTATTGAACTGCATGGCCACCATATCACTAATGGCGCTATCTATTAAACGTGTTCGGAATGGCCGATTCGATTGCCGTTCCCGCCTTTACTCGCCCACTTGATGCGTATTATTCAGTAGAAATCAGTAGGCATACTTAGCTACTAAAATATCTCATAATATTATTTTCCTGACTGAATATCAACAGCGGCACTCAAACCCGATGGAGGTCAAATACAAGTAGAAAAAAATTATGAAACGCGCTTTCTGATTTACGTGGATGTCTCTGCTAAAAACAACCAGAGACATGTACGCAAATGTTTTGACAATCATACTAATATTATGCGAAGGCGAAAGTATGTTTGTTAGTTGGTTTGTCCTTCAATCACGCCGCAACAGAGCAACGGATTGACGTTATTTTTTGCATGGGTAAGGACCTCGAGAGTAACATGGGCTACCTTATTCCACGCGGACGAAGTCACGGGCATCAGCTAGTACTGAATAAGTAGGTATTTACCTTCTTTTAAACGTGGTGAAAACTGCTTCTTCTCCTTTTCACGAGCCTGAAGCCATCTGTAACAAAGAAAATTACTAATGTTAGATCTAGAATTTTAGGATTCAAATAGATAAACTCTTATAAAAACTGTCAAACTTATTATGCCTGGATATGGATATGGTTTTTTTCTATGCCTGATTAGTTTTTGTTTTTATTTTATTATTCATATCTACTAGAGACGCTGTCACCGGGTCAGATAAGTTTGTGGGACTATACTTAGCTGTAGATGACAGAAAAAAACTTTTCACTGTTTTTCGGTAGAAATAAAAGACTCAAAAGGAAACGTCATTAACTTTTGAACCTTTTAGTTCCTTTTTAGGCAGTGCTTGATATTTTCAACAAATTGTCTTGATAATACAAAGGTATGCCTCAAAGATAAGCAACGTGTTGTGAAGAAAATGTTCATAATCGGTAGTAATTAACTTAAAATATTCAGGAGACCCGTCTGCCTTCATTAATCATAACTAAGTTAGCTACAAACTTACTTCGGACATGATTATAAACATGATTGATACTAAAATATTGTTAGACGCAATATTTCCCTACGCAGCAGTGCTATAAAAGCTGGAGTTCGCAAGAAATTACTAGAAACAAAGAGGGAGGATTCTGACATAAATTAATGATGCGGTTAGTACAATATCTTGCAAAATAAACATAAATGTTGATAGGAATTAATTAAAGCTCGTTCAAACAAGAATACAACGAAAACTTTCTGTTATAGAATCGTAAATAATAATTGTTATTTACACAGAATTAATGTGTACAGGGAATTATATAGAGGTTGTTTTTTAAGTTTTCTAATTAGAGTAAGAAACTGATTTTAGAATTTATTTGACATCAAGGGTGCAGTTGGAATGCGTTGGCGACTCCAAAAAATCTTTAGAAGAGTTTCCGTGTCTGTAATTAGGTACACTGGTTTGTTACACGCGATTCAAGATCGAAGCCCTAAACCGCCCTACGGCTATATAATTATATCTTGCTCTTGAAATTCGAAAGTATCAATTTTCTATCATTATAGAAACGACTAAAAAGCCTTTTATGTTATGGTGTTGCCGTATCAGTAGTATTCTGGAATGTTGTTTTAAATTATGGTACCAGTATAATAGCACTAGAAAATAAATCAATATTTGTTGATTTCTATTCAAATGCAAATAAATTTTTATTTTAATATTTAAGAATGTGTTCTTTAATAAAAATGCGAGCAAACAAGAAGGCTGGTTATCAATGTGTCTTCTTCTTCTTCTTCTTCTTTTGGTTAATGGCGATTAATTATCAATGTGATAGATATGATTATCTGAACTGCAGTGATCACCATCTTTAACTTCAACGTCAAATCCTATTGGTTAATAAGGATAATGACAATTCAATCAAAGCAGCAACTCTTTATCAAAATTAAAAACGCACTTCTAGTATAGAAGTTGTATGAAATTCACAGTGACGTCATCAAATTTTAACGCATTTTTTATCTTTAATCTTTATTTTTTAAATGGTTATAAATTTTAAAACTTACCGAGGATGTGAATTTTAGATCTTTTGGTAATCCCTCTATTTAATAATCAGTTAGAAATAATTTATTTTTGATATAGGCATCATCCCTATTCATTCCTTGTTCAAAAAACTCCATACTCTTGTTTTCAAGAATCTGTGCAGGTAGAACATTCTGGTATTAATTGACAAGGGTTTGATCTTTGACAAGATAAAATCTAACATTCCATATTTTACCGACATGGTTAGAAGAGACCTAGGCTTAGTGCGGAAACAGAGCAAAATCAGATTTATCTGGTTTCCAAAGATCGAAAACATAATTTAATATCTTACAAGCATCTTTCATTCAAAGAATATTTATCTCTCTTACTTGCTCAGTTCCCTGTACAAAATCCACCAAATCGAAATCAATCCCACCCTTTACGTAGGAAATAAGCAAGTAAATCACGCTGCGTGACAAACGAGTTCTAAATTTTCTCTCCCATTTCTGGGATACGATTCGTCAAGCTTATACGGACGATCTAAACCGACTCGAATTGAACTAATATCGCGTCGCCAATTCACATTATCGTAAAGTGACACGCTTAAAAGACATGACATAGGACATTACAGGTCATTTGAAAAAAGGATCTGGCATCTTATGCAGGACTAAACACAAAAACTACGAGTAGATACACATGATCTGTAGACGGTGGGAGGCTTTGGCCGTGGCTAATTACCATATTACCGGCAAAGACGTGCCGCCAAGCGATTTAGCGTTCCGGTACTATGCCGGGAACCGATTAGGGGTATGGGTTTAATATAACTGCCTTACCCCTAACAAATTAGTCCGCTACCATTTTCGACTGCATCATCACCCACCATCAGGAGAGATCAAGCAGTCAAGGACTAACAACAAACTTTTAAAAAAACAAACGTCTTTAAACCCCGTCGTATATTAGACAAACTTTTATTTTCAAGACACACGAAGACAGTCCCACCTACACCATAACACAGAAACAAAAACCGAGAATCCTTATTAATAAATAGTTCGCACATAGTCTGATGTCAAGTCGGTTTATGTATGATCCAGTGGTCTGGTACTTTTGCAGAGGAGAATATTGCGTATACCGCCTCTCCTTGCAGAGTGCCCAAATTGCTTTTCACGCTCGTGCGTGTGCGGTGACAGATTACGTTAAGAGTTGCCGTAATACTGAAATACTGCTGAGATTTTGATACAGAAGGGGTTGAATGGTATTTACTTTCGTATCTTTCGTGAGGTTTTCCTGTTAACTTAAAATAACTTAAGGTGTTGTCAGAATACGAAATCTAAGCAGTTGCGCGCGGTGGTAAAATGAGAAATCTAGCTAACGTTAGACTGATATTGACAGATTAAATCCATGGTCTTACTACCTCTAAGCCTCTCGAAAATGACAGCGCGATTGGAGGTGCTGCCAGAACACAAAATCAAAGCAGTGGTGGTGGTAAATTGAAAAGTCTAGCTAAATCTGGATCTAATATGAATTTGATTAAATAATAATGTGAAGCGGCGAGTTAAGTGCAGTGTAAGGAATTAAAATATATCGTTCTCAATAATGTGATCAAACGTGTGTGTGCTCCACTTGGCCAGTGGTGGACTATGACCTGAATTCATGTTTAAAAGCGACTCAGACTGTAATAGTCGGATTCGGAGAGTAGACCATCGCTAGGTTTGGACTTGAGATGATGTTTTATTTTTATTTTTTTATAGCGAGATAGGCTAAGGGTTGACGACGATCATGCTTTTAATACAAAGCAATGATGAGGTTGGAGCGCGCTGGCATACATGCTGACTAGGAATTTATTCTTGCCTTGAAGGTTCTTAAGTTGATTTGGATGATGATACAAGTATGTTTAGAGTATTCTACAAACTTATCCGTCAGGCTTTAGGACCATTTTATTCTTCTTTCGCCTTTTGTAATGCATAAACGACCGTATTCATTTATGCATGGGACAAAAGATAGGGTTTTTGTAGGAACACGGCTAGTATCAATCATCGGCTAACACAATCTCACGATCTAAACGACACTATGACGCCGTACTGGCGGCGAATCGATAAAACACGCTTCGCTAAATTTTCTACTAAATGCTAAAAAAATATATACGTAGATATCTACCTGATATAATCCACACCAATATTATACAGGCAAGAGTTAGTTTACCTGTCTGTGTTAACTTTTCACGTTCACTCATCCGTTTAACTAATTTAGTGGTAATTAGGAAAAACAGCAAGCCTTGCATTCCGGGACGAACTAAATCTAATTTATTCCCGACAATCAAAGAGTTCCAACGGGATTTTTAAAAAGCTTAATCCTCGCGGTCTCCTATTGCATGCGCAAGAATGACTTGAGAAAACTAATTATGAGAACCAAATAGCATTAATCTATACTAATATTATAAATTCGAAAGTTTGAATGGAAGGATGTTTGTTACTCAATCACGCCAGAACGGATGAACGGATCTGATGAAATTTGACAGAGATAGATTATAGTCTGCAAATTATTGCAGATAATAAGTAGCCTATGTATTAACATAGGCTACTTATTATCCTGGAAGATTGAACAGTTACCGCGGGAACAAAACAAACACCAATCCACGCTCACGAAGTCGCGGGCATTAGCTAGTCAGCTAGTATTTAAAAAAACTGACTAGAGCGTTATCCGCCGAGAACAGTATATTGTTTTTCTACAGGAGTAGAAAGAAATCAAGAATTGTGATCCAAAAACATGTAAAACAAAAAAGTATCAAAATAGTTTTACTGTTTCAACTGGCTTTTTTAACGAAAACGAAATAAAAACGTTTAGATCGCAGTGGAATATCGGAATAATTATAATATTAAGCGGGGATACCGGTTTAATCGCTACCGACAGTTCGGCTTTACGGCCTTTTGACGGCTTTATTTGCCGGCATTTACGATGGCGCGACATTGGTTATACGAGTACCTATTGATTCTAAAAGCTGGAAAACGATAGTGTTATATGCAACGACCTCGATTTACATAGACGGGCTCTGTCAAACAAATAATGTGAACTTATTTTACTAACGCTATCTGGTCTGAAAAGCGGGACAGCGCTATGGCGGAGATAAGAACAGGCTTATACAGGTGAGGGGCACGCCCTACAAGTCGGATGCCCAAATTTTTTAATTTTAATACTTTACTAGTACCTACATATATATCGATGGTTATATGCATACTTACCAATTTGATATGTAGGAACACAGCGTATTTTCTAATCCTACGCGCAAACGAGGAACGCGACTGACATTAGTGAACCTACCGATTAGACCTCTATAAAGAAAACTTAAGAAAATTGAAGTGTTTTGATGCGAACAATCAACCAAGCAGAACAGAACTTTCATTTCTTCCTCATTGCAAATATTTTATAATAGCAAGACAAATGATTTGAGACAAAATAATCAAACATTAAATAATCAAAACAATAAATAGACGTAGCGGTACTACACCTAGCGGTATACAGCCTACTAACGTGTCTGTATCATAGTGGACTGTGAAATTATGTCCACCCTGGCACCATATATTTAATATATTATGTTTATTAATTTAAATTGCGTTAAAATGGATTAAATAAATATACGGTACGGAACATATTTAAATTGATTTAAAATTAATGTTGTAGAAACAAGAACGACACTATAACGGGTTACCCATACATAGGTTAAACCACTAAGCACTTCAACAAACACTATCGTGGGTTAGTCTGTAATACGATAGAGCCTTCCTTAATGTGTTTCCGGTCAATGACTCATTGTGAGGCATCGCATACAACCTACTCTGCTAAGCTACTCGTCTAGGAGTAGACAAGGACAAGAGAGTAGACGGTTCAATAACTCCTAGCGACCTCTTTTAGGCTGCCAAACACGAGACGTAACAAAGACGACTCTCAAACGATTGCATTTTCTGCCTTTTTAAAAAGCGAGAACGCATTTAACTCAAAACAACGTAACATATATATGGTATTATATCATTATCCTAAGCTGATTAGCCTCTTTAATACTCATACATAGTTTTAGACCAAATGGTCCAGTTTTGTGGCGAAGGGTGGAGTTGCTTAAAGCACCTCCCCAGCCCTCGTGAATTTTTACATAGAACCTCTGTACTACAGCTATAACCACGTAGTATGACGTAAGTTGATTAACTGTTATGATTTATCCCATTAATGTTTGCTTACGAGATCCATAACCACGTGGTGTCTAGACTGATTATTATAGTCATTTTATCCGGCTAGTTTATATGGAATGATGAGTGATTAATTATAATAAACAAGCTGGTTAAACACCTAGGCCAATATAGTTTTTAAACCATTATGAATCCTGTCAATCATCATACTTATATTATAAATGCGAAAGTGTTTTTGTTTGTTGGTTGGTACTTTAATCACGCCGCAACAGAGCAACGGATTGACGTGATTTTTGCATCACATTTGTCGAAGGACAAACTTTCGCATTTAAAATATTATTCTTAAGTATATATCAGTAAATATGATAAACTATTTATTACCTATTTATAAATATGTTTAACTATTTTTATCCCAAGAAATCTCCTACCATTACTTGATTAATGGAAAGGGGTCACGACCCTCAGTAATGAGGAATACGACGCAGAGAGAGATGATTAACTATTGTATATGACAGTCGACGCAAATAGTCTACGGTTTGTCGCATAACCTAAATAATAACGATCGATGTAGTGGGAAGACCGGAGAACTATTTGTAGCTACTTGTAACTGTACTTTATTTAAAATTCCCAATAAAGGTTTGCACAAACACGCAGCGCAACGGCAGCGACAAACGTATCGCGACGGCGCGGCGAGAACAGCTCTGCGTGTGGCGAAATTCGGAACTAACAGAATCTAATCTGTTTGGATCCTAAAATGTTGCGCTTCAGTCACATGCGTTGATAAGTTTTCCAAGCTACACAGCTGTAGATTGCGCTTGTGCTGTGAACATCACAGCACTAATCTACAACTGTTTATAAGATCAAGCGTCGAGGGATGTGTGCGATACCGGTACCTTTTGATCACGATCACCTTTGATTGGATAACGCTCTTCCGCTATTGACCAAAATATATCGTCGCAGTAAGAATACCATAAATTCAGCCAATCAACACAACACAGATTTTAACAATGATTACCGCAGGCACTACATACTTACTAAAGCTTACTGGTATCAGGTATGTATGTGTCACCGTAAGATTGTAAAAACCGTTAGATTATAATCTAACTCGCGAAACTGCGAACTGTCAAAAGATAACAATTTAACGCATTTTTTTTCGTTAAGTTGTAATCTGTTAGGTATATTAACCTGATAAAACCTAAATGATAGTGAATAATATCTGATTATTTATGTCGAACCCTAACCTAACCTACAAGAAACAGACAAGAAAACGTAAATAAAATGAATATTTCAAAAATTGATACTCAGAACATTGCACGGTTTACAATCTTTCGACAGTTTACAATTTCGCGAGTTAGATTATAATGACGTTTTTTACAATCTTACGGTGCCATATACAGAGCTGAAAGTGCGACGGCGTTCTTTGATAATTAAAAAAAAAGCAAAATTCAAAGGTAGGCCCGTAGATAGCAGATCATATTCAGGTAACACGTTCAGAAGTATCGGTCAATCTATGTTTAAGACCAGATCTACCTAAGTTACGTGGATTTTGCAGTGTAAACTTCAAGGACCCACTCTCAGGACTATAATTTCCGTCGCTTTGTCTGTCCAAGCCTTTATTTCTTATTTAAAATTCCCCGTAAGGTAGTCATCGAGCAGCAATCATAGGGCAGCGACCCAGTTGGTCGATAGTGGACTGTTCATCAGTCATTTCTATGAGTTTCTATGGTACGTAACGTACTACCACAGAGTAGGTAACAGTACGTTGTAGTTCTACGTAGTTTGGTAACAGTCCGCGTGCGAGCTCTGAGGAATCCTATGGAATGTTAAGGAAATTACCTAGAGTTGTTTAAAGTGCAAAACAATACTATCACTACAGCCCATTAACGTCCCACAGCTGGGCACAGGCTTCCACCACCAAGAAACACATACATAAAAAACAACTAACAATAAAACTATGCTATGGTACAAGTGGCGGCCTTATCGCTTTAAAGCGATCTCTACCAGGCAACCATACAAAAAACGGATTAACCCAGAGAGAAAACTTCAAGGGTGTACGCTATTTAAAAGGAAACCTAATAGTTAGTTCTAAACTAATAATCTTATCCTAGTCAATATAAAATATCATAAACTAAGAACATAGATGTGGTAACGTGTTTCATTACTGATATAATTTATTCCTATTGTAGCGATATATATCTAGGTCAGTAATGTAAATGCTATTATAGGCTCAAGTCTCGTAGAGTAAATCATACCTACTTTTTATTAATATTATAAATGCGAAAGTTTGTTTGTTGGTTTGTCCTTTGATCGCGCCGCATAGGATGCACGTGAATTTTGGCATGGGTATAGTTGAGGACTTGGAAAATGATGGGTTACTTTTTATCCCGGAAAATCAAGGCGTTCCCGCGGGAATAAAAAATACTGAAACCACGCAGACATCAAGCCGTGGGCATCAGCTAGTAAAATATATTCAATTGAGGAAAATAATTATGTACTGTGTAGCTTTAATTAAAAAAGGAAAATATTATATTTTTGTTGGAGATATAGCGAGTAGAAAGGCGTAAAGTGTCGATTTATCTTTTTTTCTTTTCTTTTTGCGGACTTTCGTCGTTCACTTTGCGTTCCTGTCAAAGACAAATGACTTTCTTTTGATATAGTCATCTGCTGCTTTGTTCAGTTAATAAAATATTATAAGGGTGCGTTTTGAAAATTATTGATTTATTTTTATAAGCATTTAAGAAGAAAATGCTATGTACAATGTATAAAATCATCATGAAAACACTAATAATATGCCCTGTTGCAATTCGATCCTTGAGCACACCAAATATTTGACGGGTTATTAGCCACAAAATGTCATTTTATTATTAGTACCTCCGGGTAAACCTATTTGATGCAGATGTTGGTTCAAATGTTCGCAAGGGACATGCACCCGAGTACAGCCAATGTTGTCTTTACGGCGAGGAGTAAAAACTGTAGATGTTTTTACGACTCTCGTTCAGCATTCCTGTTTGAATAGGGCCTAGGCGTAACGGTAAAACGACTAGGTTCAGAGCTGGTGGACTCTTTTTTAATGGCGCGTAGCTCAAAGCTGGATCTAGGGGAGAAAATTATACGCTCAGGCTAACAGGTTTTCTTACGACAGCAAGTCATATTTAATTGCTTAAACTAACTTTCGAAAAGTAGGGGTTGTTCGGTCTAAGACTGTTAACTTATAGAAATGATTGATTATTATTGATTGATAATAAATTATTGTTATAATAATTATAATAAAATAATAAATGCTAATGATTTAGTGGCATGCGTGATGGTCGCGACGATGTATTGCGCACTGTTTGATTGTTAGATTAAATGTACAATGAAAAGTAGTTTAATGCTGATGGAGCAAATTGTACGGTTGGACTTTGGACTGTACAGGGGTCTTATGGTTTTTAATTTAATTGGAAACAATGTTTCCCTGCTAGCCCGCTCATATATTACAATTATACCAATATTACTCCGAATAATGACTATGGTATCAAAGATTGTTTTAAAACAATTTAAAAATGATATCCACCAGATCTTGGATTAGTGTATCTAGCAATTCCATGCTTTACAAGAATCGGCTTTCCTTCCAAGACTGTAATTTTATTTAAAACCAATTAAGATCAAGCTAAAAACTTGATTCAGGTATGACACTAGAAAAAAGCTAGAGTTTCAATCCATTTAAGGGTATGTAGTTAAGGTTTATTTTATTGGCCTTGTTCTCTTGTTTATTGTAAGCTAAATTCTGAAGTCATGTTAATAATCGTTTGCATAAATTTTATATTAAATTGTTGGTATTAACTATTAACTGTTCCATGATCGAGGGAAACAGTTCGAATGTTACGGACTTCTCATTGATGCATTTACTACTGTCGCAAATCGCAATCGTCGTTAATTTTTTCTAGTTATACTCACTAGAAATCTAGCTTGGAAAGAACAATGTATTTAGATATACTCTTTTAGTAAATTAACATCGGACTTAGGTACATGTTTACCGGAGAGTAAACATGTAAGTATTGTGTTCATAAGTCAATTGCATGATTGTGTATATGTTTTTTTTTCATAGAATAGATAAAAAATTGCGAAATTAAAAATAACCAAAGCCTATCAATAATGTTCTAAAATATTAATTAAATTATAATATACATATCACCATAGTTACCTACTATTATTATCAAACATGACATTACGACAATTAGTAACGAATTAAAAACTACAGTCTACATTAATTAATATTGGTTTGTTGACCAAAAGTAAGCATAACATCAAACTTACACTTTATGGAATTCGTTACAAAAATCTAACGCGCGTGCATTGTATGGGATTGATAGGTTTAAGTTTTGGAAATATAAGAAACAAAAATCTTTATTTTGGCAAAAACACTATTTGAACTTACAAAATTTTAACATAAAATATTTCAACGCAGAATAAGAAACTGTATGTCTATAAACATAAATCAACAGGGAATGTCTGTAACCTAACGAATATTTTATCTACCTTTTATAAAAGGGCAAAACACCCCTTTCCTTAAAAAAGAAAGGAGTAAAATACTCGCTTATCCATTAGTGACACAGCAAAATGTTTTTGTACAATACCGGAAAAATAAATCGCTTGGCGGCACATCATTGTCGGCACGGTGGTAACTGGCCACGGCCGAAGCCTCCCACCTGACCAGCTCCAACGTACGAAACGAATAGGTATACCTTTCATAAAAGAGCAAAACACCTTTCCTTATAAAAGAAAAGAGTAAAATACTCGCTAACCCATTAGTGAGACAGCACAAAGGGTTGTATAGAATGCCCGTCTTGGTTTAGCGCCAGGAGTAAGTAAGGTGAATGAATGGGGTCGTTTAGACTTCTTACTAACGGCTATTCAGGGGAAATCTTTTATCTATCGATTAATTTGCTACGAGTGGGTTTGCACGTGGAAATACTGTTGTAAAGGACAGAGAAGAGAGAATTTACGTGGCATTTTTTTCATAATTTATGCAAAAAAACCACGTGAATTGCTTTTTTCCTACTACAAGTTAGCCCTTGGCAGCGATCTCACCTGGTGGTAAGTGATGATGTAGTCTAAGATAGCTAGATATAAATAATAAATATTATGTAAGTACTACGGGTGGGTATTAGGTAATTGGATTACAAATGAATCAATAGAATGAACCAGCCTGAATAATTAATTATATCAATGGGATTTACAACATATTCCTCAGCTCGAATAAAAAAACGGTTTTTACTTTTTTTTAACAAAGTAGACAAGCTACAAAACAATCACATACAACCTACCTACATACACTACCTCTGTACTGTTTAATCAAGCAGAATTTGCTTCGCAAGTGGAATTATTGTGCGAAAAGAGAGATAAATAAAACTGGCCAAGTGCGTGGCGAACCACGGAAAAGTTAGGGTTCCACAGCCCATACCTGTTGCTAAATACTATGGCGGTTTGAAAGAAAACTGTCTATTTATTCATAATGATTTTAAAATACGTCTGGAAAAGAACTGTCAATTTATTCTTATTGATTTTAAAATACGGTCTGAAAAAAAATAGGCTATTTATTCACAATGATTTTTAAATACCCATATAATATCATTCAAACGTTTTAGGGTAAACCAAATTGTTTTCTAGTCACGCTTTTCGCTAGTCATAGATTCTAGGCTCTATTCTGTTTTTTTTTTGGTTTCTACAACTGTGTTACATTTCAGCTTATTTGCTAACGCTGATATGTTATTTTAATAAATTACTGTGACGAGAGACGGACTGGACGATACTATAAGGGTTCCTTATTTTAGTATTGTTAGACTGAAATTGACGGATCTATCTATGGTCTATCTATGGTCTGACTGCTCTACAGCGCTCTCGACAGTGACGGACGATTGGAAGCACTTGGCGGGGGTTCGGTGCCGAATGCCAAAGATGGCTGTACAATGTTTGTGTGTAAATTGCTAATAAAGTATGATTGAAATAGTTATTGAGTGTTTCTACTTATTAGTATGGAACCCTAGAAAAGGAACACGAGCGGAATAACCGTCGAGAGAGGTTCGTTATCTTGTCGCAGACGGCATGTGTCTGAATGGGGCTATTCGACGCGCTAGCAGCATTTGAGTATTACCCCCCTTAATTAAGAGGGACGTTGAGTGCTCGGGAGCGTCTAGGCGGCGAGCGGTGCCTATACTTGTGAGGGTGTTTCGAGGCTGTATTGTCCTGGGCCCCTGTAGCGTTATATTATCGCTATAGCTTCGCTTTGGTTGCTTAAGATTCTATTTTTATACGACTGCCTGAAAAAAAGGAGTATATTGTTTTCAGGGTTCATGTATGTATGTATGTATGTATGTATGTATGTGAGTTTATATATTCCACCGATTTTGATAAATGAGGTATCGTTTGAATCCTTCGCTTATTCCGGGTGCCATAGCCTAGTAAAATTTAAAAAAAATGATCGGGTGACCATGGTCCCACATCAAAGACTAAAGTTAAAAAAAAATTATCGAAAATAAGATTAAATATATAATCATCATCTAGAAAATGATAAGTAGATTCCAAAAATATATAACACTATAGTTCAATATCCAGTGACTCACAAAAAAATATCATTTAATAAAAATGTGGATAAGATTCTAATATAACTAGAGTAAACGGATTCTTATTATTTTTAGAAAGGCTGTGCAAATCGCTTCTTAAGGAGGTAAACTTCAAAAATAATATGGCAGGGCAGTCGTATTTTTTAATTCGTTAAATTAAGTTCACTTGATAAAAGTACCAATGTACTTTTAGTACTTTTTTTAGTTTTTCATTATTTTTTTTGGGGGACTTTTTATGATCGCTCTGGATTACCGTCGCGTCGCTCGCCACAAAGGTCTAATAACTTCGGAATACATTCGCCTGAACTTCTGAAGATCAATACAATGAAATGTGCGTTTTTAGAAACTAAATAACACTTGTTTATTTCACAGACTTCACATTAACGAAGGAAACATCGGACAGGAATTCTGCATATCTGAGAGTCCTGAGTCATTTGCGTGCATGACATAGAGGCATAAAAAAGCACTGCTTACTCTTGTTTTAAAAGCTTAATGCTTATTTATCATAATGACCTGCCAGTAAGTTGGATCCAAAGAAGGCAACCCTGATTTCAAAACCTATGCAATGTGCACGCCACTGCAGTGAGCGATTCCTTAATGTTCCCTAATAGGCCTATTACACTGCACTAATCAAAGGGTTGTAACTGCCTCGTTGGTCTAGTGGTTAGCATGTTTGACTGCGGCCGACGAGGTCCCGGGTTCGAGTCCCGGGTCGGGCCATAATTAAGTATCGGGTTTTTCGGATAAGAAATTCCCAGTACTAGCCCGGAGTTAGGAAGTTGGCGGTGTTTCACCCCCGTGCCTCGGAGAGCACGTTAAGCCGTCGGTCCCGGTTATTATCACGAACATGATAATAGTCGTTAAAGCCCGCCAACCCGCATTGGAGCAGCGTGGTGGGTCTAAGCTCTAATTCCCTCTCTCCTATGAGAGTGGAGGCCTGTGCCCAGCAGTGGGACGTTAATGGGCTGTAGTGATGATGATAGTGATGAATCAAACGGACCCTTACCCTGAATCAGTGTAATAAGATTTAGGATAAGATTTCAAAATTTGTTGTACAGATATTGTGCGTATCAGACAAACAGACACACCTTTTCGCAATCATTATATAAGTATGGATTTCTCTTTCTGTTTTAATGAAAAGGTTTCCGAAAAATGTGTTCGTATATTGTTCCAATTATTTTACTGTCATATACCGAATTCAGCGTCCATCTGAAAGTCCGATCTTTGCGGGAACCCGGATTGGCTATTGTGCCTTGGCGCCCTATACAATGTATTGTCCGTACGTGAATCACAGCAATTTCTCGCTGGCCACCCAAGCTAGCCCTCTCTCCGCTCACACAGCCGACCAATATTCGCAAGAATGTTTTTTCACCACACTACGGCAAAGCGAAAAGGGAGGGTTATTATTTTAGCAGTCTATGTATATGTCACCGTTAGATTATAATCTAACTCGCGAAATTGTAAACTGTCGCAAGATTGTGAACCGTTCAATGTTCTGAGTGTCAATTTTTGAAATATTCATTGTATTTATGTTTTCTTGTCTGTTTCTTGTAGGTTAGGTTAGGGTTTGACATAAATAATTAGGTTCTATCGGGTTGATATAACTAACAGATTACAATTTACAGAAAAATAATGCGTTAAATTGTAATCTTTCGACAGTTTGCAGTTTCGCGAGTTAGATTATAATCTAACGGTTTTTACAATCTTACGGTGGCATATATTTGTATTTATGTATGTTCCAAGCTTTCACTGTACCGCCTAAACTACTGGGCCGATGGAGTAAGATGATTGATTGAGGAATGAGGTGTCAATCGATTCGTTACTAAAGCTCTGAGCACAGATTAAATAATAATTAAATATATAGTTACTTTGGCACCCTAAGGGTCAATTTCAGCGTGGATTTAGGTTTTGGGGAATTTCCGTCGGAACTCTTTAATTTTTTCAGGATATAAATTAGCCCATGTAGTAGGACGCAACACGGGGGAGGAAATCCCTATGCCAACATTTAAATCGATTGAAAACGTAATACTCCGGTCAAAATATACATTTCAATACGACTGCCTGAAAAAAGGAGTATATTGTTTTCAGGGTTCATGTATGTATGTACGTATGTATGTTTGTGAGTTTGTATATTCCACCATAACTTCTATACGCCTGAACCGATTTTGATAAATAAGGCATCGTTAGAATCCCTAGCTTATTTCGGGTGATATAGGCGAGTAAAATTTTAAAAAATATTGATAGGGTGACCATGATCGCTTATTAAAGACTAAAGTTGAAAAAAAATATTCGAAAATAAGATTAACTATATAATCATCATCTAGAAAATGATGAGTAGATTCCAAAAATATACAACACTATAGTTCAATATCCAGTGATTCACAAAAAAATATCATTTAATAAAAATGTGAATAAGATTCCAAAGGCTATAATATGCAAATCACTTCATATGGAACTCCAAAAATAATATGGCAGGGCAGTCGTATTTTTTAATCCGTTAAATTAATTAGCAGCCTTGAATAACTTTTTAGTACACATGGAATCGATGGGGACTTTTGGCACTTTATTTCCTCTGGTGTACCCAAGGTTTCTAGTAAAATTCAGCTCTGTCGGAGTTTTTGTTATTTGTTCACTAATTTTATGTCTAATTTGACCGGACTATAGGCCGTGTCAGCGTAACAGACAGACAGACACACTTTCGTATTTATAATATTAGTATGGAATTATGAATCATTGCTTGAGTGTGATGTAGTTGAAAATTGAAATCACAGTTCCAACTTGGCATAGAAAAAAAACAATTATTTGATTTCCGCTACACTTATTCCTGGTGCATAATTCAATAGCCGTGAAAATCGGAAAACCTAAGCCTTTTCAGGGGTCAAGTAAGAATGGCGAATCATACCGGGTAATTTGCTCGGCCTATACAATAACAAAAGGTGCAAAATTTATCCGTATTTTTACCCCATAATAGGATCTTGCTTTGTTCACTGGACATGTGAAAAATGGTTTACGGATGTTTATTATTATTAGAATGGCTTGCAATAAATACATCGGTATTCTCTTTTCGGAGATAAGGTTTTAGGGATAGCGTGTAATAAATGACTGTTAGCTCCAACTTGTATATTTGGATTCCAGCTCTTAATATAAAAAATGTGAGTGTGTTTGTCTGTTTGCTGCGTTTTCACAGCCCATGATTTCAACAAATTTTGACGAAATTACGCACAGGCATATGCTACTTTTTAAACCGAAAAATTTAAGAGATCCCACGAGATTAAAGAGAAACCTACCGGATTTTTAAAAAACTCAAATCTTCGCGGACAAAGTCGCGGGCATCATCTACTTCAAGTTTCAAGATAAACAGTAAATTATCGCTAACTATAAACACCTAACGACTGATCTGCTCTGATCTGATTAGGGTAGACCTAATTAGTTTAGAAGAAAATTACTATACATTAATGCGAAGGTTTGGTTTGTCCTGCAATCACGCCGCAATAGAGCAACGGATTGACGTAATAGTTTGCATGGGCATAGTTGATGAGCTGGAGACAAAAAAAAGGTACTTTTTAACCCGGATAGTCAAAGAGTTCCCCCGGAATTTAAAAAATTCTTAATCCATGCGGACGAAGTCACAGGCTAAAACTAACCTCTACCGCCCATTAACGTCCCACTGCTGGGCACAGGCCTCCACTCTAATAAAAGAGAAGAAATTTAGAGCTTAGCCCCACCACACTGCTCCAATGCGGGTTGGCGGGCTTTAACGACTATTATCATGTTAGTGATAACAACCGGGACCAACGGCTTAACGTGCTCTCCGAGGCACGGGGGTGAAACACCGCCAACTTCCTAACTCCGGGCTAGTACTGAGAATTTCCAGTCACAAAAACCCAACATTTAATTATGGCTCGACCCGGGACTCGAACCCGGGGCCTCGTCGGTCGCAGTCGAACATGTTAACCACAAGACCACTTAAAAAGTTGCAGGCAGGCGAGTCAGTTAAAAAAAAGTTTACAAGTAAATTATTGTTAATTACACGCTTTCTGCACTACTGAAATATCTTTTGTTTGGAAATACAATAAGGTAAAATAAACAAAAGCTCATTCTTACCTATTTAATTAAAACAAAGATTAGGTATAGCTTTATAATAAATACTCATTGTATTTAATGAGACAATAGGGATCTACAGTATAATGTGTCTAATTAATTAATCAACACAAAAAGTTTTATTGAACCTTATTTAATAATTAATATCTACCAACTGATGAGATGAAAATCATACTAAAATTATAAATGCGAAAGTGTGTGTTGGTTTGTCCTTCAATCACGCCGCAACGGAGCAACAGATCGACGTAATTTTAGGCATGTGTATAGTTGAGGACCTGAAAAGTAACAAAGGCTACTTTTTATCCCGGAACTTACTTATTACTTGAACTTTATTTTTAGTAGGTAACATAATGTTCATTAAAACAATTTTTGAGCTTTTGGGAGTAGGCTTGGTGTTTTAAAATAATGTTTATTCAATTTAGGTAGGTATACTACACTTATTGACGTCTAGTTATTTATAAAATATAATGGTGATAATCAGTAACAGTATCTTAAAACTAAAGCTACGAGGGTACCAAACGCGCCAAAATGCTCTGAGAAGAGCCTACAACAAACTCAGCCGGGTTTTTTTTCATTATCACCATTTCACAAATAATCATCATAACTAAGCAACTATCAGAGCCATTAGATCAAATAATTAGCAAGCTTCCTTGTCATTTAAGTAATCCTTTACATGGTAATAGGATTTTTTAATGAGTTTACGTTTTACATTAACTTTGAACTTATTCAGAGACATCTTCAGCATGTCTTCTGGGAGATAAATGTAGAAGCGGACACTGTTTCCAACAAATGAATTGCTAGTTTTACTAAGCCTAGACCGTAGAACCGTAGTTAATTATCACCATCACGTCTTATACTTTGTATAATTGACGTCCAAAAAGTGTACTGTATAGGTACACATTTTTAATAAACATACTTCGACTTTGACTTTGAAATCACTTGGAAACTAAAAAGTAGCTTATGCCATTTTCCGAGTCTGTAACTATAACAATGCAAAAATCCCAACGATGCATTGCGGTGTGATTGAAGAACAAACGAAAACATTTTCGCACTTTTATTACAGGTAGCTTTTTTCCAATAAAACTGGGTCACTATTATGCTTTTTCCACTTCGTATGGGAATCTCCACTTTAAAAAACTGGGAGAGACTGGTATATTTCAAAAGCCAGCTATTATTTCGACGGTTTCGCGAGTTTCTGCAGGTATCTCGGCTTTGTGTGCTCCAGCTTCCAGTTCAAATGACGCTTTCATTCGAACTGTGAAAAGTTTTTTTATATATTTAATCATAAAAAGTTCTACCAGTATCTATTCTCGTCTTCATAAAGTATAAGGAACTGCTGACCTAAAATCCATACTAATATTATAAATGCGAAAGTGTGTCTGTCTGTCTGCTTCGCTTTCACGGCCCGACTACTCAACCGATTTTCATGAAAATTTGGTATTTTTAAAATGCATAATTCTAATGAAATTAATAATTTTAAAAATAGGTCGCCTTTTCAAAATGTGGGGCATCTATCTCGGGCTTACCCTATAGTGGTACAGGCCTGCAGTGTATTGCAGAACTATGGTTCTCTCTTCACCCATATCAGTTATAACAAGCCTTGTTGTAAACACATTTATCAAATGGCTTTTAGGAGATTGTTTGCCATGAAACGCTGTTGAAAATTTGAAAACTTTAATGGATCTAAAATGTTTGTATTAGGGATATTTTTGTATACATACATATGGTAATACATATTGTATTAATTATTTATTAATGATAGACGACGAAGATTATTAGAATGATAGACTTAGATGACGAAGTTTTATACAAACTCGTTCGCTGTGCAAGCTACTGAGCTTTGGAATGCACTTCCACTGACCATACGCCAGTCAAAGTCACTAGACATTTTTTAAAATGCTGTAAAAAACTATTATCTTTCAAACTGAAGAGTCAAATACCCAATTCGGTCGGGAGAACATTATCCATACTAATATTATAAATGCGAAAATGTGTCGGTCTGTCTGCTACGCTTTCACGGCCCATCTATTGAACCGATTTTGATGAAATTTGGTATAGAAATAGTTAGTATCCGGGGAAGGACATAGACTACTTTTATCCCGGGTTCCCGCGGGAATCCAAAATTTTAATCATCGCGGACGAAGTCGTCATCTATTACTTAGTAAAATAATGATGCCGATTTATCATTACAACATTTTACTGCCGTGTCATATTTGCTACGTTCATGAAAGATAACTCCAAAAATCGAGTAAGAATTTCTCAAAGGTTTCACCATCGATACTCCTTTAGAAGTCAAGAGACTTCCCCCTCAAGTTAAGTAGTCGGGCATCACGAGAACCCTTATTATAAGATGTGCAGGCATATTTTGCAGCAAAGGATTTCCAGTTTTATCCTTATTTTTGGCTCTCGTTTTATAAAACGCTAGCAGATGCCCGCGACTTCATCCGCGTGAAACAAGTTTTTTAAATTCCCACGGGAATTTCATATACGGTTAATATATAGCTTATGACTTCTTATTTCAGGGGATCTCTTTCATTTTCCGGGTTACAAAGAAGCATTTGCCACTCTCCAGGTCCTTGACTACAACCATGCATCAATTCACGTCAAAACGTTGCTGTACCGAAAGATCAACCAACAAACAAACACACTTTCGCATTTAAGTCATTACTCATAATTATAATGATAATCCTTGCACTGAACAGTTCTCAATAGTCAAGTGAAACCCACCTAATTTCACGTTGGATATGACGGCTATTACGAAACAGGTGTTGCTATAATATAATATTCTGCGTGCACAATCTCTCCCATGTTCCGTAGCTTATTAATTTGGCTTACTTATGAAGTTATGACAAAACATTGTTTCTGAGTGTTATTTATGAGAGCTTTATTGGACAGCTTTGATATATTAGCAGGAAAATAATGTTATTAGTTTTTGTGGTTATGCTCATGAAACAATATTTTGCTTACTTTTACGTAGTATTAAACTTTAATTTAGCAATTCACACAAACACGACATTCGGAGCCATTTTACACAGTACTCTATCTCCCCACGTCCCAGACCAGAGCTGCCACTCTCGAGCAACATAGAACAGTAGGTAGTAGGTGTCCTGAACAAATTGCTTTTTTGTTTCCAAACTGGAATATGCCTCTGTGTATTGCTCCCGCAGGAACTCTTTAATTTTCCAGGATAAAATAGCCTATGTGCTATTCCAGACTATAATCTATCTGTGTGCCAAATTTCAGCCAGATCCGTTCAGCAGTTGGGACGTGGTTGAGTAACAAACATCCATACATCCATCCAAACTTTCGCATTTATAATTTTAGTAAGATTTTAGGAGCGTCAAGGACGCTACATGGAACTTTCATTTGGAGTAACATTGCTTAAGTACTGCTTTAAGCCTGGACGAATTTATTTTACTTGGGAGCTAAGAGTTTATTAATTTACTACGGAACCCTAGAAAGTGCAAAAGTTTGATAAATAATTAAGAGTTAATTATTTATGTATTAAGTTTAACATTTAAGTTTTCTTAATTTTTTATTTTATTTTCGGTTGAGTGAGGTGAGTTTTTTTGGTATTAGGTATATATACTCTGCCTGTCATTACTCATTTAACCAATCATTACTATAAGGGGTCTACAGTTGCATCTGGTTTAAAAAAAAACTGTCGATGAAAATGGGCTTGGTGTAACCCAGTGCACTTTATGGAAAATCACACTCTATATGCATAGAATACCTAGTTGACTGGCTACGGGATAGGTACAATTGCGTTCATCTGTCACTCTGGTTTGCCATCTATTCTAATTAAACTGCACGAAACTGTACTACTCACTCTAAATCCTACCGCCTAGAGTAGGATTTAAAGTGAGTAGTACAGTTCTTAAAATGTCTTTTGTCTCCGCCACTTGATATACTAATTAGTTAAATGAATAATCCCGTATAACGAAGCCTTCCTAACCGTGAGCGTGTCCTGATTACAAACGAGGTCGTTGAAATCTAATACTCTGTGGTTCAAACAGCGGAAGTTGACGAGACTATGATATCATACGTATCGTTGTCATCGTCGACAGATAGTAGTCCACAACTGGACATAGGTCTTTTGTAGGGATTTCTACACACCGTGGTCTTGTGCCGCCTGCAGCCAGCGGATCCCTTGGACTCATTCCCCTTCGAATCATTTTACCATAGAACTACGATAACCGTGAGCGTTGGTATCCTTACGTGGTCGAAGTTAGATCAATTCGTACTAAACTTGTTTATTACACATTTCTGATACGAACCGCTAAGCTTTGGAACGCCCATCCGGCGACCGTGTTTCCTATAGAATAAAGAATCCCATCAAAAACATAAATGTAAAATGAGAGCCAAGTTCAAAATTGTGATATATATGCCTTGGTTGTTGACTTCAGCGACAAAAGAAGTGAGATCTAAATGGGTGCCAAGTTCAATAGTCAGTCCTGCAATTTATATATCCCATCAAAAACATAAATGTGAAATGAGAGCCAAGTGCAAAATTGTGATATATATGCCTTGGTTGTTGACTTCAGCGACAAAAGAAGTGAGATCTAAATGGGTGCCAAGTTCAATGGTCAGTCCTGAAATTTATTTATAACAACATATAATATTTTATAACAACTTAAAATATCATTTCTTCTTATAACGTAGTATAAAATGTTGAAGACTAAGGAAAACATATTTATTCAAAATATGTACCTACAAAGTACACCTTCTGAACGTCATGCTTACAGAGCATAAGAGGTGATGGTGATAATTAACTACGATATCTTAAAACTAAAGCTACGAGACTTATAATATAACATTACATAATCAGCCGTTGTAACAATTCATACCCATGCCTTGCTATCATTCAAATAATCCTTTACACTGTAATAGGACTTTCTATTAATTTAGTTTACGTTTTACATTAGTAGGTACTTATTATTTGGTGTAAGGTCAGTGTGTCACCCACCAGTAATTCTATTGTACGACTCATTGTACAAGATAATTAAAGACGAGAATTCTCAAGAAAAATATATAGTGTACCTGGAGTTACACTGACATTGACAGATTACATCTATGGTCAGACTACCTCTACAGCACATTTCTACATCTCATCAATTTTGATTGCAAAAGAAACAATGAAACGTACTTTGACGTCCTTAAAATAATGATTATAACACTACAACATAAACGTCAACAATATTAAAATAATACGGCTTTAAGCAATGGTAGCATGCCTCGTGTCAGAGTTTTGATCTATCCTTTGATCATAAAAATGACGATTTTTGTACGTTTATATCTAAATAACCATTTGAGGTGTGCTTATGAAATTTGGAGCACATATGTATCTCACGGGTCTCAATATATGCGCCAAATTTGACATGTTTATGTGAAATAGTTTTTGAGTTATGAGGGGGTCAAAAGTGGCTCCAAATGGTTCGTGTAATATTACACACGGTGCTGCTCGCCAGTTTTTTTGAACTTTGGCTGGACACGCTTCCGCGTGTCTTGATAAGCAGATTCCCTGTTCCGTGGTGTTACCTACCAAGTATGGCTTGAGTACCTGAATATAGGCATATTCTAGTCAAGCGCGCTTGCTTCTGATCATTGATTTCAATAAGCATGATTGTCGTCAAGCGCAAGCCCATCTTGCAATACAAAAAAATTCGATGTCATCGGTCCACTTAGTGAGGGTTCCACCATTCCAGCGTCTTGAGATGCCAGTACGTCTATCGGTTCTTTGAACTATGTGCCCCGCTCCTTGATCTCCTCATTTCTGATTTGATCACGTAGAACTACTCCAAGTTCAAGCATACTCGTCTCTGCATCGCCCACTGAGTGGTCCCTGAGCCTCCTTAATTCTTATAAAGGCTACAGGTAAGTGCAGTGGTGATAGCCTTATGATTAAAACACCAGACCTACTGTACGGGGTCGCGGGTTCGATCCCCAGTCATGCACCTCTAAATTTTATGTGCGGTTTATGAAATTAAATATCACTTGCTTCAAACTGTGAGGGAAAACATCATCGTGAATAAACCTGCAGAGTTCTTCATAATGTCCTCGAAGGTGTGTTAAGACCACACTTGGCCAGCGTGATGGACTATGGCCAAACCCCTCTCATTCCGAGAGAAAACTCGTACTCAATAATGAGCCGGCATTGGGTTCTTGATAAAACTTTTATAAGAGAGAAGAAGTACAGTGGTGATAATTATTAAGTCTAAGCAGCTTTTATTATCACCATCTCTACTCGTCTAACTTAATTAATATCATCACATTATCATTAGGTCTATGAATAAGAGCCCCCGGTATAATACGACATGAAATACAAGGCCTATCCATAACAAGTCCGATGATATAGTGTGTTTATGTCAAGAGCCTGACAAATTGGGCCCAGTCTACCCTCCGAGTGCTCTCAATTACCGCTCTACTGAGCCGAAACTCATTGGAGCACCAATTCTCAATCATGATACTTTCGGATTTACTTCTTGTTAAAGGGAATAGTTATTTGTGTTATATGGGGCCAAAGAAATTTTTGTTCCCCGTGGGCGCTATTTTGAATTCAGAGCGTAGCGAGGAATTTAATATACGCCGCCCGAGAACAAAAAATTTGGCCCCGAGTGACACACACTATTTTTCATCATTACATATGAGAAAAAGCTAGGAGTATCAACGTACTATGTATGGACATTACCTATACGTTTAAGCACCAATCAGAAGCACGAACGCGGACCAATCAGAACAGAGAAATGAAAAGTCCCATGGGCTTAAATATTACATTTTGCTCCCGCTATCCTCTGAAGCCAATATTCGTTTTTCGAATAGGTATGATGAAAAATATCTGTTTTACTTGTATGACATACTTACTAGCTGACATTCGCGACGTGGTCTGCTTTTTTGACCTGAAAAAATACATTTGAATTTGAATTCTGTGTGTGACACAGTATTTACAATAGTATCTACTTACCATGATTTTAATTTTTTGTTTTTGTAATTTTTGTTCTTTGTTTTTGTTTCTAAGTCCCAAACAAAGTTTTTATTTATTAATAGTTAGCAAAATGTTCACAACGCAAATTTTTATGGGCCGTGAAAAGGTACCAATATGTAGGTAGGTATCAATATGATTTCTGAATCATATTATTTCTTGACCTAACTGTATGCTTTATAATAACTCTGCTAAGTTCAACATTTTAACGTATTTCCACAAAGGACATTGTCCAAATTCGCCTAAGAATCAACAAGGAATTGAAACATACAGTAAATCTTAATTTATTTTGTACCTTCAATTTAATAACTAGAATTTAACGGACACTTCTAAGTAATAATAATGAAAAAAATGGGAATTTAATCGATTTTCCATCTTTTCCATCTGGAAACGTCAAGTAAGAGTAAGAACTAAAATATTGAATAGAAGCAGGCGTTACTTTGCGGAAGTCCATGATAGTGAATGAACTAGAATTTTAATTCGCTATAATCCGCTACAGTAGACAAATCTGTGTGGTACAGTGCCTGTCTTTCACCTGCAGCAGGTGTGGTGTTGTGCCTGTGCGAATTGCTGGGTGGTGGGTGTCGCATGCTGCAGGTGAAAGACAGGCACTGTACCACACAGATTTGTCTACTGTAGCGGATTATAGCGAATTAAAATTCTAGTTCATTCACTAAGAACTAAAACTTTTTAAAGCGTTTAGATGACACGAGAAGGAAAAATAATATTGAAAATGGCTCTCATAACGATACGAGCAGGAAACAAATATATTTTGTCTTAGTGTGCGAGGGAGATAAAATGCCATCTTTTCCATTTTGTTAGTGTTGAGATTGACAAAGACATTATTTTATAAGTAAAAACGATAAAAAATCGATATTTTAAGCAGTACCGATCTTAATTTATCGACTTTATAGTATGGCTGTACCTGGTTTACTTTTCGTGACAATTGTGTGGTTACTATTCTTGAAAATAAAAAGGGTAGTTCGAGAAAGCTGAGCTCCGTATAAAAAACGGCCATCCAGGTGGATGGTGGATTATATTCCCATATAATTATAAATCACCTGTGAGCTAATTAAATAACCTAAATCTTGTGTCAACTCTAAATTAACTAACATTCAAAGTCTAACCTCAAAATCAAAAATATTATCGGTAATAAATAAATTCTCTGAAGTGTTCGTTGTTTTAATTTACTTGGAATGGTATTTATGTGTTATTTTGAATCGGATAATGTATGTTTCATGACTGTTGGTTCTTAGGCGAACTTTGTATGGGCGATGGTCAATGTCCTTTGGTACAGATACTCGTAGCTTGCGGATATGCTACTTTTATCCCGGAAAATCAGTCCCGACGAGATTTTAATAAAACCTAAATATACGCAGACAAACTCGCGGGACTCATCTAGTATATTTTTATTGCTGAAAATCATTGTCAGAGAGGGAGCAAAGTTTTAATTAAAGACAGGCTAAAGTGAATCCAACAGGAACTTACAAGTGCTGAAACTCTGAGGATCACGTCAAAGTCATAGCGACACAGAAACTTTGCGTTTGCGAACTTTCCGTTTATTTGTAGATGTGAAATGACGTTTCACATCTACAAATAAACGGAAAGTTCGGAAAGTTAAGTTCGTTTGATGCGTAATTTCAACTTGAAGTTGGTTACTTACACTTAACTAATTAGTTTTTGCGTGAAAATCAAGTGTAAATATTAAAAAGTTTAATAAACGCGAAAAAGATTTATACGTTACCTATAATCTATACTTCTTTGCTTACTTTATAGATGTGAAAGTTTGGATAGATGGATATTACTCAATCACGCCAGAACGGCTGAACGGATCTGGATGAAATTTGGCACAGAGATAGTTCCAGGCTATAATCTATAGGCTACGTTTTATCCCGGAAAATTAAAGAATTCCCGCGAGAAGCAACAAAACCTCAATCTACGCAGGCATAGTCGCGGGTATCAACTAGTTTATGTTATGGATGTAGGAATATATTTTAAAAAGATGTTCTGAAATTAATACAAATAATTTTTCCAAAAAATCAAACAAAAAAGGAAATACTCCAGCGCCACATATTGGCAGCAACTATGGCCAACGTGCACGTAGATCGAGAAATTAGCATTGGATCCATTGATGTACCTAGAATTTTAGATTGGAACCAACATTAGCGTGAGCAATGAAGCACTGATTTCTCCATCAAAACGGTGAACGAATGGCACTGAGGCCAAACACTGAATAGGCAAGGCCAACGTTGCGTTGATGCCAACGTGTAAAGCTGTGCTTAGAGCAAGTTATGTATAAGAGACGAATGCCATTTGTCGACTAGCTCATATTCTCAATTTCCCAAATTATATTACGTTCATAATCATAAAGTCCAATATCCTCGCAATATCCTATCAAAGACGGCAAGACATCATCGTTTTCTACGGTATATATTCAAACACGATGGTTATGACACCCATTATTTAATCTTGGTTCTTTAATGATCTCAAACGCCAGGTAAAGTTCTTTAACGTCCCATAATTTTATTACCATTCTACATTGCATCTGGCGTAAATTTGTCAGAAGGAAGTCCCTAGTAGCGCGTTGCAACAAACTTAGAAACTTGAAACTAGTTTTAAATTGGTTTGAAATCGTGTCGAAAGTATATAAGTTGGGAGGAACTCTCTCTACTTGATCTTTTATCTTTTAAGAATCACTCGTTCCTTCATTGAATCTAGGGCTTTGTTTAAAAACTGGCCAAGGGCGAGTCGGACTCGCGCACCGAGGGTTCCGTACGAACCTGTAGTAAGTAAAAAATTATTAAAAATATTTTTATTATATGATGCAATTTTCTTTTCGCAATTTTTTCCTTTATCTGTGCAATATGACGTTGCTTCGTACCAAATTTCAAGATTATGAGTTCACGGGAAGTACCCTGTAGGTTTTGATTCCCTTGCGAGTGTCGAACATTTGCAGCTTAAACGGCTATATCTTTTGATTGCGTTGGCTTAGAAGTTTGATTTTTTTACAGGTCCTTGGAGCTGTGAAAAAATCAGTAGTAGACCTGAGTATTTGATATGAATTTCAGATTGATATTGTACCTGAGAAGGGTCTTGACGAACAGACAGACGGACAAAAAAGTGATCCTATAAGGGTTCCGTTTTTTCCTTTTGAGGTACGGAACCCTAAAAATAAAAGAAAATTCTTGGTGAACAAGTACCTCATAAAATGTTGATAGTGTCCATTCTTATTATTATTAAACAATTAACTGGTGTTTTATTGCTTTATTAAACTTTCTTACCTCGCGTCGCGTTATCGCCAAAATTTCTAGTAAGTATGTACGTCTATTTTTGCCGTACAAAATGATTGTACCATTTTAACACTTATTAACGTACATGTCTCATAAGCTAACCTGTAACTGGAACCACCGTACCAGTTACCGCGATCATTCTTGAGAAGAAGCAAGGACAACGGATGCCTGAAGAGTACTTGAGGCATTGGCCCTACGAATAAGAAACAAGGGAAGACAAGCGTTTCAATTTCCATGCGCTTCATAAAAATGTCTATAGAGTACCTACTCTAGGGGTGGTTTCAAGAGATACTTACCTACTTTCGAGTGACGAGCAACGGATTGACGTGCTTTTTTTCATGGGAGAAAAATAAATAGAAATCTTTATTATTGGAATCAACTCACTAATGTAGGCACTTACCTGCAGGACAATGAATTTCTGACACCTTAACTAGGAGGACAGGTGTCATAGAGGCCAGTGTCTTCCCAATTGTTTCCCAAAGAGCATAGTTAAATGATAATTGTCGACCAAAATTAGGATAACTACTTAACTTTCTTGAACAGAATCTCTTGATTCACCTTCACCAATACATAATAACTATTTAATATCGTGCAGCTATACGCGACTCGAGAGTGACACAAGATTCGAACCGCATTACAGGTAATTTACTGCCATTTACTTCTGCGCAATCCTGTTCCGTACCTGTAATTTAAGTGCCAATGTACAATTACTAGATTGCTAGAAACTCAAAGTATTCCCTTCGCACGTCTTGATATTTCATTGCGGATGAAGAATTTTGACGACTAATTTGCCTTCTTTTGTGACTTTATTCGCTAAAATTAATGTCTGCTGCGTACTGCACGGAATTAAGACGCTCTGATTGAAGGAATAACTAACATATTTTCACAATTATACAATTAGTAAAATGAAAAGCAGACGTATTTAGTTAGGTAGGTGAAACAGCAGATAAAATTATTTTAAACATGTAAGTATGAGTAAGTTAAGTATAAGGTAGAAGTTTTGCCATATAGGAAGCAGCTGATGTAGCTTCAAACTTGAGTCTTGAGAGCCGCATCGCATTCTTATAAAGGCTATTTCTAAAGAGAGCTTTTAATTCCGAAAAAAGCAAAAGCTGCACGCAAATCCTTTGGGACCGTCTACTTTATGAATTTAATTTCTAATTTAATGATGCTTGGGCATATTTTTGATTGGAGGGTTTTGGAGTAATTTGGTAACCAATTTCCGTTAATACAAGCCCCGCGGACCGGTTGCGCCTGCGTTTACCTGCACGCAGACTTACTCTATTTATTTTTTAGGGTTCCGTCTATTGTTTGAAATTAATATTAATCGTATTTCCAATAATTGATGAAAGTAACATTTTTTAATTTGAATTTTAATTTACAGTACGATTTTTAACAGTAAGTACTTTACGTTTCTCTACAATTTTGGGGCTCTTAAGTATTTGTGACTAAGTAAAGTATGATCCAAATTATAGACCGCCAAAAAGTTAGTCATGCTAGCTTCCATGCTTGCGTGTTTAGGGATATTTCATGATTTTTTAAACAACTTTTTATCCAAATTAACATTCAGAAACATTCTGAAATTGAAAATTATATCCTTCAGTGACAGGACCGTACGCCCCGAACACATTTCTATACATATATTCTTTTCTACTTAAATCTTGACCTTGTACCTACTTGTGTCTCTGACCTAAAATAATATTTCTTAAAACTATTTGAACAATCATGGAATAGTGAAAGGGTTAAAAGTACACCAAAAGTACGAGCTTATGCGGATCCCTACCAAAGCTTGCCCGCACTTCGAGTAGATTTTTTTCTAAAAACTTTTTATCGATTAACATCTTGTTGAGGCCGGTTTGCGGTAGCCATGTTTGGTTTCAACTGTACGTGAGCTAGTTACCTTCTCTCTGGCTTTTAAGTTATTACAAATTCAGGATTACTCCGACATAATGTTGTGTACAAGATAAATTGTTTATGGTTTCCGTGTCTGAAGTTTATTGATGTTATAAATTATTGAACGAGCGAAGCGAGGGCTAGCAGTCTACTTGGCTGAATTTGCATTTGTCTTTCTCTCTATTTTCCTATTATTTTATTCATTAGGCAGGGCTTTTAAACTTCTAAAGTAATGAACATATATTGCTTGAAATTCACAAATTATACGGCAATCAAATCGACGCATGGTCTAAACTCTAAATAATGTAATAAAAATTCTTTCCAAAAAACCGACTTCCAAAGCCACTGTAAAGTACCTAATAAATAATTTTGATTTCTACACACTATGTTGAAGTCGAGCGGGTATAACAAGGATAAGCAAAGTTGATGCATCAGGCTCTTTTTAACTTTTTAGTGTCAGGGTTGAAGATTTGAAGTCAAATTTTTTTATGGGACCACCATGAGAGCTACCTCTAACCTGAAAAAAATATATTCAAATCGGTTCCGAAACCACGGATATGCACCGACATACATTTTTTAAAAAAACGCACCGAATTTGTATCCTCTTTTTTTGAAGTCGGTTAAAAATAATGTAAGACGCTATGAATAAATCAAAAAATTGTTAGAACCAAAAACCTTTTTTTTTTACAAAATTTATAAGTAGGTATGTTGACATTTTGATTATTTTGTGTGTTTCTTGAGATTTTTTGTCTTAATTCAACCTGAAATTTAAAAAAAAGACTACTGGTTAACATTCTTAAATGCAGAAAAAATACCAAAATTGCTCCAAATATCAATTTTTTATTCTTAACCTGAACATTTATTCTGTATTATTATATAATTATCAAATTACGTTTGTTAATACTCACAATTCCAAAGTTAATAGCTTAATTAGCTAGTTCATTATAAAAGCGCTTTTTCTCCTACCGCAGCTCCGTTGACAAGGCATCTTATACAATCGAATCCATTAAAAGCAATGCCGCTTACTCAAACATTGGTAGCACAAACAAACACGTCCCGGCAAGAAGCCCGGCTGGTTTGACGGGAAATGCGGGAAGGGACGCCACCGCATCCGGTGTGAGAGCTGAATGCGCCTACTGAGACCCGGGACCCCGCAGTTACTGCCTGATAAATGCCTGCGTAATTAGGGGGCTAAGTCTTTGACAATGTTATGCATGTTCTTGCTGAACTAAACTAAACGTTCATTCAGATAATAGTAATTTAATGCTCAAAGGATAAAACCTGCGGATGGAAAGTGCACTTACACATCTTTATTAATTATTTCACTCATTTTACAAACTTTTAGGAACTTTTATGAAACCCTGACCGAATTTTTATTGAAATGAAAACTTCTTTAGCCGCGTTGATCACTTTTGTGGTAGGGGGTAAACTTGTGGATTCGCGTGACCGACATTGCTCGCGAAGCGACATGCTTGTTACGAAGACAAAAGGTCTTAAATATAAATACACTACATTTGTAATTAAGCTATAATGCCTTAGTGTTAAGGTTTCTGTTTTAATTTTCTTTTATTTAAAAAAAACACAAAAATAGTTTAATTATTTAGTAAAAATAGTTTATACGGACATACCGTATGACTGCCAGTTTTTTTTTCATACAAAAATAGTACTCAATACATATTGACGTTAGGTCGTTTATAAAACACTTAAATCATAATTGTCTATGGTTTATACTTCATAGATAATAAAATAAAACCTTCTTGTCCTTGACTTCGACATGGACGTACCGTGTTTCATTTTCCTGATCTCATTGATGTAGAATTTTAGTATGCTTGATCTCCTAAAATTTTGTTAATATAAAGTTAGGCCACACAATAATTTAAATTGGCTCTAAAATGACATTACTCAACTCGTTGCGCTCCCAGCGGACAGGGTAACATCAATCGTCACTATGTGTGAGTGTATTACATGAAAAGCTTTAAAGTTTAATTTTGGTGAATATATTATGAAAGATTGTAGAACGAAAGGTCTCCAGTCTATTATTTTTTTAAATCCTGCATGCGAAGCCAGAGCGAGTAAGGTAGCAAAATAATATAGTTGGAATTGTAAACTCTAATAATGCAGTCAGTATAATAGATATAAAATCAACTTTGCAATTCAACGGGGATTTTAATCAAATAACTACAGTTGGAGTTTATTCCACTGCAATCAAACAATGTGTGTATTTTACAAAGGGTAGTTTCGCAACGCACTTGTATTGAAAACGATGACGATTACCGACTGAAAGGTGGCATAATTACGTATTGAACTGAATATCTCTGTAGATAAGACTCGTACACCATTATAACTGCAATTCAATTTTCAAGTCGACAAGCACTAAGCAGTATCAAGATTTTCATTATTAAATCTATTCTGTCTCACGATAATAAGCTACTCCCAATTCTATGCATTTTCTATACATTTAAAATTGAAATCTACGCAGTAAGTATTTAAAAGCATGACGGCGACACGTTAGCGTATAACGACCTAGAAACAAAGTTGTGATATTTGATAGTGACGTTTCGATTTTGGCAAATGCTATGTTATGTTATTTACCTAGTAAATTTTTGTTCCTCTTTCCAGCAGTATGCTTTTTCTTTTATAGTTTCACACAACGTGTAAGTGACCCATTTGACACAGTATTTGCGATTGTCATCGCATGCGACTCCGTGGTGCAATTACCCTCTGACGCATACGATGCTTTTATAACAAGCCAGTATTTCGACTATAATATTTTAACGTTACAAATTCGAAACATTGAAACGCGTAGAAATGTTTCAATTGAAGCCCTATTATTAATACATTTAGGGTTCGTTTTTGTTTAATATTGTGTGTCAATCCTACGTGATATATCGAATATCAGATGCCTGCGGCAATAGTTGCGTTCGCCAGAACTCCTATTACAATATTTCCCAGTCGACACAAAATCCGACTGAGTTCTCGAATAAACAGATTTTTTTTGTTCTATTTCTTTGTTTTATTCGATGCCAAGATAGCATCTAACTGGTAAGACTGGTAAGTGACCAATTATACAGTATAAGATAAAAGAGGATAGATAAAGAAGACTTACTTTTTTAGTTTAGTTCCAAACAAAAAATTATAAAAGGAATCTTAGGTTCAATCTGTTTTTATTATTTATACACCTTAAAGTTTTATACACCTTTAGGCAAAAACTTGACAAGTACTTCCGGATCGTCAAGTGAATCTACTACCTGGTTCGAAATTCCTTTCCTACGGAGAAGAACCAGGAAGTTCTAAGCGACTCAGCAAAAACAAGAATATTAATCAATAAACGATAAAGATTAACAAATATTAATGGATGTTTGGTTATACGATAACCAAAAATCCATAAAGTGCACCAGACACTTGACACACACCACACAGACCAGACACACACAGACAGACACAGACCAGACACACACAATCTTTGGATTGTTATTTGTTAATCTTTGAGCATCCATACAAAGCCGGGACAAATGGTAAATGTGTTAAACTACTTGTATTAAACAAAATAAATAATAAATGTATTACGCTATATTGATTGTTTCCAACAACAATTAAATTCCACACATCGTAATCCTAACAACAGTTATATTTTGGCCGTCAGCAACATTCTATAGGTTGTGAAGCTATTGTGGGACGGACAACACACACAAAGCATCTAACGAGTCAAAGATCACCAATTCAACAGCGAATGGCCGAGGCACCGTTACCGAAAAATAATAACTTACGTAACGTCTAGAATCTGGACACTGTGACAGTTACTTATTTCATAGCTTGTATAGGTATATGAATAACAGATTGTACGTGTTGCAAACAAAAGATTTCAAGAAAAGTAGTCGACAACTAAAGCAACCTAGAAACTTTAAAATTAGAACTCGCCGCCATCTTGGAAAACGCACAATTTGGCACTGGGAACAAAAAATTACCAGTAATAAATAGAAAAAAGTTTACTTACCTACTCACTTTTAGAAGTAGAGTGTACATTTTCAGAAAATGTTTTGCTTTACAAACATGTCCTACGCATCAATTTCCTACGTGAAATAAATCATTCCATATCATTTAATTATACATGAGTAAATTCTTCAAATGGGTAAGTATCTGAATAACTACAGACAACGAAATAAAAAGTGTGTGTGTGTCACACACGGCAGAAGTGAAACTTATAGACTAGTACTTCAGAAAAGTACCCTACGAGAGAATGAGATAAATATAACTTGTATTCTATCTCATTCTCTCGCAGGCTACGGCTCTCGGTACGATGCCGTGTAGAAACCAAACAGGTTAGCCCGCTGCCATCTTAGACTGAATCATCACTTACCATCAGGTGAGATCGCACTCAAGGGTAGTATCGCTTGTAGTATGTAAAAAAAAATATGAATTAGCCTCGCATTTTCGATCGATTGAAAAAAATTCAAATCACGATTCTAAGGAAGTTTCACTTCAAAGCACAGGATTGCCGTTTTACAGTAAACAATTACTAGGATTGGATCACGACATCGGATTCGCACATTTTATTAATATCACGTTTTCTGATCTTTCCCCCGCCTCCCCTATATTGAATTTCTAGTAAGGACGATTTCATATTGTATCGTTGCAAATTGAAAAACAGCAGGTTCAATTCATATTAAATTCTCAAACCGATAACTTCCTTTATAGAATTGTATTATTCAGCCGATATTGCATTTTATATTCAGAAACGAAATAACAAAACATTTTGGCACTTGGCAGCGCACCGGAGCGGTAAGAACAAATGTCTGAAACTACCCCCCGTGGTCTGGGAGCTGGTGGATATTATCACCGAAATCAAAAAAAAATCTTAGCAAGATTCTTATGAGTTCAAAAACTTACGTTCACTGTCCTTATAATACAGCTTATGACGATTGGTTACTATAACTTCATCATCAATCAACCTACAAAATTTTAGTTTTCATAATAATTGAAGTGTTATTATGTTAGCTATCAGGAACCTATCTAAAGTGTTAGGTACTATGTCAACAAAAATTTTGCCCAACACTATCAAAATGTTCACCCCTATTGTTCAAGACAATTCTGGAATGGCACGTTAGGAAGATTGTTGGCTACCTCTTTGACTACTTTACAAGCAAGGAGTGGAAAATTGCCAGTAGGTAGGTACTAAAACAAGTGTCAATTTCCGACCATACAAAGATGTGTCTGGATCACAACTTACAATTAAGCAGCATGTGGCAAAATGTGTCTACTAGCTCTTAGTCTACTTAACAGAGGGGCAGTAGAAAATTGCCAATAGGAAGAAAAGAAAGAGCAATAGGCACAGATTAAATTATAAGTAGCTACTTTGTTTAAAGGTATTTATTAAGTTCACTAGAAAGTTTTGCACCATTTTTTAGCGTAGAAAGAAGTGTGCAAGTAATGAGTAGGTACTATGTACCAGTAGATCAGCCTAGTGGTTTATACGCCCGGCATACTGTTCGGGTGGTAGGGGGTCGATTTCCGGGCAGACAAACTCTAACTTTTCGGAGTTATGTTTGTGTTTTAAGAAATTAAATATCACTTGCGTTGACCGTGAAGGAAAACATTGTGAGGAAACCTGCATGATTGACGGTTTTTTTTATAATGTTCTCAAAAACTGTGAAGTCTACCAATCCGCCCTTGGCCAAACGTGGTGGAATGGCCACACCCTTCTCATTTCGAGAGGAGACTCGAGCTCAAGCGATGGTTTGAATTGATTCGAACTGATGATGATAACTATGTAAGTTTACAAAATTAAAATGGAAAACAGTCGTCTAGCTCCTAAACTACTTAACAGAGGGAGAGTGGAAAATTGCCAGTAAGTTCTGAAATAAGTTCAACGGAAACTCTGAAATGAGCGTCTGGAACGCCGGCATAGAAAGCAGTCTTTAGGTCGCAACTCGCAATTAAATAGTTATATTACTATCATAGTTAGAATAAAACGTCACTTAATTAAAAGAACCGAGCTTGTTAAGGAAACTGAAGCGCAAAAGAAAATGGGGTTACTTCCAAGAAAATGGCAGGAAAATTACTTTTAACGGGAATCGTACCGTATTTTTGTTTAACGCAAGAGAAAATGTTAATACTGTTTTAGCTTTATTTGTCTCTAAATGCCGTGATTTTTGTACTGTATAATAAATGATCTAAATAATAAGACAAAGAATTTCATTAATTATTTTGTATTTGTTTCTTTGCAGTTTTCTGTATTTTTACTTCTAACTTTTTTTATCTACTAAAAGTTGCCGTTGAGTGCGATCTCATCTGATGGTAAGCAATGATGCAGTCTAAGGTAGTGATGAACCTGAACATATCATTTACACAGTATATAATGTGTTTAATTAATCAACACAAAGAGTGTTACTGAACCTCATTATAACAATGATTATTTACCTACTTATGAGATGAAAATATTTAAATCCATACCAATATCATAAATGCGAAAGTGTGTCAGTCTGTCTGTCTGTATGTCCGTCTGCTACGCTTTCACGGCCCATCTGTTCAGCCAATATTGATGTTTAGTATAGGGATTTTATCCCGGAAAATTAAGTTTCCGCGGTGGCGCGGAGTCAAAAAACTTAACCACGCGGACGAAGTCGCGGGCATCAGCTAGTGAAAAATAAATAGAAAGACAATATCTTCGTGAAAGTCTAAAAGTAACATACCTTAGGATGTATTACATTTACACTAAAAGCTGGAAGCGTTAAAGTTCAACCATAAAATGCTAAAAACGGACGGGAGAAGCCAAAATTTTTCCTGAATTTCAACAGCCAGCCGGCTTGATCACACTCATAGCTCTGTGAGGTAATTACAAGGTTTTAGCATTCAAAAGATGTGCTAGGACAGGGCTCATGTTAAAGTAGTAGTATACACAGTAAGGAGATACGTGTTTTCCTACCAGTCGTTCTACGGAGGAGTCGACTATCGAGTCGGAGGACAGGGACGTGACAGAGGCAACTGACATAATTTTCAATACAAAATTCTGTCACTCTAATGTCAAATTTGTATGCAGTTTCCTCATCGATGTATAAGTTTCCTGCAATAAGTACAACCAGTAGGTACAATTATTTGTGCTATAACTGTCTGAATGTCTTTTTATTCCACTAAAAGTTAGCCCTTGACTACGATCTCTCATAATAGTAAGTGATGATGCAGTCTAAGCTGATGGTACTGGGCTTACCTGTTAAGGGAATGGCAGTTATATTAAACCCATACCTACCCCTAGTCGGTTTTTACACGGCATGGTACCGGAACGCTAAATCTCTTGGTGGCACTTCTTTGCCGGTAGGGTGGTAACTAGCCACGGCCGAAGCCTCCCACCAGGTCAGACCAGAGAAAATTCAGAAATAATATTATATAAATTATGAAATTGACCCTGAGGGGATTGCAAACGGGACCTCCAACGTTAACACAACAGCGCTCAACACTGCACCAGGGAGGTCATCGAAAGGTCGGAGGTCGAAATCTATACGGGTCTGTCATTTGTCATGGGCATCAACCCACTGTATGAATTATAATTTACGCTGTGGCAAAGGCAGACTCTCGAACTAACCCATTAATTAAGTAGCATTGCAAGAGCTCGCACCGGCGACCCCAGGTGGGTATTTGAGGAACGACTCTGTAGTCTGTAGGCTTTGATATGGATGGGGGAACTTGTTTACCACTTAGGTAGTAGACTAGACTATTAATGAATCGAGGAAGCTTGCTTTTTTATTTTGACTGAATTGTTTTTCTTGACGATTATTTTTACACATCAAATGAAAATAAGTTAACGTTGGATAAGGAAGGCCCTTTCGCCTTACGAAAGAAGATATAAATAATGAAACAAGCAAATTTTTTACTTTGACTGAATCGTTTTTACTGTCGATAATTTGTACGAAAATACTTACGAATTTGTTGAGTTTGTAGTTCTCTTTCGCTAGTGAGGCGGGGCGAACAATCGGCTCTTCAGGGAAGGCCTTTATCCAATAGTGGAAACCCATCATTGTCATCAACCTTTATACGTCGACTGCTGGATTTATACCTTTGTAGATACTCCTACTATAATAAGCCGTAGTCTTGAGCCGTCTACATCCAGGGGGCCCATGGACTCGTTTGATACCGTCTGTCTAGAAGGGGTCCGCCAAAGCTGCGCTCAAATTGAATGCCAGTGGACATACAATGAAAGAATATATTGTTATCTCGATTGTGTAAACGAATTCAGCTTTTAGGCCATAATACCTGTTAGGTGGTTTTTGCAATGTCATTAGCGGTCTACACGTTTAAATAAAGGTTCAGTCACTTTACTAGCGATGCTTTGTTGTGATGATGCGACATATCCAAAAACGTAATTTAATTTCGATAAGTAAGTACTTCTTACTTATCCGAAAAAATTTCGCTGCTTAGCGATAAGATCGCCCTATTGTACCTGTATTTTAAGTTTCGTTGTATCTCGTTTCTTTTGTGTTTTTGTGGTGTACAATAAAGTATATACATACAATATACATGCAACATATTACATACACTTCTTAAAAGGTTGAAACTTATGATTTTAATTTTTTAAATCAACTTTCGATGACTCTATTTTACTGCAGTAGCTGGCTCTTGCGACTTCGTCTGTATGAGCTAAAAGGTTTTTTGTAAAATTGTAAACAGTTGTATTTCTAACAAAGGTAAATTGTAACATTTTTACAATTTAGCTTCAACAAAAATTGCAAGATTATTTAATTTAATAGGTAATTTATTAATTCATGAAAAAGTCACTGTATATACGCTGTATTTTAAAGGGAAATAAAATCAAAGTTCAAACTTAAACGTAACATAATATTGTGAAAATTAAACAATATATAAAAGCTAGCTAAAAAAGCAGCTATAAAAAAATTACGAAAATAGTGTCTAGCTAAGGTTCCTGGCCCCCAAACTAGGATTCCTTGTGCTATGGGAAGCCAGTCCTTCGTCCGCACCTTCAACTAATTGACCGAGCAAAGCCAAGGTCTCTGAGTCTACTTGAATGAATTTGCACTTATCCGTCCGCACGTCCGTCCGTCTGTCAGAGCCTTATACCTTCTGAATTACTGAACTGCTAGCTGCTAAGTTCCTTCTTAAATGAATTATATCTCAATATTTTCTCTTCTATCACAAGTCTATTAAAAGGGCCGGGGCTTTGTGTCAATTTACTCTGCACTGTCTAGTCCGCCTGCTGGCGGCAGCGGTTCACGGAAATACTAGAGATGACATTTCAGCTGACAAATGCAAATGCGTGCACCTTCCTAAATATAGTTGGTATCGTCTCTACCTTTTTAAGCTTGTATTCCAGTATGGGTTCAAATCTATACTTAATATTATAAATGCGAAAGTTTCGATGGATGGATGGATGTTTGTTACTCAATCACGAAAGAACGGCTGAACGGATCTGGCTGAAATTTGGCAAGAGATAGATTATAGTCTGGAATAGCACATAGGCTACTTTTATCCCGGAAAATCCGAATCCTAAACAAAAAAACCTCAAACCACGCAGACGAAGTCCACCTTATAATAGGTTTGAAATGAATATCACTAAAGGTAGTTTAAAAAATTACATGCTAAAATAACCGTTTTAGTTCCTTTTATTCCAGCTTCTTCGAGATTGTTTGAAATTATTGTGCCTTTATACAAAACAAGATGATTCCTGCGACTTCGTCCACGTGTATTAGGATTTATGATTCCCGCAGAAACTCTTCAATTTTCCGGAATAAAAAGCTCCTCTTAGCCTATGTCCTTCCCCGGGATGTAAACTATCTCTGTACCAAATTTCATCAAAATCGGTTGAGCAGTAGAGCGGACAGACAGGCAGACACACTTTCACATTTTTAATATTAAGTATGGAAGTATGGATTTCACAATACGCAGGCAAGGCATGGGCCAGCGATAAGTTGACAATCTTAATCATATCTATCACACTAACCTATTACAATATTTGTATTATTTTTAGTAAACCAACTTTACCCACGAAAGGCATTACAGATTGCTATGTAAACAATACCAATCTTTACCTACATCGTGTATTAATCCAATACCCGCCGTAGGCATTATTAGATCCGAGTTCAATTACAGCGCAGCACGTCGCACGGGGACCATTAATAGTTTATGGATAACGTCACGAGTGGATTTGTCTGTGGTCTACTCGAGTATTAAGGGTTGTCAACCTTCTACACCTCATAATTTTGCTGTAAATATTATTACTTAGGTGAAACTTATAGCTAATACTACATGAATGGTGCCTTATTATTAGATCCGAGTTCAATTACAGCGCAGCACGTCGCACGGAGACCATTAATAGTTATGGATAACGTCACGAGAGGATTTGTCTGTGGTCTACTCGAGTATTAAGGGTTGTCAACCTTCTACACCTCATAATTTTGCTGTAAATATTATTACTTAGGTGAAACTTATAGCTAATACTACATGAATGGTGCCTTATTATTAGATCCGAGTTCAATTACAACGCAGCATGTTGCACGGGGACCATTAATAGTTTATGGATAACGTCACGAGTGGATTTGTCTGTGGTCTACTCGAGTATTAAGGGTTGTCAACCTTCTACACCTCATAATTTTGCTGTAAATATTATTACTTAGGTGAAACTTATAGCTAATACTACATGAATGGTGCCACGATATACCACGATATACCTGGTGGGGGCTTCGGCCGTGGCTAGTTACCATCCTACCGGCAAAGACGTGCCGCCAAGCGATTACGCGTTCCGGTGCGATGCCGTGTAGAAACCAAATAGGGGTATGTGTTTAATATAACTGCCATACCCCTTACAGGTTAGCCCGCTATCATCTTAGACTGCATCATCACTTACCATCAGGTGGGATCGCGGTCAAGGACTAACTTGAAGTGGACAAAAAAAAACGAATACACACAGCAGTTCTGAGCTACAGAGCCAAGCTTAGTTAGATAAGTCAATTTTTTATTTGATTGTTTCTTTTTTATATACTAGCTGATGCCCGCAGGAACTTTTTAATTTTCCGGGATAAAAAGTAGCCAATGTGTTATTCCAGACTATAATCTATCTCTGTGCCAAATTTCATCCAGATCCGTTCAGCCGTTTTGGCATGATTGAGTTACCAACATTCATCCATCTAAACTTTCGCATTTGTAATATTAGTATAGATTTTAGATTCGTTGGCAGCCCTGATATTGGGCCAAAGCCCACAGCACGTCTGTATATTGTGAATACGGGCAAATAAACTACGGACAGAGCTAAATGAGCCCATTCATATAGCAATATCTCATAAGAAATTTTGGCACGAAACTTAGTCAATGAATTTATATGACAAAGTTTTATGTGTACTTACTTGTTTAACTTTTTTTATCGTGAAAAGTAAATAATAATTACCTTATCCTTATTTATTACTAGCTGATGCCCGCAACTTCGTCCGCGTGGATTGAGGTTTATTGGTTCCCGCGGGATCACTTCAATTTTCCGGGATAAAAAGTAGCCTATGTGTTATTCCACACTATAATCTATATCTGTGCTAAATTTCATCCAGATCCGTTTAGCCGTTCTGGGGTGATTGAGTAACAAACATGCATTTAAGGTCTTTTGGTTCCCGCGGGAGCTCTTTTATTTTTCGGGATAAAAAGTAGCCTATGTGTTATTCCAGACTATAATCTATCTCTGTGCTAAATTTCATCCAGATCCACCAGCCGTTCTGGCGTGAAAGAGTAACAAACATCCATACATACAAACTTTCACGTACATAATAGAAGTAAGGATTTCCTTTTCTAGGTTGCCTGAAAGAGATCGCTTCTCAGCGATAAGACCGCCTATTGTAGTCTTTCTTAATTCTTGTTTTTGTTTATACGTGTTTTGTATAAGGTGAACACTAAAGTATATTTTCATTTCATAATTTTAGTTATAAAACAATTAAATGAAGTATAGATCGAAGATAGAAGTAGGTACTTTATCTAATTTTATCGTGCATCAAATATTAGAACATTATATTTATCTTAGAAATCAGTTCATAACTGACCTTAGTTCATATAATAGGTATGTAATCATATTTCATATTATTGACCGAGCGAAATGAAGGTTTCTTAGTCTACTTGAGTGAATTTGCACTTGTCCGTCCATCCGTCCGTGTGTCAGAGCCTTATAACCTCTGATTTACTGAACGTAATTATTTAAAATTTAAATATAATATATTTTTTTAACAGAACTTCACAATGATGTCAATGGATGGCGCTCTGTAAAAGTTTATCCCATCAAAAACATAAATGTAAAATGAGAGCCAAGTTCAAAATTGTGATATATATGCCTTGGTTGTTGACTTCAGCGACAAAAGAAGTGAGATCTAAATGGGTGCCAAGTTCAATGGTCAGTCCTGCAATTTATATATCCCATCAAAAACATAAATGTGAAATGAGAGCCAAATTCAAAATTGTGATATATATGCCTTGGTTGTTGACTTCAGCGACAAAAGAAGTGAGATCTAAATGGGTGCCAAGTTCAATGGTCAGTCCTGAAATTTATTTATAACAACATATAATATTTTATAACAACTTAAAATATCATTTCTTCTTATAACCTAGTATAAAATGTTGAAGACTAAGGCTTTGGCTTGGCTAGTTTTCATACACCTACAAAGTACACCTGAATGTCATGCTTACAGAGCATAAGACGTGATGGTGATAATTAACTACGATATCTTAAAACTAAAGCTACGAGGGTTCCAAACGTGCCCTGGTTTGAGAAGAGCCCGCAATAAACTCCGCTTTTTTTTTATTATCACCATCTCACAAATATTTGAAATTATATATATGTACTTATAATATAACATTACATAATCAGCCGCTGTAACAATTCATACCCATGCCTTGCTATCATTCAAATAATCCTTTACACTGTAATAGGACTTTTCTATTAGTTTAGTTTACGTTTTACATTAGTAGGTACTTATTATTTGGTGTAAGGTCAGTGTGTCACCCACCAGTAATTCTATTGTACGACTCATTGTACAAGATAATTAAAGACGAGAATTCTCAAGAAAAATATATAGTGTACCTAGAGTTACACTGACATTGACAGATTACATCTATGGTCAGACTACCTCTACAGCACATTTCTACATCTCATCAATTTTGATTGCAAAAGTTCAAAATCAAAAGTTTTTTGTGAAACATTGAAAACAAGCACGGTCAACAGTCGATATCACTAAAACCACTATAAACAATGAATACAAATCACAATGACTGACAGCTTGAACTGACGACTTCAAATACGTTTCTTCTTCTTTTCTGTCAATGACGTTTCGTTGCACAAAATGTATGAATACGAAGGCAAGGTTTTAATGCAACTATATTATTATTCATTATTATTTACATTAAAATAATAATTATGTGTCATTTTCAATAGTTAAGGAGTTACTACCACCGCTTAAAGCAGTATTGTTTCAAACTAACGGTTGAATGTCACGTACTTTGATGTCCTTAAAATAATGATTATAACACTACAACATAAACGTCAACAATATTAAAATAATACGGCTTTAAGCAATGGTAGCATGCCTCGTGTCAGAGTTTTGATCTATACCTTTGATCATAAAAATGACGATTTTTGTACGTTTATATCTAAATAACCATTTGAGGTGTGCTTATGAAATTTGGAGCACATATGTATCTCACGGGTCTCAATATATGCGCCAAATTTGACATGTTTATGTGAAATAGTTTTTGAGTTATGAGGGGGTCAAAAGTGGCTCCAAATAGTTCGTGTAATATTACACACGGTGCTGCTCGCCAGTTTTTTTGAACTTTGGCTGGACACGCTTCCGCGTGTCTTGATTCGTTTCTCCAATAACTCTTTAACTCTTTTGAGTCTAATGTTAAAAGTTAACTATTACAATATATAGTTAAAACTATCTTATGGATACAGCGAGGTCTCAGTTCGGGGCGGACCACTAGTATAAGTATATTTTTAAATTTGAAACCTAAAAGGTGCATCATGATGACCAAATCCATATTGTTCCCAAAAAATAATTCGATTCAAGCGACTATACGACCGTACTTACGCAGCTCGTTACCATACAAACGTTTGACACTACCATTAAAGCCGACATTATGTTAATAAATTTATGTAGTAGTAAAGCTGTTAACATCCAGCCTATATGAGTATATCAAACAGGAACGGGCGCCAGGCTTTATTACGCTGTAAACAATGTTCTACGTTGTTAACTTTAAATCTATTTTTATTGAGCGCTTCGGGCGATTTGAATTTAGTACTCACAGATTCTAAAATGGTCTGATCGACAAAACGGTCATCGTATTTTAAGTCGACTATAGATCTAAGTTTCAAAATAGTCTATGCATGCTAAAAAATCTGGCAAGTAGCTAGTCTTTGCTTGTCATAACAACGATCTGAGCTAAATTAATGTGAAAGCAATAACTTAACAGCTAATAATATGCCGATGCCCGCGATTTCATCCGCGTGGATTAAGGTGTTTGGCTCCCGCGGGAACTCCTTAATTTCCGGGATAAAAGTAGCCTATGTGTTATTCCTGACTATAATCTATCTCTGTGCCAAATTTGATCCAGATCCGTTCAGCCGTTCTGGCGTGATTGAGTAACAAACATCCATCCATCCATACAATTTATAATATTAGTATAGATAACCTATTCAATTTTATTAGGTCACAGTAATGAGAAAACTTCTTTAGAAAACTCTTGAGTTAAAAGTGTGGCACTCTTAAGCCTACTTGACATATAACCTAGCTAGAAATATGGTACTTAGCGCTTCGAACAAGCCAATCTTAGGGTCTTTAGCCAATTATTAGCATATCCTGCAATTATTACAATATAAGGAACCCGCATGTAAAACAGGAAGATGCCAGGTCACAGGTCTATTTGTACGGACCAATACCACTTTCTCAATAATAGTTATAGCCGACAAAGAACGGTAACTGCGAAATTGCGAGTCAATTAATGCCTCATAATTCTAAAAGCCTTGGTTGAGAAGTCCATTGAATGAGATATATTTTGATAATCCTCAAAAGCAATGAATAAATAAGCAAGACTAATTTTGTCTGAGGTTTGAGCGGCTTAACTAAATGAGGCCCTCACGATTTTTATTTTATTTCAAACAATATTGCATAATTTTTTTTGTGCTCTCACTGTTTTCTCTTTACATTTCAAAGTGAAGCAAGCGACGCGAGCGCAATTTTTTTTCTTTAATTTCACAAAGACGTACTCTATACTCGTAGTCGTACCTATACTCGTATTTAAGGATGCAGTACAGTTATTGTTACACTATCCCGATCCTTTTAAAGGTTCTTACTAAATGGGTTACCTGGAGGAGAATACTTTTTTAAAGACGCTCTTTGTTGTCTGTACTTTTAAAAAAAGTTCTTTTTATTATTTGTATATTGTGGTGGCAATCATTTCAATCTACAGGCAAACATTTCAAATCATTAAAAAGTAATTTTGAAATAAAATTACATGACTTAAAGGTAGGCATGTACGGAGAGTAGGTACGTCTTCCTCTTAATAAAAACAGTTTACGGAGATGAGGCAAAGTTATTTGATCAAAGTCCCTTATTCAGATTTCACTTAGCAAAAGTTAGTTAGGTTCTGCCGTTTTTTACGATGGCATTGGATGGCAACCAGAAATAATATGTCATCCCGCCAACCCGGATAAGTTGAGACGGTAACCAATTTGCGTGTAATTGGACGAAAGTGGCATCATTTATCTTGGGCTGAATTAAATCTGCTTTATGGAAGTAACTCGTATGATGCAATGTCTCTCAGATGTCTCTCAGTACTGTAGACTGGGACCGTATCTACGTAGATAAGGATTTAAAATCTCGAAGGATGGGTTCGAATCTTAAAAATATTTGTTGGAGTAACAGACGGACATACAGACAGACATAAATTCGTATTTATAATATTCCAAAACTGGCCATCTTTAAAGAACGTTATAACTACAAGTATAGTACATTCTGATATCAAGTTAAGAAACTTGCTCTAAGCGTGCTCGGCGACAAGTAAATCTTTTCTAGTCCCGCAATAAGATCTACTCGTGACGGCGAAAGAGGATTTCATTTTCCACAGACAGCTTTATTGAAAAGTGGGAAAGTATTACTTATTTTAATATGAAGTTTTTTTGAGATATTTAAGTTTTGTACCTAGATTTTCACGAATGAAAAAGACCATAATGTTAGGAAATACGAGGCTCGCAAAAAATCAAATCGCGACAAATATGCACATATAAGTTTTAAAAAAATACCTTTGGTGTCTTCAAGATGCTTAGAGAGAAGAACTAAAAATTGTGCCCTTTGACCGACTCTACATACCTGAAACCAAATAAAAAACATGATAAAAATACTAAAATTACTAAAGCAAGAGTTTTTTTGATAATCCGCCGACTATGCTAAAATTTTATAACATTTCTCAGCTTTGATAAATATAAATAATTTGATGAACAGCAAAAAATCTGCGAAGTTTTTATCATGCGACGTTAAACCTTCAAAAGTTATAAAATGCCTACATTTTATCGCTTAGGCTCGTCTGAGTGAAAATAAAAATCCGAAGTGCATTATAAAATTTACGAAGATAAAATAGCATAAATTTTTTCAAGTGGAGGGTAGGCAAACGAGCGGAATTAAAAAATTATAAGGGTATCTACACACCCAATTCGTATAGAAATATGCTAATGCTATTGGCTTACTACCGTCTACTAATATTGAAGCGGTTGCTTTGCTTCCTGCAGATAGAATACCCCACTATATCTGATCTTGAGCGTCCGATTCACAGTCTAATTACCTCTAATATTGCCCCATTTTCAGATAATTTGTCCCGAAAATAATCTGTATGAAACAGATATATGGAATTGGATGATAAATGTTTTATAACTAAGCGCAGAAAATTCACTAGCTGGTTGAGCTTGTGAGGTCTACCATACATAGACATAAAAGCATAGGTACAACGCTGATTTTTACCTGGATTATTTTTAAGAATACGTTTCTGTGCGGACATATGTGAAGGCACCTTTAGTTAACAGAATAATATAGCATGATCAAACAGCGCAGGTTTATGTTAGCTAATTGCCCAGCCGTGAAACACAATATAAACAGAAAATATTTGTAGGGCCCGAGCAAAAATTATTATTGAAGAACTGAGGGTTTATTTTATTTAATAACTAGCTAGGGGGAAACTAAAAGTGCAACTTTACGTTGCGAGGTTGGCCCAGGATCTGTTGTGCAAGTCTATAGACCTACACGTAAATGATGGGAAAATCATAGAAATAAGTATTCTTAGTAACAATTTAAAGATGAATACAAAGACTTTGTGATTTTTTTATCAATATACAGTTGACACGGAAACACTGCCCCATCCCAATTAAGAAACTGCAAGGAATTTACAAAACTCATACAATTCTTTTCAGTACCCCATCTAACTAAAGAAACTGCAAGGAATTTATTTACAAAACTCATAGCATGCAAAATACGGAAAAAGACGTGGAAAGAACCATCAAAAAGCTATTCACAAATTAGCTGTGCTCAGCTGAGCCCGAAATCGATACAAAGCTGAACATTGCTGTCGTGAAGTTTGAATTATAAAGCCAGTCGAGTGTGAAAGCTCTCTATACATAGAGAGACATATTTATAAAGTAACTAGGTGATGCTCGCGACTCCGTACGCGTGGATTGACTTGTTTTAGAGGTATGAAAAATAGATAGTAGCCGATTCTCAGACCTACTGAATATGCATATAAAATTTCATAAAAATCGGTCAAGCCGTTTCGGAGGAGTATGTTAACTAACATTGTGACACGAGAATTTTATATATAAGACTAGCTGATGCCCGCGACTCCGTCTGCGTGGATTGAGGTGTTTTAGGGATATGAAAAATAGATAATAGCCGATTCTCAGACCTACTGAATATGCATATAAAATTTCATAAAAATCGATCAAGCTGTTTCGGAGGAGTATGGTAACTAAAATTACGACGGTAATTTTAAAAATTACGGTAACGAGAATTTTATATATAAGAAGATAAATAAGCGTTTGACGGCAAAAAAAGTTCTTTTCAGTACAATAAGTTTTACAGCCAATGTAAAATTCATTACTATCTTTCATCATATCCTTGTCTCTTTCAAGAAATTGAATATTTGAAAAAACCCGATTTCTGAGAAAGGACATAAATCTTATCCATTTTTCCGTTCCGTTATAAAATTGTATTATCCAGTCGATATTACTTAATATATTCGAAAATGTAAAACAGAATTATTTTCAGATCTCCAAGAGCTATAAGAACGTAGACCAAGAGGAAGAGTGGAAGATTTCATGTAATAAAATAAGTTTACGGGAGTTTTTACAGTGAGCGTCTGCATATTCGCGTCTGATATTTGCACTTAGATTAGTTCTGTAGCTTTCATCAATATAAAACGAATTAAAGTCTTGTGATATACAAACAGGGTCTGTTTCGTTTATTGTCCGAAATCAATACAAAATAAATTAGTAAGTTCATCGCCGCATTTTTCCATATCTACCATCTGATATATAAAATTCTTGTGTCACAGTTTTAGTGTTTATACTCCTCCGAAACGGCTTGACCGATTTTGATGAAATTTCATATGCATATTCAGTAGGTATGAGAATAGGTTTATAACTAATTTTCATTCCCCTTAAACACCTCAATCCACGCGGACGGAGTCGCGGGCATCAGCTAGTCTTATATATAAAATTCTCGTGTCACAATGTTAGTTACCATACTCCTCCGAAACGGCTTGACCGATTTTTATGAAATTTTATATGCATATTCAGTAGGTCTAAGAATCGGCTACTTTCTATTTTTCATACCCCTAAAACACCTCAATACACGCGGCCGAAGTCGCGGGCATCAGCTAGTATCTATATATTTTAAAGTTCCGTATCCAAAGGATGCCAACGGGACCCTAATACTAAGCCTCCGCTGTCCGTACGTCGGTCTGTCAGCGGGCTGTATTTCATGAACCGTAATAGCTAATTGGTATTTTGTAAAACGCTATAAATTATACCTTATGTTTAAACATTTTTGAGAAAAGACGATAGCTTATCTTATGTTAATAGGATATAAACCAACTAAGTATATAGATAGTGTTGTAAATTTTAGTTTTTACTACTTGATGATTTGGATGTACTTGAATAGTTTAAATAAATTTAAATAAATTTAAATATTTAATTTAATACATATATTTGTATTTTATTACAAACAGTGACTACTGACTCCCATCGTACTACCATTTATATGTTAATACTGTTTCATATTGCTTAATGTGGAAATATTTAGCATTTTGTTGGTAGCGATTTATTAGGACTAGTTACTTGATAAAATACTACAGAGGGGGCAAAGGTGTCATTTGAGGAGCGTCGGAACAAAAACCGATAGATGCCATTTTCACTTTTTTTTCACAAAAACGTGGCGCCAAGCGATTTAGCGTTCCGGTACGATGCCGTGTAGAAACCGCAGGGGTATGGTTTTAATATAACAGGTTAGCCCGCTACCATCTTAGACTGCATCATCACTTGATGGTAAGTGATGAGATCGTAGTCAAGGGCTAACTTGTAGTGGATAAAAAAAGTCAAACGGCTTTTAATTTCTCAATAACGGAAAAACCAATGTTCATTTCAGTATTGTCAGTTCAACGGTATTCGTTTTATTGTTGAAAATGTTCCTCTTGAATATTAATTGCATGTTCGAAAAGCACGTACATAGTATAAAATGAATATCAAGGGTTATCGGTTCATTTTGTAGGGGAAAGATAAAAATCTAATATAACTGACAATGAGTATACTCGTAACTAACAACAAATTAAAAAAAAAAACTAAATCTGACGACTCCTTTTAAATACACATAGATATTAGGATTAAAGTCTATGGGTTTGGATATAACGGTCATACCTCTCTCAGATCAACCCGCTTCCATCTTGACTGCATCACCATTTACCAGGTGAAATCGCAGTCAAGGGCCAACTTTTAGTAGGTAGATAAAAACTCTATAGCTACCGTAGCACCCTCTCGTAGACGGGTAAAATAAAATGGAACTGGAACTAAAGGACTGTCAGCAAAAAATAATAAAAAAACCGGCCAAGTGCGAATTCAGGACCAATACAAAACCATTATAATTCAATGGACACATAAGAATCATGGGCAACGAGGAAGCGGATACAGCAGCTAAACAGGCTATTACCGATGGAATTCCTTACAACTGCACTCCACAACAAAATGAAATTCTTATAAAATTCAAAATGGAGTGTACACTGTCATGGCAGGAACATTTCGATGAGAGGTCAAGGTCAAAGGGTATATGGTACAAAACTATTGTAAGTCAGCTTCCTCGGTGCCCATGGTTCGGAGAGTCCAACCTTAAAAGGATAGATATTATAAAACTGTTACGATTGCGTTCCGGGCACATTCCATCAAATAAATTTAAATACATGATGAGACGATCGCCAACACAGAATTGTGTAGACTGTGGCAATATACGCATAGACGATGTGTTCCATCTTTTGATGGAATGTGTACGGAACGAGTGGGAGCGGCCGTGTCTCCTTAAAAACAATTACAGTGTGGGTATGTGCAATAGCCTGCTAGCTGCCCCACTGTCTAAGGAGGCGCGGTCGCTTACAAGGATGTGGTAATGTTTAAGAAGTTGCTGTCTTTATGTATTTCTTTCATTTTGTTTACTGCATGTAGTTGACCTTACGGGGGTGACATAGTCAGAATTGACAAAACCCCTAATAAAAAATTGAGATAAAAAAAAAGACCTGTAGTAAGTTTAAAATTATTATAAATGTTTTTATTATATGATGTAACTAAAAATGTCATTATGCTTTTCGCAATTTTTCCTTTATCTGTGCTATGAGACATTGCTTCATACCAAATTTCAAGATTCTGAGTTCACGCGAAGTACCCTGTAGGTTGTGATTCCCTTGCGAGTGTCGAAAATTTGCAGCATAAACGGTTGCACCTTCAGCTTGATACCTCCATGCGTTCCTGAGAAGATGGGTCTTGACAGACAGACGGACAACAAAGTGATCCTATAAGGGTTCCGTTTTTTCCTTTTGAGGTACGGAACCCTAAAAATGAGCTGAAATAAATTTATAGCGATAAATAAAATAAATATTTTCGAGATTGTGCCAGTGGAATTGAAAATTGTTAGCTTTGAGCCCGAGTAAACAATACAGGTTTGGTGTTAGCTAATTACTGAACCACGAAATTCAATATCAATACTGGGTATTGGGATATTTATGTACGGTCAGAGCAAAAAATTTGATCGATTTAATTGGTTGGTTTAAAACTATAAAAGAAAATATTGATAGCCTGCGTAATAAAACTCGAATACCGTATGACAGACAAGTAACAAATAAGTGAGCACAAAGAATGAGTTATAAAAATATATCCCATGGTAAAGGGGTCGAAAAATATTGGCAGCGAATCGAAGCAAAATCTAAAACTTTGCGTAGCATAATGGCATTTATCTCCACCACATACGTCGTGACGTTAAACATACAGAAAAAAATTGTGTGTGTCAGCTCCGACGCACGACTGGGGTTTACTCTTTACGAACGATTATAAAATACAATCTAAATTAATAAATGAGGGTAATTATAGAACGCATTTTTTATATTACTGAAAGCATGCTTGATTCATTTATTTAAATTAATTATACAATTTATATTCATCAAATTACATTACATACTCATAGAAACTAAAAGTGTTACCATGGAAACATGTACGTAATGTGACTGAGAAAGTTTGATTTTACTCCCCATAAACTTTCATACCCCGGGATTATATATGAAAAACTCGATTCTAAAGGAGGTAAACTCCAAAAAGTAAGCACCCAGCGAAAGCTATTCGCTCTTAAATCGCGCATAACCCACACAAAACTTGTAAACTATGTATTGCTAATCAGTATTCATAGTTAAAGAGAATTTGATAAATTATTGTAAAAGAAAAATTGCTAACCGTACCTAATAATTTATTAGCTGCGACAATTTGTTTATTCGGCCCGGACGAAAAACTGAATACATTCATTGATTAATTCAGTGAACAAACGTAAGTTCATTTGAGAAATTTCGCATAATTGAAATTTTATTTAAATAAGGTTGGTTAAATCAATAACTAACAAAATCATACAACATTATTATTTTGCATCAGTACTAAATAAGTAGGTACTTTCTCCAGAAGCCCAATTGTCTAAGCAAATCGTAATCATTTGACAGCTTAAAACGTATTACTCGAACTGTTTAAGGAGTTCATACATGCTTTTTGCATCTATGAACTTCATAAACAAGTCGATTTATCCGTTTGACAAACCATTACGATTACGATTTCCTTACACAATCGGGGAACAGATCAATCTATATATTTCTCTCGAGTACGTAGCAGACAGACAGACAGGGGGACAGATAGACAGACACACTTTCGCACTTATAATGTTAGAATGGATTTTATTTCATGTTAAGTTATTTACAGCGCACTTAAAGAAATGAGTAACCAACAAAAAAATTAAATTAATTGATTTAGGTATTATTTATATTTATTCGAGGGTCATAGTTATTTCAAAGAAAAGTAAGATATACCTAGTTATACCAGTGAATTTTCATATATCATTTTACACAAATAGCAATTAAAAAACATGTCTGCCTGCAGATTTATAGTGTCCAAACACCAGCTTACTTAATTTGGCCTCGCCACAAAGAGTTCGGTTAAAATTGGGAAGCTGATTATATTTTCCGGCTAATGACGTAATTTCATCGCGGCACGGCAGATTTTATAATCAAATTCTCGCCGCGTTTGCTGAAATTTTGTAAATGTCCCACCTCTCTTAGTTGTCTTATTTATATATTCTGGTGATTTAATGAAATTAATTTGGAAAGATATTCTTCATCTCAATCTTATGCTGATAGTACATATAGTGAATAGTGACCCGTTGTCCTGGGTGAGCGACAAAAGCGACAAAAGCCTGCACCTAGGACAAAACGGGTAAGCAATAATTTTTCCATTACTGAAAAAAAAATGGCATTACACGCAACGCGCAAAATAAATAAATAAAAACTAACTGTCACTAATACTGAAAATGCGTCCGGTAAGAGATGATCTTACAATTTGGTAGAATTTTGAACATCCTTTCATGTTTCTAGATCTAGCGACTAGACTACATCGATATGTCAATCGAATTATCATTTTAAATATTCAGAAGAAGTTAATTATTATGTACTATTAGCTCAATTTATATAAAATCTTAATTACCGTTTGACGATCCTTGACCACGAAATTTTCGTGTAATGAGGACCTACATTGACAATTGAAGCCGCAATTTAATGCTTCTTAAAATCCGCTCTCCAATTAGACTCACGAAAACGATTTTATGAAGAATTGTTTTCTAAATAACAATATGACGACTAGCGAAGCGAGGTCTGTATAACTTAATAGCTACTAAATATATTTTGTGACTTGTGATTGCAGGGACTAATTAAAATTCATGGCGGTATTTTGTACACTGGATCCTTTTTCTTATGTTTCTGAAATTACACGTCATGATAGTGCAATATTTTGCTACAGTTTTCTGAATAAAACACCATCGTTAATAAATGGTTTTATATATCATCCTCAAGTCATTTAATTATAAAATAGAAAATACCAAGAAAACTCCGTCCTATTGTATAACATTCCTTAACAACCAGTAAAATACCCTACAATGTTTCAAAATTATGCTAACGTAGCAGCAGGGAGTTAATACAGATATTAAAATATGCAAGTAACTGCTAGGTTAGGGCCGCCCGCCCTAATTGGGGGCACAATTATGCTCCCTAAAGTTCCACTAAGCCTTTACGATTATGAAACTTCCATAACAGGCACCTTATATAGGCACACAGTTACCGCTTACCCTCTTATATGTATTATGACATTTTTGTTATAATTTAATTTTAAGTGTGTAGACAACAAGTCAAATTCAAAATTATTTTTTTTTATTTGTTGAATAAGGTTGAAGTACACACATTTTAAAATTTTAGAAACACTATTTCATGCCGTACTTAATTAGGCGTACAAATTTTTGGTCTTAAACAAATAAAGTAATATCCCGGCATCTAAATCAAATCAAATATTTTTTATTGAAGTAGACTTTTACCAAGCTTTTGAATAGTCGAGACAATCTAGCACTGGTTCGGAATGTCGTTCCTACCGAAAAGAAAGCAAGAAAAAGCAAGAAACTCGGTTCCAGAAAGAACCAGGAGAAAACTAATAAATTGTGGCTATCTCTGTTTAACCTCTTTCACAAAGCTCACTGTATAAAGGATAGCAGTACTGCAGTAGATTAGGACTTGTCAATTTAGATTAGATTATTAATAGCCGTTTCGATAAAATAACAACATTTGTAAGCATCCTATGACGTGACTCTTTGTTCTATCAATTCGGGAGTGGAAAAATATCTAATTCACAGACCATTGTCTCACATATGCGTGGGGGCTTATTCTGAACGAGCGCAAAATGATAATCCGGATATACCCAGAATAATCCGGCAGTTCATAAAATATGTCCATGGTAATTTAGCGGCATTTTATTAATGTTGCCATATCACATGAATATATCGTTAAGTACCCGTCTTGGCCTAGATACCTTGAGGTAGGAAGATACTAAAGCATTTTGACCGGTAATATTTTTCTTCCCTTCTTATATTATGTATCAGTTGGGTTTCAATTTTCTCCTGTGTCCTCCTCCTTAAAATATATACTCCTGCGGATAACGATATCTTCTATACTTCTTTACTTTATTAATACTATAAATGCGGAAGTTAGGATGGATGTGTGGATAGATGTTTGTTACTCAATCACGTCCGAACGGCTGAACGGATTTGGATGAAATTTGGCACAGGGCTAGATTATAGTCTGGAATAACACACAGGCTACTTTTAATCCCGGAAACTTAAGGAGTTCCCACGGGAACCAAGAAACCTCAATCCACGTGGGCGTAGTCGCGGGCATCAGCTAGTTTATTAATAAATGACTTTACAATTCATTCGGGTTGAATATAAACAAGAATAAGTACACAATCCACAGGCAGTGTCCATAAATTATTCATACTGGGTCCGCGTTAACGAACACTGGAGGCAGCTTTCAAGGACGTCAGCCTCCTGCAATGCGAGTATTTCTCAAAACAGGATAAAAATGTTTATTTTTCCCTAATGAATGATTTTATGACAAACTTAGGCAAAAATAAACATGATGATGTTGATGATTAATTTAGTCATTGGCTTAAAAGACAAATTCTACACCTAAAACCAATAATCCTGGAAATTCTTTTTTTTTCATTTCCCATTTTTTTGGCAGTATTAATAATTAAATCCTTTTAGATAGTACCTTTTTCACCGTTACAAATACAATAATTTATTGCCCAATTCCAGCATAATACAATTATTTAGGTCTCGTACACATAGGACGGCAACTTATCACCGTGGACGCTTTGAATCCCTAATCCCTTTCAGTGTCGAACTCCGCCAGAGACCTGATTAATGGCGAACCCTTTTCCGACCATCCGTCCGTCCACATGTCACAGTCCTAATAAGATCAGTCTAGCATTAAGCCGGACCTGAAATCTTGTTACACGAAATCTGAATAGGCTAAATCGATTACTTAACTTTGGTTTACATTTTGTGGTTTAACTGGTAATGGAAGTTTTTTTCATGATGAGAATGTTTCATGTCAGCTTTGCGTTTACAGTTGAAATTAATTGTTACAAAAGTTAAAAGATTGTTAATTTATTTATTGATGAAGGTTCGATTGTACTGATATTTGACTCTTTCGATGTATTTCACTCGTCAGTTCGTTCCCGACGCCATATTGGAATAACTTGTATAAATACGAATGTTTTACCATCGGTAGGCAGTCTCCACCGAGACTCAAACGATTATTGAATACCTTCGGTGTTTAGATCGTTACCTTGTTTACGAGCTGCGGTAGTAACTGCAGCCTGGTCAAATGATTTGATACTATACTATTGTTTAACTGAGTTTTATAAATTAACTAATTACATTAAATCTCTCGTGGTTAGAGTACAAATATATTAAAAGTGTTTTATTAATACCTACTTCTGGATTGTTCTCCAACAGTTCAGAAGTGGGATATGATTCACGTTGCCTTGATTTTCCTTTGCCTTCTGCACATCCGTTTTGTTATTTTTTTTTTTTAATAATATTAATAGTGGGTAATTTAAAAATATTATTTTTACCGCTGCCTGTAATACAGGAATACGGATTAATTGCTAAGTAATCAGACCCATCAATAATCAGAAAGACCGAACGGAAATGTTCATGGTTTCTTATTTTGTTTCATGTGACGTACGCTGCGCCAAGGCGGGCTCTGCACAGCCCGTTCTCTCGCTCCGAGCAGCGCCTCGAGGGTGCTTTAGCCTGCGAGCCACGCGGGTGCTCCGAGCACCGCTTCGAGGGCGCTTCGCCTGCGCACGTCGCGGGCGCTTCGCCTGCGCACCTCGCGGGCGCTCCGCCTGCGCACCTCGCGGGCGCTCCGCCTGCGCACCTCGCGGGCGCTCCGCCTGCGCACCTCGCGGGCGCTCCGCCTGCGCACCTCGCGGGCGCTTCGCCTGCGGACCTCGCGGGCGCTTCGCCTGCGGACCTCGCGGGCGCTTCGCCTGCGGACCTCGCGGGCGCTTCGCATGCGGACCTCGCGGGCGCTTCGCATGCGGACCTCGCGGGCGCTTCGCATGCGGACCTCGCGGGCGCTTCGCATGCGGACCTCGCGGGCGCTTCGCCTGCGGACCTCGCGGGCGCTTCGCCTGCGGACCTTGCGGGCGCTTCGGGGCCCTTCGATCTGCGCGCCTTGCGGGCGCTCCGGGCAGCGCTCAGAGGGCGCTCCGGGCATCACCAGCACGGCCAGCCGCGTGACGACAGGTGTTGCCAGAGCAGCCACCGGTTACGTATGCCCCTGTGCCGTGCTACCGACGAGGTCGACATCCGGAATTCCAGAGGTGACATCCTTACACTCAATAATGAGGGTAGAGATGGTCTTGATTTACTTAAATTTTTAGTCCAAGCATTAAAGTCCATTACTCCTGACTCGCACAAAATAACGACTATGCGGTTGCATAAAGTAAACTAGTAGGCATGATGACAATAATCAATAATCAATGAAATTATCTGATTAAATAGGATTCGTCGATTATAAAAATAAAAGTATCTATTTTTCTATTTTGAACGAGATTGTTATTTATTTTGATAACATGAAACTACAAAATACGGCAATCCGCCATAATACATTGAGCACCAGTCAGGGCGAATTACGTCACATCTAAATTCCTATAGTCCTAAATCCGTAAAATCTGCTTTTTATATAGTATTAAGAACTTTATGATAGTTATTAGAGGTTATGTTGATGAAATGTTGTTTTTATAAAACTACCTTACAATTTAATATGAAAGGTGATTGCCTAGTGATTAAGACGTCTGCCTCCTATTTGGAGCGTTTGGGGAAACGCCTATTACCTATTATACGTATTGTATTACGGGTACCTAATTGATTTTTAAGAGATAAAACCTAACCTCAAAAGGATCGAATTTATTATTAAATTAGGACCTCAAACAATATTATTAAACACACACCATTTTACAATAACACTAATTTATTTAAACCAATCTAGGATCTCCCATATGACAATTCTGCATCGAAGGTTCGACATAATGTTACCATGGTACGCAGCACCATGGATACAATTTGTCATAGCGGACATATGAATCTATTTTGATCTAGTACAAATGCCACTATTATGATGTCCAATCACAATGTTGGTCTAATTTTATTCCCAACAAAAATTACTGATAAATTATTACATTATCAGATTGTATAGTCTGATATAATACCTACAGTAATACTCCTTCTCCTGAAGACCGCAAGTTAACCACGTCAGCCGACGTCTCTTTGCTGCTATCGGCTCCCTGAAACGCTGGAAGGATCTCCTTCCAGTCAAAACTAAGATATCCTTAGCTGAAACACTCCTTTTACCTATACTGGACTATGCCGATAGCAGTTACACGGATCTCACTGAGGAGTTATTAAACAAGCTTGAGCGCTTACAAAACATGTGTATTCGATTCATCTATGGATTGAGAAAATTTGATCACGTTAGTGCGTATCGTGCTCGTCTCGATTGGCTTCCAATTAGGTTGCTTCGAAATTTTTATGTTCTTTCTTTACTATTCTCGATCCTATATGCTCCTCATACTCCCAGCTATCATAAAGAACGTTTCAACTTTCTCGATGCCGTTCGCCATATGCAGCTGCGTTCTACCATGGACAATAAACTCAAAACTCCTAGCCATCGTACAAAATTTTACAGAAAATCGTACACGGTGTATGCTGTGCAGTTATGGGAATCTCTACCCAAAAATATTAGAAACTCCAAATCTTTGCCTATTTTTTAAAAATAGTCTCAAAGAATATTTCCTTAACCAAGTCGTGCCATAATACATAAATTATACTTCTATCGTAATTCGTTACGATGCGTTTTTAATTTTATTTATATATGTGTAATTTGTGTATGTTTATGTGTAATATTATTATTGTTGTCTATATGGATTCTGTAACTAGCTTGGTCAATTGAATTCTATTCATTTATTTGCTTTATAAAATGTTATATAATAATACGGTGTAATACAATCTGCCATCGAATGGCATGCAATATTATTAACTCAGTTCAAATGCATTCTTATTATATATTCCGTATTTTAAGTCTATGCCTGATAATAACTAGCTTAAATAATCAATTATAAAGAAATCTAGTTTATACAATATTACATTATATTAAACTATTATTAAATTATTATTTTAACACAATAAATATTAGCTGTTTATACAAGCACAAGAATACATATTACCATTCAGTAAAATTAAAAATAAATTCATTAACAATGAAATTGTTTAAATTAAGACAGGGTAATATCTTTGACAGTCTTTTGAAGTTTATATTGAAATCGCCCTACAAAATGCGTTTATTTTATACATAACTAGCTTTATGCTAGGTACAAGTAACCTATTTCTAAGCCTTTGTAGAGCCTGGCCATGAGTTTCACAATATTCGAAGTAGTTTTTTGACAAAGATGCAAATTTCCTTAATGTAAATACAGGATAAATAAATATCTTAAGTGCCTTAAACATGGGTTTACAAATATCCAGGAAATGTTCCCTACACATAACACGTATGTTCTTTTTTGGAAGCTATTGAGTACAGACGACACATATCCATCATATGTTTTCTAATCAATTGCATAGGTAATTAATGTGGTATTTCCAATTGCAGTGGAAGTCTATTTAATAGTTGGTTATTAACTGAAATATAGCAATAGTAGCTGACCTATTTCTCCTAAACCGTGCTGTGTTTCTGTTAAAATATTCAAACGTTCAGCTTGATTATACACAAGACATGGTTACATTTTTCACGACACTATCAGGACAGACTGAGTGAGGAGGAATCGGACTGTTATAATATATTAACCTATCTTAACATGACAAAGGTGTCATGTGAAGACTGTGTTTTTTTAATTATGTTTCAGGACAAAGGTGTCGGAAAAGCGTTATAAATTTTATTTATTTCTGTTGGGCAAAGGTGTCCTGAATTATTGCATATATGACAAAGGTGTCACAAAAGCGTTATTGGTTTTATTTATTTTTGTTGGGCAAAGGTGTCCTTGCTTGGACGACAAAAGTGTCACCAAAGCACAGAAGTGAGAATTATAAAAGCGCTTACGAAAGTCAGATCAATATTGTACAAAACAATATTAATATAAAGGTCATTGACCAAATTCGCCTAAGAATCAACACGTGTTTGAAATATACAGTAATTCTTAGCTTATTTTATAACCTTTATTTCAAATATTATAATTCAACGGACACTTCAAATTAATTACAAAATAAATAAATGGGTATTAAATTGATTACTATACGTTTCCGTTTCTCGATTATTAACCACAGATCAATAACTTACAGGTTAAAATAATATGCAATACCTCCACTGCGCTAGTATTCTGAATCTCGCAACGCCATCTATTGAAAGTACAATAATTTTATATATCTAACGCCATCTGTAATGTTTTTGATGAACTACGGCGAATCTTTTCTTATTTACGTACTGTTTACAGGTCTATTCCAATTGGATAAAGATGGTATTTATTTGTCCAAGCAGATTGATTGTGAAAATTGAAATAACCTCAAGATAAGTCATTTTTTAGCAAGCGTCCGTTGTTTTAATCTGCTCTCAAGTATAAAAAGGTATTTATTTGAACCCAGTAATCAATATTAAAGACTGTTGGTTCTTAGGCAAACTTCGTATGGGGACGGAACAATGTCCTTTACATTGATATGTCATTAAAATTAAAAAAAAAAAAAAGTTATCCAGGTACCTAGTCATACAACAAATGTCATAATTTCATAATAAAGGTACTCAAGTACAGTGTTATATATTTCCATGCGTTTCAAAAGAGTAGATTTATTTGTATGTTAGACAAAAGTGTCCTGAATTATTGGTTTTGTTTATTTCTGTTGGACAAAAGTGTCCTAGCTTAGATAGCTCAAAAGTACAGAAGTGAATAAAACTAATAGTTTTATTTATTCTTGTGGACAAAGGTGTTCCTTCTTATTGTGTGCAAGACAAGGGCGTCAGCAAAATATTATTATTTAAAGCTAATTATTAATATAAGCTTATTATTATTATAATTACATTTATGGGACAAAGGTGTCCTATGTTGTTGTAATTGTCATCACATATTTTTTTTTGTTTTTAAGAAAAATAACTTAAATCGTTACATGGATGTGAGGACACATTTAATAACGGATGGCCGAATCTGTTAGCCGATATCTGATAATTATTACGTGCCTTACACAATTTACTTTATTAACGAATTGTCATATTTATTATTTGATTGAACAACGATGTTGACGACCGCCATTTTGTATTTTTCCGAGCAACGGTACCTTCGTTGTTCAACGGTTGCGGCGTCAACACTAGCTGTGTCAAAATTATTTTCGATGTTAGACGCCACCGAGTTTCTTGCTGGTTCTTCTCGCTAGGACGTGGCATTCCGAACCAGTGGTAGATTCGCAGTTGTGAAAGTATTCATATTATATGTGATGATAAGTTTTTGAGATTAGTGGCTGTAACCTTAGATGTTTTAAATATGTTTGTGCTAAAAGTTCATAAAGTGTGTCAGATTTTGAAAAGTACAACGAATGAGGTTAGTTGTATCAATTTACAATTTCTTGAGAATAGTTTATGTATGTTTGATAAGACTGGAAGTTCAGCAGTTTGATTAGTGTGTTACAAGTAATTATTATTAGTAATTATGGGCAAGAACGCCCCAGGGAAAAACGTCTGATCATGATTTATATGATTTGGGGCATAAACGCCCGTGATATGACATAAACACGAGGACGTGTTGTTCTCAGGACGGCCGAACTGTCAGCTTTGCGTTTACAGTTGAAATTAATTGTTACAAAAGTTAAAAGATTGTTAATTTATTTATTGATGAAGGTTCGATTGTACTGATATTTGACTCTTTCGATGTATTTCACTCGTCAGTTCGTTCCCGACGCCATATTGGAATAACTTGTATAAATACGAATGTTTTACCATCGGTAGGCAGTCTCCACCGAGACGTAAACGATTATTGAATACCTTCGGTGTTTAGATCGTTACCTTGTTTACGAGCTGCGGTAGTAACTGCAGCCTGGTCAAATGATTTGATACTATACTATTGTTTAACTGAGTTTTATAAATTAACTAATTACATTAAATCTCTCGTGGTTAGAGTACAAATATATTAAAAGTGTTTTATTAATACCTACTTCTGGATTGTTCTCCAACACATTGCTTGGGAGTTTGTCACAAGTTGTTCACGTAACAATGACATACTTTGGGACTACTAATGATATATTGCTTTTTTCTAAATATAAAAAAACTTAAGTAAAAAAATCGTTCTTAGATTTTAGAGGAAGGCTTATAATAGGAATATGGTATTATTTTTGGCCATCTACAACTGAGCAGCGATCTCCTCTCATAGAGCAAGATCCCGCGACGATCAGATCTTCGTTATTTTATTAAAGCTGAAAGTTTTTCTATGTATGTCGCTAATAGAGGTATAAACGATCCCCAACTATGAAGTTTGGATCGCGGTTGCTTTGGAAGGCATCAGGTAGAAAAGTTGGCACCTCAAACTCGTTTAAGTATTGCGCTTAGTTTTTTTATATTTTTCTTTGGAATACGCCACGTTGTCCATTGTCAGACACTTAGTACGATTGCAACCCCCTGTCAGACACTCTTAAATTATAAAACAAGAGGGTGTCTGACAGGGGGTTGCAATCGTACTAAGGATCTTGGACCATCAGAGTAAGAAGAGTTTAGTAATTATACGATGGAATTGTCTTATCCATACCAGGCTATCGCCGCTTCGCGTTGAATAAAAATACCTAAAACATTTCATTTCCTTTCGCTCTTAAAAGCGACATTTCATACATTTTGTTTACAAATAAAGCGAGTGTTTTGATAATAATAATAGAACAGAAAGGATCTTTATACGAAAAGGATTTTAAGAGATAAACTCTGGGATAAAAATATAGAGATAAAAATTTAAAATATCTCAGATACCCTGGTGTTTTTTGCTGACAATGTTTATTTTATAAATAATGCTGTAATTATTTACCTTTGAGACTTTCACTCACCGTAGAAGTAGACTACAGTTTGTATAACTGAGTGCAACTGCATCTTTAAAGTGTACAAACTACTCCAATCGCATAGTTATCTGTTTATTTTACAAAAAATATGAAATACTAGCTGATGTTCTCGATTTCGTCCGCGTTGAACAAACTTATTTAATTCCCACGGGAACTCCTTAATTTTCCGGGATAATAAGCCTATCACCCTCTAGGTCCCAAACTATAGTCTATACCCAATACCCATGCAAAAAATCACGTGGATACATTGCTCTGTTGCGGTGTGATGAAGGACAAACCAACAAACAAACACACTTTCGCATTTATAATATTATAAGTATGATATGATATATTCATAGTATATATAACATAATACTTAACATAATATTTTGTCAGGCTTTATGTTTAAGGCGAATGACCCCACCCTTGAATAGGGATGATGACAACTCGAACAAAACAGCAACTCTATCAAACTTAAAAACGCACTTTTAGTATGGAAGTTGTATGAAATTCACAGTTATGACATCATCATATTTCAACGAACTTTTTTCTTTAATTTATGTTTAAAATTAGTTATTCAAACTTAAAACTAACCGAGGATGCGAATTTAGGTCTTTTGGAAGACCGTCTATTTAATAATCGGTTAGATATAATTTATTTTTGAAATAGGCATCATCCCCTATTCTCCGGTATAGAATCCACAATACGCAGATTCCTTGTTCTGTGGTAGAAACATACCCACTCTCTGTCCAATCATTTATTTTACTTTTGGCAGATGGAGTCAATGATGTTCTAATGCGTCACTGATTCGTTATTCGATAACAATCGACTTTCTTTATGAAGAAGTTTTGATCGATTTGACACATTGATATTTATCTTTGCTCAACATTTTTTTATAGTTATATAAACATACCCAAGCGTTACATTAATATACTCATTCATATAGTCATTAATATAGTCATTTAAACGCTTGGGTTATTACAACAATACAGTAAATGAAATCATCCATCGTTAAAGATGTATGGTGCTTAAAGGACTATCAAGAAAAGGAAAGCCGTACTTGTAATTACTAGATGAGTCTAGTAAAAAAGTTTATTTTATGTTTGCACAGATTTTACAAAGCAATAACTATGTTATACTTAACGCTGAAAGCATTTCCTTGTTCAGCCTCAAAATAAACTTTTAGCTTACGGGTTGAAGACTTCAGCCGTCATCGTGATTTGTAGATATCACCTTTTACCCTCGACTTTACGCGCGTGTAGTGAAGGAACTGCCTCGTTGGTCTAGTGGTTAGCGTACTCGACTGAGGCCGACGAGGTCCCGGGTTCGAGTCACGGGTCGAGCCATAATAAAGTATTGGGTTTTTCTGACTATAAATTCTCAGTACTAGCCCGGAGTTAGGAATTTGGCGGTGTCTCACCCCCGTGCCTCGGAGAGCACGTTAAGCCGTCGGTCCCGGTTATTATCACTAACATGATAATAGTCGTTAAAACCCGCCAACACGTATTGGATCAGCGTGGCTCTTATTACCCCTCTCCTATGAGAATGGATGCCTTGCCCAGCAGTGGGACGTTAATGGGCTGTAGTGTAGTGAAGGTCTGGCAGCCACAATCACTGCATATAGTTATAGACAGTGGCGTGCAGTTCATACAGGCATAAAAACAATGCTTACCCAAACTGAAATACGTAAATGCTCGTTTTCCATTAAAAAAGTCATTAATAAGATATTCTGACTAACTTATGCCTACCCTAGATCCAAGCCCTGTGCACGCCACTGGCTATAGATACCCTCACCACAAGAAGGAATCTGATAATTGTCATCACTTCTTAAGTGTGTTTGTTTATTGGTTTGTCCTTCAATCACGCCAGCACGGAACAAAAGATATTATGATCCCATAGGATTTTGATTTTGATTGAACCTAAATCACCGCGGGCGAAGTGTCTGGAATTATCTAGGAATTATATAGGAAAAAATAAGCCAGTTGTGTGATACGAACAATCAATATATTGTACAACTCGCGCGCGAGTTGAATGCAGAGTAAATGTATGTGTCACCATACATTTGCTCTGCATTCAACTCGAGCGCGAACTATACGTGCTCATTGAAAACATTGATAGTTACTTAGTTAAGATGATTTGTGAGATGGTGATAATGTAAAAAAGAGTTTGTTGTGGGCTCTTCTCAGACCAGAGCGCGTTTGGAACCCTCGTATCCTTTAGTTTCAAGATACCGTAACTGATTATCACCATTATGTTTTATAAATAACTGGACGTCAATAAGTGTAGTTCTAACTAAATTGCATAAACATTATTTGAGTTTGAGTTGACTGTATTGCTTAATGTAATTATAGAGCTTCTTAATTAAGATTATGTCGACAGACCGCGACTACGGACGGTGTATGTGATATATTCCCTATGGATAAGTAGTGTTCATTTCTATTACGACGAAGCTAAAAGCACTTCTATGCTAATGGTAGGTAATATTATTAATTTATGGTTTACTGATATTGACTAAACTGAAATATTATAACTACATACAGAGATTTTTGAATATGTACATGAACATGATGTATTTTAACAGTATAATATGTAAAGACTGAACGAATTGGTTTCGATTACAAAACTTCTAAAGTATAAAAGTACTATTTCAACTCTTAGGTTTTAACAATTATTATCAGATGTCAGTGATAATAACCAGCAGCCCTATTCTGTAACTCAGTGGTTATCAAAAAATGAAAGCCACTAACTTATATATTTTATCCATTGAAGATTTTCTATGAAATGTTATTTCATTTTTCATAGTTAACCTTCAATGGACATAATATATATGTCAGTGGCTTTCATTTTTCGATAGCCACTGAGTTACAGAATAGGGGGGCATGAACGACGGCTTAACGTGCTACGTAGTACGCAATAGTCAATGTAGTGTAATAAGATTTTGGGAGAAATGGTACCTAATTTGTCCTTATTTCTGTGTAATAAGCGACGCTCTAATTAGCGGCCACGCCCACCCTTACCACAGGGCCCTGTAATAAGTGCAGTGTAATAGGCCTTTATGGAAGACACAACTTTAATTCGGTTAAAAACACAATTTCCATAATAGTGAACCCTCTTTACCGCTCACGGACCAGTCGACATGGCCCATCTGCCTTGAATACGAATTCGTTATAGTACGAGATCCCACTGAATCTTTACCCATGGTTATTTACCTGTTGCAAATACTTGGTGATGTATATTTTTATATCATAACGAGCGAATGCCTTTGAATGTTTTTTGGTTCCCGCGGGAACTCTTTAATTTTCCGGGATAAAAAGTAGCCTATGTGCTATTCCAGAATATAAATTATCTCTGTGCCAAATTTCAGCCAGATCCGTTCAGCCGTTGGGTGATTGAGTAACAAACATCCATACATCCATACATCCACACATCCACACATTCATACATCCATACATCCATACATCCACACATCCATCCATCCATACATCCATACATCCATACATCCATACACCCATCCAAACTTTCGCATTTATAATATTAGTAAGACTAGTAAGAAGTACTATCAACTCTACCAAGGTCTACTAATGAGTACCTAACATTGTTTTAACCTAAACTTATACTGTATAATTATATCTAAGAATTGGTCCATTGCCTTATTTTAGTTTACGATAGATTTTGTTCTTGAGTTCTTTACATTGCACTAAGCACTACACTTTCACTTCAATACACTAATTAATTGGTCTACGCACTAAATCTGTATTGTCGAGGAGTACTTTATAATACTATTATATAAAACTAGATGGTGCCCGCGACTTCGTCAGCGCGAATAGGCATATTTTTGATTCCCACGGGAACTGGTTAATTTTTCGAAATAAAAAGTAGCCGATGTCCTTTCACGGGATGCAACTAAGCCGTTAAAGCGTAGCAGACAGACAGACACACTTTTGTATAAATTATTATACTATTAGTACAAATTTTGATTGTTTCTGCATCCGTAATTGATCTCCTTGATTGATCTATAATTTTCTTACATGGACATCTAGCATCGGTAGCATAGTGGCAAAAACCTTAAAGCATTATATTTATAACATTTCAATTCCAATTGAACACACGGATAAAGATATCATGCAGTGAGGTCTCTGACTACTATTGTGACGTTTATCTTTTTTTCGGGTTTACGATTGTAATCCCCTTTTAGCGACCGTAAAACGTGAGCTTGCTGGATTAAACGACGAAAACCTATTTCATTCACTAATTAAACCCTACATAAAGTGTTTTAGTGTTGATTGTGCGTTTAATACGTGCAGTCTATGTATGTTTGTGTTTGTATGTTCCACCATAGCGCCTAAACTACTAAGTCAATTTTGATGATTGAGGTGTCAACCGATTCCTTACTATGGTCTGAGTGACTTGGCTGTACATTTACATTTAGGTAACTCCAGCAAAATTGATGTGACGGTGGACTTTTTTGGACTTTCTGACTTATTACTACTACTTTTTATACCGGAAAATTAAGGACTTCCCCGGAAATCAAAAAAACTTAATCCACGGACGAAGTCGCGGGCATCATCTACTTTTTAATAATTTGCTTAAAATTATGTGGCATCAATAAAACCAAGAACAAATTACGCTAATTGCTGAGCCACCTATACTTATTAATGTTAAATTATTTCTAGAATTTAATTCTCATTGCAGCGGTTTAGATGATTTTTTTAATGTTTAGTTTTTTATGCAGTTTAAATTTAGATTTTACTGTTTCATAGTTTTAATTTGATATTTTTGTTAATATATATTGGAACCACATTTGTTAGCCCTAAGTTGTTCTTAGATAACTTCATTGCAAGGAAACGTTCAATGTTACTATAAACTTCGTAGTACACTATGTAGTCGAGCCGAAAACCTAACCTTAAACCTTAGATTATAATCTAACTCGCGAAATTGTAAACTGTCGAAAGATTGTGAACCGTTCAATGTTCAGAGTATCAATTTTTGAAATATTCACTGTATTTACGTTTCCTTGTCTGATTCTTGTAGGTTAGGTTAGGGTTCGACATAAATAATTCGGCACTTAGGTTCTATCGGGTTAATATAACTAACAGATTACAATCTGCCGAAAACTAATGCGTTAAATTGTAATCTTTCGACAGTTTGCAATTTCGCGAGTTAGATTATAATCTAACGGTTTTTACAATCTTACGGTGACATGTACAAGGCAAAGTTACTCGTTACTTCCGATGGACTTCGATCAACAGTTGCGAAGCTTCACTCGCAGACTACAGAAAATAAATAGACTAGTAACATAATCATTATCGCTACAGTTGCGCCCCCTAGTGAGGCATGGAGAGGTAAAGTGATTTTCTTTTCAACTTTCATAAGTTATATTTTTCACTAGCTGATGACTGCGACTGCGAGTGAGGTTTTGTGGTTAACGCGGAACGCTTTAATTTTCCGAGATAAAAAGTAGCCGTTGTGTTATAATATATGTACAGCAAAGGCTATATAATCTATCTCTGTGTAATTTCATGCAGATCCGTCCAGACGTGATTGAGCAACAAACATCCATCCATACATCCATCCATCCATCAAAACTGTCGCATTTATATTATAGTACCTATATTGTATTGATATAAATGGAATTTAATTAGATTTTTTTTAAATTCCACTACCCGCATTTATTTATGCCTAAAAGTTGGCAATTTTTATTGTAATTTAGATAGATGCCATCTTTTTCGCAAATATATAAGAATGGATAATTTACCGCGAAGCTAATAAGCCGATTCACAAGTATAAGTCTACCTTGGTGTCTTTGGACCTTAGGTTTGTAGATAGAAACTTCTTTAGCATTTTACAGGCATGCGATGTCGAGATATTCTCCACAACGGCTCCGTCACAAACTTTAGACTATCATGATTGTAATGTAAAATATGTTATAGATACTACTAAAAGAAGCCGAATATACTAAATATACGCCACACTATTCAAAGACAGAAAACGGATAGTCAAAAACGAAACACGGAGTCGGTATCTTCGGTTCGTCGAAAATATATGAAAAGCTTCACTTTTATGAAACTTTGTTCCTACATTTCCAGTCTAACTTTTTCATATAACCTTTGGCGTAACCTAACAAAACCTTTGAAATAAAATTCTCGTGAAATCGGATGGAAAATGCTTCAATTAGGTACAACGGCCCAACTTTTTTAAAGTGTTGATAATAGTAGATCTTGAAAAATTTTAGATTATAATAAATTTTAATAGACCGTCCAAGTAGAAAAATTTATAGAAAAACTTTTCTTCTACATACTTACTGCTAGATAATATTATGGAGTTTGTATAATAATGAAGGTAGATAGTTATTCTTGCAGCTGTCACGGACTCCTAAGTACTGGTACCTATATTACTGTAATAAGTGCTATAATACCTGCATTCTGAGGCAAATCGTAATAATTTGACAGCTTGAAACGTACTACTCTAACAATTTAAGGAGTATTGAATTTTGACGTGCAGGCATCCATGAACTCCTTAAATAGGTCGAATTATCCGTTTGGCAAACGATTACGATTACCTAACACAATCGGGGGGCAGATTCTAGTCGACGGATAGGCGGACAAAATATAAATTCACAAAAAATACTCAGTCTGAGCGACCATATCGTCACATGTTCCATATACCTAATCATTAACTTTTATGATCTACTGAAACAAGGGTAAAATGCGATCAAAGGGCAAAAATAAAAAGTTTTCCAACAAGAAAAGGGAAAAATAAAAAAGTAGGTCTTGCTATAAACTTGGGCCATCTCGATATCGCCAGAGGCCCAATAATATATACCTATTTTTCGATGCTCTGGGACCATTGGAAAGGGAACAAGTTACAGTGACGTCTATACCATCTTACCTTTTGTTCTAATGCCACATTCTCTATGTCACATTCATGCTTGTTCAATTACTTTTACTAAACTAGCGGCACGCTATGATGGCCGGTTTGACGTTTGTCCGCTCATGAAGTTCCGTATTAATTGATAACGACTTTGAAGGAAATAATTGTATTACTTTATTGACGATAGTGATGTGCAGAGATTCATAAATTTTATCGAATGTAGTTTTAGGTTTAGGACTCAAAATTTATTTATTAAATTGATTTCTTAAATGTATACAAGTGTAGAAAAATCAGTTTGCACCATTTAAGGGGTGAATGTACTTGTGAATATGAACAATTTTCACTATGTGGACAAACCTCTGAAATCGCAAAAAAATATCAATAAATTTTTAAAAATGGAATCTAATACGATCGTCACATAGGATCGCTGGCTAGCACAACTACTACCTCCGGCAAACTCGCGTCAATGCTCAATGCAAAACAAAGCAGTTTCGAATTGACGTTGCTTCGAAAAGTATAAACTGTCAGTGCAATGCGATTGTGATATAGTTTTGACCTGGCTTTGGATTTCAAATATTGATACTGCATTACTGTTGACCCTTGCTCGTTAATTTGGACTCTGTTCAAGCCCTTTGTTGTGGATTTCGTCGATATGACCGAACGTACGCAGAGAACTGTTCTAAATAGTCAGACACGTGAGTTCGTAATACGCCTTCGTAACTATTTCGATCGTGAAGCTCAAAATGGAGGGCCAATTTTACCTATAACGTCAGTGGTTGAACGCGTAGCTGATGCGCTTAATATTGGACAACGAACTGTTAGACGGATAACTAAAAAAAAATATGGCGAGACTGGCACAGAAGAAAATAAACTTCACACACCAAAAAAGAGAAAACGAGCAAAACCAGTCGTAGGCATCGATAGCTTTGATGCCGATGCTATCCGAAGACATGTTTACGGCTACTATTTACAGAAGGAGTATCCAACAAGAAAAAAGTTGGTGCATTCACTGAAGGAAGCTGGATTATTCTTCGGTGGGGAAAGTTCTTTAACGAAGATTTTGAAGACCATTGGATTTCGATACAAAAAATGTAACAAACGCAAAATATTGATGGAAAGATTTGATATAGCGATGGCAAGGTATACTTTTTTACGGCAAGTGAAAGAAATCAAAAATTGGCAAAATGTTGTGTTCTTGGATGAAACATGGCTTAATGCTAACCATACTGTAGGCCGTTCTTGGAACGATGACACAGCAGCATCTACTTCCAAAGTTCCTGTAGGAAAAGGATCGCGACTTATAATTTGTCACGCCGGAACCATCAACGGGTTTGTCGAAGGTTCTCTCATGGCTTTTGCGTCAAAAACCACTGGAGACTATCATGAAGACATGAATGGAGAAAAGTTTACTGAATGGTTTACCTCAATGTTGTGTAGCCTCCCTGAACCATCTATTATAATTATGGACAACGCCCCATACCACTCGATGCAAATTGACAAGCCACCTGCCCAATCCCAAAAGAAAGCTGATATCGTCGCATGGCTTCGTAAAAATGGCGTAGATGCAAACATGAATATGTTAAAAGCGGAATTAGTACGTCTTTTAAAAGAAAACAAACCAACCAAGATCCGATACGTCATTGACGAAATAGCATTAGAACATGGGCACAGAGTTATACGGTTACCGCCTTACCATTGTGAGTATAATGCGATTGAGTTGGTGTGGGCTCAAATTAAGGGATATGCTGCAAGACACAATACAGAACCCCCATTTACCACAAAAAAAATGCTAAAATTATTAGAAGAAGCTTGTGAACATGTGACTAAAGGAGACTGGGAAAAGGTTGTGAATAGAACTGTTAAATTAATAAGGGAAGATTATGAAAGAGATGTGAAAATAGATAATATTATAGAAAACGAACATATAATTATTAATGTATGTGATGATAGCAGTGACGACAGTGAAAATAGTAGTATGGACGAATCTGATTAATTATGGCCTTTTGTGGCACCTTTTTTGGTATCTTTTGTATTCATATGTTTCTTGTGTGCATATAAAGTATGTATATTCATTTTCGTTCAAATATTCAGTTCGTTCAAATAAATTAAATAAACATATACATTTTTGTTTTATTAAACCTATTTAATCAGGTACAAAAACAAAACTTAATTGTTTTTTGTTCGAGAATAAATTGACATTCCACATCACTATTGTAATGTGTCAAACCGGCCATCATAGCGTGCCGCTAGTGTACAAGTTTTATGGTTATACGAGTATATTAATTACATGATAGAATCAGGCGTTACTATGCGGAAGTTCATGATTTAGCAAGAAAAGATTACAATTATTTTGCTATAATCCGCCAACAGAAAAAAAATATATTACATGTATGTCTATTGTCTATGTTTCCTAGGCGATGGCCGATTCTCTAAGATTTTCAAAATCCTGTAGTAACTCTTTCATTTTCCAGAAAAAAAAATATCCTATATCACTCTCCAGGTCTTTTAGTATTCTATGCAAAAAATCACCTCGGCCTTTTTACTCCGCTGCGTTGTGATCGATAGACAAACAAACACACTTTCGAATTTATAATATGGATACACTACCCAAGGTATGAAAGGACTCAGAGATACAATATTACGAAATATTTTGAGACCAAAGACCGAGCTTAGCTTAGGTTTAAAGATATTTTATTTTCTCAAAGAACAACAAAGGTTCACTTAAATGAGAACAATAATAATACTTAAACTGTGTTTAGAGAGTATATATATTAGGTATACCTAGACAGAAATTTCTGTATAATGTCACCTTAACTAATACAGTCTACAAACAAATCTTATTATTAAAATTCACTTTGAAAATAGTTGAGTTTTTTTTTTTAATTTAACAAAATAATTTTCTTTAAAAACTTCATTTGGTAAGTCATTGTACAGTAGCGCTCCCTCAAATTATATGGTATTAGTACCATAAGTTTTAGTCCTAGCTTTTGATAATTAATACTAGAAGACTTTACCATATTCCAGTTCCAACAGCCATCGCGTTGCTCCCACAAAAAGCTTGATTTGCCTACTGCCATTTCTTCTCACTAATTGCTGATAGTTTGGGCTATGTCAGTGACCTTGGTTCTCCTGCAGATCTCTTTATATCAAATCCTGACCTAGCGAAACTGCTGACTAACATCTCGCCAAGCGAATTGGTAGGTATAGATCAAGCTTTTCGTCAGTGTCCACGTTTCAGCGCCATGAGTGAAAACGGGAAGGGCACACTGACTTTCATGTTCAAGCATTAAGGTGTAAATGTTTTAATGGAAGAATGGAAGACGAAAATTTAAAATGAAAATGAAAAATGAAATCATTTATTTCATGTAGGACAAATTGTGCCGGAAGAACCAACAAGGAACGCAGCAGTTGCTCTTTTCTTAAACAGAAAAATGTTACACTTTGTAAATAATGTACAATGCATACATTACGTAACAAGTATTACACTGACTTGTGGGTTGCTGGGCAGCCGGTTGCTTCCATGCAACTTTGTCATCGAGAAAATCATCAATGGTATAATAAACTCGACTTAACAGATGCTGTCTTTAAATTTATGCAATATATATAACTTCATGTAGTAAAAAGATTCAAATGCTCCAGCAACGCACGGATATTGAACATTTCTATCAAAACAACATAGAAATTCAATGAAACTGGAGCGCACTCCAGCACTAAGAGCACTCTGTTGTACAAACGACAGTAAGTCAACGAGAAATAATTACACTGCCATTGTTTAAGATAACAGTGGAGGCAAATAACAGACTATTCGCGGAGACTCTTCTTTAACCACAACCATAACCGCGAGATGCCACGGATCGAACCGGTTCGGAAGATTATATGAAATCAGCAGATGCTTTAGTCTGCGTAATAAGACGTTTTTATTTTATTTTGTTGAAGGCATATTTGCGCTTGAGCGACTTCAGTGGTCTTATAGAGAAATAATAGAAGAGTCGCGATACTGAATAATATTATTATTAAGTCAATCATGTTGTACTTTTTTTTGAGTGTGGCAGAACTCTCAGATACATCTTTAATGTCCTGCAACTGTGGATGTAAATAGGCTTGTAATAATGTAGTTAAACAAACCTTGGAAAGATTGAATTTTATCACTCCACCTCGTGCTGATAGCGCCGACCTTTGGTGCAAGTTATTAAATAGATCCTTGGTAAGTCACGTCTACAGTTTTTTAATGCAAAAATTGTAGGTCAGTTGAATCTTGCAACATAATTGACGGATAAACCAACAAACAAACACAATTCCATATACCACTACGATAAAAGTAGGATTTCTAATTCTACAAACTTATACCTGCTCGTTGAAAATTACTACGTATCTGCGGGGCACCCTGGTTTTAATAGCAGTATAGAGCATGGTATCGACTATAGATTACGCTCCACTTTTCTTAGAGCTACAGTTACATAAACCAACGTTCTCGGATACGATTCAATGAAGCCCGCAGGCCGTACTCACAAAAGGACAGCTTTAGATGCATTGATATTATATTTTATACTTGTACCATAAGAGCAATGAAGAAAGGCACCATGAAATATCAGTGCGGGAAAAATGGATAGATTTAGCTTAACATGGAGGATGCAGGCGAATTTCTGCAGTTTTATCTTTCCTTCGATAACGAATTCCTTCGATAGTAAAGCACTGGTAGCGCACTTTTAATATCTTTTTTATACTAAAAACTTACTTTAATATAAATCGGTTCCGTGCTGATCTCGCAGCCAAGGGGAGGTTATTTTAGTCCGTGCAAGCCGGACTCACCATGCCAAAAGGCAGAAGTCCGTAGGGTTTTTTCCTCAAGCAAGCTGTTTTAGACGTTTTTAAATTAAAAAAAATATATATTTCATCTGGTTAACAGGTCGGTGAAGGTCGTGGTGCATCCGGCTTTTAATGTTTATCACTTTACAGCATTGTTGTCACATCAAGATTCACTTAAGAAAGTTATTATTTTGAAAAACAATGAAGGGGAGGACGCCGCCCTTGAAAATTGACGCTCGGTTGAATGGAAACTCATACTCCGTTCATACGAGACACTTACTCTGAATGTTGTGGTTGGAAAACATAATATTATGTTTCTAAAAACAACACATGCACTTGTAACATAATGTTTAACAAAGGAAAATAGAACTAAAACGTTAGTACTTACTAAGAGTATTATGTGTAGGTACAAAGAAATGGGTTTGAATATTAGGTATGTGGTTTTAGTATGGAGCCTGGCTGTCCGACATTATTTTTTTATTTTTAAATAACTAGCGTCCACTCATAAAACAATGTATTAATCAATAGCTGGCATCAATACAAACAAGTATTGTTTGAGAAAAAATATTCTAAAACCTCACGTTATCGAAATATAAGCTATGGAAGTTGTACGGGTAATGAATGAATGAGTGAAAATTCCATACAAATGTGTAGTTTGCCAAAGAGTGAAAAAATATACCTACCAGGCTATCATACGAAGTCTGAACCTGCTTAGGGCAAATTTTTAATACCTTGTCTATCGAACAAATACAAAAAAAAAGCGTTTGGAACACATATTTCCATTTTCAACTCATGTGACTACCACCACCATCACCATCACTAAAGCCCATTTACGTCCCACAGCTGCTACTGCAGCTGGGCACAGGCCTCCACTCTCATAGTAGAGAGGGAATTAGAGCTTAGACCCACCACGCTGCTCCAATGCGGGTTGGCGGGCTTTAACGACTATTATCATATTAGTTTTATATTGTTTTGATAGCATTTTATATTTTTCAACCCTGGTCGATAGCTGATCAATGGGGTCCCGTTTTGCCAAATTCCTCCGCTTGGGAGCAGCATAATAGCAAGTTTAATAATTCATATTACGGCAAAACAACGTCTGCCGGGTCAGCTAGTTCTTAATATAATTAGCAGTTAGCATGCATGGACATGACGCCCTGTGAGGGCGTTGCTAAATGTTAATATTATTATTATTTACTTATATATAATCCATTATTATTATTAATTTATACAGCACATAATACGTGTAATATTCAATATATCTATACTTACGAGTATAGTATGTGACAATACATATTTTTATATTTAATTTAATATATCATGTTATTGGGGTCTGTTATGGATGTAGATTGGCGGGACACCTTACAACCGCGACACTCAGCTTTCCGTACTCGATTGTTTTTGAAATATTTAATCACTTGTTTTTTACATAATGAAATTAAGGGGTTAAGAAGGCCGAATGACCTTGACGAAACGCAGACCAGCGGGACTTTTGCCGACGGTAATGCCGTATAGCGGCCACGCCCGGAACTACGCAAACTAGGCCAAAGACTATAGACTGCAGAGGGAACAAGTGCTATTTTATGGGATAATGCCTATATTTATGTTTGCGCATAAATATCATAGGTCACAAATACGTAAACTTTCTTTAATACCTACCTTTAGCTTTACCTTGAGACCTTGCCAGGAAATGTTCGATATCGTATCCGATACTAAATATTAATAGTGATAATAAACCGGGACCAACGGCTTAACGTGCTCTCCGAGGCAAGGGGGTAAAACACCGCCAACTTCCTAACTAGTACTGAGAATTTCTAGTCAGAAAAACCCAACTCAATTATGGCCCGACCCGGGACTCGAACCCGGGACCTCGTCGGCCGCAGTCGAACATGCCAACCACTAGACCAACGAGGCAGTCATGTGACTACCGATTTATTCAATTATTCTGTGGTCTCGTGACTTGCGTGTGAGTGAATTTGCGTTCAAAGTTCAAACCGGAAAAAAGAAAAACAACATGCGAGCTGCTGAAAACATTATTTACCAGAATAAGCTCTTTATAGTCTGAACATTTTCATTTTTTCAAAGTCTAAAGCCTCCGACGATACAATGGTCTGTGGATTTAACATTTTTTCATCGTGTCGTGCGGGTGAACAAAGCGTGACGTCATCTGGTGATTTATACCGGGGTGTTGTTTTAGCGCCCCGGGCATTATGTGGAGTATAGACTGGCTATAAAATTGCTCGAGACCTTGCTGGCAATTATCATCACTCCAGTGAGCTTTGGTTTGGTAACGTCAGACGGTCAACCATAGCCATTCGTAGATCACCGCCATTTGATTAATTATTCGATCTCTCTTAATTCTTAACCTTAGGCTTGTAGTTAAATGTAAATTTCTCTATGAATGAGAGTTAGCAACTAATAAAATTCTCATGTGTATTTTTGTGTGATCCCGTATCTAAATTAACAGGTTACAATGCTACTCTATGCCGTAAGGAAAATTAAGAAAAAATAACAATTAATTTCAAAGATTTTTAAAAATAGAACTAGTTGGCCCAGCAGACGTTGCCTGCCCTATGTTCCTCGCAATTTTTCCATATTTTCTCACCGTTTAAACCTTCCCTGGACTACAACAAACATTTCAAAACCAAAATCAGCTAAATCGACCCAGCCGTTCTCGAGTTTTAGCGAGACAAAGGAACAGCAATTGATTTTTATATATATAGATGTCTGTCTTTTCAACTTGTTAGTTTTTTTACCTTACCTTCAAAGAAGTATCGAAAGTTTGTATGGATCTGGACTACAATAGCTTTAGATGTTAATGCGGTAAATACCTACATGCTTCCAAAAATGGCCGAGCAATAAAAACCAATGTCTATTAATTTAAATAATAAAATAAATTACGTAAACCGATGAAAATTAATATGGCAGCTATTTCATCTAGAAATAGGCACAAAACTGGCCAGTTTACAACAACCTTTAGGAATGTGTACAAGAGATTTGGAACGGGATCTGAATATTATTATCATTTGCATCTTTAGCACTTGTTTACCATTTTTGGCGTGAACTTATTTCGAAGCTATTCACTTAATGGGACCTTAATCTAAACAGGATTAAGAGCTTAATGCCATCTCATACTCTCATTCATTGAAGAACATTTTTTAAGATGGACGAATACGAAGGATGCTCTGCTGAAAATGGAGATTTCCAAATTCTACTGTGACCAATTTCGTCAAATTCGGTCCTGTGGTTGAACCGTAAGGTAACAGATAAGTAGACAAACTTTTACATACCTACTACAATAATATCTGAAACGTATAACTCAGGTAGCTTCAAGGCAAAAGAGCAATAGCCATCTTCTAGGCAAACACATTCCAACCTAAGTAGACCTCATCATTACTTTGCACAAAGGATGATTGTCGTCAAGCGCAAGACTATCTCACAAAAAAAACAATACTTATTATTATAAATTCTGTAATCAAAGAAATTCTAAGTAGAACCACAGGTATAACTTAAAAGGATTTTATGCGGAGAGCTAATCAAAGTCAAAAGATTTTTACTCTTATATATTGTTTATAAACTTTTACAAATGCTTTTAAATCGTCAAGTGAATCCATCACCCGGTTGCCGTTATACCAATCTACCGTGATTCGGAATGCCATTCCAACCGAAAATAACCAGCAAGAAACTCAGCTTATAACCGATAGTCTGACTAGCGTACTGCGTAAGTCGTACAAAAAGGCAAAAATTAAAAAAAAAAATTGAATAAAAAAAGTTTGTGTGGGCAATTCACACAAGGCAGAAATGAAACTTGAAGTGAAGCAAAGCAGTCTACGAGATAATGAGATAAATATAACTCGGATTCTATCTCATTCTCTCGCAGGCTAAATCCTATTGTGAATATGTTTGTCTCTTTTTGGGGTCGCCTTTTCGTTTAGTTTTTCGTTTCATCGAACAAATCACAACGATTCTAAAGATATCTCACTTCAAATTTTTTTTGCTTTACACGTTGAATTTTCTATGGCTCCAGCGTCACCAATTCGCCAGTATCTACAAAAACTTTAAATATTCAACGCTTTACGCTTTATAATGTATTTGAAAAGGTCGCATTATGTCAACATGGTTATGCACAGTTAAGTATTATTTCAATTGTCATGTGCCTCACGTAGGCAATCCATATAACTTCAATTACCAATCGGATTCAGGGGACTGTAGATTTATACTAAATTTCATTTCGGGAATCCCTGACTCGAATACTGAATAAGATTGGCTTAAAATTTTCAGATATTTACGTTCATATATCTCCCTGCGTCGTCGTTGAGGAAACCCGTATGCCCGAGAGTTCTTCGTAATCAAAGATGTGTGAAGGCTACCAATGCGCATTGGACCGTCCACGTGGTGGACTATGGTCAAACCCTTTTCATTTTGAGAGATATGGTGATGATGATGATGTCATTATAACCGTCTTCATGATATAAGCATTAAGTACTAAACTATCTCTAAGGCGAATTTTGTGAAGACCGGTTCAGCGATTGAGCCGTGAAAATTCAGCAGAATTTACTGAGCGAGCAAAGCGAAGGTCTCTGAGTTTACTTGTGTGGATGGGCACTTCGTCCGTCTGTCCAATTTTCATTTATCGTGGCTGGGTAGATAAAAATTTATCAAAAGATCGTAAAATATCGCAAGACGTGAAACAATAGGATCTATTGTAGGTACGTCGACCTGAGCTAGTAGGAGGCGAGGTCTTAGTTCGTGGCAAACCACTAGTTGTTAAAATAAACAATAAAACATTCATGATATTATAAAAAATGGCGAATTACCACTTCCAAAAATTATGTCGCCATTAAAGCTCGACCCTTCCGCCATGAGCTTAATTTGAATAATGTCGACACAGACGGCCGCTGTGTACGGTCGATATGAAATTAACGTTACTGTCCCTCGCGGACTAACAATATTAAACCATTGAGTTGGTCCATAGAGCCACAAACTACAAGACGCGGCGCTAAAAAAGTTATTAGTCTATACTCTATACTAATGTTATAAATGCAAAAGTTTGGATGGATTTATGGATGGATGTTTGGTATTCAATCAGAACGGGTGAACGAATCTGGATGAAATTATGCACAGAGATACAATATCTGGAAGAGAACAACGAAATATCTGGAAGAGAACAATGTCTGGAATAACACCTAGGCTACTTCTTATCCTGGAAAATTAAAGAGTTCTCGCGGAACCAAGAAACCTCAATCCACACGGACGCAGTCGCGGGCATCAGCTAGTTTGTATGATATGCAAACTATATCTATACGCTATCTTTAAAAGCACAGTCACGGAACAGGGAATCTGCTTATTACTAAGCATATTTAAGTAGTGCATACCCCTAAAATCCAGCTATTCTACACATTTAGTAATCAAACTAATATTAATAAAACTCCTGCCATTATTTGGTCACGACCCTCGGCAATGAGGAATACGACGCAGAAAGAGAGAGTAATTAATAAGTAGGTACCTATTCCGAATAAAATTACGATTCATCTTTTATTATCAAAATCACGAATTTATATATTTTGTATAATTTATTAGCATTTGATGAATTTATAATTTTAAAATTGCTTTTGCACATTCCCAAACGTAAAAAAAAAACTTTATTAAAGTTCTTCAAAGTGATGCTGATTGGATATGATTGAATTTAATTATAACATAAAATTTGATACAAATACAATATAATGAAATTTCAACCATCGAGTCCGAATATAAATATATATTACGTGCCCCAAATATAGATACAACTTCATGTATACTAATATTCCACTACAGCCATTAACGTCCCACTGCTGGGCACAGGCCTCCACTCTCATAGGAGAGAGGGAATTAGAGCTTAGACCCACCACGCTGCTCTAATGCGGGTTGGCGGGCTTTAACGACTATTATCATGTTAGTGATAATAACCGGGACCGACGGCTTAACGTGCTCTCCGAGGCACGGGGGTGAAACACCGCCAACTTCCTAACTCCGGGCTAGTACTGGGAATTTCTAATCAGAAAAACCCGATACTTAATTATTTAAGGCCCGACCCGGGACTCGAACCCGGGACCTCGTCAGCCGCAGTCAAACAGGCTAACCACTAGACCAACGAGGCAGTCTACTATACTAATATTATAAAGAGGTAAAGTTTGTGAGTTTGTGATTTGTAGGGGGTAATCTCTGAATCTACTGAACCGATTTTGAAAATTCTGGTACCAATAGAAAGCCACATTATTTGTATCATAGGCTACATATTATTCCAAAAAATTAGGGAGTACCCGTGGGAATTTAAAAACTTATTTCACGCGGACGAAGTCGCGGGCAAGCCTTCTAGTTATTAATATATTTTCAATACGAATACTGTTTTTATACGATATAAATACATACGTTATTACGCAGCATTTTAGATTGACAATTCTGATTGTGTGACAATACTTACTATAGAATGTTAATTAGATGGGCTGTATAAATTATACAGTTCATAGAACTTTGTATAACTGGTTAATGTTCTATTAACCAGTTTTAACTAAGACTAATTAGCACCTACTTAAAATAGAATGTCTTAAGAACAACGCGAACGTATATCATTTCATAAAAATACATAGGCATCTAGGTGAATACCCAAGCTGTGTCAGCACACACGATAAGCTTTATCCTGGCTGTTTTATTGTCGACATTACAAAGGGAACCTACGGGCAATATTTTAGCTTTCTAGGTTCAATCTAGGTGCGCTTTGGGCTGAATTCATTACTCCGTTGATGCCCGAGAATGACTGATCTTTATTGCAATACAATAAGAACAAACAACAGGACAATTTATTCTCAGGCAAATTGCAATTATATTACCTACATACGAGTAGATTACATTACATGAGCATCTAAAGTGAAGACTCCGTATTTGGATACATTGTCCCATGCATAAGTTTACCAGACTGGCGGCCAGCTACTAGAGGCCATACCTACTTCCAATGCTTAACGCCATATTGTTTCATTATTGTTCACTTTCGCGTTTTAAGATTATAATTCTTATTTTAAGAACGTCAAGGTACGTAACATCAAACTGTTATTTTGAGTAATATTGCTTAAGTATTGCTTTAAACGTTGGCAATTGGCTCCCAGGCAGGAGTAGCGAACGCTCGTGAATCGTAATGCGAAAAATATCTGCCCCTAAAGCCGTGCTGATCACGACTGCTCTACCAAGAATGTAACGATGAAGAAGAATATGAAAGTAACATATCTATAGCACAGAATCATTGGAGAACAATCAGCGGCTAACTTGTAAAAGTGCTCACTCATAGCCCGCCCGACTAGGTATTGGATAATCTCATTCGGACGCTCAGTACGGTTACTCCGAGTTTGATCGAATTTGAAATACGTCTCACTAAAGTGAGGTGAGAGTGAGCTCCTCCATACATCTACAGCCAGCGCTCCAAGCGGCAACATGGTGAACAAAAAGTCACCGAGTCATTCCCACTCCAAGTGAAATTCGATGAGAAAGATCGAGTCTTTAACTCACCAAACGTACAAAAAATACGTTATGAGTAATGTCATTTGCTATTTTGGCACTCCGAGTGTTACTTTTTACACAGATTGACATCTCAAAGTGCGAGAATGACGTCATTTTCACACTCGATAGCGGATTCATAACTCACCGAAAATATTCCATACTTTTTTATGACATTCTACCATAAAGAAACGTACCATAGTGTGCGCAAGGCTGTCAGTGTCAAACTGCCAAAAAACTGTCAAATTACGCAATGAAAAATGCCAAAATGCCGCATGTATCTGTCTCAGTTTTTTGCGAATGTATGAGAGAGACAATTGTTGCGATCGTTTTGTCATACGATTTACTAACTCCGTTTACTCACTTTAATAAAACGTGCCCGTTTGATAAACTCATGGTATGGAAATATTCGCTTACACTTGGCGAGGTGAGCTCTCACGTCGATCAATCGAATTTGCAATGTAAAAACTCGGAGTAACGCTACAGACTATCCGGCTTAAAGGATCGACTTTCACATTAGGAGGGTTTAATGACGTGTCGGATTCCCGAGCAAATAGAAAATGTTGCTGAGCCAAGCTCAGTTGCGAGATAAAAGCATTAGCTCAAATGCGGGTTTAAGAATACCTACTGTATCATTAGAAAAGTAAATAACTGTAATCGGTACCTACATTTTGAGGAGACACCGACGTTCAACATACTGACGTAGTCGTTTTAACATGAAAAAGCTGAATTCACCTTATCAACTTTTGAAAATCTTATATTATTTACTCTGTTATATATAAGTTGAATTAAAAAGGGAAAGTCAACATAAAACTGCTTAAAATTATACGTGCTTTTATTAATTTATAGGTAAACCGGCTGAAAACCGAATGAAAACATTGAAGACACTTTATGAAATTAGCGGAGACAAACTCTGCAAATAGATTTTGTTTTGTAATAGTTATATTATATTGATTTACATTAAAAAGGTAATAAATATTAGACAATTTAAACCCCCGAATACTCGAGGAGCAAACCTTATGTAGCGGACTCAAAAATGTCAAGCTTAGATATTTGCATATAACAGCATAACTTTAACAAGCATATCAAATTCTTCAAGCTAAGCTGCTTGCTTTACGCTTAAGTATATACATCAACAAATTGCCGGCGTTTATGTGAAAGCTGACCCATAGCGATTAGCCGGGTATAATCCTAAAGCTTGAACGTCTAGGAAGATAGATTATCCTTCTTTCAATAATCCCTTGAAAAATATTGGTGATGGCCTAACGGTAATGACTCTGGATTTCTATCGGGGGAATCGGAGATCAGAACCACGCAAACAGCACTTTTCGTGTTTTTTATCAACCACAAGGTAGCCCTTGACTACAATCTCACCTGGTGGTAAGTGATGATGCAGTCTAAGATGGTATCGGGCTAACCTGTTAGGGGCATGGCAGTTATATTTAAATCAATCGGTTTCTACACGGCATCGTACTAGAACGCTAAGAAATAAAAACGTAAAAGAAAATTTTATCAGGAACAGCTGAATAGGGTGAACTAAATGAGTACCTACCTACCGCACGCTTCGGAAAACCGAGCTTAGAGATACAAGATTGGGTTCTCGAATGTTAATTAAAGACCTGATTTTATACGGCAGTCAGTTGGATTCAAGGATATTCCAGGATATAGGTATAATAATTATTAATATATTTATGTAATTATGGCGACCTCCCTGGCGCACTGGTCAATTTGGGAGTTAATAATTTCAGAATTTTCACTGGTCTGGTGGGAGGCTTCGGCCGTTACCACCCTACTAGCAAGTACCGCCAAGCGATTCAGCGTTCCGGTACGAAGCCGTGTAGAAAGTGATGATGGGTTTGAGGGGGAGTAGAGTCAAAATATGGCGTAACATAAGAGACGTATGTCTTACATGAAATAAATAAATTGAGTGTAACTGCCTACACCTAACAGGTTAGCCCGCTACCATCTTAGACTGCATGATCACTTAGCATCAAGTGAGATCGCAGTCAAGGGCTAACTTTTAGGTAAAAAAAAATATTATAATTAAAATCTGACGCCAGGCCCCTAAAAAATGCAGCTCTTGCAACCGTTCGCAATCTCCTTAAAATGATCAGACTCAGTTAATAGCATCTTGATTCTCGAGTGAAGGCGTGTCCCGGTCTTTCCCACGTATGATACGTGTATTTTTATTAAAAGCACAGAAGCATTTTTGATAATGGATAAATTGGCTTTAATAATCTTTTATATAGAGTATAATTAGAGATGTTAACTTCATTTTCATTGCACGGATTTTATGCGACAATCATACTTTTTTTATGAGCGTTTATATTATTATCGTTTTAATAATAATTAATCCTTAAGATTTGATGCGACGCTGGAGGCACCTTCTTGCTACTCACTGCTATTTAAAAAGCGGGTACCTACCAATCTATCAAAAAGTTCTGAACAGATTTTACAAAAAAAATCTAGCATATAGGGTTGTGTCTCCCGGAACAATATGGTATGAAAGAACCTATACTTCTATACTAATATTATAAATGCGAAAGTTTGGATAGATGGTTGTATGGATGGATGGATGTTTGTTACTGGAACAACACATACGCCACTTTTTATCCCGAAAAATTAAAGAGTTTCCGCGGGAACCAAAAAATCAGGTAGTTAGTAAGTCATTTAACCAGAAGAAATTAAAAGAAACTAAACACGATTAAAAGCAAGCAAACAACAAAATAAACCGCATTTCCTCTGAAAAAGGAACCTCTTCTGAAATCCAAACATTTGTACAAAGACTAAATAAATCCATTTCTAAATTAAACACACTTAAGTCTCAGCAGTTTAAATCCAAGAAACTGGAAAATAAGCGCATTTGTAGCGTTAAGGCTGATCGCACATTAGAGGCGGAGCCGCACTAAATTCAATATCAAAAATGTAAATACACGCACCCAATTATGTCATAATCGATGTTTTTGTACCGCCACTTTTAATTATTAATCATCCATCGTTATTTTGAGGCATATCATAAATCAAGTCAATGTTACCTCATTTTTTTTATTGTGAGATAGGCTTGCGCTTAACGACAATCATGCTTAGTGCAAAGCAATAATGAGGTCTAGGTTGGAGCGCGCTTGCCTAGAAGATGCCTATTCACTCTTGCCTTGAAGGTACCTAAGTTATACGTGACAGGAAACACATACGCTGGGAAGGTATTCTACACCCCAGCGGTTCGGATCAGAAATATCGAGCAAAAACATTTCGTGCGGGCAGATTGGACATCAACCACATAAGGATGCCAACACTGACGGTTTCTCGATGTCCTATGGTAGAATGGAAAAGGAGGAACAAGGTTGTGAAGTTCCTGAGCACACTCTCTATGGTATATCCGATAAAAAAACGATTTTTGACGTCTATTTATATTACTTTTGAAAATCACCCTTTAGGAATCAAAACAAACATCAAAATTGGATTTCTCTGTCTGAAAAGGTCGGCCACGGTCATAATACAATACATCGGCTTGAAAAACTGATCTCCTCATATTTCGACAAGACGTGATAGTAACGCGTGCGGGCTGGCGGCCCGAATGTCGACTCTAATCTGCGATCAGTTTAACCACATTTGCTCAGTAAATCTGTTAGGTCGCTACAAGTAGTTGGCACAGCGTTAACCTAGGATCAACTGTAGTTGTAAGCACGATTTAATTAAAGCGGCTCCCGGGACCCCCGCCACCTTATTTGTGGCCTCGAGATAAGGTTAACGATTTGTATTTTCTTGCCTAGCTGTTTTACGAGCTCTGACAAAACCGGTATAGACGATGAAAAGTTTGTAATTTGGTTAAGTAAATAATATGCAGTTTACGCTGCTTGTCTTACTTATTCTTCACTAAAAGAGGCTCACAACTTTCTCTACGCTGATTTACTTAGATTTTTTTATCCTGTGGGAACGCTTGACGCTGATTCTTTGAAAAAATAAGTAGCACCTGGATGTATCCAAATAAAGGAGCAAAAGTGATGATAAAATGGGCAACCACAACAAAAACGACCTCAAGGAAGACCAAGAAAAAGATGGATATGTCACCGTAAGATTGTAAAAACCGTTAGATTATAATCTAACTCGCGAAATTCTAAACTGTTGAAAGATTGTAAACTGTTCAATGTTCTGAGTGTCAATTTTTGAAATATTCATTTTATTTACGTTTTCTTGTCTCTTTCTTGTAGGTTAGGTTCGACATATATAATCAAGTAGTGCCCTTAAACTTACGTTTTATCGGGTAAATACCGGAAAACTACTACCGGAAAATAATGCGTTAGATTCTAATCTTTCTACAGTTTAGAATTTCGCGAGTTAGATTATAATCTAACGGTTTTTACAATCTTACGGTGACAGATACATTACGTGGAAGATCTGCAGAAATTTAAAAGTTCCCGTCGTGGAAGCAAAGGATAGAGCCTGAAAGAAAATTGTATAGGAGGTCAAAACTCACAAAGGGTTGCAGCGCCGAAGAAAGTAAGAAGTAGGTACTTAAGTGCGCCTCCGGGATGCAAGTTTCGCCGTGGTCTCATAATGGGAGTCACCGGGTTCAGTTCCCGGCAGGGTAAATTTTGGAACTTATAATTTCTGAATTCTCTCTGGTCTGGTCTGGCAAAGACCGCCAAGCGATTATGCGTTCCGGTACGATGCAGTGTAGAAACCGATCAGAATTCTTATGGGTTTATATAACTGCAGTAGGCAGTACCCCTAGACCGCATCATCACGTACCATCAGGTAAGATCGCAGTCAAGGACTAACATGTAGTGCTTATAATAAAAAAAGGATACCAAATTTCGTCAGAATCGATTAATGGGCCGTGAAAAAGAAAAGAAAAGTAACAGACAAACAAATTATAGTATGTATGGATGTAAACAAAATAATCTTGTGATCTCGTAATGATCAACAGATATACAATACCTAATATTATATCTATAATATGATACTGAAAGCAAGAGTTTCACGCTCTGCAGCCCATGCGCGGCATATAGCACACGACCTTCATAAAGCAATAAAAACAATAAACAGCCGTTAAAAGATAATATATTATGTATATTAACTTGTAACGGCTGTTTTAAAAATAAAATAAAATAGCAACTGGATAATTATATCAGTACTACTTACATATATACTTATTTTTACAAGTAGCCGTTACAAGTGAATATACATAATATATTATCTTTTAACGGCTGTTTTAAAAATAAAATAAAATAGCAACTGGATAATTATATCAGTACTACTTACATATATACTTATTTTTACAAGTAGCCGTTACAAGTGAATATACATAATATATTATCTTTTAACGGCTGTTTTAAAAATAAAATAAAATAGCAACTGGATAATTATATCAGTACTACTTACATATATACTTATTTTTACAAGTAGCCGTTACAAGTGAATATACATAATATATTATCTTTTAACGGCTGTTTTAAAAATAAAATTAAATAGCAACTGGAGAATTATATCAGTACTACTTACATATATACTTATTTTTACAAGACTTGTAATGTATCAATACGCTAATAAGCTGTAATGTAAAAAAAAAATAACTTAATATTTTTTTAGTCAATTTTTTATATTATGTAACTGTTTTTTGGCATAAATAAATATTATTTATTATTATATTATGATGATCAATAAGGCACGTTTTAACCTGGAACTGGGTTTCTTGTTCCACGATCAGTTTCTAGCAAAACCTACAAAAAGCTGAATATATTGTTTACAGATTCTGTAGCCAAGTTACTAAAGACCTTATTATTTCTCACTGATACCGTTTCTCATCGACAAACAGTTAGCGCTTAACTGACGAACAAGTTTGATGGAAGCGGAAGGCAGTCGATAGATAGATAGAGAAATTCTCATCTTTTAAAACATTATGTACAAGCAAGATATAAACAACAACAAAAATCACTAAAAGATATTTTCTTCACACAACCCTTTCCAAAGAACTGTTTTAAAAAGTATAACAAAATCAAATGTTTTTTATTCAAATAAACTTTTACAAGTACTTTTGAATCGTCAAGTGAATCTAAATCAAGTCATCGATTTATATCACCCTATGCATAAGTAGTTAGCCTCAGTCGTTCCCCTCATCTCGAGCTAATTCCTTCCCCAATAATAGATAGATCTGAACGTCTAGCTCTCGGACATTAATCTCACGGCGTGACGTCACAGTTCGCATTATGCGGTGACGTCACAACTCACAGCATTCTCGCTTTACTGCCCAAGCATATATCACGGCGGAAATTACACTTTCCATGCCTAAACTACAGTCATGGAACATGGTTGTAACTGGTAACAACGTAATTGATGATGATAAAGTTTTTATCACATTTTACGAAATGATTACTTAAATATACATTTGGGTATACCTACCTAAGTAGATAGTATCTAATGACGAATCGTGTTTCCGAAAACGGTTAGACTAAGAACATATGAATGTAGTTTCAAAGATTGCATAGCTAACCATAGCTAACTTGAAGTAGTATAAAAAAACGCTTGAACGAAAGCTGTAACGATTTTCACAACTAGATTTTAAAGAAGATCAAATAATTAATTATTAGTCACAACTGTAGTAAAATTACCGATTTTTCAAAATCAATCAAAAGTCAAAAGCAATCCGTGCTCATAGATGTAAGAGTGGTCTCCCGGAACGAGACCACTCCTACATCTATGTCCGTGCTGTATAGCTTGATTGATATGATAGCTTGATTAGAAATTTCAATTTTTTTTTAAATTTTGTTCCTTCAATAGAGCAAATTCAATAGCGTTTAACGTAATTGATCGGAAAACAAAGGCAACCAGTGCGTCTGATTGATTATCCGGCCCGCGTGACAACTTGACAGCGAAATCAATCACAGCAATACGTCTCGTACTAGTTTAAACTGAATGTCTCTATTTGCATTAAATATTCTGTTACTAGCTGGTGCCCACGACTTCGTCCACGTGGTTTAAGTTTTTTTTAATTCCCACGGGAGCTTCTTAATTTTCAAGTAGTTTACTTTTAAAAAGTAGCCTATGTGTCCTCAACTATACCCATGCCAAAAATCAAGTCGATCCGTTGCTCAGTTGCGACGTGATTGAAGGACAAACCAACAAACCGACACACTTTCGCATTTATAATATTAGTTTGATCCTTCTGTGTTACCTTTTTCGTTTATTTGAGAGTTTAAAAAAGTTAAAAAGCCTGTGTGACTACCTAAGTTCCCCTATCAAATTTTCCAACTTCAAATTTTCAAGGAATGCGGTAGTTGTTGCGCTTAACATGCGCTAGTTTAGGTATTAAATGACAAAATGAGATCAATTTTTATTAAACTTTTATTGCTTTGCTATGGCAAGAGTCATGGTAGACGCTAAAGCCATAATATAAGTCGAGCATGGCTCGTAGCTAAACATATAAAGCGTAAAGAAAAACCGGTTAAGAACAGGAAACTGTAGATACATGTAAGCTTATCCACGTGCAGATCTACAAAACCCAACAGCGTTAGCGTCGCTTGAACGCACTGTAATGGGATAGAATGGAGGCAAATTTAGTTTATGGAGGTAGGCCGGGAATGCATAAGGGCCACGGGGTATGAATACGATATATTTGCACAGAATAGAATAGTACGATATTAGTGAAAAAATTAAGAACTTTTTATAGGACTGCCTGAAAAAAGGAGTATATTGTTTTCAGGGTTCATGTATGTATGTATGTATGTGAGTTTGTATATTCCACCATAACTTCTGTACGCCTGAACCGATTTTGATAAATGAGGTATCGTTAGAATCCCTAGCTTATTCCGGGTGACATAGGCTAGTAAAATTTAAGAAAAAATTGATGGGGTGACCATGGTACCGCATTAAAGACTAAAGTTGAAAAAAAATATTCGAAAATAAGATTAACTATATTATAATCATCATCTAGAAAATGATGAGTAGATTCCGAAAATATATAACACTAGTTCAATATCCAGTGATTCACAAAAAAATATAATTTAATGAAAATATGAATAAGATTCTAATTTAACTCGAATAATTTAGATTTTTAACTTTTTAGTTCGTTTTTGGCAGGGCAGTAGTGTTTTTTATTTTTTTTTATTAGGACTTGATCTATGCTAGTAAAATTAAAAAATCGCGGGCAAATGATGCAGCCAATGCGATTATTCCCTGTCATAACTAGGATGTGTCAATTTATGAAAACTACTAGCCGATGCCCGCGACTTCGTAAGCGTGGATTGATGTGTTTTGGTTCCCGCGGGAAGTCTTTAATTTTTCGGGATAAAAAGTAGCAAATGTGTTATTCCAGACTATAATATATCTCTGTGCCAATTTCATCCAGATCCGTTCAGCTGTTGGGGCGTGATTGAGTAACAAACATCCATCCATACATCCATCCATCCAAACAGTAAGATAAACACCAAAGATAAAGTCCAATAAGTATAGATAAACATTATGAATATAAATATAAAACTATTGAATTCCCGTCTAGTTATCAACCCGGGGTCTTTATTCATGAGCCTGTTTACGTGACGTGACGCGAAGTAGACTGCGTGCTGCGTGGATGGCAAGACGCATTGCAACAAATGGCCAACTAGATGTTTTATTGTTAGATTTTATTATTATTATTAAACTTTTATTGCACACAAAACAGAAATTAAAACTACGAACTAGGACTAAACAGTATGCAAAGGCGGTCTTAACGCCTAAGATTTTAGTTCGGACGTAAGACTATACTGTTATATGTATATCTAGAAATATTGTACTGGTAAAACCTTACGCACATAGAACTTATTTTCGAACTTTAATAGCAATCCTCTAAACCAAACCTAAGATTCAAATAACAAACCTGACAAACATCGTATAAAACTAATAAGAAAATTTAAAACTTCCTACTAAATTACTCTTACAATAAATTGCAAAAATAAAGCGGCTATAAGTACAATCCTATCCGCAAAAAAAAACGTTAAGTAAGTACTTAAAATTCCACTTCGATTAGCAATTTACTATCTTATTTCCACTGTGCTAATAGTAAGCTGTAAAAGTATTTTTTGATAGTTTTTTCATGGCTTTATACATGCCATAAAAGTGTTAAGCGTCGTCGTTTAATTAAAGTGAAGCCTTCGATGAAGCCTTAAGTGTAATTGCACAGTTAATTCGATAGCTTGTTTTTGTAATTGCTTTTCAGTAGGTACATCCGTACGGATATGATCGATATGGCTGTGACACAGACAGGCAAATGGTCTGGAGTTCTGGACCTATAAGTTCCATGTTTACTACGGAATTGCAATGGGTGCATCGTAAAACAGTCGAATTATAAGATTGTTCTTATTATTCGATAGCAATTGAATTGCATGAGACAAATAAATCGGGAATCGATTGTTCGATTCATTCGATCGTTTTCTCTCCATTCTTTCTGTCTGTCTGTCCGCGGCTTAGCTCAATCTGAGGCCTTTCGTACTAGAAAGCTGTAATTTGGCATGGGTATAAATAATAATCACGCCGACAAAGTGGTTAAATATGTTTAAAAAAAAGTTGAGGGTATGTAAAAACCATTTTTCTTGTCAGGAATCCGTTTGCGAAATATTAAACTAATTTTTGTTACAGTCAAGTGTCCTCCCCTCTGCCAGGATTATTCCATATCTAAACGTTTATTTAAGGTAATTATGTGACTAAATACATGGTAGTAGTATATAATATAACGAAGTTAGAAGGAAAGCTATCTAATATTATGCTTCACAAGTTATCGAGTAAGTAATAGTGGACTAATTTTTAAAATATCCGCATATCGTGACGGGCAAATGACGGAACCCAATACTGCGCGTGCGATGACTCGCACTTGGCCGGTTTTTTTTTCACAAATCGCCCATCGTTGCTACGGAATTCTAAAGGCTTTTTTAATTTTTTTTTATATATTGCAGACATTATCATTAATAATTAATCGGTCATCGGATACATCAATTAATCCGACATACACCACGTGAGCTGTAAAGACCGTGAAATGTTTAATGATTGTTAATTGTTGTGCCGGCAGAGTTCAAATAATCTCTCATAGACAATAGTTTACGATAAGAAAAATGACGGTTATTTTGTAAAATATCAGACACCTACCTATTATACACAGCAGGGAATTTCCCGGGTTGTTTTTAAAGAAAATGTTTAGTAATATATGTAGTATTGCAATTTCTATGGCTAAATCCATACTAGAATATTATAAATGGGAAAGTGTGTCTGTCTGTATGTCTGCTACGCTGTCATGGCCCACCTGTTCAACCGATTTTGATGAAATTTCGTACTGGGATAGGTTGTATCGCGGGGAAGGGCATGAACTACTTTTTATGCCGGAAAACTAAGGAGTTCCCGCGGGAATCGGAATAACTTAATTCACGCGGACAAAGTCGCGGTCATGATCTAGTTATATAATATGCAACTCCGCTAAAAGCTTTTTCTAGGAATTAAATTTTCTCAATAATTGGTTGAAATATTACTGAAAGGAAACTCGTAACTAAGACTATTAATTTTAACGTTTAAACTTTAAACTAGTATAGTTAAAATGAATATAACTCACGATGAGTGATATTCATTTTAACTATACATAACTACCGGATAAAACTCTCGGATTACTTATGTCGGAAAATGCCCGACTAGTTTCGAACCCATTCGGGGCCCGTATTCATGAGCCTACTCGCATGACGCGTCGCTGTCTGACTGTATGTTTTCCAAGCACGTGAGTTTTATCCGGTAGTTAGGCATAGATAAAAGACTATTAATTTCGCTTCCAATTCATTAAATAAAAAATATTAAATCTAAGTACGTTTATGTAATAAAAATAATCGTATTTCTTAAGTTATTAGTCTAAAGTTATTATTAGTTACCTTTAGTAGATATACTATGAATACTCAAATTTTGATTTTTGTTTCTCTTTACGTGACTACGAGATAAATAAATTAAAATAACAAATCTTACCTTCAAAAAAGTATAACCATGCACCTGTAACAAAAAAGAATAATAAGTAAACATCATTGAATCCGGAGTCCGTACAAGAAAAAAAAAGAAAGTAAACAAGTAAACAGTGGCATTTTACCGCCACGTTTTCCCTGAGAGTAACCTTGGCATCGGCCGAGGCAACGCCCTTGACTTGAGTTGCCACGTAACGCACTTTTCGTATTACTTTATAACTTTTTTACTGTGAACTTTTTTTTAATATCACAACAAGTTAGCCCTTGACTCCGATGTCACTTGGTGGTAAGAGATGATGCAGTCTAATACGGTAACGGAAGATCTAAAGAATTTAAAAAAAAATTAGGTACCCCATAACCAAAACAATAAATTTTTGATTTCAGAGTTTTGCGATATATGATAACTATAATACTCTCGTTTTAAAGGGTATAACTTAATTACCTTCAAGGTAAGAGTGAATATGCATCTTTTAGGCAAGCGCGCTCCAAGCTAGACCTCATCATTGCTTTGTCATGATTGTCGTAATAAAAAAAAAAAGTGAATAACACACGTTAGCAATGCGCTATGTAGGATGCTATGTCGACCTTCCTGAGAACTCAGTTTTTGGAGAACCAGTCACAAACGTGGGCAAAATTATGTTTTCGAAAACTCGAGTTCAGTACATGAAAATCTTTCAGGTTAGACGATAGGTATAAAAAAATGGAGAGAGCTTAGTGATGTGCACAAGATTTGATGATGCCAGGGTAGGCATTACTTTATAAATAAAATTAGCTGATCTATTAAAAGTTGGACAAACAGTGCTTATATGCTTCTATGAGCTGAGCACTAATGGTGTATGATCACACGACCATATTCCACTTTTTACTCAAACAAAGCTGGAAGTGCAAGAGAACGAACGTTATTCTTTATAGTTATTCTAATAGGTATTAAATAATACTACCCGGCGCAAGAGGTTAACCCACCCGAAACCGTAATCGTAAGCTCTATAGACGCTTACAAATAAGTAAATGAGCGTAATATAAAATAATTCGTGGAATTAACAATTTATTGAACCACAGGGTTGATTTACTTGCACGCCACTCTGCGTGACTGTGGGTAGCTAATCGTTTAGAGCGTACTACTAACAAGCTATATTACTCTCTCTATTAAGTTAGCTATAATGGCTATAGTGTACCGAAGGCTTATCGTGCCCTTACAACCTGGTCTGGCTTAGCGGTACGGTAAACGGCTTATATTGCTACTCTGGTACATTTAGCTAGATTAATACACTGACATACCTAGAGACCTACCTAAATTCGCAATTAGCAAGCGTGATGGGCGATAGCTAAAAGCTCGGGTTCAATAGTGCGCCGATGATGGGTTGAAATGATTAAGAACTAAGTTAATATAATTAAACTTTTTTTAAAACTTTGCAGGTCGATTGCGACAGTTGTAATCCAACACAACAATTGCTATTGTATCAATGTAGTTAGGCAAATTGGAGACCGAAGGCATGAGAGGAAGCTTCAAGTGTCGTAAGCATTGATGTAGAATTTTAGTACCTATAGTCGTAAGTAACTCTGTAACTCGTAGTAAAAATCCGCTTTGGTTTTGGCCCAGTAAAATAAGTCAAAAAAAAATCGCGTTGAGTTGAGAGCTCTTCATTGATTGTCGGATAAAACTAAATAGGTATTAGCAGGTATACTCAAGAAATAAAGAAAACTTAACAACTTAACAAAGTAAAAAATTTCAGCGTTAATTAACTTTCTAAAGTGTATTTTTTAAAAAAAGAATTAAAAATTCAAATTTCAAACCCTTATTTTAAACGTTCTACTTTTCAAAACTTTTATAGATTTTTTTAAAGAATATTTCCATCTCAATAGTACTCAGCTCCGAAAATACTATTTTCCCAGCTCAAATCATACTAGAAAATACGAACGAAACACGTACAAAAAAAAGTTAAATGAGAAAAAGTAATTTCGTAGGAGCGTTCGGGTTGTTCATTAAATTTTCAAGTTGGAGCGAATTTCGTGGCCGAAACATAAGCGGCTTGGCAAGAGGTCTGAATTGCAACTTCCAACGCAACTCAGGTGGAAGACATATTATTATGAAATAGGTAAATGCGGCAAAAGAATTTTTTTATATTCTATTTCTAAGTTAGTTAATTGTTTTCAGATTGTTGGGTAATAAATACTAACAGGTATATTCCTAATTTGGTCCTTGACCGCGATTTTACCTGGATCTGATGGCGAGTAGATAGTGATTCAGTCCAAGATAGTAGCGAACTATCCTTATAATGATGATGCAGTCTAAGATCGTAGTGAGCTGATCTGTTTGGGCAATCATAGTTATATTATACTCATACGTCTAATCGGTTTCTAAACGACACCCGCTTCACCGCTTGGCGGCACGTCTTTGCTGGTAGCATGGTAACTAGCGACGGCCGAAGCGTGCCACCAAGCGATTAAGGCTTCAGATACAATGCTGTGTAGAAATCAATTTGGTATTGGTTTAATAGCCCTACAGTTTGTTGGTAGAGTCCTGACACATCATAAGTGGCGTAAGTTTCCTTATAAGTACAAAAAATACATTTCATTTCATTTAATGCATAATAACTAAGGGAGATCGCAACTCTCTACTTGTACTGAAATAAAATAAATAAAACGCAGTAACAAACGCAATCAATCGGCCTTCTAAGTTCTATGTTCTATCTCCAGCCAATATATCTATACGTTCTTATCGGTTCTCAGAATGTCATATTAATGCCGCTCTAATTAAAAATTATAATAGAAAAGAAACTTATCAATTATGAGCCAGTGAATTCTTTTTTATATTACTTCTAAAGTATTGTCTCATTATGTGTGAATTAGCCACAAGAAGTGAAAGTGTCGCATTGTTAATGATGAAGGCCTGCGAATAGCAATATAGAGGAAGTATACGTGCTTGAGTTTTCACGAAGGCTTCGGCTTATATTTAAAACTCAAAACTCATATTTTTTATTCAAATAAATTATTTTTTAGTGATTATTAAGTAGAGGATCTCCCAAAAGTAATATCCACGTCCCCTGACAGTTATGTTGAATAACCATTTTAAACAATCACCATATCTCTCTTCTCAATATATATCCTAATTTGGTGATAGTCGGTAGAGTCCTGAGAGGAAACATAAATGGCTTCATGCAATAAAAACATTTAATTTTTTTACAAAAATATAATATAAATACGCACCGATTTGGAAACCTCCGTCATTTTAATTAGGTTAAAAAACGCTGTGTTTCAATCTAAAATGGGCGCCGAACTCCTAAAATGTTCTTGACTGTTATAGTTACGGAATACAGCCTAGGAAAATTATATACGCATGTGGACTGTGCAGGGATTGTGAATCCAACCTCTATAGATTCATTCATAGCTTCTCTAACACAGTGGCTATCAATAAAATGAAAGCCACTGACATAAAGTCCCACAAAATTAACTGACCCGGTGGCCAAAATTGGAACTAGTTTGTATGCTTCTTTATTTATTTATTTATTTTTTGTTCATGGATACCTACTAGCGACGCTGTCTCCGGGTCAGATATATTTGTCGAACTATAAGATATATACGTTTATCCATTGAAGGCCACCAAGAGCATGGCTCAAGCACAGAATACGAACGATTGCCCAAGTGTCATGCAAGTGTCATTGTCCGGTCGGTGTCGTTTTTCATCTGACGACAACCGATGCGTGGAGCATGAACTACCACATTCCACACTATCGCAAACAGCGGGAATGTGTTACGTATTGTGGTAGGCCCAGTGTAAATATTTATATGTGATATTGTTCTCGTTCGTGTTTTAGGATTATAATCCTTATTTAAGGGAATTTAAAGTTAATGACATAAAACTGCCATTACAAAACTCTTGCCGATTTTTGTCGCCACCTCTCGCTAAAATAATACTATGATAAATCGTTTATTTCTGGCAATAAATCCCTCAAATAACACTTGTATAGTAGTATAGTACAGTAGACAAAATAAAATAGATAATATATTTACAATAAAATGATGAATTAAAATAAAATTAAGATGTGAACATATTAAGGTGTGAAACATCTTCAATCGTCCGTATTAACCGGATATATCGGATATATCGGAGGTCTGAGGAGTATCGGTTTAACCTCAATTTCAGTTAAAAAAATTAGGATCTAAAGAAAATAACAATTTTATTTTCTTATATAAATTTAAGAACTAGGTACTGCAATTTTATGACAAATTTTACGAGAAAAGGACATAGTCATAGGCAGATAAAGTATGCCACGATTTGATCAAACTAATCTCAATTTCTTTGATGTTACTTTTTCGACTTTAGTAGTTCTAGCCACTCCTCAAATCTGCCGCCGTTATTGCCTTCGACTAATTAAAATATAAACCTTAAAACTAAGTCATTAAAGTTTAATTACGAATGTAGTATATTTATATTTAAAACCTTTTGTCTTCGTAACAACGAAAGCATGTCAGAGCGAGGTGTCGGTGACGCGAATCCACAAGTTTTACCAAAGTGCTCAACGCGGCTAATGAAGTTTTCACTTCAATTAGCATAAATCAAGGAAAATAAAAAGATACAAAGAAGCACAGTTTTATAAATTGGGGATTTTACTAGGCATCGAATGAAGGATTCCAGATTGATATTCTCCAATTGGGAATTTGACAAATTGGGAATTTAAAATGGGAACTCAACATAAAACTATCAGGCGACGTGGATATTACGACTTTTGCGACATCCTCTATTTAATAATCACTAAAAAATTATTTATTTGAATAGTAGTCAAATACTCATATTCATCTGTCTTCCATCAGAATACAATATGGGTAGGTATTTACTTTGAGTTACATAAATTTCGTACCGGTATAAATATGTAACGCCAGAAAAAACATTGTGTCCTGATTTATAATATAATCTGAAAGATATGGGTGTGATTATATTATAATACTTTAGATATCTACTACAATACGAGAGCGAATACTTTTTCGGGATTTTTAACTCGGTACGTTAAAAAAGAGTATTATTGTATGACAGGTGGCAGGTGTGGTGACGAGGGTTGCGTTTGAGTTCAGTGATCCGTTAACTTGAATAGATTTATTGGTTTATTCGCAAAAAATATCATTCCATTCTGCTGGCAGTAGGTTCTTTTAATTGCGTGGTCACCAGTGATAATAGCCTAATGGCTTAGAAATTCAGCCTCTAAAATTTTTGTATTCGAACGGAACCTCCGTGATTTTCCGGGTTAAAAAGCCCACCTCTGTCCTTCTCCGTGATACAACCCATCTCTGCATGAAATTTCATAAAATGCGATTGAAAAGTTGGACCGTTAAAGCGTAAAGACAATTTTTCATTTATTTGTATGTGTCACCATAAGATTGTAAAAACCGTTAGATTATAATCTGACTCGCGAAATTCTAAACTGTCGAAAGATTGTAAACTGTTCAATGTTCTGAGTGTAAATTTTTGAAATATCCATTTTTATTTACGTTTTCTTGTCTCTTTCTTGTAGGTTAGGCTAGGGTTCGACATAAATAATCAAGGTTTATATCGGTTTATCATAAGGTTTTATCGGGTTTAAATACCTATCAGATTACAATCTACCGGAAAATAATGCGTTAAATTCTAATCTTTCGACAGTTTAGAATTTCGCGAGTTAAATTATAATCTAACGGTTATTACAATCTTACGGTGACATATGCATATTATAAACGTGAAAGTGTGTCTGACTGTCTGCTACGCTTTGACGGCCCAATTTTTTCAATCTATTTTGATATTTGAGAGATACACCAAATAACGGGGAAAGACATAATACGACACTTTTTATCCCGGAAATTTAAAGAGTACCCGCAGGAATCAAAGACCTTTACCACGCGGACGAAGTCGCGGACGTCTTGATTATAAATTTATGATAAGACCACTATCTGTTAACTCTCTTGGGAACACATTTGTGTTCCCAAGCTCCGGCTGAACAAGTCACATGATTTCAGAACTAAGTATGGCCAAGTAAGAAGTTTGCGGGAATCCAGGCTTGGAGCACCGAGGAGACATTCAACCGTTCTTAACAAGTTGTGGGCTTAACCTTACATAACTTTACACACAAAGTTTTACATTGTAGGTACAATTTTAGTCGCTCAATAGTTCCATAGCTTCGATATTTCCGCTCTTAGGTAAGTTTCCAATGATTGATCTAAAGAATGATCTGAGAATCTAAAGATAAAAAGCCATTGGTTTTAAATAAAATAAATAAATTATTTTTTATTTATTCATATCAATTTCTTGTCCAGAAAACAATCCAATTAAAAATTACAAAAATCATTTTAAACTTAACCTGCTTAAAAAGTAAAAACTAACACAGGGGGTGAAAAAACACACACTTAACTCCAGGCTAAAACCCAATATCCAACTGTTTTTGGTCCAACTCTGAAATCGAAACAAGGACTTTGGCATCCGTAAGTTTAAACTTTACTAATCTATACCTATACTTACTTAATATTATAAATGCGAAAGTTTGGATGGATGGACGTTTGTTACTAGTCAATCACGCCAAAACGGCTGAACGGATCTGGATTTAATTGGCATTGGCACTGAGATAGATCATAAGTCTGGACTAACAAATAGGTTAGCTCTGCTCTTCTCAGACCAGGGCGCGTTTGGAACCCTCGTAGCTTTGGTTTTAAGATACCGTTACTGATTATCACCATCATATATGTAAGTAATTAACGTCAATAAGTGTAACTACAGTGTACCTAAATTGAATAAATGAGTATTTGATTGATTTGTTACTTTTTATCCCGGAAAATGAAAGAGTTCCTGCGATAACCAAAAAACCTCAATCCACGCGAAGTCGCCGGCATTAGCTAGTAGGTACTAAGCTTCAGGCTGGAGTTTAAAAACTACAAAATTGCGTTCCGCAAAAGCAAAATGGCGTACAACGTCACGGGAATGCGAAATTAAGTTTCGTATTGTCGACACTCGACAGCATTCCTTTGCTTCTATGCAGTGCTACTGATGCCGCAGCGAATACAAATGGGCTGCTTCTGGTAAATACCGACCCTGGAGTGGCAACTTTGCATTGCGCAAAGTGAAGATATTCCTTCTAGTCTTAGGAATGTATAAAATTATTCGATTCAACTGATTCGACTTCTTTGTCCTTGCATAAGTATTTCCTGTTTTAGCCAACATCTGGTGTTTATTTGAGTTAAACGATTAGTTAGCAATTAACAACCTATTACTCTATTTATTAATGTTGATATTAACTGGATAATCTTGAGACTATACCGGGTTTGATAATTTACCTTATTCAGAGACATCTTTAACATGTCTTCTGGGAGCTTACTGTAGAAGCGGACACTTTTACTTCCTAATATCCGCAAATTGCATTTATATAAAACCAGGCCACACAATACTTACAAGGAATTGCAACTGAGATCTCATCTATCTTAGGTAAGTTTCGCCAAGAAGCAATATAACTAGTAACTTCGTCATTCAAACGCCATTTAAAGTTGATGAGGCAACTTCGCGGAACTAGAACTGGTCTAGAATCTAGATTCAGACTCAAGTAGTGTATAATGGATGTTTTCAAAACTAATAAAACTTCCACACTAGTCTTCTGGTTGTTTTTGGAATGCTAACAAAGCTCGATTATGTACGTTTAATCACTGCTTTCATTACTTTTTATCTCTGCGTTATATCTTATTGTTGAGGTTATCATACTATAATATATGCGAAAGTGTACTTATTTGTTTGTTGGTTTGTCCTTCAATCACGCCGCAGCAGAGCTAAGGATCGGCGTGAAATTTTGCATGGGTGTAGTTGAGGACCTGGAGAGTGACATAGGCTACTTTTAACCCGGAAAATTAAAGAGTTCTTATGAAAATTTAAAAAAGTTATTTCACGAGGGCGAAGTCGCGGACATTCAGCTAGTGGACCATATTTATTTTAAACACATAAGTATTACGTACCTACGACCTCAAAACATCATCAACATCTAAACCCTCCGCTGGCTTAGCTAAGCAGGGTCTCCTCGTTGGTAGAGTATTGCCATAGCCAAACCATATCCACCATGAGGACACCACTAGGTTTTCCACTGAGGGTCCACTCCCGCCAATAGTTGAATCCACATTTTTTTTAAATATCTTTATTTATTTTTTAAAGGGATTTTATAACTATTTTACTTACTTAATTATTATACTACTTAGCCTATTAATAACTACATAAAAATTCTAATCCTTTATCTACCTATTGTCAGTTTTACACTTAAAATTGAATAGAATTTTTAGAAAAGATAAAAGCTTGTTAAGTTATTTATTGATGAAGGTTTAATTAAATTGATATAGGACTCATTCGATGCATTTCATTGTATTTAGTTCTCTGACGGGGACGCCATGGAATACCTTGTATAAATACAAATAATTTGACGTTTTAAAATCAGTCTGTACTCCGCACCTCGCAGACTCAGCTATTATTGAATACTTTTGAGTTTAGATCGCAATTTTATTCAGAGCTTAACGATAGCAAACGTGGCCGGATCAAATGAATATTGTCTTTAAGTTTGGCCAAGTTTTAAATTAACTAATTGCATTAAATTCTTCGGGGAACCTCTACACGTTATGACCATTCGCTCGTACAAGTTTTAAAGAGAGTACAAAATATATTTAAAAGCTATTTAATGATTCGCCCACTTCAGGAATTATGCTTGCACTATCTATCCTATTTTTAACACTATTCATATTCAGTAAAAAACTTAGGATCTCAGCTAAAACTGATCTATTTCCGATTCAGATAAAATATCATTTATCCACCCAATATTCTATTTTTTAAAATTCAATAATGACAGATCTTGTTCCCTCAGACCTCACGATACGGTAACGATACGAAAGAGAGCGATAATTAATGCTATCTCCATCTTTGTAACATAATATCGACATGCAGTCATAACATGTCGCCGGTTATCGTGGCAAGTTAAATATGCAACGCCACTAATAGCATCTACACCTTGCATCTGTTTACTCGTTCACTGCACTCTAGCGCATACCTTAATGCATTGTCAGTTAATGTCAGTGTGAACTGTGAGGTAAGTAAGTAAATACGACGAAATCCCTGGCGCAGTGGCGAGTGATGCGGTATTAAAAGTGCAAGGCAATGGGATACATGACAGGACCAGTTTGGGAAATCATATCCAAAAAAATATAATAGTCTTTTATAAACTGTTCCAAATATTAACTTACACTCGGTTCTTAAAACGCTTTGTTATGACTAATCTTCCTAACTTTAAGCTTAATATTTTAATTACTTCATATGTAGATTTTTCTGTGAAAACTTATGATAGGCGTTATTTTTCTTGTTACATATTTATCAACCCACTTTTTTGTATGTAGCTGTAAGTTTTCCGAACAAAATTAAATAAAGTATGTACCTATACGCGTGGTATAAGGCTTTTTGAAATCCCGCGGGACCTCTTTGAATATCCGGGGGAAAAAGTATCCTCTATCAGTCTCCGGGATATTAGTTATCTCTGTGCCAGTCACAGACAGAAAGCGTCGACAGTTTAGCGATTAACATCCCTGACTAGATAGCCAACATTCATCACTCATCTGGTGTCATCGCAGTCAAGGGTTAACTTGTAGTGGATAAAAAAGTTTATCAGCAAAAGTTTGGATAAAAAGAGGTTAACTATAATATATTAAAGTATGGTGTATTTATTCGTATATAATCGTACAGCGTGGTCGCGGTTCGATGCCTGGGAATATGACGCACTGGGAACCTTCCGGGCACTTTAATTACCTACCTGCTGCTTCTTTTATCAAGTTACTGAGATTCATTTTTTTAAAGCGTGGATGGTATATGCTTGGAAAGGAGAAATATCTGCCAAATCAAAAATGTTACACTCTGATAATTTAGTTTAGTTATCACCTTATTTAATAGATCTTGTTTACACTTTTGTACGACTCCTATCAATCAAATCAGTTCTTTTTGTAACTTGCAATCTTTGTTTTGCTATTTTTTAAACGTTTCCATATTCTCCTCTGCGTATAAAAAGAAAAATCCCGACTCACTCACACACTGACTTATCAATGCTCAGCCCAATAAACAATATTATTGTGACGGTCTTCGCAGTCCGCGCATATTAAGCCATTAGATGGCACTACTAGTAGCCCCGTGCATTATAATTCATAATTGCGAAAGTGTATCTGTCTAGCTGTCTGCTACGTTTCGTGGTCAACTGATTTTGACGAAATTTTGTACACGGATAGGTTGCACGTCGGAGTAGTAATTAGACTGTTTTTATCACGGAAAATTAAAGTGTTTCCACAAGATTTAAAGAAAATCTAAATCCACTCGGCTGAAATCGACTATATTAAAGCCGTATTATTTTAATATTGCAGTTTTATATGAGGTATCACAACTTCCCTAAAATAAGGATAATATCATTCTGAAACAAGAGCGTCAACAGTATTAAATTAATAACTTCTGCTTCAAGCGATATGTCTCTAATAAACAAGTAAATATAGAGCGCGCCCCAAAGGAGAGATTTGTCTTGGAAACTGTCCGCTTAGCTATTTGTCACACTGTCTCGATGTAATTTAATATAGTGCCCGGAAATAGCGAGCGGTAACGCCGCCGGCTATTCTTATCATAAACATTGATCTGACGACCTCCCTGACGCAGCGTTCTGTTGTCTTAACGTGCGGAGGTCACGGGTTCGATCCCCGGCAGGGTCAATTTGGGAATTTATCATTTCTGAATATTCCCTGGTCTGGCCTGGTGGGAAGCTGTGGCCGTGGCTAGTTACCACAAAGACGTGTCGCCAAGCGATTTCGCATTCCGGTACGATGTCATGCAGAAACCGATTAGGGGTATGGATTAATTATAACTGCCATGCCCCTAACAGGTTAGCCCGCTACCATCTTAGACTGCATCATCACTTACCACCAGGTGAGATCGCAGTCAAGGGCTTGTGGCTAAAAAAAGAAAAAAAAATTGTCATAGAAGCTACCTTTTGTACTCCACGAGGTGATGCCTACGGAGGAAATGGCAGGATTGCCCACAACAAGCTGGACACGTGCAACAAAAATGGCCGCCAAAGAAACTGATGTCGTTGAATCTAGAGCGAAGTCTGTTGACCAAAATTTCGATGGTTGGATGGGATAGCCTGGATGCAAAATGGATTGGTTTAACAAGCTGGAGAACGAGCGCCAATAATAGAGAAAGATGGAGAAATCTTCTAGAGCAGGTCCGACCCAATAAAGGGTTGTAGCGCCGATGATGATGAGATGATAGATGCCTATGACTCCGTCAACGCGTAGAATTAGAGGTTTTTAAAAATCCTATACACACTCTTATAATTTTCGGCATGAAAAATATTAATAGGCCCGTAATATTACGTATAAATTATTGCTACATTGCAACGAACGCAATCACCTCTGATTGGTTAAGAATTTTCCGCTATTGGCCAAAAATCATTATCGCAGAAAGAATAAGTACGAGAAATCCAGCCAATGTAAGACAAGTACTGTACTAAGACAGTATTAAGAATACTGAATTTTTACGTACAATATAGATATTCGGTTCGGTTGGAAAAGCACTTTAGAGCTTCCAGCCTTCAGACTAGCTATAGCCGAAGTAGCTCTAGATGCTTTCAAAGCCGCCTCACTAAGCAGTAAAGTCGGCAATCATAATTCCCACCTTGTCGTGGAGTTCCGAGACGCGTTTCAAAAGTAACGAACTTCTCGTATACTTTAGGGTTGTCAAAAAGTAAAAAAATAATTTACAAAATTACAGCTGTTTCCCCGGTATATTTCCCACAGACTTTTTCACCCCTTTTACCGTAAAAAAATAAAATGTTTTTAAACCCTATGACAAATGGCTACCGCACGCTTTTGTAGGTATTTATGGTAAACGCAGATTCAGCGTTCCATCTACTGTCACCTATGTCTCTTTCAAGTACCTATAGGATTCATAGTTAATTATTGTGAGATTGCAACCATTTTTCAACAGCCTACAGTTGCTGGTACAGTCTAAATCTAATGGAGTATGGAGATAACAAGTGATTGATTTCATGTCCCCTTGTTTTTTTTTTCATATTTTTTTACGATGGTACGATCAATAAATAAGTTTAAAATTTCCTTCATTTTGGAAAAGGTTACTAAATCTATACTAATATTGTAAACGCGAAAATTTGGTTGGATAGATGGATGTTTGTTACTCAATTAACAGCTGAGATAGATTAGTCTGAATAACACAAAGGCTACTTTTTATCCCAGAAAATTAAGGAGTTCCCGACCTCAATCCACGCGGACGAAGTCGCGAGCATCAGCTAGTAGATTATATATGTAAAAAATATCATCAAAGGGGCAACCCTATCAAGTCAAGGGCACAAAACGATTTGTATGCAGCCAGCGCGCAAAGAGTATGCGACGACGCCGAGTCTTCAACATTCTATGGTTATGACGCTAGAAGACTATATCATTTACCTTTAGCTATCGGAAAAAGATCAGAGCTTCTACTTTACCATTTGAGTAAATGATACAACCCTAAGCAGATAATAGCCCCTTAGCTAGGATCGGTGATGGCCTAGAGGCTTAGGCGTCCGGTTTCCTGTTCGGTTGGTCGGGGTTCCGATCCTGGGGCACGTACTTGTAACTTTTCTGGGTTAGGTATGTACGTTATGAGAAATTAAAAATCACTTGCCTTAGCGGTGAAGGGAAACATCCCGATGAAACCTGTATGCCCGACATTTCTGAATAACGTTCTAAAAAGTCAGCACATCACATCACAAGTCACATCTACGCTTCGCTCCGCTTTAATGGACAGAGACGGAGAAAGCCGAAGCGGTAATTCGAAGTCGCAAAGCACCATCGGCACTCGGGCTACCCGCCGTAAGTGTAGAGCGGGCTTTAGTAGACTCAATAGACTGCAGAAATCTCTGCTTCACGAGCCAGATTCTAAAGATAAGTAGATTGCTCTTATAGACGCTCTTTTGGAATTAAGTCTGCCATGAATGAAGCGCCCAAGTAAAATCTGGCGAAAAGCTCCTTGAGTTTTTTCTGACTACAAATTTTGTAGAGTACTACATATGTTATGTATGCGTGCAAAGTGAGCTCGGGATTAAAAAGCCTGAGGGATACAGCTTTAAATATTCAACTGAAACGTGTTTTAACGTAGTAGATAGGTACATCGCCTGAGTATTTAAGCTCTTACGAAAGGCTATCTATAGTTTTTTTTTTAATTATTAACCAATTTTGAACTGTACTAAAACAACAACCAAAAAAAACGTAAACAATCAAGTAGTTTTTAACCTCTTTTGACCTACCTAAAACAACAACCAAAAAAACGTAAACAATTAAGTAGTTTTAAACCTCTTTCGACCTACCTAAAACAACAACTAAAAATTCGTAAACAATTTTCAAGTGAACGAAAAGTCGAAACGTTAATCGATCGTACTTCGTCTACACTCGCTTGCTGGTCATGAATCGGTGCAATTACAACCCTAGCCGCCCCCTAACGACCATTAGGGTTGCCAAAACAAAAGGTTTTACTCGAATCGATAAAACGGTTATCAACAGAAATATACTTAGTAAACACAAACCATTTATTTCTCGTTGATTGTAATTTGGAAGTGATGAATAACAGGGCCATACTGCCAACGCTTATAGCAATACATAAGCAACGTCAAGGTACGTGACATCAAACTCATAATTACAGTTTGATGTCACGCACCTTGACGTTCCTAACAGGATTATAATTCTAAATCACGAAAGTCAACAATAATCATATCAAATCAAATAAATATTATAAATGCGAAAGTTTGGATGGATGGATTTATGGATGTATGGTTGTATGAGTGGATGTTTGTTACTTAATCACGCTCGAGCAGTTGAACGGATATAGATGAAATTTGGCGCAGAGATAGATTATAGTCTGGGATACTTTTTATCCCGGAAAACTAAAGAGTTCCCGAGGGAACCAAAAAACCTCAATCCACGCGGACGTAGTCGCGGGCATCAGCTACTAAAACAATATGGCTTTAATTGTTGGCAGTATATACAGTGTACAGAGCGGTGATCTATTATTGTTTTCTTGTGACGTCACCCACCTATGTCAGTCTCACCAACGTTACCAAACTAACCCGTTTCTAGGCTACAGGCGTCTTTATTTTGTAACTTTACCCCAAAAAAATTAACCCACCACTGGTGTAATCTTCAACAAATAAAATCAACGTCGATCAGTTGCTCTGTTGCGGCATGATTGAAGGACCAACCAACAAACAAACGCGCTTATGATATTAGTACGGATCATAGGATTAGAAGTACCCATTGTAAAACATCTTTTTGTGGTAAATATTTCAAAGATTTTTTTAAGAAGAGGGTTCGTAAAAATAAAGAAATAAATTTCGATTTCACTCCAACGTATTAGATCCTTGATCATTTATAACCTTGACGTAACATTGGAAATTTTAATTTTAAATGAGGAACAGTCCCTCCCCTTCTGTCTGGTATAAACAGGGGTAGGTTTGGGTATAGTATTGATGCCTACAAGAAAAAGTTTGTCTTACAATCTACCCCGTAACTGGAGGAGGTTGGATCAGGAACTCAGTGAAGGGTGTGGATTTTTTCTATTTATTTTTCTGAAAATACTGCAAGCGTTCAGGAGTTTTAACGAGCACATTCATATTTGTATAGAAAGTTTTAAACTATGCTAGGGTTTACATGCTACTTCGGGAATTAAACACAAACGCATAACGTATAAAATAAGTTAAAAGCACAGAGTACATTAAATATACTGGTATAGAGTTGCTACTCGACTTTCCATGCACAGCGACATCTATCGGGAAGTTGTCCAACTAAAATATGTATATATATATATATAACCATAGCACAATGCTATAGTACTTTAAATTACAAAGTGTATTTTATAATAATTTATCTTAATTATTACAAGATCACATAATTCTGCAACTATAGAATTATGTGACCTTGTAATAATTAAGATAAATTATTATACGATAAACACAAACTGTAAAGATGTTCAGATGTTAGTAAATGAAACGCATGTTGATAATTTTCTCTTATATTCTCAATTACAAAAAATATACATAAAGTATAACAATTATTCCACAGTTTCATGTTTTTCACATCGTACACACTTAATACACACTCTATTAATATAGTTTCACATTGTAACGAATTTATCAAAAAAATAATAATTTTGTCCACCCGGCATCCGGCATGCCAGAAAACGTCAATGCCAATGTCGAATTTCAAACTTTAAAATGGCGGCTGTCCACGTTTGGAAATTAAAACACAAATGTTTCATTAAACTTCTAACTCATTCCACTAAACTTAATTCATAACAGATAAATCTTTATAAATTATCTAAGATGACTCATATTCTGCTCAAAAAAAAAAGTTTTATATATTATTAGCTTTGTGTTTATATAAATGGCAAAATCATTAATTTATCTAAAACATAAGCTTCTGAACGAACACTTAGTTCAGCGCCATCACAGACCCTGTCACAGACTTTTATGTATACATATTTTCAGTACAAGATAAGCGCCATGAGCGCCATCCTTTAGGGAGTTGTGGAACTAACATCCCCATACAACAGAAAAATGTTCTAAGTGCAAAGGCCCTGGTTAAAAGCAAACAAACTATTATTTAATCTGTGTTATTAAACCATTGTCATAAATCGTAAGTACTAAAATTATAAATGCAAAAGTACCTGATTGTTTCTTTTTCACGAAAATCGAATTTAACGAAATTGGGATGTTTAAAAATAAATGTATTTTTTTACAAATAAATTATTTTATACTATACTATAGTATGATGTATAGTATACTAAATTACTGTACTAGACTGTAGAAAAGTATGTATATAGTTCCCAAAAGATATAATACTATCCACTTCCCCTGTTAATTCAATGTTTAATTATCATATTAAACTATCGATTAAATTAAAAAAGTGCGTCAAATTTTGTAGACGTCACAAGCATGTATTTATTTCATACAAAATCCCATACTAAGCGTGCGTTTAGACATTTATTTAAAAGTTGCTAGTTTGACTAGTTTTTAAATACTATTCATAAAGAAACTAGCTGATACCCGCGACTCCGTCCGCGTGGATTGAGGTGTTTTAGGGGTATGAAAAATAGATAGTAGCCGATTCTCAGACCTACTGAATATGCATATAAAATTTCATAAAAATCGGTCAAGCCGTTCCGGAGGAGTATGGTAACTAACATTGTAACACGAGAATTTTATATAAAGAAATATATTATACGAAGCAGATTCCCTATTCCGTGTGTATGAACATCCCAGGAAAGGACATACTAAGCTACTTTTCATCACAGAAAATCAGAAAGTTCCCACGGAAACCGACAAACATCAATCCACACGGACGAAGTCACGGGCTTTGACTAGTCATCTAAGATATTTATCTCATAAATATTTGATGCTCAATTATCTTGTTTCTTTTACGCAAAAAATCACCTTCAACGCATTGATCCAAGTTTTAACACATTATACCTCGGTGCGGGCTAAAGTTCCGTGGTTCTAGGTAAACAACCTAATCCCGAATGACTCACCGTCTGCTAACCCACACTACACTCGTAAAAGCACGTATTTCGGTTAAAATCACGCTATGGTGCCGAATAGATTTACTTAAATATAGTAGACTCGCTATCGGAAAGATTTTCATAACACATTTATCTCTGTACGGCCAGAGTTCTTACAATTTACCCACGTGTCTTAAGATTATCTTCATTCAAAACAAATCCTTTCACAAGGTAAAACTTATTCTTTACGTTTATCTTACTTTCTGAACGGGAAACTGCGAAATTCCTACCTGAATCTGAAAAGATTTATTCGATCGCGTAAAACTTAGTACGATTTGTACGGATTAATTTGTCAAGTTCTTGATGAAAGATGGCAGACGGCGGCGCTTGTCCAATTCCATACAATCACAGCAACAATTAAAAACTAAAAGGCGTTCGAACAGGTATGTTAAAACCTCCTCTTCATGGACCCGCTGAAGTCAGAACATTTATTTTATATGTTGATAAAAGTTTAAAAAAAATAATTATAAATTGATTATAGAAATAGAAGTCGAGCTTACGCGTCACACAACTCCGTCTTTGTTATTCAATGTAGGTAGGTACATGTACCTATTAGTACGTGGCACGCAGCACACCATTATCCAAGCAGGGGGGCCGGAAGCAATGAGATTCTATCAATTAAGAAAAGCATACCCTAGTGGACTTTAATGGATTTTTATCGCGTGATTAAATTGAATTATAACTGCGGGATTTTATTTCATACGGTCCAACGCAACTCGACGTGAAATTAGTCAAAGCTCACGCCAATATTGGGACCAATACTTCTCGATCCACACGATAAACAAGTCGCATTTGCCACCAAAGTTGTTGCCAACGAACAGATGGTGCCTGTGACTTCTACCGCGTGAACTTAGGTTTATAATTGCCTATATTTTTTTCTCCGGAATGTAAAATATAGCGCAATCGTCTACATTGACGATGCCGAATTCACTCTTGCATTATTATCTTTTCTGTTCTTTACAGCATAATTTTACTGAACTCATATTCATAATGCCCATAATTCTCTCAAAGGTGTTAATGTTAAAGTCTGCCATTCCGCACTTTGCCAGCGTAGTGGACTATGATCTAAACCCATGCTTCATAATTGCATGCACACATCTGTGTCAGAAATTTTGATCTGGCATAGATTATAGATTGTATAACTTAAATATCACTTTAACAAATGCGATGATGCTAATGCGTCAAACTTGAAATTAGAAAATGAATTTTATCATAAAAAGTCAAGCGATGTTTGAAAACTTTTGAAAACAACTTTGAAACGCAACAAACAGGTACCTTGCCTAAGCGTTTTAGACCTCAATGCACGCAAACTGTTTAACATTTTCAGACCGCGACTGTATATTCGTTTTGATTCACTCTCGAATACACATTATTATCTTTTCTGTTCTTTACAGTATAATTTAAATCAATTAAGCTTTGTCTTAGTGAAACAATATTCATAATATCCATAAGACTGCCATTTCACACATAACCAGCATAGTAGACTATGACCTAAACCCATTTAAGGAGAGGAGACACGTGCTTAGTAATTGGTGTGCGTTAGTTGAAAACGATCATAGAATATTATCATACTTGTTAATATTATAAATTCGAAAGTGTGTTCGTTGTCCTTCAATAACGCCGCAACAGTGCAACCAAAATCGACTTGTATTTATATGCAAAGGTTTAGTTAAGTACCTGAAAAGTGACATAGACTACTTATTATCCCGGAAAATTAAGGAAATCACGTGGGAATCAAGAAAACTTATTCCATGCAGACGAAGCCGCAGGCATTAGCTAGTAATGAATATACCTTAGTTTTGAACGAAATCAAACACGAAAATGACAACATTTAACACAACTATGAAACTGTCGGAGCGCATCCGGCCGTTCGGTGTACTTTGTAGTTTGTAGCTGTATTAGCGAGCTGTCACTGTTCACTGGACCGTTACATTGCTCCGAAACTACTCATGCGACAAGAAACTCTTTATTGCTTTCCTAAAACTGGCAAATGTTTGAACAATACTTTTGTTACGGTTGCACACGATTACAAATTGATTTGTGATCGCTCGCGCTGACAGGATATTAAATTGGTTCTGAAAATAATTACTTTTCGATAACTAACCTTAGGATTTTTTAATTTATTCAAATCTGTATTGAAAAAATTACAAAAGCTAGCTAACCTAGCCTTATTACTGTGGGAATATAGCAAAAATACTAGTCTATGATATAAAAGTCTGTAATGACACAATATATTGTCTATGGACGTAGTTCATAGCTCATTCCTTCAGTTACTCTCATACATTCTTCTCACTCACTTAAACAATCATTCACCATTCATTTGCTCTTTGCTGTAGCCTGTACAATATTTTATTATTAAACAGACAGTCGTACAGTGCAGACGTCTTTTCTTTTCCCTGCGAGCTCATATACCAATAATTACTATATTTGTATACCCGCGTACGTGTATTTTATTTTACGGTTATTATGACTAACATGATAATAGTCGTCAAAGCCCGCCAACCCGCATATAGGAGCACCGTGGTGGGTCTAAGCTGTAATTCCTTCTCTCCTATAAGAGTGGAGGCCTGTGCCCAGCAGTGGGACGTTAATGGGCTGTTGTAGTGGTGCTTTGTGTATTTTATATCCGCGTGGATAGAAATCTTAGTTGCACTTCCATGCTGGACCGCCAGGCTGATCCATATAGTTATGGCTACACTGTCACATTACATCGCAAGTCTTGCGTAGCCTACACAAGACTTTTGCGATGTAATGTGAAACCATGATGTAGAATTTTAGACCTAATCCTAAACTTTTTAATGATAAGTCACATGACAAGGTTCAATAACATCTAAATTCTGCCAAATTTGAGTACCGATTTATGGACGCCCATATAACGGCCGTTGCAGTCGCCCGCGTCCTATATCTATGGAGGTATGTAGCCTTAAGTACATACTTGCATGGATTTTGGTTCGGCCTTTGTTTTTGCTCGCCTTTCGGACTGTCTACTGAAAATGATCTTTGAGTTTTCCCAGTAGCATAAACAGTGTTTTATGTCTCTAAGCCGTGCACGACAATTGACGGCCTGACAGCCGTTTTTGTCACGTGTCGCTCAGAACTAAGCTATAGGTAAGACCCGCAAAACCTGTAGAAGCTTTCGTCAGAGACGCATTAGGCGCAAGACCCACAGACGAATTAAAGAGGCTTGTAAGACAACAAAGCTCACCACTGCGCCAGAGAGGTCGTCTTTTATTAAACGAGGAGAACAGCACAGCAAAGTTTCCAAAACCATTGGCTAACTAGCTGTTAGTGTTGTAAACTTCAAGCTAACGACCAAACTTGTCTGAAATATGTTTCCATTATCCTCCATTCAATAAGTGAATCATTCTGTTCCCTCGAGATTTCCAAGTTTCATCGTCAAGCAACACGTTAAGGATTAATCATAGCTTGTTCTCGAACGATAAAACTATAGTTGGCACTTGCTGTGTCAAATTTAAATCCGCTGCTACCATGCACATAAATAGTCCATAATAAGTAATCATACGAGTGAACATACTGCTCTCATCATTTACAAATAAAACCACTATATTATACATAACTTGAAATTTTGCATGCACATTTTATCTCTTAACATCTCTATCTTTTAACACATATTTCCACTAAGGAAAGATTTTCATAAATTGTGACAATTTCCGAAAACAGCGGCGGGTTAGCTAGATTGTACCTAAATAGTACCACATAACTTTGCGTTCTTTTCGATGACACTGTCGTGATCGACTGGTCCAGTACTTTGACGATGAGGGACGTGGCCTGAAGCGTCTTCCACACGACGGAGGCAGTGCTGTTTTAACGTAAGTAAGTATAAAAAGTCTGCGAAACTCCGTCGAAAACGTGGAATTTTAGTTGTAAAGTTATAAACTTTTTCTACCGTACGACAGAATTACGGCACAAGTTAACTTGTGAACTTTGAATAGGGGAAAACAAAATATTTATAGCCATCGTAAATTGGGATGGCTGCCGATTGTGAAGTTTTTAACGGTGGGTTTTCCTAAATTCGGAGCGAAAATCCTATCACTTTGCATTCAAAACTTTTATGAGTTTTTCAGTTTCGCCAAATACATTATTATTATGTAGTTTCAGACTACATCTATAGGAACTTACTACTTACAAAAGGAGAAATTTTCAACGTACATCACTAACGGCTGGGTCTAGAAATATAAGATAACCTACTAGATGATACACGCGACTTTAAAAAAAAATATCCCGTATCATTTTCATTTCCAGGTCCACAACCTTACCCATGCAAAAATCACGTCGATCCGTAGCTCTGCTGAGACATAAATTAAGTTGTCCTCCACAATTACCTCCACCTATCGCAATTATAATATTAAGTATATGATCTAGGTATATGTATTTTCCTGCATAATCCACACCTCCACTGCCCCACTGCAGGATAACAAGATTATTCAACGGAATTTTTCATTTTAAACCTAAAACTACGTGGACGTAGGTAGTTGCGGGTTAGGATACCTTATAACATATGCAAGCGACACCAAATTTTTCATAAGGAATGTAAAGAAATAGGTAAAATATTTTATCTCTATTTGAGTAAAGCAAAAGAGTTCAACGCGATTATAATCTAACTCGCGAAATTGTAAACTATCGAAAGATTGTAAACCGTTCAATGTTCTGAGCATCAATTTTTGAAATATTCATTGTATTTACGTTTGCTTGTCTGTTTCTTATAGGTTAGGTTAGGGTTCGACATAAATAATCAGGTAGTACCCGGCCGCAGGCCGGGCACTTAGGTTCTATCGGGTTATTATAACTAACAGATTACAATTTACCGAAAAATAACGCGTTAAATTATAATCTTTCTACAGTTTGCAATTTCGCGAGTTAGATTATAATCTAACGGTTTTTACAATCTTATGGTGACATATATATATTATTATTACTAGCTAATACCCGCGACTTCTTCCGCGTGGAATAAGATTTTTATGTCCTACAGGAACTCTTTTTCTCCTCTAATTTTCCGAGATATAAATTAGCCTATGTCACTCTCCATAAAGTTACAGTTCTACAAACGAAAACAACTATTACAGCAATAACAAGACCATTATTACATATTTTACGAGTGATAATAAATTTTCATATAATGTACCTACCGTAAGATATTTTTAAAGCGCGAGCAAAACGAGATAAAATGTAGCCCCAGTAATTCCTAGCCACGGGGTGCTCGTAAAACAGTACTTACGCGTTTGTGAGTCATTCCCCTGGAGACGGGTGATAAACTCACATCTATACTAATATTATAAATGCGAAAGTTTGGATGGATGTATGGATGTATGGATGTATGGATTTTTATTACTCAATCACGCCCCAACACGAATCTGGCTGAAATTTGGCACAGAGATGTTTATAGTCTGGAATAGCATATAGGCAAATTAAATTTAAAGAAAATTAAAAGTAAAGATTTTAATTATTTTTAGGAAAATTAAAGAGTTCCCGCGGGTACCACAAAACCTGGATCCACGCGTACGAAGTCGCGGGCATTCGCTAGTCTACAATAAATACACTACACTACAGCTCTTATAAAAAAATTAGGCCGGTTTTGCTCGTACCAATTTCGTTTCTCGCTGATAAAAACTGCATACAATATGAAGACTTCAGTTACCTTTGAGAATATGGATAACTTTTAGCAGAGGCGTGCACGACATTGAGGCATAAAAGCATTGCTTATCCTAGTTAAAAAACTCAATGATAAATGATAAATGATTTATTTATGTCATGTAGGACAACTTGTGTCACTTATGAAACGTTAAGACTCTACCAATGCTTATTTTTCATCATGCTCTGCCTGAAAATATCTAACTAGGTATCTACCTAACCAATGCCTACCCTGGCTACGAATACTGTGTACGCCACTGACTCTTAGGCATGCAGGTTTCCTCACGATTTCGCTATTTAATGGCTTAAAAATCACGTAACTCCGCAAAGTTAAAGATACGTGCCCGGGGATCGAACCCTGGATAACCCAAAATAGAAGGGCGAGGTTTTTCACCACTAGCCAACTACTGTTTTATCTGTGATAAGACTGAGAAACACTCACGGCTTAGATTAACTCACAATACCGAAAAATATCATGAAAATTTAATACGTCCATGTGAAAAATGCAGCGGAATCCTGTACGAAGCCGGGACAAGTTGCTAGTGCTTTCAGAAATATACTTGTGTCTAGTCAATTAGCTGCTGCAAATAGCCATCCACGGTATTACAGTGTGCATAACCACCATCAGATAGCCATTGTGAAACCAGTCGGAGTTAATTTGAAAAGTTTCAAACTTTCAAGCCAGAAACCTGTCTGTCAACTCACTTAGCTCTTAAACTAGCTATCGGTTCCTAAAATAGCACCGGTAAAGGTTTAGCCCCACTTGAGATGCACGGAGCGACGGGACAAGAAGTAGCATATATTTTATTTGTCTAAGACTTTGTACGGAGTGCGTCTCGCACTACGTTTCCGTGCCAGCTCCATACAACCTTATACAAGTCATAATTAAAAAAAATAAACAAGTGAACTTAATTTAACGAATTAAAAAATACGACTGCCCCGCCATATTATTTTTGGAGTTTACCTCCTTAAGAAGCGATTTGCATATTTATTATAGCCTTTGGAATCTTATTCACATTTTTATTAAAAGATATTTTTTTGTGAATCACTGGATACTACTATGGTGTTATATATTTTTCGAATCTACTCATCATTTTCTAGATCATGATTATATAGTTAATCTTATTTTCGAATTTTTTTTTTCAATTTTAGTCTTTAATAAGCGACCATGGTCACCCTATCAATTTTTTTTTAATTTTACTAGCCTATGTCACCCGGAATAAGCTTCTAACGATACATCATTTATCAAAATCGGTTCAGGCGTATAGAAGTTATGGTGGAATATACAAACTCACATACATACATACATACATACATACATACATACATACATACATACCTACATACATACATACATACATACATACATACATATATACATACATTGTATGTATATATGTATGTATGTATGAACCCTGAAAACAATATACTCCTCTTTTCAGGCAGTCGTATAAAAACACGACTGCCCTGCCAAAAAACGAACTAAAAAGTTAAAAACCTAAATTAATCTAGTCAAATTAGAATGCTATTCACATTTTTATTAAACGATATTTTTTTGTGAATCACTGGATATTGAACAATAGTGTTATATATTTTTTGGAATCTACTCATCATTTTCTAGATGATGATTATATAGCTAATCTTATTTTCAAATATTTTTTTTCAACTTTAGTCTTTAATGCGGGACCATGGTCACCCCCATCATTTTTTTTTTAATTGTACTAGCTTATGTCACTTGGAATAAGCTAAGTATTCTAACGATACCTCATTTCTCAAAATCGGTTCAGGCGTTTAGAAGTTATGGTGGAATATAGTAAACTCACATACATACATGAACCCTGAAAACAATATACTCCTTTTTTCAAGCAGTCCTATAAAAATGAATACATGCCGCTATGAGCCGAACTTTTAGAGCTAGACCTTTAAAATCTGTTTCTATTTTATTGACGGTAAGGTGGTAACTAGCCTCAGCCGAGAACTCCCATCAGACCAGAGAAAATTCAGAAATTATAAATTCCCAAATTGAGCCTGCCCGGGATCTAACCCAGGACCTCCCAGCTATAAGACCATAGCGCCAGGGAGGTTACCAAGTAAATATTTTAAACACTTACCATGGGCCGAATTATGCCTTATTTTGTAGTTGTGCTTGCTTACCTTAAAACATAAAAGGGAATATAAGTTATGCATAAAGAAAGACTTGAAACCTTTTACCCTCCAAGGATTGCGTAGTGTATGACAAGTTTTTTTAAATTTATTTTTAATGTCTTCCTCCCGTTTTTCCTCCGTCATGGCGATCAGAGTCGGTTCTATGTCGGTAAGTACTCTGAATGGTTTTTTTTTTGCTCTAAATGAATAGGTGCTACCTACACTTAAGTGCAGTGTATCGGGGACAAGAGTATTACTTATACTACTACCTATTCAGACTATAAGACTAGTACCTATTCAGTGAACAAGACTATTACAGATAACTTATGCTACACTAGCTAATGCCCGCGACTTCGTATGCGTGGTTTGAGGTGTTTTTGGTTCCCGCGGGAACTCTTTAACTTCTGTGATAAAAGGTAGCCTATTTGCTATTCCAGACTATAATCTATCTCTGTGCCAAATTTCAGCCAGATCCGTTCAGCCGTTGGGGCGTGATTGAGTAACAAACATCCATACATACATATATATCCATACATCCATCCAAACTTTCGCATGTATAATATTATTAAGATAAAATCAGGTAGGTATATCTACTTTTTTTGCTATGCATTTCACTTTTTTTCGTTGTGTAACTTTCCTTAAGTTTTTCCTTTTTATTAAATATAATTTTTTTATACATTAAAGCTGTTGCTTGACGGTTAGATGAGGGACTTCTACCTCTAGTCTCTACATTAACAAGTCAGAATTTAAAAAAAAATAAAAACACGACTGCCCTGCCAAAAAACCTACTAAAAAGTTAAAAATCTAAATTAATCTAGTTAAATTAGAATCTTATTCGCATTTTTATTAAATGATATTTTTTGTGAATCACTGGATATTTAACTATAGGGTTATATATTTTTGGAGTCTACTCATCATTTTCTAGATGATGATTATATAGTTAATCTTATTTTCGAACTTTTTATTTCAACTTTAGTCTTTAATGCGGCACCATGGTCACCCCATCAATTTTTTTAAAAATTTTACTAGCCTATTTCACCCGGAATAAGCTGGGGATTCTAACGATATCTTATTTATCAAAATCGGTTCAGTCGTATAGAAGTTATGGTGGAATATACAAACTCACATACATACATACATACATGAACCCTGAAAACAATATACTCCTTTTTTCAGGCAGTCGTATAAAAGCAGCTCTGAGTCACTCGTTCATTGACTGACTCACCAACGCGACGCTCAGCCCAGACAGCAAAAATTTTGCTCAGAGGTTTCCTTCATTATGTAGATAAGGAATAAGGTTCTATCAGCGCACAGCTGAAACCACTAGACGGCTCGGGCTGAAATTTAGCATAGCTACCATCACCTAGACATCTGCTAAGAAAGTATTTTTGAAAATTCGACCTCTAAGGGGGTAAAATAGAGGTTTGAAGTTTGTGTACAGTCCCGCTAAGCTAGTATGCTAAGCTATAGCTAAGCTAAGAAATAAGCTAGTTCTTTATAAATTATCAAAAAACCGTATCAAAATCCAAACAGTAGTTGCTGATATTTTAGCACGAACATACAGACAAACTCAGCGGCGGTGGAACTTTGTTTTCTAATAATTATATTGATACATTGTATCCACAAGTCACAGCAGCACTTACTATATCGACTAAAAAATTAACATCCATTTATTATTCAGCATCAGAAGTAAACCCCAATCTCCATTGTCCTAGCCCTTGCGCGTTGGGGTGGAAGCTGGGGGATGATCCCTTACTAACAACAAAAGATGTTGCCAACGCATATACGTATCGATTGCACCCCGGTCCAAGCTTTCTGATTAATAATGTACTCGTACGTACTGGAATAGTTAACCTTCAAGTTTCAATCCATACTTCCATACTATCCATACTAATATTATAAATGCGAAAGTGTGTCTGTCTATCTGCTACGCTTTCACGGCGCATCTGTTCAATAGATTTTAATGAAATTTGGTACAGGGATAGTCTGTATCCCGGGGAAGGACATAGGCCACTTTTATCGGGCAAAATTAAAGAGTTTCCGCGGGAATCAAAAAACCTTAATCCACGTGGAAGAAGTCGCGGGCATCATCCATACAAATATAATAGTATAAATGCGAAAGTCTGTCTATCTGTCTGTCTGCTACTTAACCGATTAAGATGAAATTTGCTACAGATATAGGTAAAATCCCGGGGAAGGGCATAGGCTACTTATTATCCCGGAAAATTAAAGAGTTGACAAATTGAGAACATAAATCCTTAACTACAGCATTTGTATCTATTTAGTTGCGTAGTAGCTCTATATCAAATTGATCTAGCTAGAACGAAGCTATTTATTTACCATGTTAACATAAAACCCATAATAAAACAAATGATTAAGCCAGAGGTCACACGTAGTAACACCAGAGCTAAACAATGTTCATACAATGAGATACGATTATCCTATTCCCAAGGCCGATCCACATGAATACGATCATCAATGCGGCACCTCCACGACAGAGGCAGAAGGTATATGCAAAGGTATGTTATGCCAAAATACTGGACCGCAGAGTCCACTGAAAGAGTCAATTAAAATAAAATTATTTTTTCTACAATCTGGGTAGTTTATGTAAGTTCCCTTGCCAAAGTGCAGGACCGCTGGGTCCAAATTATTTATTTTTTAATCAAAGGATAGGCGAACGCTTGACGACAACCATGCTTAATATGAAGCAATGATGAGGTCTAGGTTGGAGCGCGCTAGCCTAGAAGATGCAAGGAGATACCATGAAATTGTGCTTTAATAGATGATGTAATCAGTTTAGGTATCTCGATTTGATATCGAGGGTGCAAGCAAGTGTGTGACTGTAATTTTGAGTATGAAGCAAAGTAGCAAAAGTGAAAATAACGAATGCGGCACATACATATTGAAACGTACCTTTCTGTTTTTGGCGCGAAGATTTTGTATTATTATAATATACATATTATAATAATACAAACCGTATGAGCGAGGCAGGATACAGATCCGCTTATGTCACCAGTGTCTTCATTAAAAAAAATTGAGTTAAGTGCACTATCTACTCCTAGACGCGCTAGTTGCATAATGGTATGAGTATGATGCTGATCCGTGGGCAGTCACGGCCGTTGTATATAAAGCTTATTTACTAATCACGAGTTTAGTAGTGACCATGAAATCTACTGTTATTGTGGTGTTCGCGCTGGTTGCTGCTTGCGCGGCCGCTCCTACATCTCCAGATGATCGTGAGTCTAATTATACGCAAAATTAGGAATTAGGCTTACACGCCATATTCTTGAGCCCTAGGCTTAACTGTTTAGGTTACGCCAGAGCAGCACAGTGTGATAATATGGCTTCCCACAGGGTTGTATTCTACAATAACTTTATATGAGTGAAATATAGTTTCCACATGAAATTTAAAATGAATTCGTAGTGTGCCACATCGAAGCTTTATAACTACCAAATAATTATTTTTGGTTTCTATCAATGAGTGTGCCAAGGCGGCACTGCGTTCCTGTATGCCCGTGATACTCAATGGTTTTGAGTTTTCGGCCATAGAGAAATAAACAACTTGTATTTATTCTGTGTGAGATCCATTTCTAATTAAATTTTTGATTATCTCTGCCAAGCTTTCCCAAATAGGCAGGTATATAAGTATTCTTTACTAGATGATGCACATAACTTCTCAAGCGTGGATCAAGATTTTGGATTCCTGTGGGAACTCTGTATTGTTGGTATTCTAGTGGAGAGTATTTGATGGCTTTAATCTTTTATTAAATTAGTTTAAAAGGGAAAAAGGGTTTAGTCAATCACACAGCTCTTACTTCCGATCAAAGACAACTTTATTTTTTCTCTATCATAGACCTTGACAAATATTACCGTAGACTATGCTACATGCCTCTTTTTAGGATAAAATAAAATGACAGATGACATCGACATTGACATGGCATGTGGTATCACTTTGATTTTGACAGCTAACCTATATTTACCCCAGGCAAACAAGAGCTTAAACATAATTTGAAATTTTAATTACACTATAATACTTTTATGTCAGAATTTTAAATTTACATATTTATATACAACATCAACCATTCTGACACCATGTATTGTTGGTATTCTATTTCTAGAGGAGAGTATTTGATGGCTTTAATCTTTTATTAAATTAGTTTAAAAGGGAAAAAGGGTTTAGTCAATCACACAGCTTTTACTTCCGATCAAAGACAACTTTATTAGACCTTGACAAATATTACCATAGACTATGCTACACTCCCTAATTTCGCGGGATAAAAAGTAGCCTATGTGTTCCCCGGGATACAACCTACCTCGGTACCAAATTTCGTCGAAATGATGGGCCAGGATAGCGTAGCAGACAGACAGAGACTTTAGCATTTATAATATTAGTATGAATTTTGGAAAATAGCATAGCCACAGAATACTTACTATTACTACAACGTACTATAACCTATTCGAAGAAGTATCTACAATAAATCTCTCTTACTATAAGTGCGAGGCGCATATAATATGAATAATGTCCTTCGAGTTATAATCTATAATTCTATACTAATATTATAAATGCGAAAGTTTGGATGTATGCGAAAGTTTGGATGTATGGATGTTTGTTACTCAATCACGCCCCAACGGCTGAACGGATCTGGCTGAAATTTGGCATAGAGATTATAGTCTAGAAAAGCACATTGTTTATCCCGGAAAATTAAGGAGTTCCCGGGGGAACCAAACAACCTCGAACCACGAAGACGAAGTCGCGGGCATTAGCTAGTAAAGACATAAAGTTCCATTGAGGCAGGTGATTAGTATGAAGGCAGTATTACCCTCACTATGTACTCAGAAGCAGTCTTCACTTACCCACTGTAGACTGGTCGATGCTACTACATATTTAAACCGAACAGGTTTCAGTCCCAATGATATGTTATAATAAAAATATGTGATCGAAACCGGTTGCGTCGTCTCATTAAGAGATGTGTGCGATTAAAGATATTGAGTAAGCTATAATCCAGATTAAATTGAGAGCGATCGATAAAAAAAGGCAATTATTGTACCGTTATATTATGTTAAAACATCTACGGATATGATGGCTTCCAACTCCAACTTAGACTGGCAGACGCAATGGATGATTTCTTTAGTAAGTATGTAGATTGACCGCCGTGCTAGGTTGGAACGTCCGACTTATTGGCTTATCTGTCGGTTATTAACTTAATACTCTGAGGGCTAATTTTTCAATCGTCAGATAAAGTTTGTCGGAGGAATAAATAGCATTTCTAACTGTCAAAAAATTTTACCCCCGTATTAGTAATAAACTGATATCAGTTAAGAACCGATTCTCAAGTATTGGTCAATTTATGCATGAGTTATAACAGATGTTTTAAATATCATAGAGATTGACCGATTCTTAGGTTAACTAACACCGGCCCTAGACCATAGCCCGGAGGGAAGCTAGAATCTGGCAAGTATTTCCACTCCCGTGCCTCGTACTCTGTCCAACGCCCGATCTACCTCCGGTTGTGTTGGATTGCCATCCCAACAAACTAATGACAGAGTAATAGGTATAAAAGAATGGACCTATATGTTTGTTCTCACACTTGTGATACACAAAATAAGTATATTTAGAAACGTTGACTTTGAATTCTTTATCGGTGCGATATCAAGTAAGACACGAAAAGAAGTCGTTGACAAAACTTTCAGTAACACTTATAAATAGAAAGTAGTCCCTAAAAGGGTTATATTCAGCTCGTAGGAATTTTACGCATTTGTATGCCCGAATACACGATAAAGCTATCAATATTTACGTCGTAAACGTAGCACCGACAATCCCATACCGTGAAAAGGGATACATTTGCCCCGAGGCGGGGTAACCTGGGCCACATGTTCTACTGAATAAATTCTACTGATTCAATCCGTATGGTTATCGGAATAAGAGTCTTAAATTACCATGTTCTTGTGAGGAGCGCTGTACGGTTGAAAAAAGCCAAAAGTGGAGGTCTAACGCGATATAAATTGCCCTCCCATGGAACCCGGTGTTTTACGAGGCAAAAACTTGTAATGCGAAATGCTTAAAGCGACCTTTGATATTAAGATTTTTTTTATTTTATTGCAAAATAGGTAAAGAAGCGCTTGACGAAACTTGAAAGAAGCCTTATTAAAAGCAATGATGAGGACTAGGTTTGAGTGTGCTTGAACTGTGGTTCGCTGTTCTGTGGTTGAACGTTGAACGCCTTTTATACTTTGTAGTGGTAGTAACTAAGACCATTGCAGGAAGGAAGAAAAAATAGATCTAGTATTAGGGAACTAGTAGAAAAAGATCTAACTAGAAAAGGTTTTTTTTTAAATTATGGACATGTTCAGTTTTTATGGCACCTTAAAAATATAATATTTTGAGAACCCTAGATCATAAAAAAACACTAAAAAAATTCTATTCCAAAAGGCCAAATTTGATCTGTTTTTGTACCAACTCTCTATATGAAAAGTAGCGATTGTTCTGTAAGCACAAATAAATGAATTTAGAACATCTCATTCTCCCATTCTCATTCTTCGCCTTTGACTATGACTCTCGATTTTTTTCCGAACAAGAAACCCTCAAAGTTTATTAAAATTGTAATAAGTTGTCTGGTAACCACGCCTACATAATCTAAAACCTCAGTCAGTTTTTGCTGGTATATCCCATCTCCCATTCCAAACTAATTACGATCTAAACCATTTCTTTTTTCAAAAAATATCGGTTAGTTTGGGCGACTTAATAATATACGTCCAATAGGTTTAAAATAAATCAATTTCAGTTTTTTACCGATTTGGAACGAATGTTAGGTAGAAGTAGGTTGCAATGAGTTCATTCGTGCTTAAAATAAAATAGTTTCCCTTTATGCTTTGCTCGATGACGCCCGCAACTTCATCCGCGTGGATTTTGGTTTAAAAATATGATTTTCCGGGGTATAAAGTAGCCTATGTGTTATTCCAGACTATTATCTATGTGGCAAATTTCATCAAGATCCGCTTAGCCGTTCCGGCACGATTGAGTAGCAAAAATCCATCTATCCATCCATCCAAACTTTCGCATTTATCATATTAGTATAGATACTTCCATACACTCTAATTTTGGAAATAATCCCATTTAATCTGAAACTTGGGCATTCCAAACACATGCCGTACGCAGTCGTGCGGCATTTAACAGAGTTTAGGTTCGGGCCCATTTCCCGGACCTATTATACGGAAAGCCTAGGTTTCAAAGGAAATTAGGAGGGTCCAACGCGGTAGGGCGATTTCGAGGGATGAACAGTATGTTTCCATTAATATTATAGCTGACTGAACTTAAATAACTTATGAACAAAATGGATACGGGATACTGAATTTAGGTGGCCATGCTTCCGACTTAAGCCGGACATGATTGTCTTTTTATAAGACTGCCTGAAAAAAGGAGTATATTGTTTTCAGGGTTCATGTATGTGTGTACGTATGTATGTATGTATGTATGTATGTATGTGAGTTTGTATATTACACCATAACTTCTATACGCCTAAACCGATTTTGATAAATGAGGTATCGTTAGAATCTCTAGGTTATTCCGGGTGACATAGGCTAGTAAGATTTTTTTTTAAATTGATGGGGTGACCATGGTCCCGCATTAAAGACCAAAATTGAAAAAAAATATTCGAAAATAAGATTAACTATATAATCATCATCTAGAACATGATGAGTAGATTCACAAAAAAATATCATTTAATAAAAAATGTGAATAAGATTCCAAAGGCTATGTAAGCAAATCGCTTCTTATGAAGGTAAACTCCAAAAATAGCAGTCGTAGTTTTTAATTCGTTAAATTAATTTCACTTGTTACTGTCGTGCCCGGCCAAATATCTATGTGCACCGCTTTTGAGGCATTTTTCCTATGCAGGGCCTGCTATATGAGCGAAGCAATGCGGTTTACTTTACTTAATAAAGTTCCACAAAACCTAATTTCCGACTTTTTAAAAGGTTGGGCTATTAAATAAGATATGACCGTATAAGGATATCGGACCTAATATTTGAATCGGACCACTTTGAAGCACGATAGGTAGCTAGCTATATTAGACGCTATATAAATAAACAGGCTGATGCCCGCGACTACGTCCGCGTGGATTGAGTTCTTTTGTATCCCGCGGGAACTCCTTAATTTTCCGGGATAAATAGGAGCCTATGTGTTATTCTAGACTATAATCTATCTCTGTGCCAAATTTCACCCAAATCCGTTCAGCCGCTCGGGCGTGATTGGGTAACAAACATCCATCCATCCATACATAGATCCATCCACATTTATAATATCTATTAGTATAGATGCTACAAAAATAGCACCGAGGAGTCCGACTTTAGTATTATAGAGCTTGGCAACCCTACACTGAATAGCTTGGTTCAATTTTCTCTGCATTTCCAATTATTTTAAGGTACGGAAACAGATATCAGTAGAAATGATCAAAAATGGTAAAATGTGTCTGTCCTTAATTGGCTCGGACTGAATTCTTTACGTGGATATCAAAGTGGAATTCAAAACTGTCAAAGATAATAATGATATCGATGTCCCTATCGATAAAATGCCGGAGTAACGATTGGTGGGTGGTTCTCTGGTCATATGATGCCCGTCCTAGATACTTAAGTTTAAGTTTTAAATGCCTTTTGATAGCAAAATGAAGCTTATCTTGGACACCTTGCGCCTAAACTAGCGGCACGCTATGATGGCCGGTTTGACGTTTGTCCGCTCATGAAGTTCCGTATTAATTGATAACGACTTTGAAGGAAATAATTGTATTACTTTATTGACGATAGTGATGTGCAGAGATTCATAAATTTTATCGAATGTAGTTTTAGGTTTAGGACTCAAAATTTATTTATTAAATTGATTTCTTAAATGTATACAAGTGTAGAAAAATCAGTTTGCACCATTTAAGGGGTGAATGTACTTGTGAATATGAACAATTTTCACTATGTGGACAAACCTCTGAAATCGCAAAAAAATATCAATAAATTTTTAAAAATGGAATCTAATACGATCGTCACATAGGATCGCTGGCTAGCACAACTACTACCTCCGGCAAACTCGCGTCAATGCTCAATGCAAAACAAAGCAGTTTCGAATTGACGTTGCTTCGAAAAGTATAAACTGTCAGTGCAATGCGATTGTGATATAGTTTTGACCTGGCTTTGGATTTCAAATATTGATACTGCATTACTGTTGACCCTTGCTCGTTAATTTGGACTCTGTTCAAGCCCTTTGTTGTGGATTTCGTCGATATGACCGAACGTACGCAGAGAACTGTTCTAAATAGTCAGACACGTGAGTTCGTAATACGCCTTCGTAACTATTTCGATCGTGAAGCTCAAAATGGAGGGCCAATTTTACCTATAACGTCAGTGGTTGAACGCGTAGCTGATGCGCTTAATATTGGACAACGAACTGTTAGACGGATAACTAAAAAAAAATATGGCGAGACTGGCACAGAAGAAAATAAACTTCACACACCAAAAAAGAGAAAACGAGCAAAACCAGTCGTAGGCATCGATAGCTTTGATGCCGATGCTATCCGAAGACATGTTTACGGCTACTATTTACAGAAGGAGTATCCAACAAGAAAAAAGTTGGTGCATTCACTGAAGGAAGCTGGATTATTCTTCGGTGGGGAAAGTTCTTTAACGAAGATTTTGAAGACCATTGGATTTCGATACAAAAAATGTAACAAACGCAAAATATTGATGGAAAGATTTGATATAGCGATGGCAAGGTATACTTTTTTACGGCAAGTGAAAGAAATCAAAAATTGGCAAAATGTTGTGTTCTTGGATGAAACATGGCTTAATGCTAACCATACTGTAGGCCGTTCTTGGAACGATGACACAGCAGCATCTACTTCCAAAGTTCCTGTAGGAAAAGGATCGCGACTTATAATTTGTCACGCCGGAACCATCAACGGGTTTGTCGAAGGTTCTCTCATGGCTTTTGCGTCAAAAACCACTGGAGACTATCATGAAGACATGAATGGAGAAAAGTTTACTGAATGGTTTACCTCAATGTTGTGTAGCCTCCCTGAACCATCTATTATAATTATGGACAACGCCCCATACCACTCGATGCAAATTGACAAGCCACCTGCCCAATCCCAAAAGAAAGCTGATATCGTCGCATGGCTTCGTAAAAATGGCGTAGATGCAAACATGAATATGTTAAAAGCGGAATTAGTACGTCTTTTAAAAGAAAACAAACCAACCAAGATCCGATACGTCATTGACGAAATAGCATTAGAACATGGGCACAGAGTTATACGGTTACCGCCTTACCATTGTGAGTATAATGCGATTGAGTTGGTGTGGGCTCAAATTATGGGATATGCTGCAAGACACAATACAGAACCCCCATTTACCACAAAAAAAATGCTAAAATTATTAGAAGAAGCTTGTGAACATGTGACTAAAGGAGACTGGGAAAAGGTTGTGAATAGAACTGTTAAATTAATAAGGGAAGATTATGAAAGAGATGTGAAAATAGATAATATTATAGAAAACGAACATATAATTATTAATGTATGTGATGATAGCAGTGACGACAGTGAAAATAGTAGTATGGACGAATCTGATTAATTATGGCCTTTTGTGGCACCTTTTTTGGTATCTTTTGTATTCATATGTTTCTTGTGTGCATATAAAGTATGTATATTCATTTTCGTTCAAATATTCAGTTCGTTCAAATAAATTAAATAAACATATACATTTTTGTTTTATTAAACCTATTTAATCAGGTACAAAAACAAAACTTAATTGTTTTTTGTTCGAGAATAAATTGACATTCCACATCACTATTGTAATGTGTCAAACCGGCCATCATAGCGTGCCGCTGATATAATCGTGTGAGAAAATCGTAACCGTAAACGTTTGTCAAACCTATAATTCGAACTGTTTATCGAGGTCATAGATGTCTGCATGTCAGAAAATATGAATGAATTCCTTAAACAGTTCGAGTAATACGTTTTGAATTCTCAAAATATGATTCCGATTTTCTTAGACAATTGGGCCTCTTCTCAGATTTTAACTTTTTAGTATTTTTATCACCAACAAAATTATACTTATCTACTCAGTATGAACAAAGAAATATTATCGAACTAAATGGGAACCAAGAAACCGTTTTATTTAGATAGATTTGCAATATTTTTGTTCGGATTCCGAACTATCACAAATCAAAGGGCAGTTATACCAAACTGTTAATATATTTCTTACCCAGGGAAATCATGAGCAAGAAATAGTAATATCATAACATTCTCAATACCACGTGTATCAGCTTAAATGTAAAGTACTATAAATTCAGAAAATTGTAATCCCTTTATCGAGCGGACCCATTGTGCCCTTTGTTGGGATCCAAACAAGAATTGGGTCGGATAAAGCTTGAGCCTAATTCTATGGAGATTTGAACGTTTTAGAATTTGAATAATGTCGGAAATATTAAACACGTATGCTTAGGGGATTTATAATTGGGGGACAAAATATTAAGTTCTTAGGCCGCGTGAGCTTACGAATTTTTTTGAATTCTTAATTTACGACTGTTCTCTAATGAATGTAAGTTCATGGGTCATTTAGTTTTAAAAAAAAACAACATTTACTTAGCTTTACATTGTGACAACTTAGGTACAACATAAATAATATGGAACTGCAGATAACGTTTCATATTTCTTCAAGAAAACAGGAATGTTAAAGCCACAGAGCACAAATCACTATCCAGGATGAATTACATCCCAGAATATGTTTCTAGGAAACATTGCAATCACGGTTAAAAAAATATAGCATCTTAAAATAAAATAACAGACGCAGGATAAAAATGAACGTCTTTTTCCTAACACTAACTTTTATAGTAAATTATGTGGTATATATAAGTTTATAGTTAAAAATCTGTCTGGAGTTAGACGAGAGGGCGGCGGTCATCCAAGCGAGACTGCTGCTCTATGCGTAGAACCCTCGTTTACCTCACAAGGGTAAACGAGGGTGGGTAGAAAGCAGCTGGTCTCGTAATCATTTTAAATATTTAGAACAAAAAGTAATAAATGCGATGACTTTTGTAATATAGAGCTTTGTTCAAAGTTTCAAACAACTGACTATTCCTTACATGGTTAAAGAACAGTCCACATCCAAAATGTTTGGGACTGTCACTGCAGTTATTTTTAATGTACACTATAATTTTTGGAGTTAACCGTTAGAATCGATTTGCATCATATAATATAAGCCCGGGGTATGAAAAATTATGGGGAGTACCATGACTTTATGTTTCCATGTTAACACTTGTAAATTATGTTTCCATGACTATGTCATGTATTTTGATGAATATAAATTATATAATTAATATGGTTATGTGTATCAAGCATGCTTTCAGTAATATAAATAAGGAACTTCGTTCTAAAAGTGCGTTCATTTACTAATCTATAAATTTTATCATCGTCCGTAAAGAGTAAACTCCAGTCGTGCGTCGGAGCTGGCACACACAATTTTTTTTTGTAAAAGCGCAACAACCATATTTTTGTTGCTATCTGCTCTTAAAAGTGCGATGCAGTTCGCTCAGCATACTAAAATTCTACATCAATGTCGCTCAGTAATATTACTTATATTCTTAATTTTTTTTTCCTTCACGTTGTTTCATAAAGAAAGCATAGGTCCCTGGATTCCAAAGATTCTCAATAATCATACTTATCTAATATAACAGACGCGAAAGTGTGTTTGTCTGTTGGTTTGTCCTTCAATCACGCCGCAACGGAGCAACGGATCGACGTGATTTTTGGCATGGGTATATAGGTTGGAGAGGGACATAGGATACTTTTATCTCGGAAAATTAAGGAGCTCCCGCGCGAAGTCGCGAGCATCAGCTAGTTCATAATATCTCTCAAATGTCTCTCTGCAGCCCACAGCAACTAAGTAGAGTTAAAATCCCGGCTCAATTTGTTAGGAAATTGGGATAAATAACGAGCTAATAAACGCAAATCTGTTGTAGCATCGGAACAGACTTCATCAGCCTTCACTATATGGAAACAGTCCCTTTGACAATACCCGCGTTGACGCGTGGTTTCACATCACAGATATATTAGTCGTGTGTATGGTAACCATGCTGAATTTTAAAACAGGACATTAAAAACAATTTTTTTTATTGCCTTAGTTTCTTAATTGAAACTGTTATTGTTAAAATGTAGTGTAGGTGTTAAGCACAAAAAATGTATTTAACTTTAATGAAAAATAAAAGCTCTTTTTATTTTTATTTATTTAGTTTCTCATTTGGGTATTTGACAACTAGTCAAATCAGCAACTTTATTTTCAAACGTCAAAATGCGTGCTTAATATGGGGTTTTGTATGAAATACTGAATAGTGACGTCATCAAAGTTCGACGCACTCTTTTACTTTAATCGATAGTTTGAAATAGCTATTCAACATGAATCTAACAGGGGACGCGGATATTACGACTTTTGGGAGATTCTCTATTTAATAATCACAAAAAAAAATATTTATTTCAATAGTTGTCAAATACCCAATTAGGGATTATAATATTTCGTATATGAAAGTAACATAATTTGTCGTTTTACAATTGAGATATTTTTACAAGAATCTGAAAATATACGTAAGTATCTATTCACTTTTCAAAATCATTTTCATCGCTATTTGTAAGTAGTCAAAAACGCCAGTTTTCAGTTACAAGTTAGTTTCAGAATAACTTCAAAAGTGCCTAATTTTCCAATTGTAAAAATCAATTGCTGCACTGAATTCTAATTATCGATTAAATGATAAGAAACTGTGTTTTAGAAAACATGTTTGAAAAAAATAAAGTATAAGGTCAACCTAGCCGTATCAAATGAGTGCATGCAATTACGTACACTAACCTTTTTACATCCACACAATATCAGTCGCTATAGCCATATGAACAGAGGTTACATTGGCGTATTCGACCTAACATGGGCACATTGGGTCGAAGTCATGGTTGCAATTACCGCGGCGAATGTGTCGTTTGGTCGTTGTTGCATCTATACGTGTAGATATATAAGGGCCATTCGCTAGTCGCTACGTGGTAAAATACCCACAATTCTAGCTTTTTATAGTCCCACAAACTTATTTAACCCGGTAACAGCGTCACTAGTAGATATGAAAAATAAAATTAAAAAAACTTAACAGGCATAAAGATTAGTTCCAGTTTTGGCCACCACCGGGTCACATAAAGTTTGACGGACTGTATCGCTTATTGAAAGAGACAATTTGTGATAAAGAAAGAAAAAAACATTTGACTGGAAGATGTAAATTAGATAATAACTTGCCATAGGTAGATTTTATATAGAATCCTCATTATAAGACCTTCCTAACTTTATGTCGTCATATTAAGTACTAACCTATTAATTTAGTATATTTTTTTTATTATTTATTTAAAAAAACTGACATTAGAAAAGAAGTGATGATCTTCAAACGGCTGAACAGATTTTCTGGAATCATAGATAAGAACCCTCTCAATCAAGTTACCTTTTAAAAAAACAAAACCAAATCAAAATCGGTTCATCCGTTTGGAAGATACGAAATGAATATTTTCTCGATTTCTTTTTAAAATAATAGTAGGTAGTATATTTACACTCAAAACAGAAATATCGAACGAAATAATCATGCAGAACATCGATATTTAAACTGATTTTATTACCAAACCTAAACTGCGTTTACGCGATAATATACCTTCCTGCTTTGCCAATTGGGTATAGCATAAAAAACCTTGCTTCCTTTCGGATTTTTTATTGAATATTTAAAATATACGTTTAACTCATGATACTTTATCATACTGTAAAGTTTCGTCGCCTGAGGAATTATTGCTGGGGTCAACTAGCTTTATTGCATAGACTATAGGTACTACAACTATTAAATTGTAGAGCTCTTGTGGTAGTATCATGAAAAGTTATTATAAAGCTTCGTTCCTTGTGGCCGTGTTGAATGGAGTTCTCACGCACAGAGGCTATTAACTTTTATGTTTTATGTTAATGCTAGTTATAGTTACCTTGTTCGATAGCTATTATTTTCGAATACGGATTGACTTTATGTTTACTTGACTACTTTGGTTACTCCAGTGTTTGGCAAAGCACCGTTTTGTGGGGCAGAGCTGCTGATATACAAACTATTTTTATTTTGCAAAAAAGAGCCATCAACATAACCTAACCATTAGATCAGTTTATACCTTAACTAAGATCAGGCGAGTCCGTCATCAATCATCATACACTAGTTTTGAGAGTTGAGAGTTCGAGGCCTTACTTCTGTGTTCTGTGCTTTATACTAGACTATTGACTAATTTCTTAGAGACATCGTTGTTTAGAAGCGATCTTACAATCTAAGAAGACTTTGCATCCAGCGCCCCTACATAATGTAACATTTTACCTACTTATTGAAAAGAGCAGCTAGTGAGTTTCTTGCCGGCTCATATCAGTAATATCATGCCGAAACGGTGGTAGAGTCAAAATTAGACGTAGTCATAAAAGACAATGTATGTACCCTTTGTACATAGCAAAATTCGATGTCCAAACGGTGAAAATCTGTGTAGAAGAGGAATATCTCCCAATACAAATAGCGTATACGCAATTAAAAACCCGCCAACTGAACCAGAACACTGAATAGATCTGCTCAGCCAATATTCGAATTCAATGATCGTCGACTGACCAGCCCCTTGTAATCCAATACTACACATTCTCTTGTTCCCTGTTTTTAATTTAAAATCCAACAAACTGCTAGTTGCAAGCATTAGGGTGCCTTTCCAAAAGAGACATGTGCTGCTGAATGAACTAGAAGTTTAATTCGCTATAATCCGCTACAGTAGACAAATCTGTGTGGTACAGTGCGTGTCTTTCACCTGCAGCATGCGACACCCACCACCCAGCAATTCGCACAGGCACAACACCACACCACACAAATCCTCCAAATCACTCTCAACGTACGTTTCACTCCGACACCGGGGTATCTTCAGGAGATGTTGACTCGACAATGCATGATTGTGTTCTTCTTCTAGTCCATCCATAGCTTAGCTACGTAGCACGTAGCACATCTTTGGTGGAAATGCACCCTTATATCCTCACTCTCGGGCTGCGATGCCATATAGTTCGAGAGCTGGCGATAAAAATCGGCAATAGTTTTAAAATGGCCCATAATTCAATATGATTTAGTATTGAGGGTGTATATTCGCAAGTTACACCACGATTAGATAGTATGGATCCTACTGTTATGGATGGGTCATGGACTCATGGTCGATCCAGAAGCTTGCTAAGCATTGACAAACATAAACACGTGAAGGAACGTGGAAGTTTGCAAGATGCTTAGTTACTTAGTTGGAGTTTTTATCAGGAAACTCGCCGCGCTGGTATACGGTGCGCATAACTCCTCACCCCTACACTAAAACTAAAATATGAATTTTTCATTCTATAAAGTATAGTTTATATTCAGGAGTGCACTTACACCGCGTATATCTTGAACCGTAAAGATGATGATTTAGGTGCTAAAAGAGCTAGGGATATAAGTAAGTACCTACTGCTTTACATAGAGTAGGTCTTGATAAATTGCCATTGCGTTATAGCCTTTAATGTTTGAGTACCAAGATTTTGACGTAAGTATGACGTGGATTCCTCGGGTTTTCTATTTTTTTGTAGTTTCCTTTATGGTGTGACTAGTCTACTAGTAGACAGACATCGGCTAAGACAGGATTTTTGAAAATTCAACCCCTAAGGGGGCGGAATAGGGGTTTGAAAATTGTGTAGTCCTCGCACACGAAGTCGCTGGCAAAAGCTAATATCTAATTAATTATACATAATAAGTAAAAATAAAAGCTTTTTTGTCATAGGAGAAATTACAATCGCCGAGATAAATTTTATATTTACCTACTTGGATAATATACTTAATCTAAAGCTATTTTCAGATAATCATGTACATTTAATTATTATAGCTAATCCTTTATAATACCTCCCGCTGTTCTTTGAACCTGTATAGAATAGAATTTATATTCTCAAGAAGGTTTCAAACAAGAAAGGGACTAGGTATATCACTATAATTAGTAATCATGATAATCATTTCTTTCATTAAAAGTATATTTTTTTGCTCCGTTTAGTAAACTGGCTCTTTCATGCCACTTCTCCCCTATGTTTAACAAAATGGAAGCCCCAGCGGGTGGCGATACAGCTAGTCCATAAATTATTTGTACAATTAAAATACTTGCAGCACGTATTGCCTAAATCGGATACAAAGCCAAGTAAAGATGGTCTAAAAAGTAGTAGGTAGGTTGCCTTTATGACATAAACCTTGGTAATGACTAATGAGTTGATCTTATTCCCTCAACCCAGTAGGATCCGCTAACTGGATCCATCAGTGGATTGAATAGCACTCCGGAATTCACTGTTGATAGTTCCAATTCGTTTTAAGATAAGTGATACTGTTAGATGGTGATAATAACCCGGCTGAGTTTGCTGTGTGCGTGTGAGGGTTCTTCTCAGTCCAGTCAGTGGTGCGTTTGAAATATCAAGACCCTTTAACATTTTAAGTATCTCCATTATGTCGAGAACAAAGCTCCCCCCCCGTTTGTGTAAGCAAATCGTAATCGTTTGTTAAATATAATTCGACTTGTTTATGGAATTCAAAGATGCCTGTATGTCAAAAAGCATCTATGAACTCAAGAAACAGTTCAAGTTATACATTTTAATTTGTCAAATGATTACGATTAGCTTAGTCAATTGGCCTCTGATTGTTTTACGGTATTTAAACAGTGGTTAAACTCAATGATCGACTTTGAAAAAAATGTGTTGGTAAGTAGCCACAGATTAATTTTTGTTCGAAGGCGCTGCCTGGAAATAAAGATAAATATTAAATACCGTATATTTGCCTGCACGTTATTTAGATCTACACTACTGCTGCAATTCTAGCAACTCTAGCAACCTACAAGCTACAAGGTTCAAACAAATACAGCTCTTAAGTTTTGCTAAAATACTACAACAATATTGCTAAAATACGTTAACGAAAGCATTAAACAATAAATGAAAATGAAAAATGTCAAATTTTCGTGCTCCACCGGGTGCGGCTCTTGAACCTTTATGCCATATAGAAAATTTATTACCAAAATCATAACGAATATAATATGGGCAGGGGTCACGCGTTAATTACGTTTCGTTATTTCCGACTACGGACGGTGTAACTGCCCTCGGTCACGTGTAAAATAACGTTATTTTTCATATAATATAATAGCTGCCAAATTATGGTTTTATTGCGAATGTTATTACAATTCCTGCGTTTGTAATAAGTTACAGCAATTTTATTTATTTATTTCATTTATATGATTTTACCACTGAGCAAGGAAATAAGAATAAACAAAGTTACACTTCTATGCTATTTGGTAAGAAGCAAGGTCTCACAACACAAGTATAGTAAAAATCCGAAAATCGTTAATTATTAGGATTCCGTACGCTTAGGGTGTTGAATTTTTTGTCAGGCCGCGCTACCAGTTTGGCGCCACATTATGTAAGCCAGTTATTTCACAGCTGATTACGTGTTATGACATCTTTCACGTAATTTACTAACATTATGGGGAAATCGAAAACATAGGAGATACCAGGGAAACTGTCTTAGGAAAAATTAAAAGTCTTTAAATTCGGCGTGTTTTTAAAAAAAATGTATTTCGGTGCATATCTCCGTGGTTTCTGAACCGATTTGATTTTTTTTATCACTCCTTAGAGGATGCTTTCGAGTTGGTAAAAAAATCTGACCCCAATTCCTCAATCCTGATACTAAAAGGTTAAAAATAAAAATTATTTCCAAAAAACGGACTTCCAAAGCCACAGCCACTTCCAGAGCCTGATGCCTGACTTTGCCTTTGTTATACCTACTCGCCCGACTTCAACATAGTGTTTTATGGGACCACCTCGAGAGCTTCCTCTAAGGACTGAAAAAAAATATTTTCAAATCGGTTCAGAAACCACGGAGATATGCACCGACATACATAAAAAAAAAATACGCGCCGAATTGAGAACCTTTTTTGGAAGTCGTTTAAAAATGGTTCTCAATTCGGCGCAGCAGATGGGCAGCATTTAGTATGTTTTGCGCACTAAATTCAGCGCAATGATTCTATAGAAATCATTAGAAATCCCTCCACAATCAATCAGAGCCACGTGTGTACGCAACCGATATCGTTTGTCATACTCATATTATCTCTACGTCGACGCCCGCTGGCGCTCAACGTTGACGGGCTATTCATTATTTTCTACCACCATTTACTATTGGCCATTACAGCACTAGGGTGTAATGTTGCGAATATAATAGCGTACGTCATAAATTTTCCGGATAATAAATTCGATGTCTCGACTAAATACACTACAATTTATTGTATACTGGATGATGCCCACGACTTCGTCCGCGTGGACTAATTTTTGTGATTCCCGCGGGAAGTCTTTAATTTTCTGGGATAAAAAGTACCCTATGTCCTTTCCCTGGATACAAACTATCCCTATATCAAATTACATCAAAATCTGTTGAAGAGATAGTTTTTTATTCCCACGGGAACTCATAAATTTTCCGGGATAAAAATAGCCTATGTCCTTCCCCGGGATACAACCTATCCCTGAACCATCATCAAAATCGGTTGAACAGATGGGCCGTGAAAGCGTAGTAGACATACAGACACACTTTCGCATTTATAATAAGTATTAGTATGGATATGGATGATCAGTAGTATAATAATCATCTGATAATACCTCTAGCGTGTTGTAAAATATGCTTAAGTAACTATGTATTATTATATTTAAAAAAATAAAAAAGAAGTAAAAAAATAAATAACTATTAATACTATATAATGTATATTATATTATAGTATCGATAATTCGCTTCTTTTATAATGATAAGGGTTTTTGGCCATAGACTTCAGACACCCTTGGAAACACTATGAAGATGAATGAACTAGAATTTTAATTCGCTATAATAACGCAGTAATTTGGTGCTCAAAAAGGGGGTTATCTGGAAAGTTTCTCAGGAGTTTTGGTAATTGGTGTATTTGGTTGCCTAGGTGATTGAGTAACAAACATCCATCCATACATCCAAACTTTCGCATTTATAATATTAAGTATTGCTTAAAAAGCACATAACTCCGAAAAGCTGTTAGAATGCGTGTCCGATAATCAATCCCTCTGCCACCCGAATAGGAATTCGATGTCTAGGATCCTACTATTACCTATTCTGTGGTCTAGGTGGTCTTAACTTACCTAACTACCCCCGCTCTGTTAGTATAGCCCGAAGATTATGTTAGCAATGTAGACTAGCCATTAGGAAGTAAATAAGAAGAGAAGAGTAGAGTAATAAAACCGTAAGGACACAGATAAATGCGCACTTTCTTACCTAGGGTTAATTTATTTGGGTTCGCTCCCGATTACCTGGAGAGCTTTTGTAGATAGATTTGTGAGCTCTAGATTTATTGATGCTATAATTAACCCTGTTGATTACTATCTGAACCATCCCTAAGATCTGAACACGTTAAGTAATTATTTACCTAATTAATTGTAAGTAGGTATTAGTAAATTATCAGGGTAGGGAGGGGCTTTGTATGGCATGTGATTTTTATAATAGAATTTTAAAAAGTAGAATCTTAACTCGTACATCTAAACAAGTCATAATTAACAAAATTAAAAAACACGACTGCCCTGCAAAAAAATATTTAATATACCTAGTAAAATATAATCTTATTCACATTTTTATTAAATGATATTTTTTTTGTGAATCAATGAATATTGAACTATAGTGTTATTTATTTTTGGAATCTACTCATCATTTTCTAGACGATGATTATATAGTTAATCTTATTTTCGATTATTTTTTCAACTTTAGTCTTTAATGTGGGACCATGGTCACCCCATCAATTTTTTTTAAATTTTACTAGCCTATGTCACCCGGGATAAGCTAGGGATTCTAACGATACCTCATTTATCAAAATCGGTTCAGGCGTATAGAAGTTATTGTGGAATATACAAACTCACATAAGTACATACATACATACATGAACCCTGAAAACAATATACTCCTTGTTTCAGACAGTCGTATAATAAAAGGAAAAGGCCCACTCAAGCCTGAAATCTGTATTTTTTTATTCCTCTACGTTAGCCCTTGACTGCGATGACCTGATGGTAAGTCATGATGCAGTCTAAGATGGTAGCGGGATAACCTGGTGAAATGGCAAAGAAATTATAAATACCCAAATTGGTCGAACCGCGACCTCCCACGTTAAGGCAACAGCGCTAAACACTGCGCCAGGGAGGTCGTCAAAAATAAAAAAACAAAAATAGAATCAAAAATATCGAATGAAAAACTTTGGAGCTTAAATCCATATTAAAAAAAATTTAGTGCAAATGTAGTTTATTACCTTTCCATGGCTACTGAACCGATGTTTATATAAAGAGATAGCTTGCATTGCTTGGGGACAAACATTGGCTATGATTTTTATCCCGTACAATCAAAAGTTATCAGTGGATTTGAAAACCCAAATCCCAATGTGGCTGCAACCTATCTCCGTACCAAATTTCATCAAAATCGGTTAAACAGATAGGCCGTGAAAGCGTAGCTGGCAGAAAGACAGATATACTAATGGCCAGACACTTTCTTTATTATGGATTACGCTATATAAAACCCCGTCTTTTCAAAATACCTAATAGGGCTGAAGGGCTATTACAGTCTGAAGGCTTTTGAGTTGAGATTCGACAAAATGTGGGTGTTTTGCTAAAGCTCTTACATTCTAAGAAAATATTAGGAATTAGGATAACATCCCAAACGAAGAAGCCGCTACGGTAGAAATTAATCTGATTAATCCGCGAAAGTTATTTCACTGTACAAAAGCTCTGAAGTCTGAATGAATCACGAAAAATCGATGAAGCCGTACTGCTTGTAAACAAACTTTGAACGTAAACTTGTTCTTACCGGTCTCATACTAAACTAACGTTTTTTCTGAATCCCGGGATGTATTTTGTCGATAGAGTTATTCTGCTGATCCCATTAGAAAGCTCTAAATGACATTTAGAGCTTTCTCATTCTCAGCATCAACTCGAAAATCTATCGAAATCGGATAGGTATAGTTACTAGCGCAATATCAATAAATTATTACGTGAATAATGGTTCGTATCCCCCTCAATAAAATAGATAGTAAGGTGAGATAGGATTGTGCTATACCTATTCATTGAGTATATCTATATCAGTAGATGTTTTTCAAAATATAACTAAGTACTTACTGCTTACTGAAATGTACCTATATGGACACTGCTCGAAGTATAGCGTGGACATTCTTGTCCAATGTCTATGAAAGTAAATACAATGTAAATGTAATAACCCGGGTATCTTTAAATCAAGAGTAAATAGACATCTTCTAGTCAAGTTTTTGGTACACTACTCCAGTCTCACGTCTGGTACTAAGACAACTTGTGCACTGTGCCACAAACGAACACAATTTATGTAAGCAACTGAAAGAACCAGAAAGAACAAACAGTCCAATGGGATTTTTAAACTTGAATCTACGCGAACGAAGCCGTGGGCATCATCTAGTGTAATATTAAATTAAAAAACAAAATTACGAAACCGCATATTCCTGACAGGAATAATATAATTTCCACACCCCATGTGGATCCAACACGGGGATATAAAAGTTTAACGTACGTACCAGAGCCATAATTTTCACGAGGTCGTAAAAAGACGCGCTCGGGCCGCCATATTTGCTATGTTTTGGCGCGAAAACCTGGCAGTTTTGTATCATTGCACACATACTACTGGGCAAACTGCCTCGTTGGTCTAGTGGGTAAGCATGTTGAGCCGCGAATTATGAAATTGAACTTCGAGGTTTTGGTTCCCGGGTAGAGCAACAATAGGTTTTTCTGTCAAAAAATAATTATTATCAGCTGGGCGACCGCGTATCTCTGTCAGCTACAGTGTAAAGATCGCAATCACCTCTGATTGGATAACACTCTTCCACTATTGGACGAAATTCATTGACGCAGCAAGAATACCACAAATTCAGCCAATCACAACAATTGATACTGTAACAATGATTGATGCAGAAGATACGCGGTCGCCCTGCTATGTTAACTTTCAGTATATATTGAGTTTAAAATTGGGTATTTGACAACTATTCAAATAAATTGCTTTTTAATAATTATTAAATAGAGGATCTCCTAAAAGTCGTAATATCTACGTCCCCTGTTAGTTTTATGTTGAAAAACTATTTTAAACTATCGATTAAAGTAAAAAAAAGCGTCGAACTTTGATGACAATATTTTATACAAAATCCCATACTAAGCACGCGTTTTAACGTTTGAAGAAGTTGCCGATTTTACTAGTTGTGAAATATCCCATTGGCAGTGCTTCTTAATTTTCTTTATTTCACGTAGGTCTTGTTTAGACTACCACTGGACCGGTTCAAAACATTTTTTCAACACCGATATATTGCAGGTATAGTATTGGTCTCAACTCTAGTCTCTACACGAGACTCTACAGTTTACTACTCGTAGTCATATGCAGTCAAAAATAACTCAACAGAAAGGGCAAACCAGAGCGTAAAAATATAACATTTATTGGTTATTCTTGAAAGTTATAACATTAAAAACGTGCGAAAAAATATAGGTACGTACGGTACAACATCTAGCTTTCAAAATAAGTTATTTCTTTGCTTAAAAACAATAAGTACATTTAAACTTGAAACTTTATTATTAACGCTTGTTACTTGTTTACCTTCAATTCCCCACGCGGTATTTATATATTTAGTAAGTAAATTAACAACAACAATTATTAGATAGCAAAGTTTCTATATTATCAAAGCTGTCTTGGGTGTAATTTAGTTTGAATAAAATTTATATAAGTACTCGTATATTAGACATGTGTTTAAAGGAAATAACAATATCGAAATATCGTACAAGTTTAGAAAAAAACTAAAAATTATAAAAAAAAACTCTAGCCCAGCTGCAAGTGCTGTCTTCATTCTAGATCTAGACGGTTCACCAATTTAAGTGTAAGGTATCTACTTGCAGCAGTTGAGCATACGTAATGTGATGGACCGGGGAGCGTATTTGCGTGTTCAATAGATGCAGTATTGCCTCGAACCCCGCACGGGTTTGATGTGCTGACTCTCTTTACAAACTCGTATTCAATATAAAGCACGAGTGATAGGCGTATTTATTTCCGTGTTTAATAGAAGGCATTGCCTTGACGGTCGGAATCCGCGTTTGTTTGATGTGAGGTGCTTCATGAATAGTATAGAAAACTCCAAACTTTTAATTTTGTATTGGTTATAAATTTTAATAAACACAAATCTTAAAATCCTTATATTGAACACGAGTTTGAAAAGTTAGCACATCAAACCCGTGCGGGGTTCGAGGCAATACTGCCTTCTATTGAAGACGCAAACGGCAATACGCGAACCGGGGACTGTCTAGTTTTCTAGTATGAAGCTGGCTATACACTTATTTTAGCTTTAAAGGACCAGTAATTTTTACAATTTTTATTTTTACTTCAACTTGAAGGAATTTCCGAAATTGTCATACAATCAAATTGTCAAAAATTCACCACATGGTAACTAGTAAGTGTAAAGTTACAACTACATACAAATATATGATATTATAGGTTTCTCTTAAATTTTCACTTGATGACATTTCACTTTCACTATAGAATAGTGGAAAAACACACACTCTTGGATAATATAATCCATAACGGCAGACACAAAAGGAAATAACATCGTTATTAAAAACAAAGAGAAGGCAAAAAAACTCCGACGATCCATCCGTTTTGACAAAACTATGAATATGAATTTTCACCGCGCACGGTCCATTAATCAGGGAATCGACGAAGTGTCACTAATCAACCTTCCAGACCATGCCAGACTCAATTTTAATAAGGATCAAGGCAGCATTAATATTCCCAGCGGAAATTATTCAAATGCGATTTTCAAATAAAGGATAGCAGGGGGTGGACATGTAACAGACTCGGTTGATGTGACGCAGGCTTTATTCAAAACAGTTCACGTTTACGTAGATGAGTGTGCGAGAGATACGAGATAGTAATTGAGTTTTATAGTTAAAAGCTATTTGAATAATGTGTTGAAACTAAAATTAGGACTGATATTTCGCCATACTTTGACGTCTTAGCACTCACTATACTACAGCCCATTAACGTCCCACCGCTGGGTAAAGGTCTCCACTCTCATAGGAGAGAGGGAATTAGAGCTTAGACCCATCACGGTGCTCGAATGCGGGATGGCCAGCTTTAACGACTATTATCATGTTAGTGATAATAACCGGAACCGAGAGCCTAACGTGCTCTCCGAGGCACGGTGAAATACCGCCATTTTTCTAACTCAGGGCTAATACTAAGAATTTGTCGTCGGAAAAACCCAATACTTAATTATGGCCCGACCCGGGACTCGAACCCGGGACCTCTTCGGCCGCAGTCAAGCATGTTAACCACTAGACCAACCAGGACATCTTAGCCAGAAATATAATTATTTCGATTCACTATCAATCATCATCATCAATTCATATCGCCGCGGGCCCGCTGCTGAGCAAAAGTTTCTTCTCAAAAAAGATTAGGGTTTGGTTTGGTTGAAAGTTCAGGACGCTTATGCTCACGGCCAAGTCGGGTAGATCATACACCTTTTAGAATAAGAACATCATGAGGAACTCTCGAGCATCTGTGTGTTTCATCTCGATGTTTTCCATGACCGTTACAGCAAATGATATTGAACTGCTTAGTTCACCCACATCACTTAGAAAAGATACAACCACTTATCTCCGTGACATTCAATACTTTTAATTCAATAGAGTTTGTAGTTAACTAGTACTTATCCTAGCCCTTTAAAAAATATGATGATAACATCGCTAGAAGTATCGTCAGCACCCTCCTTTATACCATCAGTTACGGTTAAAGACTTCCCCTCTGACGAAGTTTGCGAGAGTTCTTTTGACGTGATTCGTTTGAATAACCGACAACACCTTGTCAACTGCGGGGGAGGTCGAATTGGGGCATTTTGTATCATCTCTCGGGGGACTTTTTAACTTGGTAGGTGTGCACTTTTAACCTTAATTTGAAAAGACGTTCTCAAATTGGCGTCCTTTGTTGCTCAAATCAAATCAAATATTTTTATTCAAGTAGACTTTTTACAAGTGCTTTTGAATAGTCAAATGAATCTACCACTGGAAGAACTAGCAAGAAACTTGATGGCAGCTCTTTTGAAAAAATTTACATATTTACAATTACATTAATGTGAAGATACATAAGTAACCGCAGTCCTAAGCATTGCTGGAGCGAGTCAAATTTAAATAATGTTCAACAGTATAATAGGCTTTTTTCAGGAGCATATGTTTAATGGATTTCTCAAACTTTATTGTACATGCCGTCAAATCCATACACTTAATATCTATATGTCGCAGCCGGATTGTAGCACCGTCTTACAAAACGGCGCCGTTTTGCAATACGGCGTTTTAATCTTCAGCCAGATTGTAATACGGTTGAACGAAAGTCCGCAGCATTGAATCAACGCTTCGCCTTCTTCGTTTTGTAATACGGCGGATTCTACGATTTGGTGGCGACTTATAATATCCCTACTGGGCACAATTAATATAATTTCGTGCGTTTTTGAGTCGAACGAAGTCGAACATCTCCTGTGAAATGTACTTTGAGAGTTTTTTGGAAGATTTGTGTGTTGTGGTGGTGGTTTTTTTGAATATGCGTTACGCGATAATTTCGCAAAATAGAATCAATTTTGATATTTTTTTTTGTTTGGTAGATCATACTTCAGAGGTGGTCCCATATATATTTTAACGAAAATGATTTATCGCTTTTTGAGAAAATAAACAAAAACAAAATATATACCCAGATAATGTTTTTTACTAGTAGTAAGTTGTATACTATACGCATAGTTTTGAAGTCGGTTTTTGTTTTAGATGAAAGCGAATGATTATCCTGCATGGTAAGTGAAAGGGCTGGCAATACAAATCGCTTTACACTTGTCACACATAGATTTGACTGTTTCAGCGGATTTTATCGAATTAAGCTTATTTTTCCTTGGCTAACTTAAAGAAGACGACGACGAGGTCCCAGGTTCCAGTCCCGGGTCGGGCCATAACAAGTATTGGGTTTTTCTGACAAGAAATTCACAGTACTAGCCCGGATTTAGGAAGTTGGCGGTGTTCAACCCCCGTGCCTCGGAGAGCACGTAAAGGCATCGGTCCTGCGCCTGATCTCTCTCCGATCGGGTCGGATTTACCGTCCTATTGAGCTATGGGAGTAAAAGGAACAGAGAGTGCACCTGTGTATGTGCATTGTGCACACAATTATGCACTATAACATCTCCCGCGCAGATGGCTAATCTCTCTGGAGATATGCAGCTATGGTCGAAATTCGGTCGGGAGGACATTATTCTAAGCTAAAATAAAAATTCCGCACCCACCTTCAAATAGACCTCAGCACATAAGATGTTAACTTTGATTCCGGGGTCAATCTGCAAAGAAAAGGCTTCATTAGGGATAGCTGCTTACGTAACAAATAATATAATCCTCTCACAAGTGGGCAAAGAGTACTACGCTTTCACAGCCCATTTGACGAAATTTTGTTCAAAGAGTTTGATCCCGGGGAACAAAATACTTTTTGTCTTGTAAAATCAAAGAGTCCCCAAAGGATTTTTCAAAAACCTTAACCCAGGCGGACAAAGTCACAGACATCATCTAGAAATTCTATGAATTCAAAAGTGGGTCTGCTTGTAACGCAAACGCTGAACCCGGATGGATGTTTGTTACTCAAATTAAGTTGTTACCGGAAAATTAAGGAGTCCCGCGGGAACCAAAAACCCTCGATCCACGCGGACGAAGTCGCGGGCATCAGCTAGTACTTAATATTATAAATGCGAAAGTTTGGATTGATGGATGTTTGTTACTTAATCACGGCCGAACGGCTGAAAGGATCTGGATGAAATTTGGCACAGAGATAGATTATAGTCTAGAAAAACACATAGGCTACTTTTAATCCCTCCTAAAAAATCCCAGTTCACGCGGAAAAAGACGCGGGCATCAAAATAAAGATTAATCCTGGGTAACTATAGGATCTCCACTAGTGGTCTGTGGTTATAATAATATTATCACGAGTAAAAAGCTCTGTCTACGCGAGAAAAAGTTAACCGCCAAAAACAAAGATGGCCGATAGGTCAAAAACACAATATAATTTGGGTCCAAAAGCCCTGATCAATATTGAGTGCATGCGGTACCGTGTACTGAGGCCGAGGGTACAAACGGTACGTGCAAGGGTCCTCCCCTCTGAGTCATAAAGAGGGTGCCACCCTCTCACTTTTGAGGGTTTGGTCGATATGGCTCTCTTTTGTTTTCGCACTTCAAACTAGCTGCGTCTCCTTCTAATTCACAAAATAGTGCGTTGAATATGTAAATCTATTGTATAATAAGTATTACTTATTCGGATTTTTAATCCATTAATGCAATTTTACCACTAGGTACAGAGAGATCCATCTTGCAAAATCTCGAGTTTCTAGAACCAGTGGTTGGAGTTGCAGTCAGCCAGTTTCAATATTTTTTTGCTATGGTGTTAGTTTACACTTTAAAATAATGCAGTAGACAGCTGAAGCTGCTGCTGAATAAGGGATGAAGTCAGAAGAATTTAATCAGGTATTTGAAATCATAGATCCATTAAATCTATCTAATATTGTAAATGAGAAATTGTGTCTGTCTGTCTGCTACGCTTTGACGGTCCATCTTTTCAACTATTCAAATATGGTACAGCGATATGTTGTATCCCGGGAAAGGACACAGGCTACGGTTGCATCGCGGAAATCAAAAAGGTAATCCACGCGGACGAAGTCGCCGGCATCATCTAGTTTATTATATCCAGGATGATGCCCGCGACTTCGTCCGCGTGGACAAAGGTTTTGATTCCCGCGGGAACTCCTAAATTTTCCGGGATAAAAAGGGATAGCCTATGTCCTTCCCCAGGATATAACCTACCTCTGTACCAAATTGCAGCAAAATCGGTTGAAAGGATGGGCCGGTAAAGCGTAGCAGATAGACAGACAGACACTTTCGCATTTATAATATTAGTATGGATAGTATGGATTTAATACCGGTTGAAATATCATACCCGTGCTACTTACCAGCCTTAAAACCACTAGTAGCAACTTAAAGTACCTAAATTTTTGTACCCCTCAGAGCAATGTGGTTATACTAATCTGAGCAATGGGAATTTTTGTTCCCGTCGGTCAGATTGATTTGATATTTGGTAATTCACGAGGATTTCATAGAAAAAAGTACAATTACAGTATTTCATAGAAAAGAGTAACATATTTTACTAACCTTCTCTTTTTCGAACTATTTTGTTGTGGAAACAAATAACTTCTTTACATTTGCAACAAAATAAGTATAAAATTATTAAACATTTTCCAAAATTATTCAATACTAGCCGATGCCACATAATTAGGATGCTTGGCTTAAATAAGAACCCCTTTTGGCTTGTAAATTAAAGCACATTTTACACCGTTAAATTTTATTCTCAAGAATACAACGTTCATCCAGTGCAGAAAAAGCAACACATACATGCTCGACATATTTCCATACACAATATACAAGGACTCCATACAACAGCTGCCAATAAGAATAAACAAATATCGATGAACTGCTTCCACGCGTAAACTAGAGACAGGAAGTGTGAGTAAAACCATGGACATCTGTCATAAACTGATAGATAAGGCCTCTTCCTCAGCGAGGCCATATAAAGACTACAATTGAAATCTAAACGTTCACGTTCACGCTTTGGCGGTTCCTTTTTTTTCAGTACCCTCCGCTTGGGATCGTTGCTAGCAATGTTGATTAAATAATTTGTCAAAGGGTAGCTTTCTAAGTTACGTCTTAATTTCATTATACCCCTCATGGCTAAGCATCTCAACCGAACTCTTCTTAGCGTCGCATTTAAACCAGTATCAGACGACTGGAGTAATTTAGCTACAAGCTTTGGATTCTCTTCCACAGCTCTAAACATCCTAATAGCATGTTTGGGATCTCGCGCACATCCGGCGACATGACGTAGTAAGCCAGCTGTAGCTGTTATCCCGAATTTTCCGACATCCAACACCGATTCCGCAAACAGAACTCCATCAGTGGCTTTCTTATCTATTTTCCTTTCCAACATCTTGTCTTTTTTTTTACGTTCATTCCCTCGTATTTTTTCACTTATTTCATATTGTTTTAAGAGAGCTGCACGTTCTTTTTTTTCTTTTGCCTTTCTTTTTTCCATCTCTTTTTGACAAAGACATTTGTTTTCGACATAAGGGGATAAAGCTTTTATCTTCGCAGATTCTCTTTCACATACCGGGCTTCCGCAAACACATGTTTTCCATTTTCCAAAAGTAATTGGTGTTTTCATACTTTCTACCTTTTTAGCACATACTGAGCTGCCACATATACATGGTTTTCCTGTAGGCTTACTATTTTTTGTATATTTTCTGGATATCATTGGGCCACGACGACAGGGACATAATTTTCTTTCACCTATCCCAATTTCCATAATGGAACGTATTACACTATTTTCATTAAATTTTGCATTTGATGCGATAACATCATTAATAACAGCTCGTTTATTTAAAATTTTACGCATATTTGAATCCACTTTCACTTCGATCATTGGTTTACATTTTGTCTTTAATTTGGGAACATTATGAATAACTTCATTTCTGTTTAATATTTCGTTGCTATCCGAATCTACTAGCATTTCAAATAATGGCTTCTCAGCATTCATAGCGCAGCGCATCTTATCGTTTATTTTGGTCTTTATTTTTTCTACGCTACAGCAAGGAGACATTATATTTGCAATTTTTTTATAAAAAAAATGGTCTCCTGCTGCTTTATGAAATTCTTCCTTAGTAATTTTGCCCCTACAAGGGCGGCAGTAGTTAGATGATTTAATTCCCCGTTCAGATTTTGTGCCTGATGCAAACCGTTTCTTCTTAGAGTTTGGAAGACTTTTAACTTTCGCTTTATCAATTTGAGGTATATTATTACTCATCGTAGTATCGTCGAAGCGTACTCTTAAAGGAGACGAACGATCTTTGTCTTTCTTAATTATTTTTTCTTCATTCATATTTAATGATTCAGTATTTTGTTTCTTATTATGTAATAAATTCATTGAACACATACACTGCCGATTTTTAGTTTTTTTCTTACTCGTAATCTGCCGTTTAGTATTCGATTTCTTGCTTAATGATTTTGATTTAGCAATTTGCTTCTTATTTATTTCAACAGATATCCCTGGAGGCCATTGTTCGGTATCACCACTTTGATAAACTAAATAGTAAGGGCATGTCTGGTCACATTTTCTTTGTTTTAAATTGGATATCAATGGATTGGGTCTGGGTTGCTGTTCAATCTTGGGAGATTTCGTTGCATTGATCAATGTCTTATTACGATTATTCTGAGTAAGTGGGAATTTTTGTGAATTATTATTCTTTGGGTAAAATATTTTTGCGCACCAATCAATGAAACATTTAATACCACGAAAACTTTTATTTGATGTGTGTTTTGATTGAATTTGGGGTTGTTTTTTACGTAAATATTTTATGCTTCTTTTACGAGTTAGTCGTTTACCACGTTTTGTTAGCGTTGATTCCCTTAGCTTCTTATGCTTATTTTCTAAAGGAAGTACTGTTCTACTAACAGTTTTATTGAATATCTCGGGCATATATGGCAGAATCGTTTTCATGTCTTCTGATAATAGAGTTATACCGTCTTTACAGAAGTTAAAATTGCAATGTGCTTTTAGATCTGTTTTTCTATTAAAATCTTTTTTTTTCATCATCGTAGCTGCTGATTTTACTCCAATTTGTTTTTCTTTTGATAATAATTTAGGATTGTCCTGCACAGCGACTCTCCTTACTTCAAAATTTTGAGGAAAGTGAATCTCAGATTGCATATTTTGCTTCTTGTTCTGGGAAGGCGATCTATTTTGAAGTTTTAAAGTACAAAAACATCTCTTTAAAATATTTTCTGCCTCTACAGATTTGTTTTCTGTTTTGTTTTTGTCATATTCAGAACCCCTAGTTCGTAACCGAGTCATATTAGTATTTTGTTTATGATTATGAATGTTTTTGTGTCCCTTTCTTAGTATTTTTTTTATCTCCTTTTACTTTTTTATCATAACCTGTTTTTATCTGTTTGGGGTTGTTGCTTGTTAGTGGTAAATTTTCTTTGTAAAATTCTATATTACAACTAAAATTTGATCCAATTCTAACGGCTTGTTTATTAAAAGTATTAGTAAACCTGGGTATTTCAACAATTTCTGGTCGGCTGATAATAGATTTAGGACCCAAAGAATTTTTATCGATAAAACTTGCTTGAGATCTTCGGGAATTTCTATGATGTTGTTTTACACCAACCCCTTTGTGAGACTGAGTATGAGATTGAGTAACAGTATACTGCGTTTTATGTTTCTTTTCTCTCATTTCTATTATTTTCGCACATTCATATGGATTACATTCACCTGGTACACAATAAAACGGTTCACATTCATATGGACTCATTCTGTATGTTTCCATGGGTAATTTCCTTGTAGCGGTGCTTTTGTTATCACTGGATATATGTCGCTGTTTAGGCTTGATTTCTGTTAATGCCTGTTTATTGTTTATTGGAATTTTATTAACCTGCGATTTTTGCAGCTTTAAAGTACAAAAGCATCTCTTCAAAAAAGGACCCATAGAAGAGCCATGTGATACTCTTTTAGGAGAAAATGATTGTGATGCTCGGCTCCTGGGGTTCTTTCCCTCAAAATTACCGTAGGCTGCTTTGTTTTTTAACTGATGCTTAGTTTTACGTAGTTTGGGCAATTCATCTTGTGGTTTGGGCAATTCGCTTACACCTAAATTATTAGGATTGTTTGTTTTAAAAAACTCTATATCGAAGCTGAAATTCGAACCTATACGAACGGCTTGTCTATTGTTACCGTTACCAGATTTTTGTTGTTCATGGATCTTTTTTCTATGAAACTGATGTAACTGTTTAGGTTGAGACATTTTATTTTTGGCACCTTTCTTCATTATAGTGGCAGCATTTCTTGTTTGTGATTCTTCCATCGCTGTTCCGAAAGTTTTTATCTGCGATTCGGTCATCGCTGTGCCATGTGCTGTATGTCTTTTTTTAATTCTCTCTAAGCATTGGACGGGATTACATTCACCAGGTACGCAAACGTTTGGTTCACATTCAAAGGGTAACAACATGCCTTGTCTTCTTTTTATTCTCTCTAAACATTGAACTGGATTACATTCATAAGGCACGCAAACATTCGGTTCACATTCATAAGGTAAGAAATTTGACTCTATGTGTTTAGGTGTTTTGATCACATCAGTTTCAGTACTTGCGTGTAATGTTTTTACGGAAATGGGTGATTTTACTTTGGATTTTTTTAGAGAGAAAGTACAAAAACACCTCTTTTTTGGTGCATAACTGGTCATTGTCGATTGTGTTCTCATTAGTGGATTCACAAACTGAGTTTGGCTTGTATTTATTAAATTTTTATCAAACTGCGTTTGATGTGTATTGTTTTTTTTAATGCCATGGTTCGTTGATTTTGCATGATTTCCTTGGCCTCTGCCTTGGTTTTTTAAGCGATGATGATCTGTTTTAGGATTTTTTTGTAATTCAAATCCATCGTGACATTTATCTTTTAAAAATTCAATATTAAAACTAAAAGTAGAACCAATTTTTACTGATTGCTTGGATTGTTCGTCTTTGCCGGTATCAGAATCTATATATGGAGTATGTTTAACACGTTGATAATTTTTTTTAGTCATTATAGACTGACTTCTTGTCTTAAGTTTTTTAGAGTGAGTTAAACTATATGCAGATACTTTACTAGGAGTGGATACACCAAATTCACGGTTAACTTGATTCTTATGTCGTAACTTAATACGTTTTTCACATTCATATGGATCACACTGATACGGTATACAAGTATAAGGTTCACATTCATAAGGCAGTAATGCATTTCTGAGCAGTTTATTTTTTTCAACAGTCATAACACTTTTAGTACTTACTTTTTTGGAAATATGGTAATCATTAATTTCTTTTGTTCTGCTTTTATGAGTGTAGTTATTTTTCTCGTTTAGTTTCAACGTGCAAAAGCACCGTTTGATTAAATTATTTATACCAATACCGCGATCTTTCACTGCCTTTTTCTTTACTTGTGATGATTGGGAAATATACGAAGGAGAAATTGTTTTAGTCGAACCTATTTTTAATTTTTTCTTATTATCGGTATGTTTTATTGATTTTGCTCTATGCATTACAGATTTTTGGGTAATATGTTTTACTTTCGAGGGATGGTCTTTAAAAAATTCAATATCAAAGCTAAATTTTGATCCAATTCGTACAACATTTTTATCTGGACTCCACGAAGTCGCATTTGGATTATTAATGCTTGTTGTTTCAATTCTATGGCCCTTTATTCTGCGATTTTGAAGGATTTTATGATCTTTACGTTTCATTAATGTTTGGACACTTTCCTTTCCATTATTAATAATATTACTAGAGTTAGAAATAGATCGTGTCTTGATAGAATCGACAAGAGTCGCCTTAGAATTCTTATTTCTGTATTTTCTCATAAATTTGTCACATATATATGGATTACATTCCCCAGGTACACATATACCTTTTAGACGAGTATTTATCATTTTGTCTTGGGTTTCTTTAGGCTTTACATCTGTAACAGTGTTGATTATTTTTGGCTTCAGTTTTTTTAAAACACAAAAACATCTTTTTACGAATGAAGGTGAATTTTGATTTCTTTCTGATTTTAATGTGATATTTGTATTTTTAGACTTATTTAGCTGAGCGGTACAAAAACAACGCTTTATGAAAGAATTTGTTAAAGTTGATGCATGTCGGGCAATATTTTCAAATTGAGATTGTTGGTGTCGTATATTTCTTTTATTTTGAGTATAATTATCTACATGTTTTTTCGTGTAAGTTGATGGTTCTCCTGAATTCTTTGACTTTTTCTTTCTGTTTTCTTTGGACTCTCCTTTTTTATATGTATTTGTGAGATGTGAGTGTGACGGTCGATCTTTGAAAAAGTCAATATTGAAGCTGAAACTCGAGCCTATACGAACCGCTTCACGTGATGGTTTTGGATGGCTAAGCTCACGATAGCTTTTTCCATTTTTCTCTGTAATAGTTACGTGTTTGGGTTTTACATCTACCGAACGACTTCTGTGATTTTTTTTTCTTTGGTTATCTGTAATCATACTCGATATTGATTTTGTCTCGGGTAGTATTGTGTTTATTCCAACGTTTTCTTCTTGATAACTTCTTCTTTTTATTCTCTTTAAACACTTGTAGGAATCACATTGTCCCGGAACGCACACATTGGGTTCACACTCATACGGTTCTAGTACGTGTCTTAATTTTAAAGGTTTAACCTTTTTCGTATTTTGCCCTCGACTGACCATCTTTTCTTTATGTAATTTATTTAATGGTATCACTTGTTGCTGATTTTCAATTGCTTTATGCAATCTTCCTTTTTTTTGTAATTTTAAGGTACAAAAACACCGTTTCATAGATGGCTTCGTAAAGGATCCCCTGTTTACAGTTTTAATCGAAGCTGATTGTGACTGCGAATCGTAGTTCCTTTTACTTTTACTTTTTGTGCCTTCCGATTTGGAAGAATGTTTTGCACGTTTCGCTAAATTTGTATCCGAAGAATACTGCGGTACAATTCCATTTTTATGTGAATTAGATAAATTCTTAGAGAATTCTATGTCAAAACTGAAAGTTGAGCCTAAACGAACAGCCTGTTTTTTATTATTCTTGGCCGTTTTTGTATAAAATCGGGGGTTTTCTCTATAAACTTGGGATCTATTTGCCTTCCTTTGCAATATTTGTTGTTTATATTCCTTAGATTTTGAAAAAGGTTGATTAGCAGTGCTACTAATTGAATGGGATGAGTACCTTGTACCTATTTTTTTTGAAGAACTTTTCATTAATCTTTTCGCGATCATCTTTTGACATTCAGATGGATCACATTCGCCTGGAATACAAATTCCTGGTTCGCATTCGTAAGGCAGAAGTGTATGTCTCTTCCTTTGAATAGATCCATTATCTTCGTTATAGTTTCCTCTATTTTCTATTTTTAAATTCATTGCGTAAAAACATCGTCGAAAGTAACGGGTTAAACTAGTAAGACGCGTTTCATGTATTTGAGAAGATAATGAGCAATTCCTAGTGAAACTTCTTGTCTTAACAGTACTCTCGACGAACTTTTCCAATTGCTCCACACGCTGTTGGGAATGAATTCCATAAGTACCTTTACATTGTTGAGATATTTTAAAAATTTGCTTGTCCGCGTGATAATCGGACTTTACTTTTATCGGTTTTAATGTATTATTTGTTTTGTATACGTTAATGTTATCTTTATGTTGTAAGGACGATACAGTTTTAGTGAGTTGATTTCTGTTGAAATTTTTAGTACAACTATTATGAATATCTATTTGATTTTTGTTATGTGCTATGCCTAGTGTATATCCAATTATCGCTCTATTCACCGTATAAACTCTTGGCGGTTGGAAAAACCTGCTAACAGAGGTTTCTTTCTTAAAATTTTGATGTTTCCACTTTTTCTGTAAATTTAATGTGCAAAAACATCTTTTTAACAGAGGCCCGACTACAGATCCTTTATCATGTTTCAAAGGTCCTTTAACTTGGGATTCTACTTGAACAACATTCAATTTATTCATTTTAATTCCCTTATTTATTGATCTTTTACTAGTATTAGCTCTGGTTATTTTTTCTCCTGGATACATTTGTTTAATATCTTGGGCAGGTGATTTGTTTTTATAAAATTCAATATCAAAACTAAACGTAGAACCGATCTTAACAGCTTGCTTTGATTGAGCAATAGAAGAATATTTAGATCCTTCATACCTTTTATTACTAATTTTATCATACCGCTTTGTCTTTCGAGTTTTGGTTGATACCTTGCGTTTTTTGTACCTAGGTTTGTATTGAACTTGTGCAGTTCTCAAAGATTTTTCTGGGTATGTATTGCCACTGGAGCTTGATGTTGTTTTTGAATGATTTGTTGTCAAACCAACTTCTTTAAGATGTTTATTACGTTTATTTATTCTTTCTAAACATATATAAGGGTCACACTCGCCAGGAATACATGTGAATGGTTCGCATTCATAGGGCTCTAATGATGTTTCATGGCGATATGAATTCAAACCAATTTCTTTTTGTCGTTTTTTTCGCGTATTTATTTTTTCTATGCACACATAAGGATCACAGGCTCCAGGGACACATGTGTACGGTTCGCACTCATACGGTTTTAATGTACTAGAATACTTTAATTTTGTTTTGGTGCCCTTGTTTGCAGTATCGATTGGTTTGAACTCTGAAGTTTCTGTGCCAGTTGTTAAGGTTTTCATGTCATGATCTTTTGTAATGTCTTTTCTCTGTAAAGCTAGCGTACAAAAACATCGTCTAAGAGTTGTGCCAATACGGGCATTACGCTCCTTCTTAATCATCTGTGTTGGAGTATTTCTATGTAGATTACCAATATTTCCTTGATATCCTCGGTCTCTAAGCTTCACTTTTCGGCGTTCTTTCTTTTTCGGTTCTATAGAAAAGCTTTTTAATTGTGATGGTGGTCTTGTTGCCTGTTGGTAATTAGGCCTATCTTTATAAAATTCAACATTAAAACTAAAAGTTGATCCAATGCGCACCGCCCGTCTATGCGAATTACTGATTGCATTTCCTCGCCTGATGCGTTGTTTCTCCACCACCGGCTTAGGAGCTTTACCTCGATTTGTAACCTTTGATTGCACGTTCTTTGCTTTTGAAGGTTTGTAAGATCTTGACGTAAAACTGGAGGTAGATCTGGTTTTTCGTGCTTGAGTACTTGAGTTCTTACGTTTAGCCTCTCGTATATTGATTAATTTAATACAACGATACGGATCACATTGGCCTGGTACACAAACAGCGGGCTCACATTCATAAGGAAGAAAATTTAATTTTGTACGCAAATTGTCCTTTTTTCTTTTATTGGCAGTGTTTTTTTGAACGTCGTTGAAAATAACCCCAGATGGTTCGGTAGTGATGATCTTCTTACTAACTGAGCGATTGATTTTCGATTTATTTGCTTTAGCTTTTAATTTCAGAGTACAAAAACAGCGCTTTAAAGCATTTCCTCCAGATTTTTTATCTTTCAATGATTTTTTATATTCTATTTGCGAACCACGTTGGCGAAGATGTCGTTTTTCAGTTTTTTTCTCTTTTATAGGTTTTATGTTTCTATAATCGATACCTGCAGTTTGCTTAGAATCTATAAAAGACTGTGAACTAAGTGCTGGAATTTTTTGTACTGGTTTGTCTTTATAAAATTCAACATTGAAACTAAAAGAGGATCCAATTCGGACCGCTTGACGTTGACTTGTCTTTCTTTCCAAAGAGCTATTTTCTAATTTGGGCTTTTTGGCAGGAAGGCTTGCTTTTAGATTTTCGACACTTATTTTTTCTGCTACGGTTGTGACAGGTATTATTTTAAGTACACTAGTTTCATTTCCTTTTTTATCAGCCACATTAGTCACTCCTAATTTTTGTATCTTTTTGGGGGCTTTTTCCAAACTTATATGTGATCTTTTGATTCCTCGCGTTTGTTGTGATCTCAAAATAGGCTTGTTAGTTTCAATGGTTTTAGCTTTAGCTAACTTTTGAGCCTGAATTTTATAATTAGATTGACGCAGTGATTCTCCAGCTTTTCGCTCTTGTGTCCTAGTATTATAATTCATACTCTTATGGTGAATATTCTTCCGATTAAATTTGTTTTGCTTTAATCTAATTAAACATTCTTGAGGAACACAAATTTCTTCAATACATTCAGGCTCACATTCCCAGTCCTTCATAATTTGTTTTCTTCTTAGTTCTTCCTTAAATTTACTTATGGAATCTTTTTTAACTTGAAAAGCAAGTTCATTTTCAGGGCCAAATTGAAATTCACTTCGATTGATATCCCTTATTTTTTGAGCACCAGTTCTCACTTTGGATGCTAATTTCCCTTTTGCTTGATTGAATTTCTCTATCGACTTTTTTTTCTGAACTTCTATTTTTTCTTGAATTCGTGTTTGCGACTCCCTGAGTTGAGAAATTCCTTGTGATATTTTTTCTTTTATACGTGTATTAGAGTCTATAAAGTTATGATACGACGTACGTGCAATTCCACCGATTCTTGTACGATTTTGTTTTATTTCTTCGTCAGGTTCAAAAAGTGGTACATGAGGTCTTGAATGCATTTTTTTATAAATAGCTTTCGAATGTTTTTTAATTAATTTAAAAGTGCAAGTACATGGATCAGATCTTATGTGTTTTGTTTTAAAACGCACTCCTTTCTTCCTATTATAGGCCTCTCTTAATCTTCCTTGTCTTGCGAGATATTCCTCTGCACCAGCATACATTCGTCTTTGTCTATGCCTGTGCTCATGAATTTTTATTTTTGAAGAGCAACTACAGCAGCTGCAGCAGTTTTCTAGCTTCTTTGATCTCATTGCACCTCTATCCACCATATTTACTAATTCTAAGATAGCACCGCTACTTTTTTCCGTGTCATCTAACTCTCTAACGGATATTTTCTTTCTTGGATTGTAATCTCCTTTCGTACTTAAACTGAGCGTGCTGTCGGAAACTAATTGCGCTCTTATATCATCGTAAACAGCTCTGGTTCGAACTAGTCTTTCAAGAAGCTTGCGTTCCCTGAGCGGAATATATTTTCCGTAATAAAGACGGTCTATGCGCGACCCTAGGTCGATAATTCGCCTTAAAGATGGATGATCAGATTCGCTCTTATAGACACAAGTGGTACAGGAGCAGCTCTCGCCACCGCTACGATTCTTATGCATATTCTTCATATTGTGTCGCTTTTTCTACATACAAAATCGGCTTAATCTTCAATATAAGATAATTGTACAATGTATACCACACGATTGAATACAGGACATGCCACAGCTTCGATACACCTGAAAACCCGAGTACAATGTAGGATAACATTTTTCACACCACTCGCCTGACAATGAATTTTTTTTAGTTCATTCAAATATTGCTGTATCGCATCGACGAATGATGGCATCCCTATCACTCGCGTTGTTTTTACTTTCATTTTACTATCTCGCTTCGATGACTGATGGCGTCCCTTCCACACGCCAGAGCCCGCGAAGCAAGAAGCATACAAAATAATGAAAACTTCCTCCACAAATTTTATATTGTCTCGCGAGGTGTGAAAATTATTTAACGCAGGGGTAATGCTGTCTTCGTCTTGGGCGTCCCTAAACCCCGCGTTTTACTCAGGGTTCTAGATGCAACACCCTCGCTGCGCTCGGGATTTATCCCGGCGCCCGTAACGTACGACATTGCATTGAATAATCTACTATTAGTAAACTAATCTTGAACCCGGAGTGGGTGATTTATCGATCCTATTTGAAGTAAGTGCGAAGGCAGTGGTGTTTATATCGCCGCTCTTTTTATTTTTTAGTCTACTTGTCGCTTGCCTCGTTAGAGGACAGTTCTGTCCAGAACTCTTCTTACGTGACGCCTGCGATAAATATAAAATTGCCTTACGCTGAGCCTGATAGCGATAGGCGGTTTAATCTGTCTTTTACTTATAGAAGTGTATGGAGAACATGTGAAGACATAACTCTCCCAAGAAACCCTAGCAAAAATCATGCTGCAGCGCAGCGGGACGATCAAAGACGGGCCGCACGTGCGTATGAGGTTTTATCCGTTGTCCAAAGTGAGCGACAAAGGTGACGTGACGCAACGCGAGATTCGACTCCATAGAAAATTACAAAATTATCTACGCGACAACGTAGGCCACGTAAAGGTGCACTCTACTGTTTGTAACGCGTCGTTTCGTAGTTAAGTATCGAGTTGCGTCGTCGCGTTTGTATTGTCGCTAACGAAGAACAGGGCCCGAGGGCCGAGACACGTTTCCAATGCTAATATATCACGTCTTGCCTTAAATGATAAAAGTTCTCACCGGACAGAAACAAATACAAAACACTCTGGACTACACATAACGTCTAGAGTGATCAGTTACTCCATCTCGCCGGCATCTCTTCAACGTGTCTAGATATCGTCTCCATATGAAGACGAAATCACAAAAATTTCTTCCGAATCTTTACCGCAAAAATCGGGCAGACCACAATTTTTCAAATTAGGTTGTGTCAAAAGTCAGTTGCTTTTGAAATTTCAACGAAGAGTTCTTAAATTATCACACAGACAGTAGAAGAGAAGTTAATACTTTTTAGAGTACTAAAAGTTTCATGAATTTAAAACAAATCAGACTACTTTATGCGCTATGAATACTATACACACAGAAGCCGGAGCGGATCTTCAGTCAGAATTCTTACTTACCTATTGTTCCTCAGGCAAGTTTTGTAGATGTTTTTATCCACTATAACTTAGCCCTTGACTGCGATCTCACTTGATGGTAAGTGATGATGCAATCTAAGATGGTATCGGGCTAACCTGTTAGGGGCATGGCCGTTATATAATAAACCCATGTCCCTAATCGGTTTCTATACAAGGCGTCTTACTGGAACGCTAAATCGCTTGGCGGCACGTCTTTGCCGGTAGGGTGGTAACTAGCCACGGCCGAAGGGACCAGACCAGGGAAAATTCGGAAATTATTATTTCCCAAATTTACCCTGCCAGGGATCGAACCCGGGTTCTCCGCACATTAAGACAACAGCGCTCAATGCAGTATTGCCAGGGAGGTCGAAACGCCTAGTCAACCTACCAACAGTAGATAGGTACTTATCATAACTCTTCTTTAATATTCGGCGTGGTATATCATCTGCGATCTGCGACTGCGATCTCACCTGGTGGTAGGTGACGATTCGTCTCTTAGATGGTCGGGCTACCTTGAGCACTTATGGCATTTATATCATACCCCTTAGCAGTTTCTATACGCTTGGCAGAACGATCTTTGCCGGTAGGGTGGTAACTAGCCACGGCCGAAGTCTCCCACCAGTCAAAATCAAAAACTTAATACAAATCGAGCTCGCAGATAGCTACCTGTACCTTTATTAAGTACACACTTAAGTTAAAATAAGTAGATAGAATTAGGATAAACTAGCTCTATCAGGAAAGTCAGTTAGTTATTCATCGTAAAGGTTAGTGACTCTTACTCTTGTAAGACACCTGCGTGACAGGTTGCGTAAAAGTAAAGCCTCCAAATAAGTAAAACTTACCGCAAAAGTTTCAAAATTTCAGTCCGTACAGTGTTCCGACACAATGCACTAACAGATAAACACTACACTATTATCTCATCTCAAATACACACGAAAAGTAAGTCATAAATAAGTTATCCCGCGATAAACTCAGGACAGAAAAGTCCACACCACTACTCGAGCGGCCGAAAGAAACCAAACTGGCGAATGGCGAGCCGCGGCCCGCGAGTGGCAAGAAGCTGCCAGCGTACGGAGTACATGACGAGCGTCGAGCGCTAAGCTAAAGTTCCCAACACGTGAAAAGTTCCAACTTGCACATGTTTCGAAAGCTCTACATCAAAAACAAAATTACGTTAGCGCCACCTAGTAGCGATATATACTAAATTTACTTTAAATAACTTTTGTACTAGATGGCGCGGTTCGTTCTTACGAAGTTCCACCACCTTTCTAAAGATGGCGCTGTAATTAACTTCCACAAAATAACCATTTAATGAGTTAGCTGTTACTTTAGCCAAATGCTTGATTCCTCAGAATAATGTTTTTACGCTAGACTTATTTTTATTTATTATATTATATTCAAACCTATGAATAAATAGAAGCAACGTAATTATCTAGAACACGTTGATAACATTAGCGACACCTGGTACTAGTACACCAAATTGCTTTAATAATTAGGATACCGTACCCTAATGGCACAAGTTTCTCTTCATAAAAAATGCCACAAATTTTTACAAGATGGCGTTGCTACCAAAAACACAAGGTGCATTCAAAATATTCATTCTTATTTCTTTCAATAATTCAGTACCCAATTTAGCAACATCAATTTCGGACCAGCGACCTGGAGATCATCCTACATTGCTCTTAACGGTACGAGGTCTCCGAGCTATGTCGTATTTCGTACTTTAGTTTTTCTTTTATTATTTTAATCTGATGACCTAAAAGCGGTGGGAAGCCGGTGGACGAGGAAGGCGGTGGCGCGCTCTCGAAAAGGCCTGTGTCCAGCAGTTGATGTATTCAGGCTGATGGATGGATGGATGATTCAGATTCAATTTCCAAAAAATCTATTGTCAAAATATTATTTTTAAAAAAGTGTGTGCGTGCAATTCACATATGGCAGAAGTGAAACTTCAGAAAAGTAGCCTACAAGAGAATGAGATACATATAACTTGAATTCCCATTCTCTCGCAGGCTAAATCCTATTTAGGAATATGTGTCTGTTTTTCGTGTTATCTAATTTTAAAATCACAATGGTGCTAAAGAACTTAAAAAAATGAACCACAATCAGTAGTTTATGATTTATAATTTATTTGATATAATATTAAATACATCTTAATAATTACATTATTTTACACCCTAAACTTACTTACTGGACTCGCTTTCTGGTTCAGAGTCACTTGATGGCCACATTTTTCTTGTATCTTTTTTATTTTCAGCAAACTCTAAATATTTAGTCTGTGCTTCAAGGACACTTTTACTATCCGTACAACTTGTGTACATATCTAAGGCTTCAGAGTTGAGCTCTAGAAATGAATGTCCCCATGAAAACTTTGATAAATAGAATTTTGCTTCCCTTCTATGTCCAGTGATATACATTGCTGCCGCTAAAGCTTCAACGCAACTGAGCTGGTATGGTTTTCCATAGTTTATAGGATTAGCTGCAACTAGAAATGGCAGCAATCTAGGGTGTGGCGACTTCATTCGACCAAATGGGGTCTCATCTATTTTAGCCCATGAACAATCTATGACAGCCAAACCATACTTTTCTATAATATCTTTATCGTTCGGGCTGACGCACTGTGTTCCTACCGGTGATAGAACAATTCCTTGAAATTTTTGACCAAGTTTCAAATTCTTTATAAGGTTATGTCTTAAAAGTTTTCTGCCGGAGCATTTCTTTGGGTCACAATGGTTTAAGTCCCACATGCTTACCGCAAAAGTGGCTTCCACGCCTTCATCGTCAGAGTCTGTACTCGTTCCGCTTTCCTCCGACGACTGGACACTCAAATCTTCAAGTCTTTCAGCATAGTTCTTTTCAACGTGTTGGTTGGAACGTTTCCCTCGGGCGCTCTTTTTCCCAGGTGCCATAACACAATCTTCAGGTTAAATTTGTAATTTAGTAAAATCTTTGTAAACCTGTTATAGAAGCAAATAGCGCAAATGAAAACATTGAACATAAACAAACCACGAACAGCTGCTTTGACAGCTGTTGACAGCTGCCACTTGCCAGTGCCAAACAAACAGCTAGTAATGAGATAGAGTTGTGATTTAGTCGACATTACGTTATCGATACTAACACATCTTTAGTATCTGAGCGGGTGCATTCAATTAATTATGAAATAATAACTCTATGAGGATAGTATGTGCAATAAGGAAGAAAAAAACAAATTGTATCATAAATTGTAAAATTGTTAAATGGAATAATCAAAATACGTAATGACTAATTTTTATGTTTCTAAATCAAGGCTATTTTTATTTTATTTTATTTTATTTTATCATAAAATGTAACTATAAAGAACTGTACAAAATGAACGTAAAATGTTATTAATCACTATCGCAATAAGAATAATCTGTACTACAAGGATTTGATGTACTATCGTCACTATCTATCGTCAGAATGGATAAAAGAAAAAAAATTTTTTTTTAATCCATAGTAACATTATAAATGCTACAGGGTCAGTCTGATGCGCTTGCACGGCCCATCTTTTCATCCAATTTGGATGAGATTCAGTATAGAAATAAATTGCATCCCCGGGAATCAAAAAACTTATGCCCAGTTTCACAGGCATCCCCTAAACAATCACATATTTAAAAGACTGCTAAGCTAAAAGGTCCCCTAAACCAACCCGTAACTAAAATTTGTTTTCACGTACGCAACGGACCTAGGAAACTCCTTCATATGGGACAATTTTTACAACGATAGTGCATCCATTCAAAAGAAACCGTTAGGTAAGCAATAAATTAACTTTTTCTTCTTTGTTTCGTAGCTTTAATAGGTTGGTAAGTCTGTAGGTAGTACTCTAGTCGTCAATAGCTATCGCAAAATTAAAAACAGAACTCGATAAAGGGCGGCACTAGATGGGAATGTGCGGGGTATGAAGCGACGGTCGGGCGCGGGGCGCACCCGCCCGCTATTTTATCCCCCGATTCCTCAGCAGGGCAACCGCGTATCTTCTGCATCAATCATTGTTACAGTATCAATTCTTGTGATTGGCTGAATTTATGGTATTCTTGCAGCGTCAATGGATTTTGTCCAATAGTGGAAGAGTGTTATCCAATCAGAGGTGATTGCGATCGTTACACTGTAGCTGTCAGATATACGCGGTCGCAGTCTTACAAGTGCCAAGTAGAGGTGCCAAACACGTGCCAAATTCAAAATTGAAAATATGACATTGACATACATTGACTTGACATTTTCACGAACACCGAGAATCGAGATCCTTCGATTTAAAGTGGTGGTCTGTGGCTAAAGGGTTCCGGGTTCTTGCTTTTATGAGCACAAAATGGATTCGACTGTGAAACTCTGACTGTGATTTATATTTGAACGGAAATATTTGAATTATTTCAAATCATTTTTTAAAATAACAACTATTTTCATTACGTAGGTACTTTGAAAAATAAAAAAACGTCAATCACCCTGTCAGTGCCTGTTTCTTTTGTTTTGTATTTGCTTTATTTTCAAAGCTCATTAAAAAAATCTGAACAAATTAGATAATTAGATAAATAGATTCCACTAAGTACCTAATAGGTATTTAGATTACATTTTTTCCCTGAAGGATTAAAAATATCACGATTGATTTCACACGAGGCAGAATGAGCAGCGCCTCTATGGCGGGTATGTAATATTCAAAAAAAATATTTTAACGGATTATCCTCATGAACCTATAAAAGAACTGAAATTTCTAGGTCTTGAATCTTGATAGTCCTTTTTCGTAGATAGTAATCGAGCAACAGTTACTAGCGGTAAGTATGAACACATCTTGAGGTAGAGTAGCCAACATTCTTGTTTTCTTAGGACATGCTTAGCACATGCCTTGTCTTAAGTCGGGTCTCCTGCTCGTGTTTTTCCCGAAACAGTAAACAAACACATCTACACAAAACACGTTCGTATACACATTTTTGTCGATTTTTGTGTACCTATATGAACATTGATTTTGCGCTCCGTTGCTGATTGAAAACATTTACACATTTCGCTCTGCAGGGGTAGAGGGGTATCATTTTTATTTATCTTTCGTGATCGTCGCTCATTAAAGAGGTACGGTCGTGAAACAAAAATGTACAAAACCCTTGGGCACTTTGGTTAGTCGGTGAACAAAAGATGGCCACTTTGATGACCTGATGAACATAAAAAATTGCCTATACGATTATATTATAGGCATATATATCTATTCGATTCGGATTAAATTCAAAAATAAAGATCCATGGGGTCTTAAAACTATTAGGAATGTCTCAAAGACAATGATTTCTCAAGTCACAATCTCAAAAAACACTGTGTATGTCCGGGGGCCATTAAAGGTAATTGAGCATAGGATACCTAACTGCTACCTGCATAATTTAGGTATGCCGATCGATGAAACGGTATATTGTGTGACAAATTACCTTAGCCCTACGTCATATTATGTGCGGGTGCCATCATTATAACGAAGGTGGTGGACGTGGTTAACCGGCTCTTTTGCTACATAGGTCTGTTCCACTTTTTTACTAGTTACCTACTATCCACTTCCACAGATTTGAATATTATTGTACAATTACAAAGGTACCTTTGTTATTATGGAACTGTACTTATGTAACTATCCTATCCTATGAATGTTTTTTTTTAAATTGTTTTATTTACTTTTCTAAATTCAAATAGGTATTTGACTTTTTTTCAAATCGTAACATAACTGAAATACATTAGTACTTAGCTAAATCTAACTTTAAATGACTTATCGAACAGGCTTAGTTCTGCTGCATACGCGGTTAAAAAAATTCGCCAGTTGACAGATATATATAGAAACGGCGAGATTAGTTTATTTTGGTTACTTTCACAGCATTATGTCATATGGTATATTATTATGGGGTAATGCTGCAGATATTAATTCTGTTTTTGTGCTGCAGAAGAGGGCTGTTCGAGCCATATATAATATGGGACCAAGACAGTCACTAATAGATAAATTTAAAGAAATCAATATTATGACAGTGCACAACCAATATACCTATATTTGAAAATTTAGTATACGTGCTTAAACACATTGATAAATTCAAGAAGAAAAGTGATTGTCATAATGTCAATACTAGAAATAAAAATAAACTTGTAATGCCTGCTTCTAGGCTTAGTAAAACTAGCAATTCATTTGTTGGAAACAGTGTCCGCTTCTACAATAAGCTCCCAGAAGACATGTTAAAGATGTCTCTAAATAAGTTCAAAGTTAATGTAAAACGTAAACTCATTGAAAAATCTTATTACCATGTAAAGGATTACATAAACGACAAGGAAGCTTGGCAATGATTAGCTCTATGGCTCTGATAGTTCCTTAATTAAGATGATTTGTGAGATGGTAATAATAAAAAGAAAAAAAAAACCCGGCTGAGTTTGTGGTGGGCTCTTCTCAGACCGGCGCGTTTGGAACCCTCGTAGCTTTAGTTTTAAGATACCGTAACCAATCACCATCATGTTTTATAAGTAAGTAACTTTTTAACGTCAATAAGTGTACCTACAGTGTACCTATATTGAGTATTGAGTATTAACAGACATGTATTTATTTTGAAGCTAGATTTCAGCTAAAGTCCTCCTGGGCGAACTTTTTAATGAGCGTGCATTTGGCGTGTATTAATACGTACCTAAACAACATCTTGCATTATGGGTGCGTTTACAAGGCAGAAGTAGGCAATCGCATGACGCCAAAGAAAATAAATGCCTTTGCCTGAGACCAATACATGTAGGACATTACACCCAAAAAATTGGGGCATAATTTGCCCTATTACACCCTAGCTCTGTTTATTTCACTTACCTGTAAGTGTGTAAGCATTTGTGTAAGTATACTTACCTCATATAAATTGATACGACTTGGCCTACTTATTTAAAATTAATTGCGTAGGCTTGGCTTATTCATGGTACTGTGCTATTTGCTAGACCGTGACTGTGAACCGACGGTTATAAATCGATCGATAAATCGATAAATCATATCGATAAACAACATGACGCATCTTTATTTGTTAACCTTCAATGATGTCTAGAATATTCTACCAGAAATGAACTCGATAAGACGCCGCTATCAAGCCATCTTGTCCTAATGCTCAAAAGTTTGCAATAATAATTTATAGGTAGCCCTACTTACTTCCGAGTTGTACGAAACAATTTTATTCTTGTCTACAGATAGGTATTATATTATACCTTACACAAAGAACCTGAAAGTCTTATTAAATCACAAGAATAATATGAAGTTTTATCAGCGGAGATTATATCAGTTGGATTGCCAAATAAATATTTAGATTTGTTTGGAACAGCTCACCATTGACCATAATTATTTTGTATTCATATCATGACAAACTAGGTAGGTAGGTAGGTCATGTAGGTAGGTTCATGTTCTAGGTGTTTTTAATTTTTTTTAAAACACCTAGAACATGCCGTGGCTAATTACATAGTTAACGTTCCATTCGTGTTTAAGTTCATAATATAAAGTATTTACTTAAATGTGTTGACTCATAGATCTAACTATAGGAAATGTACCTACTGACCTATCATAAATTAGCGTAATTAAGTAAGCTCTTTGGAATAAATAACCAAAAAGCACAATTTATTTAATATTAAGTTCTCAAAGTAAAAGCTTTCAAGTGGCAACATTTTTTTAATGTGGGCTCTATCGCTTAAATACGGGTACGTATGAGTTTTCTGTCTGCTGATGTTACTTCCTCCGCATTTGGCTAGCGCGATGGACCATAACCACTTTTCATAATGAGAAGAGAGCTAGCTACAGTACTCAATCATTAAAAGGCCGGCAATGAGTTGAGAGACGTACAGTAACTGTTACGAACCTCTTTTCGTTGAAGTCGATTTAGGCTTTTTAATATAGTTGCTGTTTTCAATAATAAACTCAAACCAAAGCTTAAATTAAATATAGCCTAGACAGATAGTCGATATCAAAATTTATTATAAGGTGCGTCACGAAGACATAATAGGTAACCTAAGCCCTGTGGCCTTTATTGATTTCCTAAATAAGTAGGTAAGTGGCACATGTCTGTAGAGACGAGACAACTTAGGGCAGGTATTTCATTTACTTACAATTTACAAACGAACTATAAAATCCGTATGTAGTACTCCGAGCTCTGACAACGCTGCAACAATCATTGCCATGGAGTACAATCTTAATTGTTGTGATTGGTTCAATATTGTGTGTTACTTTTTCTGCAACAATGCATTTCAGTCAAATAAATATATGCAAAATTGTTGGACTTTTAAAGGTGACCCCTCGATGGTAGGCTGTTGATCAATCAAGCTTAAAAGCTTGAACTTCTGGATTGTCAAGAAAACGTTTCAGTTTAAGTTACAACCTCTTTATTTTTAGTAGACCGATACACACACATATTGATGCGTTGCGACTAGCGAAAACTACCTTTAAATGATTTAACTAAGTTGGCTTATTTTGTTTCCTTATTAATGAAGCTAATGAATAAATAAAATAAATAAATAAAATCTTTATTTGCCCCAAAATAAATAATAGAAAAGTAACGCAACGTACGGTAAATACGCTTACGTGAGTTACACAATATTGTGACGTAGGGAGCTTTTGAACCGACTTTGTATCCAATGACTACGTTTTGTATTGTAGACTCTTCGGTTTGATTTTATGTATCCAGTTAACGTAGGTTCCTTACTCACCTATTTTAACACAACCATATATTTTGATAGAGCCGTGTTTATTTCACGCAGTCTAAAGGCAGCACCAACTTGATATTATTTCCGGTTGCCCTAAAGTTGCCCTCGACGGATGTTCAAAAATAATTAGGTTAATTTAACAGGGCTCGTTTCTGTAAACGTGTGTGTACGTACATTTATGTCGTATTTCAATTTTTATTAGGTTACGGTTAATATGTAGATTATTATAATGTTAGACATATCCTAACATTATAATAATCTACCTATTATTAATTTATTGGGTCAATTTTGTTGTTCACCATCTCTAAACAAAACTTAAATGACAGGTTTGTTTATATTGCTATCCCTTTCATTCCTGGCAACTTTAATTAATAAATACTCTACATATTTCTGTTATTAATTAATGTATTCTAGAAGATGGGAAATTCACTGCCTCTTGACATCAGAGAGGCTCAATCGATAAATATCTTTAAAAGACTTGTAAAGACATACTATTTGTCACAATAATATTAATTACATTGTAATTTATTTTTATATATTTTGATACCTATTGTTTCTTTCTTTTTTTTGTTTTTGAGGTTAACGTTTAGGTATTTATTTATATTTTTGTTTATTTGTGAGTATATATAAGTATGTATGTTTATTTATATATTATATGTGTAGTATTTATGGTTTTTATTTAATATATTATATTTTATTTATTTTGTTATACTTAGTATATATACCTATGTATATGTATAATAATTTGTAGCTTTATATCAATATTTTATTTTATTTTATTATTTCTGCAGCATCTACCGGTTGTTTCTGTAGCTATGTTCTTTTAAAACCATTGCCCATTGGTTGCCTGGAAGAGATCGCTGTGAAGCGATAAGGCCGCCAAATTGTATACTTCCTTTGTTATTAGCTAAGTTTACTGTTGTTATTGTTTTTTGGTGTACAATAAAAGTATATTCATTCATTCATTCATTCAATCCTAACGAATTTACATAATCTCATATCATCTTTCTGTTCTGAAGAAAATCCCGATAATGTAACATGTCCTTATTCCAATCGTTTGGTAGCCGCCTCTTTCCACTAGATCTACCTGGACTGCATTAAGTAATATGGCTAAAGGAAGCACCAGATATTTTTTGTGAATCGACTCGCGAGTCTTCGTCGTATTATCATATTATTTACTCAGATATAAATTATTATTCGTCATAATTTCATCAGCCTAAGCTGTTTTGGATACTTATTATATAAATAACATACTTTAATCTGTTCGCAGCCTGCTTCAACTACGAAAGCAACACCCCTACTCCCAGAAAGGACGACAAGTCGAAGGATAAGGACAGTACTCTGGGCATCATGAATTCTGGTAAGAAAGTAGTAGGTATAAATACTATACACTACATGTTAGGTAAAGTGAAATGGATACCGCGAGGTCTCAGTTCGGGGCGAACCACTAGTATTAATATAGCATAGTATAGGACAGCTACAGTTAGGTATAATATTATATTAGCTGTGCTTGGACGAATTTTATTCGTTCAAGATTCTATGCTACAGTTACAGAATACTAAATAGTACATTTTACTGACTACAGTCTCGTACGATATCAGATGTATGACCACCAGTTGACCACTTTCCGTTACGAACACTTACCTCTATGATATCACAATAAAATGACACTATATTAGTTTTCACAGCCCATGATTTTGACGAAATTTAAAAGAGATAGGTAGGTAGGTGGTGGCTTTCTAGTTAAGTGCATATTGATATATATTAGCCCGCCAACCCGCATTGGGGCAGCGTGGTAGGTCTAAGCTCTAATTCCCTCTCACCTATGAGAGTGGAGGCCTGTGCCCAGTTGTCGGACGTTAATGGGCGTCTGTATCAAATTTCGTCAAAATGATAATAATATAGTGTCATTCTAATCACGCAAGGAAGTTGTCGTATCGGGAAGTATTCTTACCGGGAAGTGGTCATATCGGGATGTGGCCATACAGCTAATGTACATATCAGGAAATGGTCATAACAGGCAGTAGCTTAAGATTGGGAAGTGGTCGCCACGTAACGAAAAGATAATTTCTAAATTAATACAGTGTTCTTGGCAAGTTAACATGTCAGCGACGACAGCAACGAATCAACGATTAAGTTAAATTTTTGTTCCAACAAAGCGACTTCCAAAGCCACTGTAAAGCAAGAAATAATTTTTAATTCTACACACTATGTTGAAGTCGGGCGAGCCTGATGCTTCAACTTTGCTTAACCTTGTTATACCCGCCCGACTTCAACATAGTGTGTAGAAATCAAAATTATTGTTGAAGTGAAAACCTCTTTAGGCGCGTTGAGTACTTTTTGGTAGAGGGTAAAAATGTAGATTCGCGTGACAGTGACTGATATGCTCGCGAACATATAAATATACTGCATTCGAAATTAAACTTAAAGCCTTAGTAAAATAAAAAAAAATTAAAAATTTAATTGTTCCTTTTCACTTCTATCGGCAGTCCCTATGACTGGCATTTTTTTAACTTTACAGTGGCTTTGGAAGCCGGTTTTTTGGAAAGAATTTTTATTTTTAACTTTTTAGTGTTAGGGTTGAGGATTTGGAATCAGAATTTTTTATGAGACCACCTCGAGAGCATCCTCTAACGACTCGACATACATTTAAAAAAAACGCACCGAATTGAGAACCTCCTCCTTTTTTGGAAATCGGTTAAAAACGGAAAAGAATTAATGAACGTTCTTGACCCGCATTGGCGCATGATTTGTTAAATCAATAATCAGTACTCTGTAGTGTACAGTATCTTATTACTAAACATATTGTCTTTGGTAGAGTAGTGACATACTAGGTACCTATGTAACGCTTTAAGTAGATAATCCGGTTTTCACCCGCACTGGATCGCAATGTTTATAACCGCCCACGCAATAATGTGTTTGTGTATGTGTTACCGTTAGAGTTGTTTAAATTGTTAAGTTGGTAAATTAACGCGGTAATAATATCAACAGTATCGTACCGAATCCGTGAGAGTTCGAATAATTGTTTTCTTGCTTACTGTTTGTTACATTTCAAAGATATTGAGCGTTTTCGATAAAAGCTTCCAGTCAGCTTGAAATTTTGCAACATATTTAATAATCATCGTAATATCATCATTTCATTTCATTTCATTTCATATATCATTTCATTCCGTATGAAAATCAGCTCGGTATTTTTTGAGTTTATCGCGTTCAGACCTATGGTTCAGACAGACAGAGGTGGCCAGGGGACTTTGTTTAATAATAATACTAGGTGATACCCACGACTTCGTCCGCGTAGTTTGAGGTGTTTTGGTTCCTGCGGGAACTCCTTAATTTTCCGGGATAAAAAGTAGCTTATGTGATAAACCAGAATATAATATATATCTGTGCTAACTTTCATGCAGATCCGTTCAGCCGTTCTGGCATGATTAACAAACATCCGACCATCCAAACTTTCGCATAGTATTAGTTTAAATGTCCCTCCCATGAGCCTTACTTATGTTGCGGCCGTGTACGATCTCGAATTCTCGATAACAATATTTCTATGTGTGTACTACGACTTGAGATTAAACCGTTTTATAATTGGTGCTATTTGTTCAATTTAGTTGTTGTTGCCCGAGGTTACCCTTGATAAACAACGCATTGCGTAGGACACCGCCTATGTACTCAGTACGATTTACTCTGCTGACCACACTGACACCCATAAGGTGTCTCTCTACCAGAAATATTGTGCTACGTTGCTAAGCTAGGGATGTGTGTCAAACCCACCAAATAGGAGCGCTTGATCTAAAATTCTAAACATTTGTAGATCCAAGCTATAAAAATCAAGCGCTCCTACTCCTGGGCTTGACACACATCCGTTGTACATATTATATTTACAAAGAAGGCAAAGAAGCAGGGGCCTAAATTAATTGCTTCTCTTGACAAGAGGCTAGAAATTGCCTCTGAAAGTCTGGACTCCGGGCGCTGTCTCCTTCATTTGCCATGCCACCTCCGTGCCGCGCCGATCCAGACCTGCAAATCAAAGCCCGATAAACCATATTATTACCATAGGGACCAGCTCCCCCTGACGTATATTTTTTATCCATTGAAGGTTTGCTATAAAATGTTATTTTTATTTCATAGCAAACCTTCGATGGATCAAAAATATATGTCAGTGGCTGATTTGATAGCCACTGAGAGAATAAGGCTGCAGCGTGACTGCAAAGTTCCTACCATGGAATATATTTACTCTAGGTAGTTCCTAAGTAGATTATTGACTGGCTTGGCATTTATTCGCCTAAATATATGTGTAGTGTCCTAGTAAACTGTGATTATTCGTCTGTGGTGCTCGCTGTGGAGGAGACGTGCGTTCCAGAGAGAGTGCGTTCGTTGAGTTTTAAAAAAAAGTAATAAAAGTGTTTCTAAATATTGTTTTGCCGTGTGATTCCGTGATTTAAGTGTTTTACCTTATTTACCTGTAACTGTGCTTATAGCGTACAAAATGGAAAAGTCTACGACAAATTCTAATGGTAAGTTGCATTCAAATGGCGAAGGAAAAGTACTGCGCATAGCGTATAGTTTTCATCAAAATTTACATAGATATTCCGTGAAAAATTACTTAAATAATGAGCCAGTGGCATTTTTTGGAATAGAGAAAAGTTTTTGCAAGTAATACCCGTATTTCCCGGTAATAATTACCTAACTGTAAAAATTGTTGGTTATTGTTGCCGGCTTAGTTGCCGGCTTCGACATTGACAATAATAATTGGATGCATGTGTGCAGTCTTTGATAATATTTTGTAGGTTCTTCCATTCTTACGACATAAATTTTCCAAAATAAACATTCTTACTTTCATATTAAATACCAAATGGGTAGAAAAAAGTTTATTCATCATATACATAAAAATATATGTGGACTAAAAGTAGTGGTTTTACTTATCTATTAACTTCTCGTTTCTCGAACTTCACACATATTTTGTGACTTAAGATTTAGTGTTTTAGTGTAAAACTGCATACAAACCATAACTGTTTAAGAAGTTACAACAATTATTACTAACATAACAAATATAAATAGTAACTCAAAACTCTTCTGATAAACACAGTATTTAAAACATTTAAAAAAATATTATTTTTGTAAGTAACTACTTAATAGAACACTATTTGTTACTGTAACATAGCAATTCATTACAGATTGAATAAAAAATAGGAAGCAGTCATCCATACTATAAATCATCATCATCAGTTGTATTATAAATTGCCAAATTGACTCTGTTACCTCACAGTGGCTAGTGAAAGAGTTTCTTCCCATTCGATTGCGACAACAATAACAACAATTCTCATGGAGTTGTCAAGTGCTAGACAGCTAGTGTTCAAACAATTTCATATTAATGGTAGTTATCATCAGAGAATAAAATATTTAAATAAAATTATCAATGCAGTCTTCTGATATAATACAATTATATCACTAGACAATCTTGCATTGTAAAGTCGACATCTCCTGGTGATGCTCCGGTGTCGGGGGAAAATGTGCGTCAAGAATAGTATAAAAGTCTTGTGTGTTGGTGCATGTGAGTGGTGGTGGCATTGCTTGCTTGGGAACTTGGCTTTCTTGCTTGGTTGGGAGGGTAAACGGTGCCTTGCTTGTAACTGCATTCTGCAACAGAATTTTTTCTGTTGGCAGATTATAGCAAAATAATTGTAATCTTTTCTTGCTAAAGTTTATGAGTTTGTTTTCTTGGGTGTTTGTTGCTCCACTCCACAATGACTGAACTGATTTGGCTGAAATTTGAAATGGAATTACTTGAATTAACAAATAGGCTAAAGACTTCCCATGGGAAACAAAAACCTTAATCTATGTGGATGAAATCACAGGCACCATCTAGTCTATACTAATATTATAAAAAGGTAAAGTTTTTGAGGTTGTAAGGGGCAATCTCTGGATCTACTGAACCAATTTCGGAAATTCTGGTCCTAAAAGAAAGCCACATTATTTGTGAGTGTCAAAGGCTATACCTATATTAATTATTAACCCGAAAAATTAGGGAGTTCCCATGGGAATTTAAAAAACTTATTTCATGCAAACAAAGTTGCAGGCATCTGCTAATTAATATATAATTAGGTAATGGTACATCATAGGCAGCTTATAGCTATTGATTTATTGGACTTAAGCTGTAATGTAGTTAGCTACACAGTACTAGTTAAACATATTGTGACCTTGCAGTTTCCGTAGTTCTTAATGCTTGGATGGCTTCAATCCCAATTGTTGATTGTTCAAATGTAGGTCACAATATTAGAGAAGTACACTCTCATTGTTTTAATACAGTTTTTCTTAGCAGTAGCATCACCATCATGGTTACTTAGATCTCTTTTTGTCTAAAAGTTTAACTTTTTCAGTCAGTCAAGTCGGAGAATTAAATCTTAGGTAGGCCTTACGCAATCAAACTGTGACCAATATTTTTACTTAAACAAACTAGATGATGCCCGCCACTTTGTCTGCGTTCATTAAGTTTATTTTATTCCTGCGGGAATACTTTAATATTCTGGGATAAAAAGTACTATGTCCTTCCCCCAGGATGCAACCGATATACCAAATTTAATCTAAATCAGTTGAAAAAATCGGCCATTAAAGCGTAAATGGACAGAAAGATACACACACTTTCCTATTTATAATATTAGTATGGAAGAAGAGATAGGTAAATGTCTGTGTTACTACAAATTGTATAGTTATTTGTGTTCTCTGACAATAATACCTAATGAGTACAGAGTATCCCTTTTTGGTATTGTATTTTAATGCGCGTAGTGTACACCCATAGCCTATCTTGGATTTATAGCTCTGAGGCCCAATTGTCTGAGCAAATGTGCAGGCATGTATGACCTTCTTAAACATGTCAAATTATCTGTTTGACAAAAGATTACGATTTCCTTACACAATCGGGGGCTTTTCTATGTCCTTTTCCTATCGGGCCATAATATATCCCTCTATCTGTGTATAATTTGATATGAGTCGAGTATTTATTATTGTTTTGTCGTACAGTTGCTCTGCACCGTCCGCAGTCTCCGAACTCCCGAGTGGACGATGAGCTCAAGGAGAAGAGTGGGAGAGCTCTCAACTCTACCACTGACCCGCTGGAGAAGTTGCGTCTGCTATGCCTTTCTCGCGGCGCTTCGGGCATCATTGGCCTTGGAAGGTTGGTTCATCATCATCACTACTCGGATTCGGTCACATAATGTCCCATTTATATAACGTCCCATATTTACAAAAAGGTCCCGTTTGCAAAGCCAAAACATTCTGTACGCTTAGTCCAAGTTTTTACATTGCAAATTCGATTGATTGTATTGAGCGTTCGATCCCATAAATGTTAAAGTAAAATGAACCTTAACTGTATTGATTTAGGCTCTGTGTTGATAATAAAGGTTCCTCCAATTTAAATTTTAAAAATATTCAATGTGCAGGAATTGTCAAGTGAGTTTAACGATGGCTTCGACGAAGATTGATAGACATGCGTTTTGTTAACTAAACAAACCAAGTTTTAACGCATGATGAGACGTTTTGCGAATTTGACCTGTAGCAAACGAGACCTTCTGCGAACGGGACAAATTTTTAACAGTGAGACGTTATGCGCACGGGTTGTTATCCATCCTAATCAATACTACCAACCACACGTCCACACCTATCCTCTCAGAATGACAGCGTTAAGCATTTGCAGACTTCATACACCTTTGAGGGGTGGAGCAGAGGTTTCCTCACAATGGTTTCCTTCACCGGTAACCAAAGTATTATTGAAATGAAATGTTTATTTAATTTTGAGGCTTTGGCCGTGGCTAGTTACCACCCTGCCGGCAAAGACGTACAGCCAAGCGAATTAAACTTTCCGGTACGATGCCTTGTAGAAATTGGTTTAAGGGATGAGTTTAACTGCCGTTCCCGTAACAGGTTAGTCTGCTGCTATCTAATTAATATATCAAACTTCCTTGCGGGCTGTGGCCCATTGCCCATTAGCCTAACGGAGTCATGACCTAATACACGCATAGAATGGCGTCGCAGTACAGTCCTCGCCGTACTTTTGTGCCCGTAAAAAAAAGAACTGTATCGCATAACGCCCACGGTTGACTAAATAGCATGGCCAAAATCCGTGTTAAAAGACGAGAGATTTGTTTTCCAAGGACAACAGTCCCTCGTCTTTAGACGCTATGCTCTTAGGTTTATTGTCCAATTGTTTCATTATCTTGTAATTTTGAGTATTGACATCCGTAAGAGATTACGCAAGTCTTAAATCGAAAAATAAAGGAATTGACAAACACAACAACGTGACTTGATACGACACCACGGAACAGTAGCTGAAGCTTAACGTGGCCTACGTTGTCGCGTATTTTGTAATTTTATATGGATTCGTATCGCGTCACGTTGCTTTCGGCGCTGACCTTAGTAGGTACAACGGCTAAAACTCTGTGATCGGCGTAGTTTTTTTTTTCTATTCACTAGGGCTGCTGAAAGAAATCTCCTCAAGAGATAAGTTGTCCTTGAACATGTCCTTTAAATTTTTATGTTTAGTTTTTAAGTTTGGTACTAAATATTTAAATAAATAAATAAAGAAAAGTTAGCCCTTGACTGCAATCTCGCCTGATGTTAAGTGTAGATTGCAGTCTGAGATGGTAGCGAGCTAACCTGTTAGGGGCATGGCAGTTATATTAAATCCATACCCCTAATCGGTTTCTACACGGCATCGTACCGGAACGCTTAATCGCTTGGCGATATATTTTTGCCGGTAGGGTGGTAAAGAGCCACGGCCGAAGCCTCCCACCAGACCAGACCAGGGAAAATTCAGAAATTATAAATTCCCAAATTGACCCTGCCGGCGATCGAACCCAGGACCTCCGCACGTTAAGACAACAGCGCTCAACACTGCGCCAGGGAATTCGTCGCGTTTGTTGATAGGTTGCTCATGTAGCACGAAATACTAGCGACGCTGTGACCGGGTCAGATAAGTTTGTCGGACTATACCTAATAGTGCATGTCAATCAGACATGTTACGTTACCGTTTCTCTGTACTCTGTAGTAGTATTCCAATTCAAATATTTTTTATTCAAGTAGACTTTGGCTAGTGCTTTTGAATAGCTAAGTGAATCTACCAGTCTGTCAGAGTGAATCTATTACGCAGTGTGAAGTGACCGGGGTCCCCTCTGGCAATGTGAAGGGTGTAGACAATCTTCTTCGTATCATGGAGCTCACTCCAGAATCCAAGCAGGCCACCCAGGTCGGTGAGGACTTCCAGTCGTGTTGCTGGGGAGCCAATGTAGGCTTCTCGTTGGGTGGCTACACCGCTGCACTTATGCAACACGTTTTTCGGTGTCTCGTCGATCTCCATGCAGGCTCTGCATAGAGGGCTGTCGGTGATACCTAGAATATAGTCCGCGTGCGAGCTGGGAGCGAACTGGATGTGGAGCGACGATCGGGGGTAGCGTACAGCCATCGCTTCTTCAGACCCCGATTCCTCGGAGCTCGTGCGCGGACTGTAGATAGGTGTATGTTTAGAGGACAGTGTCCTGTTATCATACCTACAACTATCCTGAGTTGATTCTCAGTTGAGTTGCAGAAGTTTCTTAGTAAGTCGTTGATTGGGGCTAGGTATCGCCTCGTTTGTTTGTCTGCAGTCTGTAGTGTTTGCCCATAGTTCGGCAGGGTGTAGACAATATTGATCAATATCCTTTGATGATTTAGGATCTTCCGAAGACTAGACGACGATGGCAGCAAGCAACTGGACAGGGAGGAGTTCTTTAAAGGTATCAAGGAAACTGGCTTGGATCTATCTCATGAGGTAGGTGAACTTTGCGCTAATTTAATGATTTCAATAATACTAGATGATGCCTGCGACTCCGTCCAGTTTTTTGATGAGGGAGCTCTTTAATTTTTCAGGTTACAAGATATCTCTATTCCAAATTTTATCCAAAGCGGTTCAGTCATTTTGGCGTGAAGGAGTAACGAAAATCCAAACATTAAAACTTTCACATTAATTAATATAATACTAGCTAATGCCTGCGACTTCGTCCGCGTGGATTGAGGTTTTCCCGTTCACGCGGGAACTCTTTAAATTTCCGGGTTAAAAGTAGCCTATGTGTTATTCCAGACTATAATCTATCTCTATTCCAAATTTCATCTACATCCATCCATCCATACATACATACACCCACCCATCCATCCAAACTTTCGCATTTATAATATTAGTTTAGATTAGTGGGATGACTAGGATAAGAAAGTGTACAAAATTGCAGAACTAACTCAAAGGAACATTTTAAATATCTTAATTAATTTTGTTAAATAATATCGTCATTGATATTTTTTGCCAATCGCGCATCTCGCTCTAGCATTTGTGTTTGTAAATGCGGAAATTGGAATAGCATGTTCACAAGCTACTATTAGCTAACATGGAGAGTACTTACTGGCCTGGTGAGAGGCTTCGGCCGTGGCTAGTTACCATCCTACCGGCAAAGACGTGCCGCCAAGCGATTTAGCGTTCCGGTACAATTTTTGAAGACCTCCGTGGCGCAGTATTTAGCGCTGTTGTCTTAACGTGCGGAGGTCCCGGGTTCGATCCCCGACAGGGTCAATTTGGGAATTTATAATTTCTGAATTTTCCCTGGTCTGGCCTGGTGGGAGGCTTTGGCCGTGGCTAGTCATCAGGTGAGATCGCGGTCAAGGGCTAACTTGTAGTGGATAAAAAAAAACGATGCCGTGTAGGAACCGATTAGGGGGATGGGTATAACTGCCATGCCCCTGACAGGTTAGCCCGCTACCATTTTAGACTGCATCATCACTTACCATCAGGTGAGATCGCAGTCAAGGGCTTGTAGTGGATAAAAAACTCATATGAACTTTTTTCAGGATGCAGAAGAGTTGTTTGAGAGATTCGACGAGGACAACAGTGGATACATAAACCTCGACGAATTTCTGAAGCAAGTTCGGGTAAGTAAAAAGTTACTCAGTACATAAAAATATGGATGGATCTACTAGACAGCTTGTGGAATTAAAAAAAATCCCCTCTCTAGCTCGAAAAAACGCGCCTTTACTGCTTAAAACCCGTGAGCAAAAACAATTTCAGTGGGCAAACCTCAGTGAGAAGAAGTATTTTGAATTTAGAATGCTGTGTACCATACACTTTTCCTTGCATAGTCCTAGAAACAATCGGAATCAGTTCGTATTTTCTCGCTATTGACGTGAAAAGTTGTATAGATAACACGATAGCAAAGATTTTTGTTTTTTGTGCCTTTAAATCCCTCACTATATTCAGGATTCTGATTTAGAATCACAAGCTACTCTGCTGATCCTATTGTAAGTCCCTCACTACACTCAGGATTCAAACTACGCACTCGCAACAAAAACGAACTTTGCCATCTTATTGAACAAATTACGGTTATAAGTCGAAGCTCTAGAAGCTAAGCTATATGAAAGTATCTGACTTTTTGATAGCCAAAGTTGAAGCCTCTAAGCAAAACAGATTTTATTTTTAGTTATTTTCAAACAGAGTCAAAACCGGATCAGATAATTGATATCTTAAGTTAAATCGTGGGAACTATTTTTGACATAAAAAGTAGCCTTTGTCCTTGCTTGGATTGCAACTTGTGTATATCTGTATTTTAGGTCTGAGTTTCTTCAAAATCAGTTAATCATAGCAGACAGACAGAGATAGATACAGTGCGATTCAAACTTTATGACTTCTCGGGAATCGGCTACGTCTCTGAATTTAGTTGCGAGTGTAGTTTCGCGCACGTTAAATCGTGGATACAGTGAACTAAACCGTTTGAGACCTAATATTGTATTCTGCGCACAAAATTCTGCGTGCGAAACGCACGATGTTCCATGATGTTGATGAGAAGTCCACAAAGTTTGAAGAGGACTGTACACACTATCGCACTTATAATATACGCACGATGTTTGATGATGTTGATGAGAAGTCCACAAAGTTTGAATCGGACTGTACACACTTTCGCACTTATAGATAGAAAAAAAAGAAAACGTTTTTTTTCGATCACAATATTTAGTTTAAGAAACTATCAAATTAGATATAGAACCAAAGTTGTGTGACCAATCACAGGTCTCTACAGCTCAGTATGCCACAGCAGGCTGTAACGCTGTATTTTTATGGATTGTTTCAGCCCCCGATGTCTGAGTCTCGGCGCGCCATAGTGGAGCAGGCGTTCCGCAAGCTGGACAAGTCGGGCGACGGGCTGCTGAGCGTTGAGGACGTGCGCGGGGTGTTCGCTGCCACGGCCTATCCTAGGTAAAGTATTGTTGCTTCAGCCCCCGATGTCTGAGGCTCGGCGCACCATAGTGGAGCAGGCGTTCCGCAAGCTGGACAAGTCGGGCGACGGGCTGCTGAGCGTTGAGGACGTGCGCGGGGTGTTCGCTGTCACGGCCTATCCTAGGTAAAGTATTGTTATTTCAGCCCCCGATGTCTGAGGCTCGGCGCACCATAGTGGAGCAGGCGTTCCGCAAGCTGGACAAGTCGGGCGACGGGCTGCTGAGTGTTGAGGACGTGCGCGGGGTGTTCGCTGCCACGGCCTATCCTAGGTAAAGTATTGTTGTTTCAGCCCCCGATGTCTGAGGCTCGGCGCACCATAGTGGAGCAGGCGTTCCGCAAGCTGGACAAGTCGGGCGACGGGCTGCTGAGCGTTGAGGACGTGCGCGGGGTGTTCGCTGCCACGGCCTATCCTAGGTAAAGTATTGTTGTTTCAGCCCCCGATGTCTGAGGCTCGGCGCACCATAGTGGAGCAGGCGTTCCGCAAGCTGGACAAGTCGGGCGACGGGCTGCTGAGCGTTGAGGACGTGCGCGGGGTGTTCGCTGCCACGGCCTATCCTAGGTAAAGTATTGTTGTTTCAGTCCCCGATGTCTGAGGCTCGGCGCACCATATTGGAGAGCTTATCCTCATTATAAGCGACGATATATCGGTGTCGTATCGGTCAGTGTAATAGCATTGTAGGTAGCTCCATACATTTCAGTGCTCTGATACTGGTGAATTTATATCGGCGACGAATATTATTGGCCAATGTAAAAAGGCCATAACGTTACGGGGAAAACAAGTCCAAGTATGGACAGTTGACATCATCATCATCATCATATTAAATCAAAGCCGGCTCATTACTAAGCACTTGTCTCTTCTCGGAATGAGAAAGGTTTGGCCATAGTCGACCACGCTGGCCGTGGCAGTGTAGACTGACTATGACTTCACACACTGAGATCCATTATGAAGAACACTCAGGCAAGTGCTATTTTAATTTTTAAAATGCACATTTAACTCCAAAAAGCGGTAGGAATTTAAACTACTAGGAGCTAGTCACTAGTTGCTTTTTATTATATTTTATACAAGATGATGCCCGCGAGTTACGTCTGCGAGGATTAAGTTTTTTTGATTCCCGCGGGAACTCCTTGATTTTCCGGCATAAAAAGTAATACCTATATCCTTCCCCGAGATGCAACCTATCTCTGTACCGAATTACATCCAAATCGATTGACAAGATGGGCCGTGAATGCGTAGCAGACAGACAGACACGCATTTATAATATTAGTAAGTATAGATATAATAATAGAGCCGAATTTTCGCTTGCGCTCATTTCTACAATTCATCGGAAATTAGTACTAATTGAAAGTTTTTTTTTTCAGATACATGAGCGGGGAGGAAACGGCTGACGTCATCTTGAACAGATTCCTGGCCAACTTCGAAACGGAGGGCATAGTTGATGGAAAGGTATAAAATATAAATAAATAAATATACTGGTTTATATTGTTCACCTTTTCCCTTGTTTATGGAGTAGGTGAGTACTAGCTAATGCCCGCGACTTCGTCCGCGTGGATTGAAGTTAACTTGAAGTTGGACTCTTTAATTTTCCGGGATGAAATGTAGGCTATGTGTTATTCCAGGCTATAATCTATCTCTGTGCCAAATTTCATCCAGATCCGTTCAGCCGTTGGGGCGTGATTGACTAACACACATCCATCCATCCAAACTTTCGCATTTATAATCTTCTAATATATAAAATTCTCGTGTCACAATGTTAGTTATCATACTCCTCCGAAACGGCTTGACCGATTTTTATGAAATTTTATATGCATATTCAGTAGGTCTGAGAATCGACTACTATCTATTTTTCATACCCCTAAAACACCTCAATCCACGCGGATGGCGTCGCAGGCATCAGCTAGTATTAGTATAGATATAACAGCACTTTTTGATTATAATTTTTTTTTTTTCAGATAACATTGGAGGAGTTTATGAACTATTACAGTGGCATCAGCGTCTCCATTGATAACGACTGCTATTTCGATCTGATGATGCGTCAGGCCTACCGGCTGTAAACGGCTTAGGGTAAACACCCACCGCCGCACCGCTCAAGCACAGCACATCAAAAGCACAGCACAGCAACGCAAAAGATACACATCCACACGCGCCGAATTCGTTTCACAGTACAGAAAAATACATATGGTATTTGTGAATTGTTAACGGAGCGCTCTTATGGTGTCAATACCGGTTCTTTATGATTCTTAGGTGCGTTTCCATTACAGATGTGCTTGCCAAGCTACGGATGTGTGTCAAACCCCACCAATAGGAGTGCTTGATTTTATAGCTTTGATGGCTAAATTTTAGATAAACACGAACATTTGTGAGTTTTACACATATTTGTCACTTATCATCATCATCTCTGATGGAAACGCACCCTTACCAGTGGGTAAAAAATTAGCACATTTCTAGTGGAAACGCACCCTTATCTGTGGGTAAATAAAACATAGCACATCTCTAGTGGAAACGCACCCTTATCTGTGGGTAAATAAAACATAGCACATCTCTAGTGGAAACACTCCCTTACCTGTGGGTAAATAAATAATCATTCGAAACTGGTTCATAAGCATTTTGTTTAGCTTATTAGTAAGGTAATTGTCACGTTTAAAGATGACTTTTCAGTTAAAGCGGTTGGAATCAATGTCTTCTATTTCTTGCACCTTTTGTCTTTACTGATTAAAGTTCTGTGCACCCCCATTTCTGTTGTTTATAGTTTATACTATCTTCTATTTATATAAAAATCAATTGCTGTTCGTTTGTCTCGCTATAACTCGAGAACGACTGGGCCGATTTAGCTGATTTTGGTTTTGAAATGTTTGTCGTAGTCCAGGGAAGGCTTAAACGGTGAGAAAATGTGGAAAAATTAAAGAGTTCCCGCGGGAACCAAAAAACCTCAAGCCACGCGGAAGAAGCTAGTACATAATATTTTCTTAATTAATAATTGACATTTCTCACTAAATTAAATTCAGTATCCCAGTATGTAACAACTATGGTCAGTGATCCTGATTACATTAGGCCGGTGACCGATTAGATTTTCGGTCAACAGCAAGGTTCCAAAAGTCGGTTATGACCGAATAAAGCCTACGGCCAACCGTAACCACCTATATTCTAGTTCGTTCATCGCAAACAAGCTGCGATCGAATATTTCCAATCGGTTTACATTTTACATTAATGGGTGACCGAAAACGGCTACAGTCGCGTACGGCCTAATGTAAACGCGCCATGAGGCTCTTAATATGCGCGTGCGATCCGTCCTGAATAGGTAGCTTTATTTTTAACTAGCAAATACCGCGACTTGGTCCGCGTGAAATAAGTTTTTAAATTCCCACGGGAACTCCCTAATTTTAATATGAAACTATGAAACTAGCAAATAATGTGACTTTCAATTGGTACGAGAATTTTCAAAATCGGTTCAGCAGATCCAGTAATCCCCTTACAACGTCACAAACTTTACCTCTTTATAATATTAGTATAGATGAGTCTGTACTTGAGCCGTGCAGTGCAAGTCAGCGACGACCTTTACATATATTTTGTCTTGCTTACGCGTGCACTGAACGAGAGGTACAAAATGCTAAATTAATAAATTATAAAAAAAGCACACAAAAAAAAGTAGTTTGAAAGCGCACTGCTTTCTTAACTCTTGACGTTGTTATAGGTACCTAATGATATTTTATTTATTAAATTAATTGTAACGCGGAGTAACTATAATAATTATTGCATTTAAATAAAGACTTTAACAGCTTTTTCTTTCTTTTATTTTTGTGAGTTCCAATTCCCGACTTCAATTTCTAACGTTATTGAAAAGAAACTACAGAATTGGTTATCTGCTTCTAAAGAAACCATAGCTGAATTCCGGAGGTAACCTTAGAATTAAGCGTAGAGTATAACACATACGCAGGATAAGACTTAGCGTCGCGACATGACGTTGCAACATGCCTCGATGCGATGTCGTGTCGTAGAAGTTATCGTACGCGGTTGTTATAGGCCTATTACACTGCACTTTCCACAGGGCCCTGTGGTAAGGGTGGGCGTGTCCGCTAGTTTGAGCGTCGCTCGAACATCAAATTAGGGACCCTATCTTCCTAATTCTTATTACACTACATTGATTCAAGGGTAAGGGTCTCTGTGCTAAGTGCAGTGTAATAGGCCTATTAGCTCCAAGCCCTACGTATGTACGATAATGGAAGCTGTCTATGGCACGGTGTTTTTTTTTTCTTTTCATGGTTTCAATGCAATGCTTGACAGTGGACCACAGAGGACACACGAGTGCACTCTGAAGATTATTTTAAAAGTAAGTTCCTAATTCCTATAGGGGGTAAGTCGTCTATATAGACGCCAGGATTGAAAAAAATCCTGGTTGTTTCTACGAGTCCGGATCGACTTGCAGAGACGCCGGGTTACGTTTAACCCAGGAATAAATGTTGACAGAAGTTGTATACAAATTCTGTCAAAGTATGAATAAAACCCGGCGTTTCTGCAAGCGGATCTTAGGGGAACTACATATATAAGAGCGTTTCCAGATTATCGTCGGACCGAAGATTGCCCTAGGATCGCGAGATTGAGAGCGCACACTGGTTACGCTGGTACACAGCCAAATTGGATCAATGATCGCGATCTCATTGATCGATGTGATTGATATCACAGAGCTCTGGATTGACGGTCATTGACCATCGAATGTCAATCCACTTGATTGTGTACCGGGCGCTAAGGGGGAACCGAGAATGTTGTAATATTATTAGGGTGTAACTAAAACTCATAAATTTTTTCGGTGGGAAACTATAGAATAATAATAAGGTCAACTATGGAATAAATAAATTGAGTCACTGTGTGTAGACAAAAGAGGCGTCAGTTTAAACTGTCTATGTATTTACGTTTGGAGCGTACTTTACTCACAGACTTTACTGTAGTACTATAATTACGAGATGGTCCGAGATCGTCTAACAATAGCAAGGTACTAATTTCCTACCTCCATGAGAAAAAGAAGAATGTCATCATATTTTTGGTTTATTTACATTGCTATTGTTATCATATTTTTATGAGTTTTATCTTTACATAGATGATGTTGAATGTATTTTACATTATACTGCTACATACCTAGCACATAACGTAAGTTGGACATTGGACATAAATAATTTAACTCATAAATCTAGTACTTAATTATTTTAATGTATGCAACTAGGAACCTTGAGGCCCGGACTCCACCAAAGCGGAGATGTGCGGAGATGTCCCGAGCGGAGACGAGAAGAGATGTTTTTCAGCTAGGGTGTATCCACCGAAGCTGTGTGGAGATGCGTACTAGCTAGAGCGGCGATGGATGTCTCACATCTCTTCTCGTCCCCGCTGCTTGCGAGCCACAGCTCACATCTCCACATCGATCGCGCCATACAAATATGATAGATACATCTCCACTCAGTGGTATCCACTGAAGCTGAGCGAAGACGAGATGTGGAAATAACGAAATTCTATTGGTTGTTTAAATAACATATCTCTCCGCTGGTGGAGTCCGGGCCTGATGACCTACTTAAAGTTCTAATGTTTTATTTTTAAGGTTTAGGGATTGAAATAACTTCGAAAATGTGTCGCCTCATTCACATTTTACTGCAAACAATAATATGCGGCGTACAGATGTTAATACGGATCTGCATGACAATATTACTGATGATTGAAAACCTTTTACGAATGATACTACAGACGATATACAATTTCATATCGTTCATACTGCAAATGTTTTCTCTGATACCAATTTGCCTCGTATTTATAATTACTGCGAGGTTGAAATGTTTGTTTTGCGGCAGCGGTTGCAGTGGCGGATACTGTCCTCCGAATAGAGGTGGTCTATGTGATTGTATGATGTCTTTGGCCACCATTGTTGTTATTTTCTTCGTGTTTAGAGCCACTGGTGTCCTCGACCAGATATTTGCATATATCGGCTACAAAAAAACGACGTGACTATACCTTCATGTATGTGATATGTACCTTTACGTGCTTATGCTCCCCAAGATAATCTATAGATCCTACCTATATGGGCTACACTTTCAACGGATAAGTATTAAGTAAATACGATATATACGTACTGAAAACTTTTCAAGAATGAAGTGCATAAGGACGACCAGTCCCAGTGATACAACGACTTTGATGGACGGCATCACGGACGAGCCGGCTTTTAGAACTTAGCATCTACCTACATGCTCGACCGGCTGATCATTAATCAACTATTACTTAGGTGGTCTACTTAAAAGTAAAATAATTTGTTCTGCTAATCGATATAATGCCCCGTTCCACCCCTGTGATCCCGCAGTATTCCTGTCTGTCTGTAGAGACTTAACTGAATATGAATTCTTAGAGACTGACGCATAATAACTTTATTCTACGCAGAGAAATAGTTATGGGCGATATATATATATTGGGACCCATTGGAACAGATAGGTACGTGTATTATGCATGTCTAGAAATATATATGTATATACGTACGTATTGGAATAGACAGGTATGTGTGATGTCTCGAGTGCCTTCGCTCTTATATTCTACATCAACGTTGACGGTGCAAAACACGTCATTGAAACGCATACTGAGTTGGAACTTGCAATATAATCTGCAACGACGATCGATCAATCGGAGTGCGCCACAATCGAGATTAATTTGTATGTATCATTAAAATTTTTCTTAACGTACAGTGTAACAGCTAATTTATGTATTTTTATTGCGTGACGGTTCTCGCCGTGTTGAGTCGAATGGCTCGTTATTCATTAACCAGCGCATGCATAGTAATACCACAGGTATACATTCCCAAATTATCCCTGCCGTATCGAAAAATTAAAACGTTTCCCACGGGAATCAAACCTTAGTCCACGCAGACAAAGACGCCGGGCATCATCTAGTAATATTATATACCTACCTAATTTTTTAGTATACTAATTCAGCAGGGGCGTTTCCTCTAAGATTGCGTAGCTCGCGCCGCAATACCAATAATTGTTATGAATAATTATTACCAATTATACTAGACCTATATAAGTAATATACGTATATTTTATAACATGAAATAGGTACTATTCACAAAACATACAAGTTTATCAATTAAATGATTGCCCTAATCGAGAATTATTTAAATTCACGTGCGCTCAGTGTACGCCTCGCACCTTGGTCGCAGCTGATGCCCGTGACTTCATCCGCTTGGATTGTGGTATTTTGGTTCCCGCGGGAACTCTTTTATTCTCCGGGATAAAAAGTATGTGCTATTCCATACTATAATCTATCTCTGTGCCAAATTTCATCCAGATCCGTTCAGCCGTTGTGGCGTGATCGAGTAACAAACATCCATCCATCCATCCATCCAAACTTTCGCATTTATAATATTAAATATAGATTTAAGTAAATGTATTTTATTGAGGAACCAACCATCAGCTAGCGCAAACCCTAGATTGACCACCAAAATCGCAACTGTAATTCAGTAATTATAGTTCTCGACTCCGGGCAAGAGATAGATCTTTTGTCAAATCTACGATAGAGAACCTCATAAAGAAAAGCATTCTCTAAGAACTGTTTTAAATCTGTCAACTTAAAAAAAAAATATGTCATTAATTTTAATGTTTCAATCGCTTTATGTATTTCTATCATATTTCTATTGAAATATGTTATGTAATATAATAATAATATAATATGTACTTAAATTTTATATAGTTAAGTTGTCCATATTATGTTTAAATCTCCATAAGTGTTTTCTGCATTACAATACTTAATTGAAATGTCCTAATTACTTGGTATTACTTACGAATTGGTATTTGGTAAGATGCAATGGCTTAGTGGTTATAGAGCTTGGAGGCTCGCCAAGAGGGGTCGCTGGATCGAATCCTGATCAGAGAACTATTACTTTTATAAACATAAAAGGTAAATCTATAATATTATTATAAATGCGAAAGTTTGGATGGATGTCCGTTTGTTTCTCAATCACGCCAGGATGGACGGATCTGGATGAAATTTGGCACTGAGATAGCTTAAAATCTGGAATAACACATAGGCTACTTTTTATCCCGTTCCAAACTACACAAAAAGTTACAGCAGACGTCCACTACAGGCTGAAATATTTTCGTGGACCTACTAATTAGGTAATAATTACCTGTCTCTTTACCAAAAGAAATCGAGAGTGCAAGGTTCTGCATTTAATTTCATAGTTCTATTATAAATATTTAGTATTTTTTTAGGTTAACCGACAAAATTCAAAATGTGTCGTACAGTGCACGCGGTGCTGCAAACCGTAATATGCGGGATACAGATGTTAGTACGGGTGTTCATGACCGTCATTTTGATGCTCGAGAACCTCATACGAATGATACTCCAGACGCTGTACAATTTCATATCGTTCCTCCTACAAATGCTGTCGCTTATACCAATTTGTGTGGTGTTTCTTGTGACAGCCAGGTTGAAATGTTTTATGTGCGGTGGAGGAGGACCATGCCCAGTAAATAGAGGAGGCGCTTGCGACTGTTTGATGTCTGCAGTCGCTATCATCATCATGTTCTTCATATTCCGAGCGACAGGTGTTCTCGACAAGATATTATTTGGCCTCGGCTACACTAAAGCGAGACCGATGGTATATAGGTACGTCCCGACCCCGGGCGATATTACCGAATGTTCTAGAAACGACACCGACTACACAGATGAGTCGTACACGTCCACGTTCCAATCCACTCTCACGAAGCTGAATCAGTTTTTCGATTACGATACCACGACGTACACCTTGACGGAGTTTAGTAATGTTACTAATGCTATTACTAATACAACTATCATTACTAGTACTACTACGCCAAAACCGTAAAAAGTTAGCCTACGGCCCCGTAGTTGTTCTACCAGTTGTACTAGTAGAACAACTACGGGGCCGTAGGCTAACTTTTTACAAATATTGAGTACCTAAATCTATACTTTGTCAATGTTGTATTTTCTCGTATTTGTTGAAATTGAATTCTGTGAATTACATTGTAGCAATTCAAGTTATGTTTTATTGTACTACGCGAATTCAGTGTGACCGCCACATTAGACCATGGCTTGGACAATTGGTCTAGACGGGCTTAATAATGGAGTTAAGGTCCAAATAAAAAATAATAATAATTGGTTGGACAGAGGAGTTGGACAACGACTTCTGAATGGAGGATTCATACAGTGTTTCCCAATGGTCAGATTGGTTGGGTTATACTACATACATCTTTAGATTATACAGGCAACGGTATAAAAGGGTGTGGTGCATAAACTTATGATTTACTACTAGCTGATACCATATCAGCTAGTAGTAAATCATAAGCCCACACCATTTGAATTCAGCTCATCATATGCATATAATATATTTAGTAGGGCTAACAAAGAAATAAATTTGAATAAAATTAATAAATTTAACCTAGCTAAATCTCTTAGAAGCTGGCTAGCACCCAAGGGCTACGATGCAACTGAAAATATTTTAAAAATAACAAAATAGCATTACGCGCACTTACACTTGCACTTTCACACATACACCTACCGACACACACGCACACATGCACACACACTCACGCACACGCACACACACACACACACACACACACACACACACGCATACACATACACACGCAGATACGCTCAGTTTTCCACACATAAATAAGTAATTAGTTTTTAGTTATATTTTCACATGTATCATTGGAAGGAACTACCCTCTGCAATACAGGTTATCCTAGCGTAGAGGGTAGGGACCGTTATTTAATCATGTCAATCATTTATGAAAATAAATATTATTCTTATTCTTATTCTTATAGATTTATTATATTTAGAGATATTTAGGCTCTTTTTTTTCTGATGCCTGTAGTAGGTATGTACCTACATCACAAGCCAACAGCAGTCCCTTATCACTTAAAGGCCATTAAAGCCACTGAGATACAGAATAAGCCTACTGAGCAGACCATAGAGTTACGATACGTCCTGACCACGTCCTTAGAGCCACATACGAGCAGAGACGCGGAACAGATAATAGAACGTAGCGGTAGTAAATATAATAACTGTAGGTATGGACCGTAGAATTCGTCCGGTCATCTGGACTAGCCTAGATATAGCTATCCAGTAAGGAAATAGCGCCAGTGTTTTGGGAACCATGCCCATTACCGATCATTTGGACGGCGTTATTTTTTGTAAATATAATTATTTAATAGTAATTTATAATTTGTTTATTTATTTGTGTGTAGGTAATTGTTATTTTACTTTTCCTTCCAACTTATAAAATCCATATCCATACTAAAATTATAAATGCGAAAGTACGTCTGTTTGTCTGCGACGCTTTTAACTGTTCAATTGATTTTGATGAAATTTGGTACGGGGATAGATTGTATACCGGGAAAGGACATTTTTTATCCCAGAAAAATAAAGTTTCCGCAAAAATAAAAACAGAAGTCGCGGGCAACATCTAGTAGTATAAATATTTTAGTATAGATTTATAAAAGTTGTGTTAGATCTTGTACGAGGGTGCGGAAACCTTCGTGTGCGAGTCCGACTCGCACTTGACCGGTTTATTATTTGATTGTCTATGCTGTAAATGAAATATTGTATTGCCATTTAATTGTCATTTAGAAGTTAATTATATTATCATTTAGTTTAGGGAATAATATGTGAAAATAATGCTAACGAGTTCTTAGATTATTTACTGATTTCAAAAAATAGATTCCACTTCAAAGTTAGGAAGACGAAAAAAGCTATTTATATGGAAGCATCAAATAATATTGTGTTTAAATTATTTAACACCGTACCTAAAGGTATATAACGACATCGATGATTTTACGTAATCTCGAGAGTGTATCTATGAGGAAGACACTTAAGTAATTAAAAGATCATTGGGAGACAGATTAATGAATAATTAGCAGGAACCTAATTAATGAAGACGAGAAAAATATACAGTTAGCCCCACTACCTAAGAACAAGGTATGGTTTTACGCGACAGATAAATTAGGCATGTATTTATGGAAAAACTATGACCTATTAAAGGAGAAATAATTATTATTGGGTTAATAATTTGTTAATAATCAAAAGTACCTACAGCTAAGATTCTGCAGTCATGACTAATAAAGGAAGTACAAAGAAAATTAAAAGGCATTATAAACAATGGGCCCAACTTCCAGAGGCACCAAACGAATCTAAACGTTATCCCAGAGAAAAACTTAAAGATCACACCAATAGCGGTCACCATATTCTTAAAAAGGCAAAGAATAACCTAGAGAAAAAAAATAAAATACCGAATAAAATGGTTTATTCTAACAGTTCACACGTTACTGATACTCAAACGAAAACATTTAATTACATAATAAGCTTAGCAAACAACTCAGACTATATTTTACCAAAGGCCATGAATACTGGAAAAAGCGTTACAAATACAGTACCTTGCTGTAGAAAAATAAACAAAAATGTAAAAGAATATGGCGCTGACTGCAGTAAAACTATTGATAATTATAATGCTATATTGCTCAAAGATATTTGCATAACCGGTAAAAGGTTAAGCATTTGGAAGAAGATTAAATACCGGTTAAGGTCTATAACGTCAGCAAAAACAATAAGCAAAGTAGATAACCTCGCTCCAACATTGAGTTCTAGAAGACGGAGAAAAGCGAATACTTTAAAAGCAAAACCGGATTTTGGTATTAAAAATGACCATAAAACTGAACTAAAATTAACTCAACCTTTTTTAAGAGACTATTTTGTTTTGCATTGCCAAAATGTCGATGGAAATCAGGTACGTTCAAATAATTCTCTTAAAAACAACGATTTATATTTTAAAACACCTGATTCGAAAATGCACATCCATGATGACTGCATGAGATGTCCAGTTATAAGTTTTTCTGAAACTGAAAAATGCACACACAAGAACTCTATTATCTCAATAATAACTCAGAAATTATTATATCTAACCGACCTGGGTTATAAAGTATGTAGAGCTGCTAATACATCATGCCATTGTAACTTGAAGTCCACGGTATGTAGCCATATCAATTTTCTAAAATCTAAATGCATTGAAGTTCTTACTAAAGTTGAAGACCAAGCTCCAGATCATTCAAAAAAGAAAAAAGAGACCTGTTTTACAGGTGATGAGAAAATTTGTGAAAAGAAATCTTGTCAGGACATTTTAGTAGCAAAGAGTAGTAAATGCCAGCAAGTATCAAAATCCCTAGCAAATATTTGTGGTAAAAAAAAATGTGCTTTACCACGTGACTGTATATGTACTGTTACTAAGAGAATGAAATCCAGTGAAAATTTAAAAACATGTAGAAACAATACACAAAAGGATAAAAGAGGAAATCGTAATGAATGTTTCAAATTACATCAAGAGTGTGAATGCAGTAATATCTTGAATACCAAAATACCCAAAACCTGTAGCGATATGAATCATAATCAGGATTATGTTAGAAAAAATACTAACTTAGGTTTTAATTCATGTTACGGTTGTGGTTCCCCTAAAGTCAAAAATATTGAATCGTATAATCGAACTTGTAAAAAAATTAAAGAAAATCAAGTGACCGATAAGGTTGAGAAAATCCGTAAGGATAAAAGAGCAAACATTATCAAACGGTGTTTTAACTCTAAACATAGAGATATAACTCCTAAATTAAGAAATTCAGCTCAACGTTGTAGGGCCACGACTCTTGAAAGTACAGACAACAAAAAAAATATAATTCGTTGTAATCATGAAGTGTTGCAGAAATCGAAATTCTGCGATTGTAATATTCGTATAAATTCAAAAAACATCGGCGTTGGGAAATCCTGCAACAATTTCAAGTCAAATGTAAATCTAGTAAACTCGTCAAAGAGTTACTCGGATTTGTGCAACAACAAAATATTAGAATGTGTAAGATGTCCTAAATCTCGTTACACACAATATTCCACTTGTTTGAAACCTCAAATGATTTCCACTAAAGCCCAGTGTGGAGATTATAATGCTGAATATTTAAGACATACACCAAAAAAATGCTCCACCACTTCAGAAAGGTGTCAAACCGTCCAAAAAAAACAAAATAACTGCACTGCTCAAACATCAATTGGCGAAGGTCGTACAATGTTTTGCAATAAGGCATGTTGTACAATTTCTGAAGATCGTTTTTCTAAAGCATGTTCTGCAAACTTTACTAAACCATGTAAGGTAAGAGACAACCAAATGTTTTGCAAGCACAGCAAAAGAAATCTTCATCAACCAGCTTGTAAAAAAAAACACAATTGCCAAGAGGAAATAAACAAGACAAAAAAGAAGAAAAAGTGCAAAAAATGTCTATCTAAACATTTTTGTACACGGCACGCTTCTAAGTGCAAAGCTACATGCGAAGTAACTTGGAGAGAAGAGGTGTACTGTATGATGAATTGCCTTTGTAATAAATTTAAAAATGTTTGCTGTAGTGAACCTGAAAGTCCACCTGAATGTAAAAAAAATAAAAATCGTACTGAATATGGTTTAAACTGTAACGAACTATTTTTGGACACATTAAGCCAAAAACCTCGTTTATTACTCCAGAAAACATGTCCTTCATATCAAGACTTTTTAAAGTGTTGTTGTATGTGGAATCAGTGCACCCAAATGATGTGTATATTTACCCTTTGGTGTCCTTTTGTTTTCATGTTTGAAATTTTTAGAAGGTGTTTTTGTTATTTCTTTGATTGAATGATTTATATCTTCTTTTGGACAAGATGTATTTTAATTTACTTTTGAGGTCAGTAAATCGAATTCTGCTGTCTATAAAAAGTAGTATATAACGTTAAAAATGAACATACATCGTTGAGTGTTTAACTATGCGTTGCCGCCTGGAACCATGATGATATGGAAGCATGATTGTTGTCAAACGCAAGCCTATCACGCAATAAAAAAAACCTTTTTAAGTAGAAAGGTTTAACCAATAACAAAACCATTAAAAAGATCACAAACAGATTCCTATTTCTGTGGGTCTAAGAAAATCCTTCGATAGCGTTTAGATAAGCAAACTTGTGCTACGCTTACACAATGAACATAAAACTATTTTCACCGAAATTTAATATTAAAAATAGTACTTACTTAAATATCGATTAATCAATTATATTGTTACATCATAACATAATCATGAAAACTATCCAGTACAGAAGACACAACACAAAAAAGCTCGACAAACTTCAAACGATACAATGCATGGAGTCCAGCAGATAAATGCGAGAAGATAAATCAGTACATTAAAGAAGTTTTTCATAAAATTTATGAGGCTGAGACATGCTGGATATAAGTCTGGCCATATGAAATAACACCACAGACACGGTGTCTTTCTCAAAGTCGTTAAAAGAATATGTCTACAACCAAAACGTGCTTCGTTATCTCGTTGTTTCATACGTTGTTTTCTTTTTCTCTTCCTTGCCTCATAAATTGCCTGTTCCTCTTTTGTCCGACCCTTGTTAGCAAACAAGGCATCGTATACACGCGTATCTTCTAAATGGTCGGCTAGAATATTCAATGCGCCTATGTCTCTAACCTTACTTGATATTTCGTTCGATCTATTCCCCCACGTCCTTTGAAACCAATTTATTAATTTTGACATGGTATCATTTGGATCGTTTAATCTGCGTTTAATATAAACCAACGTTCTTATTGGAGAAAATATTATAGAAAATATGGCCGTAATCATATTCTTGATCGTATCAATTATCAGATTCAGTAAACCAGCGATAAATTTAGTCATGCAGTTCCAGTTCGCCGCGTCTTCTTTGGATAACTTTTCTTGTTGCCGAAGCGTTTTCCGATTTTCCTTAATGGCCCGTTGTTCTTCTTTCTCAAGTGCCTTTTCGTGTTCCTTCATTTTTTTTTCACAGCGCTTTCGCTTTCTTTTAAGACATTGTACAATAAATTTCTTAAAATATGATCTACTCGGCTTATGATGTACTATTGTGTGAAATAGATCTTGAATGCTGCCTTCCGGTATTCTTTCCTCGTTTTTTTTCACAGTTGTCTCCACTTCATTATCGGACACATCTCGTCTGGACTTTGTACGTTTAGCATCTACGTGGAAAGCGAATAGTATTAATATTATTGAAAGTTTCTTTTGAAGCTTTTTTTGATAAATATTTGATTCTTAACTGATTACATAATCGCACCTCTGTTCTAAGAGATCACATTCATCTCTGAGGTTGTCTTGTGTAAGGAGTGCACAAGTTTCTTTTTCTCCGGTATCGGAGTAGGGCAGCACTTATGGTTTCATTTGGTATTATATTTATACTAGCTGATGCCCGCGACTCCGTTCGCGTGGATTGATATGCAAGCTATCCTATCTTTCAAGTTGGATCAAACTGCACACGGTGTGCAAATTTAATTTAAAATCGGATAAGTAGTTTAGGAGTCCATCGCGGACAAACAAAGTGACACGTGATTTATATATATTAAGATTTTTTGTAATGATAATTTACTAAAAGCCATTGTGGACGATGCGCAAAGGATTGAGCCAGGAACGTGAACATCATATTTTGGGAATTCAAGTTGCATGTTGTTGTTTTGTTTCTCATGACTCGGGATCTTATGTTATAGTTATAACAGGAGCAAGTGAGTAAAGAAGTACTTCTTTATTAGACCACTGAACTCTTGAGGGGTAGGTTAATAGTTAATAAATGACTGCATGTAACATGTAACAGAACAGTTAGGTAGCCCATAAAGAGGAAGGAAATTTCGTCCCTAGCATTCAAAGCAACGAAAATTAGACTGTAATTATATACAAAATAGATGATGCCCGCGACTTCGTTCGCGTGGATTAATGTTTCTTGATTTCTGCGAGAACTTTTGAATTTTCCGGGATCAAAAGCAGCCTGTGTCCTTCCCCGGGATGCAAACTATCCCTATACCAAATTTCACATTCCCTATACCAAATCTGTTGAAGAGAATTTTTTATTCCCGCGGGTATTCTTGAATTTTCCGGGATAAAAAGTAGCCTATGTTCCGGGATAAAATCAGTTGAACAGATGAAAAGGGCCGTCAAAGCGTAGCAAACAGACATACATTCGCATTTATAATATTATTAGTATGGATAAGTCTATTCTTCGGCAATAACGGGGCTTATAACGGGGTCTACTGTGAGTTCCTGCTCATCAACGCAGCGATCATCTTACGCTTCTTAACGGTTTTACATCTGCACCTAATCTGATTTTAGTGATTTGAAGTTTTAAACACTGCACTGAGCCACTGGCGTATTTTTACTTACTTGAGTAAGTTATTGCACATCGTCTACAATGGTCAAATCCTAATGTCAACGACTACCTTGATTGTGTTTTTGATTGCGGTCCTTCGAAAGGTTGATATTTAAACCGTTTCTCCTATGTATGTCTTTACGCTTTTGTTTCTTTATGTTTATTTCCTTCGTAGATCTTCTATCGCTTCTATGAGGATATAGATCTGGGTCATTCCAATTCTCACACATACTAAACACTTTTGAACATAGGTAAGATAAGTTGCATTTTCTTCTAGGATTACACGTTTTAACTGTACATTCCATTGTCTTAGGTATAATTTTGTTTTTAATACATTTGCAGTTTATCTGTTTTTTATGTTTACATTTGCCAGTAGGGCATGCTCTATAGTTTGATTTATGGAAAATATCAATTATCTCAGCGGTATTGACTATATTCATATTGCCGGGATCTAACTTAACTTCAAATAACGGTTTGCTATTGCTTTCCATTTGACTTTGAGAAAAAAGTCTTTTTGTCAATCGTTTAAATATTCCAGTGGCATTAGAGCCGCAAGTTCGATCAGAGCATTCTATCGGAGATTCATTTTTAGTTAAACACTTACAATCAAAATTTGTTTGTTTATTTTTCTTCGCTTTCTCACAAATTCCTCTCTCGCACACGCTTCGATGACTAGGACAAATGCAAGAACGTCTTGACTGTAATCTTCCAAACGATTTAACTTTGTATTTAACTTCACCTGAGTTTAGTACATGCATGTCATGTTTATTAACTCTCATTTCGAAGAGTGGTCCTGTTTGATCGCCAGCATTTACAGTTCTTACAGCGTTTGGATTATCAAATTTACATTCACAAGTATAATTCAAAGTATCAGTTTTTAATGTAGCATTACGTAGATCTTGACCACCATGAGCAACATCAGCACCTTTTGTGATCTTGTTTCTCAAAATCTTCGATTTTGGATTTTCTTTATGTTTCGGTAGCATCATCGCATTATTCTCTACTTCACATTTGCACTTATGTTTTTTCTTAGCAGATATTTTTGGTTGGTTGGTGTTTACAATTTCCATTTTGTTTTTTAAGTTTTTGGGAATTTTATCGGTCATATTATCAACTTTACATTTACAGAGAAGTCTGGTTTTTAAAGATGTTTTGTCCTTTCCCGCATTTTTATTACCATGTGTTTGTAATTTAAATTCAGCATTATCTTGTTTAGCTGTATTATCTAAATATTTGGCATTTGTATTGCTTGAAATGTCTCCTGTTCCAAACTGATATACTAAAGGGTTTATTTCAGGTTCTTGCTGTTTTGGCAATCTTAATCGCTTTGAATGTATATTTCTTTCTTCGTTTCTCGAACGTTTTTTCCTTTGTTTGTGATATATGCTAATTATAGATTTGTTAACGGATCTTTTATTCTTTTGTGATTTTGTTAATAGTACTGGGTAACTGACATTTTTCTTACTTGATTGCGTATCTTTGTTTTTTAGATATGTTTTATATACATTTTTCGTGTGATTATCATCATTGTCGATATTGCCATTCATATAATCAAAGGATTTCCGAGATTGTGGTATATCTATACCATCTCTATACAAATTGATACATTTACAATATTTTTTTTGTATTACCTTTTGTGAATTCCAATTGTGCGTTCTCTTGGCCATTAAGAACTAGATAGGTATGAGGATTTTATCACTTTTGTAAAAAATACTTTGGTACCTAAGCTCAAACTTAGTTTCTCTTTATGTTTTAAAATAACAGTAGAGAAGTAAGTTTTATTGTTTAATTATGTAGTTATATAATAATATTATGGTTACATATAAAATTTGATGCACTTATCTTGATTGCTAAGTTAAAATATTAATAAGATTTTTTATTTTAAAAAGATATTTCGCGCGATTTTTCCAAATAAATAAACTTGTAATAATTTGGATACCGAACATAGCCTGACGTTGACGTTTAAAAACCATAGATTTTTTTATATATTTTTTATTATTTATGTTTTACCGATATATACGTCGGCATTTAAACTGAACTGTCATAATCTGTGGTTTATAAATCCTTTGATTAAATGTGGTTTAAATCCGTGCCAATGATCCTAGCATCTTTGATTAATTATGTATATAAGCCTAGCATAGTTTCTATTATTTTTGAACAACTTTAAAAACTTATCGCACCCGGTGGCAATAATTGAAAGATTTGAACTGCCTGCTATGCGTTTTTAAAATTTTATTTTTCATATCTACTGTCACCGGGTCAGGTAAGATACGCCTTAGGTAAGTACGCGAGAAGTTGGATTAATTTAATGTGTACAGTAAGTAGGTACTTTTACAAATTAGCCCTTGACTGCGATCTCACCTCATGGTAAGTGATGATGCAGTCTAAGATGGTAGCGGGCTAACCTGTTAGGGGCATGGCAGTTATATTAAGCCCATTCCCCTATTCGGTTTCTACACGGCATCGTACCGGAACACTAAATCGCTTGGCGACACGTCTTTGCCGGTAGGGTGGTAACTAGCCACGGCCGAAGCCTCCCACCAGGACATACCAGGGAAAATTCAGAAATTATAAATTCCGAAATTGACCCTGCGGGAGATCGAGCCCGGGACCTCCGCACGTCAAGACAACAGCGCTACACACTGCGCCACGGAGGTCAGGTAAGATACGCCGTAGGTACGCGAGAAGTTGGATGAGCGCTAAAAATTAATTTAATGTGTACAGTAAGTACTTCTACAAATGAGCCCGTGACTGCGATCTGGCTTGGTGGGAAGTGATGATGCAATCTAATATTGTTGCGGGCTACCTGAAAAGGACATGGCATTCCCCAACAACCATCAATAACTGCCTCGTTGGTCTAGTGGTTAGCATGTTTGACTGCGGCCGATGAGGTCCCGGGTTCGAGTCCCGGGTCGGGCCATAATTAAGTATCAGGGTTTTCGGATTAGAAATTCCCAGTACTAGCCCGGAGTTAGGAAGTTGGCGGTGTTTCACCCCTGTGCCTCGGAGAGCACGTTAAGCCGTCGGTCCCGGTTATTATCACTATCATGATAATAGTCGTTAAAGCCCGCCAACCCGCATTGGAGCAGCGTGGTGGGTCTAAGCTCTAATTCCCTCTCTCCTATGAGAGTGGAGGCATGTGCCCAGCAGTGGGACGTTAATGGGCTGTAGTGATGATGATGATGATGGTGTTGCAGAAGGTCTCGTTTGATGGTTTATAGGCGGCATACAGGTTGAGCTCCTTGTAAGCCTATCCTTGTCCCCGCTAAAGCGCTGTCCGCTTTTCAAACTAGTTCGCGATAATAAAGTAAGTCCACATTCTTTGTTTGTTTTTCTATGTACCTAAATTGAGGTAGTTGCAAGGAATAGTTCTTCCTCGTGCTCAATGTAGTAAATTATTATTGATTACAATTTCTTTGTTAATAAATAAATACTCAGCACTACCAATGTGAACCTGACCCTCGATTGTGTAAGGAAATCGTAATCGTTTGTCAAACGGTTAATTCCACCCGTTTAAGGAGTTCATAAGATGCCTGCACATCTAAAAGCATGAATGAACCTCTTAAACAGTTCTGGTAATACGTTTTTAGTTGTCAAATGATTACGATTCGATACGATGATTTATGGAACTTGAAAAAGCTTTTCATGAGAAATCTCATGTGATATCGCGAATCCCATACTGCGATGCGTACCACGACGGCTCGCTGCATTGATACCTACTGCTTTCACGCACAAAGAGGCGTGCGTATTTTGCATGCAAACTAATCTACACTTCTATACTAATATTAAAAATGCGAAAGTTTGGAGGGGTGTATGGATGTATAGATGAATGGATGTTTGTTACTCTATCACGCCCCAACGGCTTAACGGATCTGGCTGAAATTTGCCACAGCGATACATTATAGCCTGGAATAGCACATAGGCTACATTTTATCCCGGAAAATTAAAGAGTTCCCGCGGGAACCAACAAACCTCAAACCACGCAGACGAAGTCGTGGGCATTCGCTAGTATTTCAATTAATTAATTACGGTCAACACTCGACCGTATAAAACGGATTCGCCTTAGACAAAGAATAACACGTAATATTTTATGGTACCTACATACTAAACACACAGTGAGACTAAAAATCTATAGTGTATTATTTATGTCGCCGTAAAATTGCAAAAACCGTTAGATTGTAACCTAACTAGCGAAATTGTAAACTGTCGACAGATTGTGAACCGTTCAATGTTCTGAGTGTCAATTTTTGAAATATTCGTTGTATTTACGTTTTCTTGTCGGTTAGGATAGGATTCGACATAAATAATCAGGTAGTGTTCGTTTTTATCGGGATAATATACATAACAGATTACAATCTACCGAAAAATAATGCGTTAAATTGTAATCTGTCGACAGTTTACAATCTCGCTAGTTAGGTTACAATCTAACGGTTTTGCAATTTTACGGTGACATTTACACCCGGAAACTGCGCTCTGCCTCGCCCTCGCCTGCATCGGTTGGGCTAGCCCTCTATGAAATACAACTAAAGGGAGAGGAAATCCGAGCCTCATCGATATAATATAAATAATCCATACTAATGTTATGAATGCGAAAGTGTGTCTGTCTGCTAAGCTATCACGGCCCATCTACGTTCAACCGATTTGGATGAAAGGTATAGGTACAGGGATGGAATTATCCCGGAAAATTAAGTAGGAATAAAAAACCTATATCCACGCGCATTCGCAGGCGTCATCTAATGTACCTATATACACGGCTATTTATGGCGGTACCTGCTGAGGTCGACGACGAGCCTAAACATTTTAATTCTTACCAACTAAATATGTCGTAAGATATAACTACTCGTCGTAACCCCTCGATAGAGTCCCACATATATGAAAACATGGTATAAGATTTAGTGCTTGAAACAAGAACTTCATTCTTTTTAGAGTAGTCGATGATTCTCCTCCGTAATGACAATTTTTCACATAAATCTCAGTTATTGTTAATTGTTATTGTGTGTAAGCGGAGCCGCGGGTAATAGCTAGTTAAAATTATGAAATACAAAGTGCATAAAACTAAACTTAAGTACATATTAATATGTATAGATAGATCTGTCCTTATTAAAATACAAGAGCGTATCTGGCCATAACCAGTAAAGGTAACTTTACATGGCTCAACCGCTGAACTGATCTTGATGGTTCAGAATCTTGAACCCTGGACTTGAATGGAATAAATTCAAGATAATGAATTTATTGGTCCTGAACTATTAAAGATAAATTACAGGATTATTAAAATACAAACAAAGTTGCAGGCAGGTATCTAGTATAATATTAATTCATCACTATCACCATCACTAGAATAAGCATCCACATCATTTAAATCGGCAACTTGATCCTCAACATTATTTTCATAGATCAGATTTTCATTTACGAATTTCATAGCAAAATCTTTTTCTCTGGGACAAGTTGAAGTTCGATGGCCCATTTTTTCGCATATTGCACACTTAGATAGGGGCTTAGTACATAAGCGAATAGGATGACCAATTTCATTACAATTAAAGCATCTTATTGTTTTGTGATGTGTAACATTAGGTGGACAATCTCTAAAATAAGCAAGTACTTGGTCTGGTTGGTTGAATCCTAAAGCTTTGGCGTTTTCTTTTACATACCTAGCATCTACTCCATCTAAAATACAATCAACAGCATTTCTTCCACTTATGTGACACTTCTGAAGTAAATCCATTTTCGCAAAGTAGTATTGCACAAGTGATTCGCCTTTTTTTGTACGTTTCTCTAACATTTCTCTCAAAACGTTGGCAAAGTTATCCAGGAAAGGATAAGATTCATTACTAGTCTTTTGTTTAGGATCGCTCGGACCAGAGCTTATATCACAATCTGGATCAGTGTTGTTCAGATTTTCATGTGCCCTTTTAGTTCCTTTATTGTTATCATTTACTTTTAGTTTATTAGATAATCTTTCGTTTTCTGCATCCTTTATTGTGGATGCTTTTACCAGTCTGGGTGCTTTTGCATCCTGTGCCTGTGATGCTTCCCTTAGCTTTGGGGTTTCTGCAACAACTGCCTGGGATTTTTTGCCCAACATAGTTGTTTCTACATTCTTTGTTTGAGGTACTTTCCTCAGGACAGGCAAAGTTTCATTCCTTATAGTCTTTTGTTTGGGTTTGCTTGGACAATCTGGATTGTTGTTGTGCAGACTTTCATGTGCCCTTTTAAGTTCTTTTTTGCTATCAGTTACTTTTATTTTATTATATATTTTGTTTTCTGCACCCTTTAATTGGGATGCTTTTACCAGCCTGGGTGTTTCGACAGCCACTGCCTGTGGTTCTTCTCTTGGTTTGGGGGTTGCTGCACCCTTTAACTGGGTTGCTTTTACCAGCCTGAGCGTGTCTGCAGCAACTGCCTGTGATTTTTCTTTTTGTTTGGGGGTTACTGCACCCTTTAACTGGGATGCTTTTACCAGCTTGGGTGTTTCGGCAGCCACTGCCTGTGGTTCTTCTTTTAGTTTGGGGGTTGCTGCACTCTTTAAGTGGGTTGCTTTTACCAGCCTGGGTGTTTCGGCAGCCACTGACTGTGGTTCTTCTCTTGGTTTGGGGGTTGCTGCGCCCTTAACCTGGGTTGCTTTTACCAACATGGGCGTTTTTGCAGCCACTGCCTGTGATTTTTGTCTTGGTTTGGGGGTTACTGCACCCTTGAACTGGGATGCTTTTACCAGCCTGGGTATTTTTGCATCCTCTGCTTGGGATTCTACCATTGGCTTGGGGATTTCTGCATCCTCAGCTTGGGATGCTTCTCCCGTCTTGGATGTTTCTGAATCCTGTTTCAGCATCTTTTTATCAGCCTGTAATTCTTCTCTTGGTTTGAGAGTTTCTACACATTCTGCCTGGGAGTTGTCCCCCAGCATGGCTGTTTCTGCAATTTCTGCCTGTGGTGCTTTCCTCAGCCTAGATGTTTGTGGATTCTCTGCCTGAGATGATTCCTTTAGCCCAGGTATTTCTGCATCCTTCGCCTGGGATGATACCGCTAGCATGTTTGTTTCTGCACCTTTTTCCTGGGATGCTTCTCCTTGTCCAAGTGTTTTTCCATCCTCTGCCTGGGATGCCTTCCCCAGTCTAGCTGTTTCTGCATCTTTTGCCTGGAATGTTTCCCCTACTCTAGGTATATCAAAGCCCTCTGCCTGAGATACTTCCGCCAGTCTATGTATTTCTGCATCCTCTGCCTGGGTTACTTCCCCCAGTCTGTGTTTTTCTCCATCCTCTGTCTGGGATGCGTGCCCTAACTTAGGTGTTTCTGCATCTTCTGCCAGGGACGTTTCTGCGAGACTTGCTGTATCTGTATCCTCTTGCTGCGATGCTTCCTCCATTCTGTGTGTTTCTCCATCCTCTCCTAGGGATGCTTCCTCCTGTCTGTGTTTTTCTCTATCCTCTGCCTGGGATGCTTGCCTTAACTTGGGTGTTTCTGCATCCTCTGTCTGGGATATTTCCGCTATCCTAGTTGTATCTCCATCCTCTACCAGGGATACTTTCCCATGTCTGAGTGTTTCTCCATTTTTTGTCTGGGATGCTACCCCCAGTTTGGGTGTTCCTGCATCCACTGCTTGCCCTAGTCCGGTTGTTTCTGCACTTTTTACCTCAAATGCTTCTCTTTGTACAAGTGTTTTTCCTTCCTCTGCCTGCAATACTTGCCCTAGTCTGTTTATTTCAGAATCTTTTACCTGGGATGCTTCTTCTTGTACAAGTGTTTTTCCATCCTTTGCCTGGGATGCTTCCTTTAGCCCAGGTGTGTCTGCATCCTCTGTTTGTGATGTTTTCCCCTGGTTATGTGTTTCTGCACTCTCCTTGAGCAATCTACTGCCATCAGATGTAGGTGGTACATCACTGGCCACCCTAGGTGCATCTTTATCTCCATTTTGGTTAACATTGTGTAACATTTCGTCTTTGGTATCTTTTAAATTATCATCCGTGTTGCTGTAATATAAGATTTATTATTTATTAATTAAGATTAAGTTTATAATTTTGGTAAATTTTATAATTTTTCTAGGTTCAAGAAGAACAATTGTACAACTACTATACAATATTATATTAACTACGATTTCATCGTAACAAACATCCAACCTAACAAACTTTCACATTTTAAATATTAAGTTAAATGGATGCATTAAGTTTGTTCACTACGTAGCTAAGTGGTATCATAATTGAGGGTTTAAGTTATCTCAATTTCAAACTTCAACCAAATCGGTGTGAACTTTGTTGCGTGAAGGAGTGAAAACATCCAAAAATACAAACTACACTTGTAAACTTAAATTTCACATTTTATTAAGGTAAAAGCACTAATGGCTGACACTGAACTAAAGGATGAGACTTTTGAACAAAATCTCTTAAAATAAGAGTAATATTAATTGTATCAAAAGATGAATTGAGTTAGATACCTACAGTTCGATGCAAAGTAAATGTATGGTGACACAAGCAAAAATAATAATATTTTGATGGTTGAAGTCAATAGTGGAAGGGATGGAACACCTGCGCTGTTTTCCTTAAGGTTTTTGTTAAAGAGGTTGAATTTTTGGAGGTTATTTTTTAAAGTAAATATACAACTTTTGGTTATTTTTATTGTAAATTATAAGTATATATAAGCTAAATTACATAATGAGTTGTTTGGTTTTTATTTTGCTGAGTAAGTATTTCTCTTGTTTTGAGGGGTGTCATCTTTGTGTACCAAAAAACAGTAAAAATCTAATAGATGACATGGGTGTCATTGGGGTTACAGCCTAAATTAATTTCCTGTTAATCTGGGGATGGGATTACCTATAAATAGGTAGAAGCAATTCCCTTCCCCAGATCTACGTAAATAGAGTTATGTCGAAGTTACATAAACTTCTGATAACCCTATTTCTACAATAGTAGACAGTCTATTACGTCAAGCTAACCAAAAGGTGCAAAACTGATCAAAAGGTATCTAATGGATGACTCCCCCTACAGTGTTAGTATTGTCATAATGTGCATGTTTATGTTGATGTGGGTGTGTAGTAGATTGGTACACATAGATTTATTCATAATTCGTAAACTACACATTAGATTTTGATGAATGTGCCAGTGTTGATGAAATTGTCTCACTATTCTGCATGCCATAGGGTATACAAAGTTACAATAAATCCAATACAGGGGATATGGCCTACAAAAAACCAAGAAATATTTCGCAATTGGTATGGAAGAATTCTTTTAATTGTGTAGATTCCTAAAATATGAACTCATTCTTGTTTAGTGCTGAATTTAATAGATTATATTTATCCCTAAATGAGCTTTTATTCGAAAAACTACATGCATGTCATATTAAAAAAAAATTAAATTTTGTTTAGAAAACTGTTGAGTATTAATATTTTTACAAAAGAAGGGTCATGTCTAATAGTTACTAGGCCCATTTAAATGACTGTTATTGTTCTATTGCAAATATGTTTTATAGAGAAGAGCAAAGTTCGCGGTCTACTTAATATTGGTACTACTACTCCTACAGGTACTTACAGGTCTTTCTATGGTTTTCTTTAATATTTTCCACTGATCCTTCAAGTCTGTTCTGAACTCTGAAGACTTTTGGGGTCCAGAATTCAGTAGTAACCTACTGTAATTACTGAAGTAAATAAATATAGTTATTCTATTCCAAGAACCACTTGGGAATTAGGCAGACATCAGGATCTAAGGAATAGGAAATAAGGAAAACTCAAAAGAAACAGAAAAGAAACACCAAACAAGAAGCACCAAACGAACCAAACCTCTGAACTAAACATAAGTCAGAGACAAGTTAACCAGAGATAGACGCACGAACTTCATAGACATTTTTGAGAAACGTAGAGGCTATACAATTTCACGTTATATCTATAGATAAAAAGCAATATCTACCTATACTTCAATTTCATTCATATTTGATTGTCTGTCTCACCTTCTTATGGCATTTAATAGGTATACATTTTTGTGCTCTTTCCCACAATTTCTATAGATGTGAAAGGCATGAATGGGTTATTATCGTAGTAATATGGCGTAGTAAATTAAGGGATGAGCCTCGAGACGGTGGTACAAAATCGTAACTAATAGTAAAAAAATAGTGTTGCACTTTTTCGTAAAATATCGTTTTTTTTATCGGTTTTCGGTAAATTACCGATTTTTATTACGGTTATCAAGCAAATATTATTAATTTTTCTATTCTAAGGTTATAAATAAAACAAAAAGCTTTTAATTTTTTTTATTAAATCTTTTGTACTATTTTCGTTTGAATAATATGCTAGTAAGCTTAAATTTCCGCGCGCCCTGGTCAGAAAATAAGCCTAGAACAAACTCAGCCGGGTATAATTTTTGTTATCACAATCTCACAATAATACTTAAAACTACTAGACTAGACAACTCTGAGCAATTCATTCATAAATAGGTTAATTATGTTTAAAAAAAACTTAGATTTTAAGAGACATCTCTCAGATAATATTACCATGTTTTGAGAAATATCCAATAACATGGGTAGCTTGGAATGAATTACTATATTTTAGTCGTTTTCTGACCAATGTTTCATGCTGAACAAAATTCAATGCCTTGGAGGAACCACACAAGACGCAAACCCCGATTATAATGAGAAGCAGGGTCGAGTATGACTTGATTTAAATAATAATACTTATTTTGATTGTCAGAAAATACAATAAGTAAAATAATAGATAAAATATTTATAACGCTAAACGAGCCACTATTGTACTCAGAATATAAATTGTTGGGATTTTTTTTTAAATTATAATAATTATAACAACAATAGGCACTTTTTGCTTGATGTACCTATGAGACAATAATAGAAAGTATATAACGGAATAAATTGCTCGTGTAGGCTTTTACATCTGGTATTGTTGTGATGTCTAATGTTTCATCAATAACTACAAACTGTCTAACTAAATTAAGTCTGTGAATAGTCACAAGCTTGACCCAACCTGAGATAATTAAAATTATTCTAGCAATTAAAAGGTAATCCTACTACTACTTACAATGATTATATTTTACAATACCAGTTGCATAATTAAAATCTACCTTTTTAAAGTCATACATTGGAGCCGATTCTGTAGTTCTGTAGTGCACAATCTCTTAACTGAACTAAAATGACAGCGTTAAAAATATTGCTAACCCTTTTCATAATACTTCCTACGGAAAGGGACAAAATTAGATTTAAAACTGTAATTTTTTTAGTTTAGTTTAGAGATTGTGTTATACAGAATTGGCCACTATGTAACTATTATAAACCAAATATTATACATTGCTATACTAAAATCGAAATATTAAACTTAAAAATACAATACTACTTACAATAATTACATTATGACATAGAAAAACATTGATAACAAAATAAGAAATCCAATCAAGTTACAATATTCCTTAAACCAAACTTTGATCACAATGGTGACATTATAGGAGTTTAGGTAAGTAAAATAAATCAAGCGCGGTATAACATCTTTCATGTACATAAGTGATATAAATAAATAGAACAGAAAAACCACTCTGCTTTAGTAATAGTTTTTGCTAACTAAGATATAGAGGACATGCATATTTTAAAGTGTAATTGTGACTTAGTAAGAGGAATAACGATAACTATTAAATAAACTCCTTTTAAATTGACATTCTTTACCAACATGTTGAATTATAAAAATAACATTTACATTATAAGCAGTAAGCACAGCTTTGAGGTGGGACTAATAGGCCTATTACACTACACTTTTGAAAGGGACCCTTACACCTGAATCAGTGTAGTGTAATAAGATGTAGTGACGAAGGGTCCCTAATTTAATCCTTATTGCTGTGTAATAAGCGACGCTCTAACTAGCGGCCACGCCCACCCTTAATACAGGGCCCTTTGTAAAGTGCAGTGTAATAGGCCCATAAGTAAGTAGCGAACTACGAATAAATGTTTTACAGTCCCACAAACTTAACTGACCCGTTGACAGCGTCGCTTATAAATATTAAAAATAAAATAAAAATAAAAACTGAACATGCATAAAATGCATTAGTTCCAATTTTGCCTAGATAATTATTTAAGTAGTACCAGGGACTATAATAGTACAAGATGTTCTATTGATTCATTGATACAGAATATGTCATAGTACATTAATATATAGATACAAAGGAGAACGGTCATCTGTGACCCAGACCCGACAGAAACGTGACATATCTAATTTTTTTTGTTATTTTTCAATATTGAAATCAATGGCTAACATCAAAATATTGCCTTATGTTTTTGTTCAGGCGTTACACAAAAAAAAATACAAAAATGCCTATTTATCTACAAAATTCGTAAATGTATGTAACTATATGACGATAAAATAGCTGTGGGATGTATCTAGGTGACCTGGAGATGCAGCTGGATTATGTAATTTTTGAACTCTTAGTACTAAAATCAACTTAGGATTCATTAAAATCGTTGTATTCGATGATTTCTTGCAATAGGCAGTTATATGCAAAAAAAAACGTTCACGTACTGCCTGCAAGCTATGGCTCAGGTAGCAAGACACGTTACAACAAAAATGTATTACACATATATTATGTTTGATGAGAACATTAACGGAATAAACAAAATAACAGAATCACAGTAAAAGAACATTGGAAAGTTGCGCACACGTTATTAGTGTTGTCTTTTACCTAGGGTGGGCTAGACATCGTGAACACTTAGACCACCCTGCACTGGGTATGGATTATATTTTAAGGGACATAGAAATCCAATAAAACTTTATTTCAACATATTGTTCTTTTTTGTTATAGATCATGGAACCCCTAATGATAGACGATCTGCAATGAATCATCGAATACGACGGTTTTAACTTTTAATGAATCCTAAGTTGATTTTAGTACTAGGAGTTAAAAATTACATAATCCAGCTGCATCTCCAGGTCACCTAGATACACCCCACAGTTATTTTATCGTCATTTAGTTACATATATTTACGAATTTTGTAGATAAATAGGCATTTTTATATATTTATTTGTCTAACGCCTGAACAAAAACATAAGGCAATATTTTGGTGTTAGCCATTGATTTCGAATATAAAAAATATATAATTTAACTATATAAAAATTAACATAAAAAATGAGGTATGTCTCGTTTCTGTCGGGTCTGGGTTTTTTTCTATGGGGCCTAGATAATTAGATAAGTAGTACCAGGGACTATAATAGTACAAGATGTTCTATTGATTCATTGATACAGAATATGTCATAGTACATTAATATATAGATACAAATTTAATTTAAAAAGTAGTTGAATTGTAAAATACTATCGATTGCTGTTATACGAATTGTGCCTTTTTGTCAGTGTCTTAAAATTATCGGTGATAAAAAAAAATAGCATATGTCCTTCCACGGGATGCAACGAGATGAAATTTGGTAGAGATAGGTTGCAGGGCACATTTGGAAGGACACATCCCGGAAGATTAAGGAGTTCCGCGGGAATAAAAAGCGTGTGGCACATTCACACACTGCAGAAGTGAAACTTCAGAAAAGTAGCCTACGAGAGAATGAGATAAATATAACTTGTATTCTATCTCATTCTCTCGCAGGCTAAATCCTATTATGAATATGTTTGTCCCTATGTGGTGTCGCTTTTTCGTTTCATCAAATTTTCAAATCACAACGATTCTAAAGTTTCACTTCAAAAAGCTTAATGCGGACGAAGTCGCGGGCATCATCTAATATGAAATAAGTAAAGATCCTAAATTCGAGTCTAATGAATGTGGTTAAAACTTTCTACGTAATACAAATTAGTTACTTCGACGTCGCACAGATCTATAGCTTGCACCTTTGGTAACCTTGGTTGCAATCAAATTTTCCATTTCTGTTCCCTTTTTTCGTGAATCGACATTACTAATTCTATTGAAGTTAGTGCACCATTGTTTAACATGCATTTTAATGACAAACAGCCAAAGAGCATTCATAAAGTCTGATTTTTGTTCAACACAATTCGACCATGATGTGTCCTAGACCTGTTAATTTACTAATTAAATCTGTGTATATGCAAATTAGTGCCTGAAATTTAATTGATGTATAGAACAATTTCTAGTTATTGGAATGTGAATTGAAGAAATGGTTGAATTTCGTTAGACAATAGTGCACAATTTTGAAATTGCACTATGCAGTTTTGGTAATAAATATCTGCAGATTGCAATGACGATGTAAGACACAGCTTGAGTCTTCAATGCATTTTCAGATGGAATACATTCTTCATTAAAATTTAAATTTTGTAATCCGTACTATGTAGGTTGAGTATTACTTGTCCAATTGTTTATTAATTTACTCAGTGTACTCAGCATTTTGTCATTGCAATTCGCTGGCGCAATTAGCATACAAAGATTTACCAGTCGAAATGTCATTAATCAATATTGTTTTGTACAGTTCTACAAATTGATGACAGTCTGGATGTTTGCTACATCCATCCTGCCTCTAATTTGGCCAAACAAAATCCAGGGGATCCTAGATTAGGCGCGCAAGACTCACTGGTATTGATTTCAATTATTCAGACCAAAGATGTATGTCATGAATGAAGTTACGTAAACAAAGAGGCTTACTTTCTTGTAAGTCTTTGGCATCGAATTTCATCAATTCTAGCTTTATCAGGGATTCATTCCAAAAACATTTGAATTGAATTGAAATAATCAGGTATTGTAAGAATATCTGTATATGTTTTCATCAGCATGGACACAGCGTGGGCCACCTCTATGGTGAAAATTTGTGCAGCTAATTTGACCTGAAAAGTAAAATTATAAATTGATTATCCAAGTTTATGCAGATAGGTTTGTTAAAAATATAGAAGTGTACACTATACAGTCAGATTTCGATTTTGAGGGAAATTGTTCCAATAATAAAAATTATCAAAATGCAACTTCTTATTAAAATTTAGACAACCATTCAAAAACACAGGGAACAATGCCAGATAATTACAAAATGTCATCCAAGTTCATGCAGAAAGGTTTGTTAATTACAAAACGGATAAGGGGCATACAAATGGAATCATGATTGCCATACAGTGAGTAAGGCAGTTAGCCCCAGGTGCATCTTAGACTGCATCATCACATACTAGTTGCATATTGAAGTAGTGGTTCACCCAAAACTAAGAAGTGTAGGACACCCTTGAAGTACACCCTTGGACTACTATTTATTTGCATCTAGTAAATAATCTTACATCTGTATTAGGTGTTTAAAACATTCACTATCATAAGGGATTGTCACAGTATAACTACATTCTGATAAGACTACAGTTAGTTGTAGCACCTAAGTCTGTCATGGCCCGGTTTCCTCTGTTATGGCCACAGGGAACGTCAGTTATTGATTTTGAATGAAATCAGTCTAATAACAAAGAATGTCAAAATGGTAAGCATTTTAGGCACCAGTGTTCTCCTATTACTTGTACTAAAAAGGTACTTGATTATAGATCAAAGACAAATGTGCATTAAAAAGCCCTTAGGTGGAAATTATAACTGGAAATTCTAACATGTAGATGGCTAGCATCTAGATGTTTAAATTTCTGGTCACTATTTAATGAAGTTAATAACAAATTAACTTAACAAACTAACTTATAATAATTGGGTGCTAAATATTTAAACAAAGGTACTTATTAAGAACAGAATTCTAGTAAAATCAACAGCTTGGTATGATGCTAAAAAACTTATTTTGTACTTGCCTTAATTTTTCATAGAAATTGTATAGTTTTAACATGTTTCGCTTTCAGTTTTACAGCCTCACAGCATCTGAAATCCTTTCTATTGTACAACTTTTCACTGCACACCAATTCAGGTCAATTCCTTATTCTGAAAATTATTGCAGACACATTTAAGTAAATGGTACATCATAATATTAGCATAGCATTAGTGTATATTCATACAGCGGGCCAATGCCCATACAAATGACAGACCCGGCTACTGTGACCAATATATAACAACTTATGGTTGAGTATGCCGTTTCCTATGAGAAACTGCATACTAATATTACATTAGAATGAAAATTCTGCCAGTTTCCTCTGTTGTGTCCCTGTCACCCCTCAGTATTGCTATATCTAGACCCCTCCATCGAAAAACGTATATGCTATTAGCTTATAACATGACAAATTCAATCATCATCATAATATCAACTAATTGCTAATTCACTAATGAGCACCACTTTACCTCTCAGAATCAGAAGGGTTTTGGCCATAGTTCACCACACTGGTCAAGTGCTGATTGGCAGACATCACACATTTTCAGAACATTATTGATAACTCTCAGGCATTCCTCAAGATGTTTTCCTTCACCATAAAAGCATGTGATATTTACTTTCTTAAAATGTACAAAGCTCAACTAGGTAATTGCCTAGGGATAGAACTCCCAACTACTCTTAGGGAGGCCCGGTGTCTAAGCCACCAGACTACCACAACTTCTACAAACAAAATAAATGGGTCCAATTCATACTAATAACATAACTGAAAAATTGTATCCAATTGTTTATTTTCAAAGTTCAAATGCTAAAATTATTCAAAGTCAGTGGAAAAATAATCGAAACAAGTTTCAAATAGTGTCTAAAGTCTAAAATATTATTCCATTATTGTTTCTCAAGAATAGGGAGGGAGAAACTAATCCAAGTCAAAATATATTTATTCAATTTAGGTACAATGTACACTTATTGACGTCCAGATAAGTACATAAAAAATATGATGGTGATAATCAGATATGCACAGTATCTTAAAACTAAAGATCCAATGCATGGGTTTAAAGAAAACCTTATTGAATCCTGGTAATGTAAACATTACTAGGATTAATGTATGGGTAATGTATAAATCTAAATCTATTTTTAAGAGCTTTATTGTTAACATAAATTGTAACTTACTCAGTGAGGACAAAAACTAAGATCGATAGCTGCATTCAAGTAAGATCATAATATGTGCCTGTAGAGTCCACAACTAAAGCTCTGGAGAGCGCGTTTTCATAAGGCATCGCCAGCCTTTCTAATCCAACCATTGTTCTGATTCCTGAGGGACTCTTTTCGAACGGCGTGGACACTTGAAGGTCTTTCCATACTGTGCCTTAGCTACCGATATGCAACCGATACCAATCGTGATAATTGTATATGCAGTCTCCACTCATGTAGGTTTACCTACTGGTACCCGAGAGATCATTAATTAGGTAGCGTAGCCAGCCAGTTTTCGGCTTTTGTTTCTAAGTCAGAATCAGGGAATTATCTTTATATTCCAAGTCGCGGGTGTCGCGGAAGAGATTAGCATGATACGAGTATAGGTCCACGATCAACACTCACTTCTTCACTCACCAAACTTCGAAGAAAACACTTTAATAAACTACTTTACATTTTAAGAAGATATGTAGAAGCTTCAAGAAAACTTGAAGCTTCGCCATTTTTATTTTGTAAGAAAACGAAAATGTGGTGTTGTTAGCCTTTGATTTATTTTTCCCTAAATTCAGATTTAATTAAACCTGAGATGAGAAATCCACTGGACTAAAATTGAAAGTACAGAGAAAGTGTATATATTTCCTAATATTTTGTATGGCACCTTCACTTTTTTCTATTAATTTATCAAGAAATAGTTATAACCTCATTACGTAATCGTAATTTCGTGCATAAATTTGCAATGTTAATTAAGTTATAAATGTAAAGTTTGATTTAAAACACTTCTCGGAATCTGGCAAGTCCAGATTTAAAGTAAACACCTATAAATATATTTTATTTTACATTTTCTTCAAAGAGCCATCAGCGAATTTTTTCCCCTAAATTTAAGGTGAAAGCTTAAGTTGGCTACATTGCTTGAGCGGCTATTATAAATAACTATAATACTTATAGTAATAAAAACATGTCTATGTGTGCAAATATTGTGATTGTGTGGAAAGAGTGAGAAAAAAATGTATAGCCATACTAAAAACATGAGATAAAAGATATGTACTTACAATGTACCTTATCCTATTTTCATGGCTTAGCTTGGACGGCCCTGACATAAGTTACTTGCTTCTTTTTCTGGTCGGTGGTTACTTGTCTCTGAACCAGAGACAAGTAACATAAAGGATATAGACAGGCAACTCCATAGACACAATTTGAAGTAGATTACGGATAGTAGTGGGAGTGACCTTGAACGTAAATTATATCTATATAATTCATTCATAAAAAAATCACGTCTCTCACTCTGGCCTGTTACGTCTTCCGACGCGTTTCATTCATAACCAGAACGACTCGCTCTAACTTGATATACATAATTAAATTTCGATGACGCAATTAGCGGAACCGGAAGTAGTTAGGGATGGGCAACCTACGCGAAAAACCGGTAATAGTGATGTGATTTAAAAGTATCGGTTTTAGATTTATTTAGCAAATACCGGTTTTTCTAATTACCGGTTTGCTAGTAATTCAGGATATTATTGAATTTTTCAAAAACAAAATTAAAATAAATTTCAGAGATCTAATTTATTTATTATAAACAAAAATCTTACATCAAAATCATATAAAAAAACTATAATATATAATAACTATATAATATTTAACTTTGTGTTTCATCCAGCAAAACATACATTTAAAAAATATAAATGAAAGTTTGGATAATAATATGTAAATGTTTTCCTTATGATACTACTCATTTAAATCCTCTCAATTTTAGTAATAAAGTCATTGATAAAGTATCTTGAAAGTTGAAGCATTACTTCCTTTTTAGTCAGTCGGTACTCGGTAGCATTAAAATATTGTTTTTAAGTTGTTTCAAAACCTTGTTTCAATATAAATTACCACTTGCATAACAAGAGCATTTTTTTCTAACTAGTCAAATCAAACCAATGTAACAGAAGGAACCTACGGAACAGAAGAATACTGTGGCCATCAATAATTACCATATACTGTGATTTTTATTGATTGTATCGATCAATGTTTAACTCAAAGTGTATTCCGTAAACGTCATACGTGAATACTATGAACAATCAGGATCACAGTATTCACAGGCTTCGAGAGACCTGCGCCGGCTACAATTTTTATAAATGACACATTATATAATAAATATATGTATTCATCTGTTTTTCCAATGTCTTCGATACTTCCATACTTAACAACTGCACAGGAATACAGCATACCTGTAAAATAATGAAATAGTATTTATTTTCGTCATAAATAAACTAATAAACTAAATAATAATATTATACTGACTACTGTATATGAAATCATAGGATAGACATGTGCACTATATTATATAGTATTATTATCTTTTGCATCGTTAGCTAGTTAGGGGTGGTTAAACTTTAGCAACTATAATGTTAATATTATTATACATAGAATACACTGGTGCCAAACTACACTGCAATGTCAAGAATTTGGTTAGTGTCTCGGTCCAGAAGCTCTTTCATCTCGCATCTTGTATATTTCTATCTCATGCATGTGTGCTGTGGCATTCATGAAGCACGTTCTTCTGAAAATAATTGTTACAAATGTTATATAATTACATGTTTTCAAAAGCATATCTTAAACTACCATTCGGGGTACTGTTTTACATTATTTTCTTCAATGGATAGATCAATTTCACAAGGATCACCAGATAATGCCAACTACTCGTGAATTTAGACTTTCGTAAAATCGAAATATTTCTTTCGGGGGAACTCATCACTTAAATTTTCCGAGATAAAGAGTAATCTATGTTACTTTCCAGATCATCAACCATTCCCATGTAAAATCACTTCAATTCTTTGCTCTATTGCAGCTTGATTGAAACAAGAATACAATTGAGACAAGCCAGTATAACCAGTATACCAGTATATATAATGTACTCTGTGCACGTAGTGATCATATACTCTTTGGTAGCAATTTCAGACTGTGCAGATAAATCGAACGTCAAACAGTCGATTGCTCACATAATGCTCAGATCAATCTGAGGTCGATTGTGATACGTTAAAATCCTATTGACATATTACATCCCTACAACATTGCCTACAAAACAGAACACTTTTTTTAGTCTGAATCTCTGGTCTGAATCAGAGACAAGTAACATATTGGTCTGAACTGAATGTGGCGTTCCGCGTTCATTTGTAATTGAACGTTTGTCCACTCAGCACTCTTCAGTGTTCTCTATCAAATCGCGTGAGCACGCGAGAACGAAACCGGTTTCATTTTGCTTAATCTTCAATCCTTCATTTTGAGGTGGAATTTTCCTGTAAGAAATTAGAGATCTTTAAAAACATTAGTGATTATCATTCATTGTTGTGAATTAGGAGTTAAAATGGATTTCAAGAGCATTATTTTCGTAATGTGCATTGGTAAGATTTTGAAATTTAAACATTATTAAAATTCTATACCGGAAATCAGTCACTAGCACACTTCCAAATTCAATTTTCATTGTTCTATGATGATAATATATTGATAACATAAAGTTGGGTGCCTACTACCTACTGTTGTTGTTTTAAATACTCTTATTTTATGACGAACGACCGTAAGGAAGTGGCGGGAAATAGTAGATTAGGTGGCGTGCTCTCAGGAGAAAAGCCTGGTTCCAGCGCGAGTGGAGCGGTAAATGTGTGTGAAATTAAAAAATTATATTCCTTAAGTTTTGACCAGCCTTAAGACTACATTTCTTATTTTGTGGTGATTAGGTATTCTTTCTTTTAATGATCTAGAATCCATACTAATATTATAAATGTGAAACTGTCTGTCTTCCCCATGAATACATAGGATACCCATAACATAGGATACTTATTATCCCAAAAAATTTAAGATTTCCCACAGAAATTTTTAAACTCTTTCACAAACTTGCACTCATTGACTAGTATTGAACATTAAAGCAATACACAAATTGTTCAAACAACACTTATCTTGCTCTTTAGTAAGACTGTAAATGTTGATGAATCAGCATGCTCTCATGAGGAGAGCATTCTTAAATTATGTGGGTATTTTTGTAGGTATTGTGTGGGCCCAGACTGAGCCATCGATAACTGACGCTTTAAACAAACTGCCTCCGGGCCTACAAGGAAAAATTGATGAGAAGCAGGTCACAGAAATAAGGAACAAAACTGTGGCAGCGTTCAAGAACAAATGTGAAGAAAATGCAGGACCCGAAGCTTACCCAAAAGCTGAGGTAAGTAATTTGTATTTTTGAATACTTTTTTTAATAAGGACAACACAGGACCAACCTTAGAGGATAGGTGCGGGTCAGAACTGGTATACAGTGTGGTCTAATTCCATACATTCCAAAGGCAAGAATTTATTATAATAGGTATCACTGTAGTCATCACTCCTCTTTTTTTATGCCTGTCATGGTCTCCACACTGATATATGATTGTGGTCAGTGTAATATCAGTAGTGAGGAACAAGTGGCCTAGTTGTAACAATGGATATCAGTCGATTGCGATTGTTAAGCAATGTTGACCCAAGTGGATAACTGGATGGGTGACCGAATTTGGCCTTTTCGTTTCCTCTGTGGCTTGGAGATCACGTTAAGCCGTCGGTCCCAGTTTATGATAACTAACATCTGCTAATAATCATTACAAAAACCTAGAAGTTTAATGCTCTTATGTAGAGATCTATAGAGCGTATTTTGACTTGGCTCAGACTTTACTTAGAGTTAAAAGGATATGGACTTATGTGAGCAACATAAATCTGTCTTGTTTTAACCATGACTTAAGTCTAAGAAAAGTCAAAGTTTGTTCTATAGATCTCAGCATAAGAGTATTAAACTTCTAGGTTTTTGTAATGATCTCACACTTAGTCGAATTGTTTGCAGAAGGATGTGAAACTCCTCCATTATGTGATTAATGGAAAGGGGTCACGACCCTCAGTAATGAGGAATACGACGCAAAGAGAACATCAGTATGTAGGCTGTATGTGTCAATAGAGTATTGAACATTAGATCCCTTTTGTAAGTAAAAGAATACTGCCATAAATTCAGCCACAAAAACCACATAAAACATTGTAGGAATTGATTATCACAGAATTACAACTTTCCTCCTAATTGGCAGATAAAATAACCATTTTTGAAACTAGAAACCCAAGTTCACAATTAAATTAATAAAGAAAAAACCAAGGAAACAAGAAATGTATATTTATATTTTATACTCTGCAGAGGTCATAAGGTGACATCCTCTTTTTTCACTGTAATGTTAGGTAAAGGATTGATTTAACCCTCTAGTCTCGACAAAACTTGTTTTTGTATAGGTACTAACGGTCGCCCGCGACTTCGTCCGCGTACAATTACTGATTTCCTTTGAGATTTCCCCGCTGCAAAAAGCCTAGGTACATATAGCGGCTAAAACTAATAAGTAATAACCTTAATGCCGATTTTAAAAACTTATGACCTACATCCAAGCTTCCAACCCCTATTGGGGTAGATTTTCGTAAAATTGCTTACAGAGGTTATTATTTAAAACTAATAACCTACATCCCGATTTTCAAGCCTCTAACTTCAAACACAAAGGACTTTCATACAAACTTGCAGCCCCCATTTCACCCTCTTTGGGGTGTATTTTGGTAAAATTGATTATACAGGTTATTATAATTAAAAACTAATAACCTAAATCCCGATTTTCAAGTCTCTAACATCAAAAACTTAAAACCCTCATGTAAGCTTCAAACCCCCTATTGGGGTGGATTTTCGTAAAATTGCTTATGCAGGTTATTATTTATTTAAATTTAATAACCTAAATGCCGAGTTTCAGGTTCTAACTTTCATATAAACTTACAACCCCCATTACACCCTCTTTGGGGTGAATTTTCGTAAAATTACTTATATGGGTTTTTCCTATTTATAGCTATTAACTTAAGTGCCAATTTTCAAGCGTCTAACTTCAAAAACAAAGGACTTTCATACAAACTTCCAACCCCCATTTCAACCCCTTAGGGGTGAATTTTCTCAAAACCGTTTCTTAGCGGCCGTCTACACCATAGAAGGAACCTATCTTCCAAATTTCAAGTCTGTACGCTTTATAGTTCCTGAGATATCGTGATGAATCAGTGACCTTTCGCTTTTATATAGGTATTTCACCGTAAGATTGTAAAAACCGTTTGATTATAATCTAACTTAATTTAACTAACAAATTTAACACCCTCGCTGCGCTCGGGAGTTAAATTTGGAGTCCTTCGTTACGTTCAGGATTCAATGTAGCGCCCGTGACATAAAACAGTGCTTTATCCCCTTGGTGTATAATCTACTATAATAACGTAAGCGATGTGAGGAGGCGAATAGTGTGTAATAGATAGGGCTCTGCATCAAAATGGTACAAAGGCAAACTTTATCTAAATATTTCTTACTTCCAAGTTACGGAATCCTCGGAGGGCGTGTCTAACTTGCACTTGACCGGTAGGTACTACTATCCAAAGCTCAAATGAAAGTATAAGTACCGGGTACCGAGCTAGTACCTACTAATAATTTATTTGACAAAAAAGCTCAATTCAGAATGCATACGTATATGCAAAAGAACGTATCCATTCTGCTGGATGCACCTGAATTAGCCCTTATGTATATACATACATAATTAATATTTACATTATAGGTACATGGTTAATTTTTGCGGAAGTCGGCGTTTTGCTGAAGTCCGTGATACCAAGGAAGTACAAGTTAATGTTACCTAAACAAAACATGTTTTGGCGCGAATGAACTAGAAGTTTAATTCGCTATAATCCGCTACAGTAGACAAATCTGTGTGGTACAGTGCGTGGCAGCATGCGACACCCACCACCCAGCAATTCGCACAGGCACAACACCACACCACACAAATCTTTTTCAAATCCAGGATTTGAGCGGATTATAGCGAATTAAACTTCTAGTTCATTCACTATCATGGACTTCCGCAAAGTAACGCCTGCTTCTATTCAATATGTTTTGGCGCATTATCGATTATGTTTTTTTGCTGTTTTTTTAAAGCTTTTTGCAACCTCCCCCTTCGCTCCACTCGGCCTCGTAGGCTGGCTTCATTCAGGACTTCCTTCGCGAGCTTCTGGCTTCGCGTTATAAAAACACACTCTAGTGGTAGGGGCTAGGGCAGACGAGACTACGTGGAGTCAGGTATGAGTCGAGTTGTCCTGATTCGGTTTTGGAACAGTTACACATTATTTTAAAATACTGTCAGCCTTTTTTTACAGCAGGCAGCATTCTTGGTCAAAATCTCTTTTAACCGATACAATTTGTTTCGACTAACGTCCATAGTCATAAAAATTCTTTCCAAAAAACCAACTTCCAAAGCCACTGTAAAGTTAAAAAAAATTGATTTCTACACACTATGTTGAAGTCGGGCGAGCCTGATGCGTCAACTTTGCTTAAATCATTTGCTATTGCAAAATTATTTTTTTACTTTACAGTGGCTTTGGAAGTCGGTTTTTTGGAAATAATTTTTAGTTTTAACTTTTTAGTGTCAGGATTGAGGATTTGGAGTCAGAATTTTTGAAATCGGTTCAGAAACCACGGAGATGCCTCCTCGTTTTTTGAAACTCGGTCAAAAACTACTTTTGTCAGTTTTTCGCAGTCAAAAGTGGCATTGACCACCGCCCTCAGTGAAAACTACTTTAGACTGTTTTTTTGTCTTAAAAGTGGTTTTGACCGGTTATGAGTTTGAACTTTTGACGCTAATATAGATATTTATTAACTGAAATTGACAAAAATATTAAGCGATGTTTTATTAAGATAACTTTGAATTATGTAACTAACCCAGATCCCACTGTACCTATTGACTAAGTTGCTACTTCAACTTAACCAGTTCCCAGTAGTAGTAGGTCGGTATTATTAAAATAGGCTTCAATGAAGCCTATTCATACCTATGCATCTTGTAATATGAGAACCTCGCCCCGTGTATTACGAAGAAACTATAAGGACTTTGTATAAAAGGCTTAGAAATAAATCATAACAATAATATAAATCGCTAAGTGGAATTTATTTACACATGGGGACTTTACCTTTTAGTATATAGTAGGAGGTACTTAGGTTATAATTAGCGAATCGGTTAACCCAAGCGTTTTTCTCACAAATAGGTAGCTCGCACAACTAAATATTTTAGACTAACTGATGCCCGCGACTCTGTCTTAAGTTAAGGTTTAAGTTCCCGCGAGAGAGGATTAAGCCTATGTGCTTTCCCGGGACACAAACTTTGTATGTCTGTACGAAACATAAATATCAGTTGAACCTTTACCATACTTATTACCATAATTCAAACAGAGTACAGACTGGCTGGACTAGGATTACTTGTTTTACTACGGAACTCTAGATACCTACAGAATGCAATAGAGCTTTCCGTTACCTTTAGGGAAGGATCTTCCTACAGACTTCATTGAGCGCGAGTTCATTGTACAGTCATTAAATAAAAGGTTGTAAATATCATAAATATGACAATTATATTTCAGTTTCACCCGGAAACCAATGGTTTAACAGTTGTCACAGCATGGTCATGTTGGAAAAAAATATAGCATTTATATTTATATATTATGTTACACACCGGATATGTACCGGATGGTGTCCTTGACTTAGTCCGCGTGGATTTTGGGTTTTTAAAAACCCACTTTGATAATCCGTGATAAAAGAAAGTCTCCAGGATGTACATATTATTTAGTCCTAGTTAGGATCTAGGAGGTACCTTTTTCTTTACCAAATCGATTTAACTGTTGGGCCGTGATTCGTGAATAGCCACTGGGTACCGAGTACCGACCACTTTCCCATAAAATACATATACTGTAATAGGTATAGTATTGATGAAAACTTAAAAATTACTTTCCTACTTATTATACTGTCTCTTTTAATAGGTATGTTTTACCACCGGTGCAGTAGCGAACAACTCGCAGTTTTTCCTTTTCAATAAAAAAAAGGTTAACTACTAAAGTAGATATACCTATCTAGGTAATGTCAGAAGCTAATTAATAGGTAACTAGGTACATTATCTTCTGGAACGCTGGAACTGGAAGCACAGTCGGATAGGTAAGAGTAAGAGATCTAAGTAAGTACCTACCTATATGCATAAAAGCGAAAGTTCATGTCGGTGTCACCGTAAGATTGTAAAAATCTATCTCGCAAAATTATTAATTGTCGACAGATTGTGAACCGTTCAATGTTCTGAGTGTCAATTTTTGAAATATTAATTGTATTTACGATTTCTTGTGTCTTTCTTGTACGTTAGGTTAGGGTTCGACATATTATATAATCAGGTAGTGCCCGGCCGCAGGCAGGGGTTTTACAATCTTCCGGTGACATCGGTACATTAGGCCACGTATTGCTAAATATTTAGGTACACAATCATGGTATAAAATACATAGATTTATAATTTTACTTTTGTAATGGCTGCCTGTATGCTTACGAATATGAATTAAACTGAATAAATAAGTAGTTGTAGTAGGTACTTTCGGATTTATGATATAATACGGAAGTACGGATGAATTGTTGCAAGTCAAAGAGTCAAACATGCCCAAAGTAGTGTATAAGTAATTGAGATGCACCCGATACCTTGATTACCTACTTCATTCTTCTTATTAGTTACTAGCTGTTGTCCGCGACTTCGTCCGCGTGGATTGAGGTTTTTCGATTCCCACGGTAACTATTTTAATTTTCCGGGATAAAAAGTAGCCTATGTGTTATTCCAGACTATAATCTTTATCTAGGGTCAAAATAGTTATTGAGTACAAACATCCATCCATCCATTCAACCAAACTTTCGCATTTATAATATTAGTATTAGCATTCCTAGATTATCTACGCGATATTTAGGTCTACCAGAGTTCTTAGATAGGAGCATTAGGGTAAGTTATTTATCAATAATCATTTAGGTATCATTTATAGCTGTTGTCCGCGACTTCCTCCGCGTGGTTTGAGGTTTCTTAGATCCCGCGGGAACTCTTAAATTTTCCGCGATAAAAAGTAGCCAATTGTACCTATTATTCTAGACTAATAATCTATCTCTGTGGCAAATTTCTTTCACATCCGTTCAGAAGTTAAGTAAAGAATAACAAACTTCCAAAAATCTGTATATTTTTTTCTATCTGTACTATCAAACGTACGATAAATTCTACATTACTGCATTTCTATGATCAGGGATTTGATAAGATAAAAAATTAGGTATACGTACCTATCTAACTACCTACTTAGGTATCGCAATAATAAGATAACCTCGACAGCAATTAATCGCTTCGGAGTAATTTCAGTGAGAATTTTAGGACAGTAGAATTTGCCCTTGCAGATGAATAAAGCAACAGGGAAAGGTAGTCTGCGTTTTTAAACCTACACAGAGAATTAATCTGTACGAAATTTTAAAGCGAATCATCGGCCTATACAAATACATATACATATAAAGGTATTTAAAAATACCTACTAAAGTATAGTTAGATACCGCGAGGTTTTGGCATGCTTCCAAATGCTTGTGCACGTTGCATCGGAGAACTCAAAGCATTTCTGTACCTATTACCTACATATCAGTAGGACATTCAAATGATGAAAAAATGCTGAAAAGATGCTTTGAAAAAATTCTGATTTTAAACTTTTCAATCACAGACTGATGTACCTCTAATACTTACCTAGCCTGACTCCCAAGCCATAGATGATTGCTGCGTCCCAAGCCTCCTACGAGTATTTACTATATATGTCACCGTAATTTGCGATTGCGATTAGATTATAATCTAACTCGCGAAATCGCAAAGTGTTGAAATATTACAATTTAACGCATTATTTTCCGGTAGATTGTAATCTGTTAGGTTTATTAACCCGATATGCGGTTGGGCACTACCTGATCTTTTATGTCGAACCCTAACCTAACCTACATAAAACAGACAAGAAAACGTAAATACAATTAATAGTTCAAAAATTGACAGAACATTGAACGGTTCACAATCTTTCGACAGTTTACAATTTTGCGAGTTAGATTATAATCTAACATAATTATAGTAGTTAATCTACGCTCCTAATATATACGAGTAGGTAGGTAGGTAGGTAGGTACAAGGTAGGTATCAAAGTTCAAAAATAATTGTCGTCCTCAATGATATGGCATTGATAAGGAGTGCTGAGTAGTACTGTTGTGTATTAGTTTTTGGTAGTTAGTAGGTAGTACGTACTGGATAAAGGTAATTTTTTTCAAAAGTTACAGATTTTGATCTGTGGGATCCAAAGCACAAATTTATTAACAATATTAGTTAGGTACTTTCTGGCTTTTTTAGTGTTTTAACAGCCTTGTTTGCGATTAACAAGCTACGAGTATGTTGTCGGCATAGAATTTTATACCCAAAGGCAATAGGTACTTATACAGTTCTTTATTCAGTACATCAAAGTACGCGAGGATTCACCAGTTTGTATTGAACTGACCCTTTATCTTACCTACTAAATTAATCAGACTAATATTATAAATGCGAAAGTGTCTTAGTTTGTCCTTCAATCACGGCGCAACAGGGCAACGGATCGACGTGATTTTTTGCATGGGTAGAGTTGAGACCTGGAAGTGATAAGTAGCCCACTTTTTATCCGCAAAGTCGCGGGCATCAGCTAGTCCATACTAATACCTATTATAAATGCGAAAGTTTGGATGGATGCATGGATGCGTGGAAGGATGTTTGTTACTCAATCACGCCAGAACGGCTGAACGGATCTGGATGAAATTTTGCACAGAGATAAATTATAGTCTGGAATAATACATAGGCAACTTTTTATACCGGAAAACTAAGAAGTTCCCGCGGGAACCAAAAAACCTCAATCCACGCGGCCGTAGTCGCGGGCATCAGCTAGTGTTCTATAAAAACTATTTACCTATTAAATTCATGACCAGTAAGGTACTAAACACTTATTGAACGTCGAAATATAATCTGTACCTTATTAAATGGGTTCCAGTGTGTAACTAGCTCATAAAATGAAAAAGAGGAACCAAGTAAAGGAGGAAGTAGTTTTATTGTCCATTACACAAAGACGTAGGTACGTAGAGTTGCTATGAATGCATAGAGTCAAAGTTCAAAAATAAAATTGACGCCGTCAATGATAATTAATAAGGTTCTGGTAGCCCTGAGACGAGTTGGTAGGTAGAGATAACAATATGTGTAGTCAGAAACATATTATAGGTATACTGTGTATACTGTGTCGTGTGTAACCAGTGAATGCCACTGATTCGCACTTCCGCATATGAAAAACGGATAATAGGTAGGTCGAATCATATTATTTTTACCGACTGGAAAAGTTTCAAAACGGAGCTAGGCCTGTGCGGGGGGGGGGGGGGGGGGGGCAATTGGCTAAACATTTTGGCTACAGTGTAACGATCGCAATCACCTCCGATTGGTTGATATTCTTCCACTATTGGCCATAATACCATAAATATACCATACCATACCATACCATAATACCATAAGCAAAAATACCATAAATTCAGCCAATCACAACAATTTAATTTTAGACTGTAAAAATGATTGATGCAGACTTTACTCTGCCGTCTACGTCTCTGTCGGTAGGATTGTAACTTGCCATGGCCGAAGAAAATTCAGAAATAATAAAGTCACAAATTGACCCTGCCGGGATCGAACCCGGGACCTTCCTGGTCGAGACAACAGCGCTAAACATTGCGCCAGGTGGTCTTCCTATGCACATTCTTTGTATATAGTGATAAAAATTAAAAAACGCGACTGCCCTACCAAAAACGAACTAAAAAGTTAAAAATCTAAATTAATCTAGTTAAATTAGAATATTATTCACATTTTCATTAAATGATATTTTTTTGTGAATCGGTGATATATGCATGTATTTGTATTCAACTGGTCATTAGGATGCATTATGCTACCAGTCGATAAGTTATTATAATCAAATCACCACTAAGTAATCAACATAATTATAGTTGTGTTTCTTGTTTGTATGCTATGATAGGCATGTTATAACACATCTTGTCGGAAGCGTTTGTTTTACATAAGCACTAATGTATTAGAACGGTCTATACTTTATATAGCTTTGTATTATTAGGATTAAATTTATGCAACTAGTCAAATCAGCAACTTTTCATACGTCAACGCGTGCTTAGTATGGGATTTTGTATGAATAGTGACGTCATCAAAGTTCGACGCACTTTTTTACTTTAATCGATAGTTTTAAATAGTTATTCAACGTAAAACTAACAGGGGACTTTTAAGAGATCCTCTATTTCATAATCACTAAAATATATATTTGAATAGTTGTCGAATACACAATTATTACTTGATTTTCTAAGATTAACGCACCTTCGTCCGCGTGGATTGAGGTTTTTGATTGCTTCGGGAACTCTTTAATTCTCCGGGATAAAAAATAGCCTAGTCCTTCCCCGGGATGGGGAGTTATATCTGTACCTCATCAAAGCATAGAAATACTCGTAATTGATCGACGCTGTTCTAACGTGTATACCATTAATTTCAGAGTGCCTTCGTGGACTTCGTCGGCTGTCTAAAGGCGCTGGTTGATCCTGAGAAACTGAAACAGGAAGTCGAGGAAGCGAAGCCTCATGGACAAGTTGATGAAGTCTTTAAGAAGTAAGTAAAACTAGCTAGAAGTAGATCCCCGGGGCTTCATCCACTTGGCTTTAGGCGTTTGGTTTCCACGGGAACTCTTTAATTTTCCAGGATAAAAAGTAGCTTATGTGTTATTCCTGGCTATAATCTATATCTGTGCCAAATTTCATCCAGATCCGTTCAGCCGTTCTGGTGTGATTGAGTAACAAACATCCATCCATACATCCATCAAAACTTTCGAATTTATTAGTATTAGTATACATTAGTATCAGGTTCAAAAATTATAATGATGCTACAGTGTTACGATCGCAATTACCTGATTGGCTTACACTCTCCCGCTATTTTCAATTGGCATCCATTGGAAAATCCATTGTCGCATTAAAGTTTTGTGCTGCTGCGCTATTGACTGATGAGCCAATAGCGCGGCAGTTCGGAGAATCCGCCGTCGCGTCTCACTTGGTATCAGTATTACCCACTGCGCAGGTTAAATTTTTATCTCATCTTCAAAATGAGGAGATCTGTAGAAGAAGCAGAGTAATCACTATTACACTGGATAGCTAGCTTATCGTTTTGGTTGCTTTTTTTTTGCGAATTGACTATTTGACAAGTCAAATTAGCAACTTTTTTTAAAACTTCAAAACACGTGCTTAGTATGGGATATTGTATGAAATACTGAACTGTGACGTCAACGAAATTAGACGCACTTTTTAAATGCAATCGATAGTTTAAAATGGTTGTCAAACATAAAACTAACAGGGGATCCTATATTTAATAATCACTAAAAAATAGTTATCAAATCATCATCATCATCATCCTCAACCGATAGACGTCCACAGCTGGACATGGGACTCTTTGTCATGGTCTTGCGCAATCAAATCAGAAATGAGGAGATCCGCAGAATAACTAAAGTAACCGACATTGCTCGACGTGTTGTGTAGGTGAAGTGGCAATGGGCGGGCACATAATTAAAGGAACCGTTAGACGTTGGGGTCATAAAGTGCTGGAGTTGCGACCACGCACTGTAAAGCGCAGCGTTGGCAGACCCCCTACTCGCTGGATGGACGACATCAGGCGAATGGCGGGGAGCCAATGGATCCAGTTGTCAAATAGCCAATAGTTATTATTTTCAATTCAAGATATTGTCAGAGAACGCCGCAGTTCAAAGCCTGCTTCAAGAACATGACAGACACAATCAAGCCGTGTTTCTCGGTTGACGAGCAGAAAAACCTGAAAACTGTCTACAATGTCTCCGAACAGCTGGCCGAGTTTGTTTGTTTCAAGGAAGGCGACAGAATTGCTTGTGAGTATAATTTTCGAAGTGAATTCAACAAACATCAAACCATCTGGTTTTTTTTATCCACTACAAGTTAACCCTTGACTGTGATCTCACCTGATGGTAAGTGTGATGATGCAGTCTAAGATAGTAGCGGGCTAACCTGTTAGGGGCATGGCAGTTTATTATTTTATTTATTTATTAACAGAGAAATTTTACTTTTACATTGTTTCTTAGCTCCCTTGAGCCTTGTCGTCTTGTCTGGGGTTTCTTATTGCAATGCAGTTAAGAGGTAATACCATCAACGGAAACTTTGAGAATAGGTATTGAACGATTAGAATATTGCCGTTGCGCTGCACCTCGAATAGAATCCAATAACATCCGATAGAGACAACTGCAGTTTGGACCGATTATATACCTTTGAAATACAGTCGAATTCTTACTCTCGTATTCTCCTGTTTCCTCCTCCAAAACTGAACTGATTTTATTTTATTTCTTCAAGAATAATTTAAGAAGGACTCAGGCTGTGTCGGTATGTTTTTGTTTTTCTTTTTTGGATTATACCTATTTGTCAAATTTGTTTGCTGGATGTCGTCGGATGATGGCGCGAAAACAGAACCATATATGCCATTTTTGAAGGTTACTTGTTCTAAAAATTATTAATTTTACTGAAAGATAGTCATAGCACGGATACAAATGTATGTTATGGTGCAAAAATATGTACTCTATTGTAATTATCCATGGAGAAAACAGATAAATACGATTGTATGAAGAAACCGTCGTGGCGGTACCTCTTAAGATTCATTTTACTTTGACGTTAATGTGATCGAACGCTCAATCCGATCAATCAAATTTGCAATGTAAAAACGTAGACTAAGCGTACTATAGTCTGGTAATGTCGCTTATATTATACGAGAAACAATAAACTTTGCACAGCTACAGCTATGTCTTCAACCGAACCGTACAAAGAAGTCTAAAGGTCAAGGTGTTGCGGAGTATTGTCTTTAATATGAAGGTAGTGTGAGGTAGTCAGTGTTATTGGCACTTCGTTTTATTTTGCCTACATTTTAACTCATATAGCAGAAAATCCCGTATCAGGCGTCAACCTTGGAATTTGAGCGTTCTTCACAGCATTAAAACTAGTTGTTTGCCTCGAAGCGAAATGTCCTATGAAAATTTCGGTTCCGGCCTTTTTCATAATATTATTGTCTCGTCGGTGTTAGCGCCGTTTATCAATAAAAGTTATGGCGAAAGATTTTGCAGTGATAAATCAGGAAAGGTCCCTCTTTCTCTCTTTCTCTTAGGGAAAAAATATATTCATATTTTGGTTTGATTGATAGTAGATTATATCTTTGGTATTTGTGTGCACAAGTCTCTGAGCGATAAAAAGACACCCCCAATGCACCCAATTAGGTAGGTAAGCTTGGAGATTTTACTTCGCTCGGTTAATTATTACCATAATATGTCTTATGTACTTAAATTGTATAATATGGTCATTTGGTGCTCAAAAAGGGGGTTACCTGGAAAGTTTCTCGGGAGTTTTGAAAATTGGTGTATTTTATAGATTTCGACGTGCTCTTTCCGAATTTCTACTTTGCCACCTCGTATCTTTGCCGCTCGCGCCGCCATATTGGAAAAATGGCGCCCAAAAGCAGTTTTTTGACAATAACTCCTTTCGGACAAATTTTACGATGAAAATAGTCATGCAATAAATTAAACTAGAGATAGATTGATGTGGCTAAATCTAATCTAATTTAGTTTAAAGAACTTGTAAAACACTCACAATACTTTATTTAAACTGTGAAAGATGGATTTAGGTTTTGGTTTGTGGATCTCGTACGATGAAACTATTGATTTTACAAGAAATAGGTTAGGTTGGGTTCAAAACTCCCAAGAAACTTTCCAGGTAAAACTACCAAATGACTGGGTTAGTAATAGATCTAACCACTTGTACCTTGACTATGTTTTTAAGAAAACAATGATTTTATTTGAATTATTAGATTACCAGAGGTAATAAGACTTGTCTATTTATCCTTTTGTGAGTCAAATCTAAATTACTGCCTACCTGCGTGGAGTGGAGCTTATTTAATGAAACTAGAACGTTCACAACGTGCAGTTCTAAAGACCAGGGAAAATTCAGAAATTATAAATTCCCAAATTGACCCTGCCGGGGATCGAACCCGGGACCTCCGTACGTTAAGACAACAGCGCTACACACTGCGCCACGGAGATCGTCAAAAAATTACTTCGTTTTAATTTAATTTATTTTAATTAATCGGTTGAAAAGATTGTTGGTTAGAAAAGGTTGTTCAAGCGTAGCAGACAGACAGACACACTTTCGCATTTATAATATTATTTATATTATAGTTTCGTTTAGTCCGCCACAGCGATATTAAATATCTAGCACAATTAATTATAGAATCCCGCTACAACAAAAAGAAACAAATTGAAATTTGGGAAAGTATATTTTTTAGGGTAATTACCTACGGAACACGATAATAAGGGCGGAAACACATTACGGACAAAATGTCAGCGCTAGTAAAACGAACCTTGCTTACATTACGTTGCGGGCGTTTCGCGTGAACGTTTTGTCATTTCCTGTCGGTCGATTTTCGCCGTCGAAAAATGACCTCTATTAAATATTTCTTATATACTCCAGTGTACCTCGCTATTTAGGTATTTTTTTGTTATTTCTTAAACAGTTTTTTGTAAAAAGTTTTATTATTATTATTTACTAGAAGTTAGTCCATGAATGCAATCTCACGTGGTGGTTAGTGATGGTAGCGGACTAACCTGTTAGGGGTACGGCAGTTATATTAAACGCATACCCCTAATCGGTTTCTAAACGGCATTGTACGAGAACGCTAAATCGCTTGGCGGCACGTCTTTGTCGGTAGGGTGGTTACTAGCCGCGGCCGAAGCCTCCCACCAGATCAGCCCATAGAAAATTCAGAAATTATAAATTCCCAAATAGAATCTGCTGAGGATCGAACCCGGGATCTCCCGCTTTAAGACAACAGCGCTCAAAACTGCGCCAGGGAAGTCGTCAAAAAAAAATCCTTTAATTTTTTTTTTAAGCTTATAGTTTAAGAAATAATTTTTCCCCCCGACTGTGTGAGGAAATGGTAATCGTAGTCTTTTGTCAAACGCATAATTCGACCTGTTTAAGGAGTTCTTATAGGCCTGCACGTCATCAAGCATTTATGAACTCCCTGAACAGTTCGAGTAATACGTTTTAAGCTGTCAAATGATTACGATTTGCTTACACAATTGAGCCTCAGAGGCCCAATTATGTAAGCCAATCGTAATCATTTGACAGTTCATAACGTGTAACTCGAACTTTTTAAGGAGTTCACACATGTTTTTTGACGCGCAGGCATTTATGAACTTCTTAAACAGGTCGAATTATAAGTTTGACATACGAGTACGATTACGATTTCCTTACATAATCGGAGGGCAGGTCAGTTTTACTCAGTGAAAAAGAACGGTGTTCTAATAAACCAACGTGTTTCAGTGTTCATATCCGAGAACGGTCCGGAGTGTATCCAGGAGAAGCAAGCGGAGATCGAGAGCTGTCTCAACAGCACGCTGGGCACACAGGTGAACTTCAAGACCGACAATGTGAGCCTCGATCACTTTCCCAAAATCAACTTCGGGGTAAGTAAACTGTTGGATAGCAGGCGTTACTTTGCGGAAGTCTATGATCATTTAACAATAAATCACCTGTCACTTAAATTGCATATGCCCTAAAAAGCTTGTAAAAAACATATTTGCTTTCATGAATATATTCGAACCTGCGATATCTTGTTTACCACGTGGCTCCTATACGTTTGTGCCACCGCGGTTTCAGCACTTACAAATAAATAATTACAAATTAAATAAATAAATAAAATCTTTATTAAAATTACAAAGGTGTCTATCTCTGTCCATCTATAAGTATAGATGGACAGAGATAGACACCTTTGTAATTTTTCGGGCTAATTTGACCGGACTATAAGTATAGTCCGGTCAAATTAGCCCGAAAAATAAGTCCTATTTTTCGGCTATTTTTCAGCTTCATGGGAATTTATGCAAGGGTACCCCACCCTTACATAAATTCCCAACAAGCTGAACGGATCTGGATGAAATTTGGCACAGATATATTAAAGTCTGGATAGGCTACATTTTATTCCCGAAAATTAACATTTCAAGCGCCAACTAAAAAACCTCAATCCACGTGAACGAGATCGCGGGCATCAGCTAGTCCGTCAGCTAGCCATAAATAACTAACGCTCTAATAAAATAAACAACTAATTTTTCAGGAAGAGGAGTGCAATCAACTAGGGGAGCTGCAGATATGCGTGGTGGCAGCCCTGGAGACTTGTTCTGCGCCCACCTCCGCCAATATTGTGGAGTCGCTGTTCAAATTCGCTCGTAAAGCCACGCCCTGCAAGGACATACCTGTGAGTATAATATACCTAGAGCCTTTATGGGCCTATTACACTACACTTTTTCAAGGGACCCTTATGGCCTCCGCGAATATCGTGGAGTCGCTGTTCAAATTCGCTCGTAAAGCCACGCCCTGCAAGGACATACCTGTGAGTATAATATACCTAGAGCCTTTATGGGCCTATTACACTACACTTTTTCAAGGGACCCTTATGGCCTCCGCGAATATCGTGGAGTCGCTGTTCAAATTCGCTCGTAAAGCCATGCCCTGCAAGGACATACCTGTGAGTATAATATACCTACAGCCTTTATGGGCCTATTACACTACACTTTTTCAAGGGACCCTTATGGCCTCCGCCAATATCGTGGAGTCGCTGTTCAAATTTGCGCGTAAAGCCACGCCCTGCAAGGACATACCTGTGAGTATAATATACCAACAGCCTTTATGGGCCTATTACACTACATTTTTTCAAGGGACCCTTATAGCCTCCGCCAATATCGTGGAGTCGTTCAAATTTGCGCGTAAAGCCACGCCCTGCAAGGACATACCTGTGAGTATAATATACCTACAGCCTTTATGGGCCTATTACACTACATTTTTCAAGGGACCCTTATGGCCTCCGCGAATATCGTGGAGTCGCTGTTCAAATTTGCGCGTAAAGCCACGCCCTGCAAGGACATACCTGTGAGTATAATATACCTACAGCCTTTATGGGCCTATTACACTACATTTTTCAAGGGACCCTTATGGCCTCCGCCAATATCGTGGAGTCGTTCAAATTTGCGCGTAAAGCCACGCCCTGCAAGGACATACCTGTGAGTATAATATACCTACAGCCTTTATGGGCCTATTACACTACATTTTTCAAGGGACCCTTATGGCCTCCGCGAATATCGTGGAGTCGCTGTTCAAATTTGCGCGTAAAGCCACGCCCTGCAAGGACATACCTGTGAGTATAATATACCTACAGCCTTTATGGGCCTATTACACTACACTTTTTCAAGGGACCCTTATGACCCTTAAATCCACGCCCTGCAAGGACATACCTGTGAGTATAATATATCTACAGCCTTTATAGGCCTATTACACTGCTCTTTATCAGGGCCCTGTAGTAAGGGTGGGCGCGGCCGCTCTTTTGTGCGTTCCTTTTTACACAACAATAAGGACCAATTTACCCTTTCTCCCTAGTTATAAGGAGTAATAGGCCTATTACACTGCACTTATCAAAGGGACCTACTCTTGAATCAATGCAGTGTAATAAGATTTAGGGAGAAAGGGCCCTTTGAAAAGTGCAGTGTAATAGGCCTATTAGGCTGCATTTTCGGTGGGCAGCAGGGTGGCGGCGGATACGCGGTTGCGAATTGCGATACGCACGCCGTATAGTCGCGGTCATAAAATATTATTTACCACCTTAATGTGGAAGACAAGGGTCTGCCCGCGAAATTCAAATTTAATTTGGTTTTTCGCAATTTGTAAACTAATACGACAAAGTAGGCTTATGGCATTCAAATTGCGCCCCTAGGAATATCATCTTCACAGGTTTATGTAAAAATATTTACTTGAAAGTGTCCAGTTTAAGAAATTAGTCAAAATAATGAGTTTGACGTGAGTTACTCACAAATTAGTCATTATTTTGACTAATTTCTTAAACTGGACACTTTCGAGTAAAGATTTTTATATAAACCTGTGAAAATGATATTCCTAGGGGCGCAATTTGAATGCCATAAGCCTACTTTGTCGTATTAGTTTACAAATTGCGAAAAACCAAATTAAATTTGAATTTCGCGGCCAGGCCCTTGTCTTCCACCTTAAGGTTCATAATTGCATGCATACTGAAGGTCGATATATGATTTGATTAGGTATAGATCATAGATTTTTCAACATGTGTTGGTCGCTGCAGTGCATATAGAAAACCCAGTGGTGTGCGGGTCATGTAGGTATAAAAGCACTGCTTACCTTAGTGAATTATAGCCCTTTCAAAAATAAAATTCATTCTAAGCACACTCCTTCAAATAATTACCTACATAGTTCCCGCCATATATTCAATGTACTCTGTGGTTCCCGTACGGCGTTAACTCGCGTTAAGCGACAACCGATGAACGCCATCTATCGCGCAAAACCGAAAAGCTTACAAACTATCCGCCTTTTTTGCGCGTCATCGTAGGCACATACTATATTTACTCTATTCGCGTCATTCATTAAAGATTCTACTCTAAATCCTCAATGAATGACGCGCATAAAATGCACAGCTTGTTGATCAATCACAACACAAGTGTAATTTAGCTGCCATGCCTCTAACAGGTTAGCCCGCTACCATCTTAGAATGTAACATCACATACCATCAGGTGAGATCGCAGTCAAGGGCTAACTTGTAGTGGATAAAAAAAAAACAAGCCGCTGTAAGCTTCTGCCGTCTGATTGTCAATCAATCAATCAATCAATCACTTATTCAATTTAGGCACACTATAGGTATCTACACATATTGACGTCCATCACTTACACATAAAACATGATGGTGATAATTAGTTACGGTATCTTAAAACTAAAGCTACGAGGGTTCCAAACGCGCCCTGGTCTGAGAAGAGCCCACAACAAACTCAGTCGGGGTTTTTTTTTTCATTATCCCCGTCTCACAAATCATCTTAACTAAGGAACTATCAGAGCCATTAGAGCAAATTATTACCAAGCCTCCTTGTCATTAAAGTAATCCTTTACATTGAATTTTCAAAACCGCGAGCGTTCGAAAGGTTTTATTTTCTATAATCCAAACAAGTAGCTTGATTTCTTATAATTATAAACTTATTTTGATTAATTAAATTAATTTATCCAGATTTTTTATCAGATTTTGGATATACTACTAATAAATGTTAAATTTTTGTCAGGAAAGGGAAGAAGCGAATTTGCCAAATGAGAAAAGCGTAAGTTTTAGTGTATTGTTGAGTTTGATTTTGCTTTTGAAATCGGTTCTAGTTATCATTCATTAATTTTGAATTATTAGTGTTTAAAAAGGAACGGAGTATGAAACACAATGCCGCAGCCTTTAGAGCGATTCTGTCTCTAATTCGGGTTGAAAAACGCACTTTGATCAACAATTACAATTTTAAAAAATTAGGCTGAAGCACAAAAATAAGCGAAAGTGAGAAAAGTGTAAGTTCACTTAATTTTGGTTTTAGAAATCAGTTTTAGGTATCATTTGGAGGCGTATAAACAGTTTAAGAGCACAAATACCAAGCGTTAGAGCTGATCTGAAAAAAACTTCGAGCGGAAAAACGCACTTTAATCTTCATTAATAATTTTCACTTTTTATGCTTGTATTTTCTGCATATAGATAAATCTAGTACTTTAGTATTTAGTCTGATACATAATATACAATTTTCACTAACTTGTGTATATCATAGAACCATATTTTGTGTATTTCACCGTAAGATTGTAAAAACCGTTAGATTATAATCTACCTCGCGAAATTCTAAACTGTCGAAAGATTACAATTTAACGCATTATTTTCCGGCAGATTGTAATCTGATAGGTATTTAAACCCGATGAAACCAAAGTGCCCGGCCTGCGGGCACTACTTGGTTATTTATGTCGAACCCTAACCTAACCTACAAGAAAGAGACAAGAAAACATAAATAAAGTGAATATTTCAAAAATTGAAACTCAGAACATTGAACAGTTTACAATCATTCGACAGTTTAGAATTTCGCGAGTTAGATTATAATCTAACGGTTTTTACAATCTTACGGTGACATGTATACTGTAGTCAAAGTTAGTCAAAGTTTTTACATTGCAAATTTGATGAATCGCAATCGAGCGATCGGTCACATTCGCGTCGAAGTAAAATAAATCTTAACCTCATTAATTAAGAGCTCCATTTCGTGTATATGCATTCACAGCCACAGCTCCAAACAATTGATTGAATCGAATTGATAAAAAAAATACGTAATTTAAGGATGTACATGTATATTTTTGCACACTGTCCCTGGCAGTGAATTGTGAACGGGACTAATTTTATAAGATAACAAATGTTGTTACCCACAATTGGGTGAAATAAAAATTATGAATTATGAAGTTAAAATCGGTTGGACTGAATTTGTGACTTTACACCATGAGCTTTTGGGTCCAATTTACTTTGACGCCAATTTGATCGAACGCTCGGTTACGATCAATCGAATTTACATTGTTAAATTAAAACCTAGACTAAGTGTACTAAAAACTAATAGTAAGGTAGCCCGTTTCAGTGTTAAGTAAGACAACCAGACCACCAGAAGTATCTGTAAGTCTGTCTGTGTTTCATAAAATATTTAGCAATTTTAGTAAAGTTGAAAAACAGATATTCCCTCAGCTTTTAATATTGGTGTCTTCAAATATTTTGATTGAAGTCTAGCGCTAATCTGTAAAATAAAAAACATTATAAGCCATCTGTACGCGCTACACAGAGCAGCAAATTTATATTTTGAAAAAAATAAATTGAGGAAACCTCCTGAACGTGAAGAGCGGAGTGCCTGGAAAACAAGTTTTGGTTTACCATATCATACTAATATTATAAATGCGAAAGTGTGTTTGTTTGTTGGCTTGTCCTTAAATCTCGCCGCAACCGAGCAACGGATCGACGTGAATTTTTTGCATGGGTATAGTTAAGGACCTGGAGAGTGCTATAGGCCAATTTTTTAACCAAAAATGAGGGAGTTCTCGTGGGAATTAAAAAAACTCAAGTATTCCACGCGGACGAAGTCGCGTGCAGTCGGGTAATAATGGATATTTTGAAATTATTCTTACACAGTAATACATATTTATTATTTTTAATTTCAGGATGTGGATGAAATCAGAAATAAGAAAGAACCCAACTCCGCTAGCGGGCTGGCCGTGACATCGCTAACGTTGAGTGCAATAGCCCTCGCGTTACTTGTATAAGCCTCGAATCACCTGCCACGATATGAGGCCCTGGTATTTTAGTCACTCTATACTTGCCATACTTGCCTCCAAGTCATTTGAAGGATTATTAGGTCTATTACACTGCACCTTTCATAGGGACCCTTCCACTTGAATCAGTGTAGTGTAATAAAATTTAGGGAGCAAGGGTCCCTAATTTTATTCTTGTTGCTGTGCAATAAGAGGCTCTAAATAGCGGCCACGCCCACCCTTACCACAGGGCCCTGTGGAAAGTGCAGTGTAATAGGCCTATTTGCCCTTAGGCCACGATTACACTTGTAAGGCCGGCCATACACGGACAGCTTGCAGCAGTCAGGATGGACTGCTTCAGGCTGCGACTGCATAGTGAACTACAGTCTTCTACGTGCACACATACATGGACCGCTGGAGCAGTTGCGACTGTTTCGGGAGGTTGACAGCAGTTATCAATGGCAGCTTCAAGCTGTTGACTATGACTGAAAGAGCGGTCCGTGTATGTTGATCACTGGCTTACTGCTCGAGCAGTCAGTGTATGGCCGGTCTATGACTCAAGAGCGGTCCGTGTATGTTGATCACTGGCTAACTGCTCGAGAAGTCAGTGTATGGCCGGCCTATGACTCAAGAGCGGTCCGTGTATGTTGATCAATAGATAACTGCTCGAGCAGTCAGTGTATGGCCGGCCTAAGTTTTACTCAAATAAGTCGATTATACGAGTGACTTACGAAGTGTGAAGTTAGTTATGTAAGTTACTTACGAACGCTACATACATACAAGTGCAATTGCGGCCTTAGGGCGCCTGTCCACTGAAGAAAAACGGAGCGTATGTGTTAAATAGGCTAATCAATTATATTGTTGATAGTAGGCCCGAACTAACTCTTCTAGTCTGCATTAGCGGCGTCTTTCAACAAAATCAATAAGGTTTTTGCAAAAGTTTTTACAGGGCAAAATTTAATTCTTGACTATTTAAGTATTTTTTGGTTTTAAACAATAGGGATGATGACAACTCAGTCAAATCAGCGACTCTTTATCAAACTGAAAAGCGCACTTCTAGTATGGAAGTTGTATGAAATTCATAGTTGTGACGTTATACAATTTCAACGCACTTTTTTTTCTATCTATATTGTAAAATGGTTATCAATTTAGGTCTTTTGGAAGACCCTATTTAATAATCAGTTAAAATAATTTATTTTTGATACAGGTATCATCCCTATTGTCGCCTTGTTTTTATTACATACCTAAGTAGCCACGAAAAAAGCGCTTTGATCTTTTGTGCTTTATTTTTATCCATCGTGATAAAATTATCACGTGATCGACCAATGATCTGATTGGTTCAAGTTGAGTTTGTGTCTCGTATATCAATTGCTGTACACATCTTAGCTCCGCTCCGCTTCGCTTTAGTGGACAGGCACCCTTAAGCTTTAACCTATACGCTTAGTATGAGTTATCACCATAGTGAGATAACGTTAATAGATTTCGAGTATTATTTCAACCTTCCAACTCTAATTTTCAACGATGTAAAGCCGGCTGCATATCTTTACTGTAGTTTTCTATTCCAAGCAAAATCATTTAATTGATCCTGAATGTTGCCACTTCATGAACAAAGTAGCTAAGTATATTATAGGCTTTATTATTATTCTATTTTTGTAGCTATATTACTTTCAGAACCAAACGAATTTAGCGTATGTTGCATACAATATGATAAAATGGAGTATATTAGAAGTTTTAGGAGCTTAAAAATCACATATCCCTTAAAGTCATATATATAGGGTGCTAATTTCGTTGTACACAGTCTCTAAATTAAACTTAATTGAAGGTTTTAAAATCAATGACTTACGTAAAAATACATTGAAACGGTTGCAGTCACCTCTGATTGGTTAACACTCTTTCATTATTTCCGAAAATCCATTGTTGCACTGCAAGGATACCATAAATAAAGTCAATCACTCCAATTGAGATTATAACAATGATTCATACAGGTTTTACATAATACATAACTCTTAAAACTGTCAAAATGCCTAAGGCAATAATTTGGTTATTTGACAAATAGTCAAATCAGCAACTTCTTTTCAAACGTCAAAACGCGTCCCATTTATGGGATTTATATGAAATTCTGAAATGTGACGTCGTTAAAGTTCGTCGCACTTTTTTTACTTTAATCGATTGTTTAAAATGGTTTTTCAACATAAAACTATCAGGGGACGTGAATATTACGACTTTTGGGAGGAAATATAGGATATATTTAATAATCACTAAAAAATAATTTATTTGAATATTTATTTGAATTCAAATACCTAATTGTTCTTATTTAGTCCGATTCACACAATATATGTGTTTTATGAACAAACTGAATCGAACTGGATGAATGTAGAGTCCCTAATTCTGTCGTACAAAATCTCCAAAGTTAACTAAATTGTCTTTTATAATACTTGCTGCGAAAAAACATAGCTCCATATTGAGGCCTATCATAATAGATTCGTTTAGAGACTGTTTACTTAATTAGCACTATTTCCTTTTAAGTTTTTCGTAAACTAAATAAAAATTCATAACAAAATTTGTAACTGAAGTACGCTACCAAGCTACAGTTTTAAATGTCAGTTCAGTTTTTTTCCACTGTAACTTTTATTACACACACGTTACGATTTAACTGAACAGTTAAAATTGTACGTTTGTAGCGTACTTTAGAGACGGCCGTCACAAGACCTGAGTAATGATTACCATCAACTCCCATACAACGGTTTCCCACATGATCACAGGATCAAAGTATTTAAATCGTTGTATACTCATAGTATTGCCAATTTCCCGCCAAATCGTCTCTTCCATCCGAATTAGTATAAGAATCGCATTTGAAAGCTATATTTTTCATATGGTTGTAGGTTAGTTAGGTGTGCTTGGATCAAGTTTATATTACATGGATCTTACTGCCAACGGCTTAGAGTTTCAAATCGTAAGATTATTTCCGCCTGCTAAGTCGTAAGACTAATTCAGGCCAGGACCAATTAATCTAGTGGAAAGAAAAATGCATGCGAAATTCTACTTGGAGTAGTGTCACAGAATACTAAGCATTAATACGTAGACAGGATTGGGAACCAGGGTAGGCATTGGTTAGGTAGTGCCCATGGTAGATACCTATTTAAAGGCAGGGAATGGTGAAAAAACAAGCATTGAACTTTTTTAGCTGGGGTAAGAGGGAATGGTGAAAAATAAGCATTGAAATTTTTTTACCTGGAATAGACAGTGTTTTTATGCCTCTATGTCGTACACGCCACTTTACGTACAGAAACGAAACTCACCACCACCCCTGCCAATTAATTGACACCCACAACTTACGAGTCCAGAGTCGAGTACAGATGATGATTGAGTCGGATTTGTTCCGTATTCGATGATTAATCGAATTGAATCGAATTAATGCGATTCGATTCGGCGAGCCTAGTGGACAAACGCCTTCGTCTTGCTCGATTGTATCGTATAGTATAGTGTTGTCTTTTTCAATATAGTAGGATATTAAATCAGTTCGTTGAAGTATCAGGGGTGTGCCAACGTCATTTTGTGCCAAAGTGTTCTATTCAATTGGGTATTTGACAACTAGTCAACTCAGCAACTTTTTTTCAAACGTCAAAACGCGTGCTTAGTATGGATTTTGTATGAAATTTTAAGTTGTGACGTTATCAAAATTCAACGCACTTGTTTTACTTTAATCGATAGTTTAAAATGGTTATTCAAAATAAAACTAACAGGGGACGTAGATATTACGACTTTTGGGAGTCCCTTTATATAATAATCATTAAAAAAAATATCTCACTAGTAGTCGAATACCCAATTGTTAGGAAAAACGCCCTATCATAGGCGTATGTGACTCTCAGTGGCTAGATAGTTTAATTAGTCATTTTCATTACCTACTGGCCATAAGATCATTAACGAATGCCTATCGTGACTTCAATCAGCTATTCCGCTCAGATTTTCCGCATTCTGATTAATGCGGAATTCAACTCGCAAAATTCCGCGTTGTGAATTGCCGCTAGATTTGTTATGGCTTAAAGTTCCCAGCATAGGTGACCTCGGCGTTGAAATAAGCAACTAAAAAAGCTAATGTACAACTCTAAGCCGTGGCAGTGAGTGAGAATACCTTTATACATATTATTTTGTACAGAATTTATTGTTTATTTTAAGCTTAAGATAAGTTGAGGCTGACTCCTATATTTTTATGTGAGGTTGAGAATTAACATCAATTTTTGTCATAATATTGTAACTAATCTTTTTAAACTTACTATGGGTATTGGGTATATACATTGGCACCAAATCGAAGCAAATTATCTCTATTCTATCGCGGTAGAAATTTTGCTCCACGTAAAGCAAATTTTCTACCGCGATTTTTTTTGTAAAAAGAAATTGTACTTTATGTTGTGGAGATAAAGGTCGAAATGCTTTGTTTTAAGAAATCGCTTCGTCTCGGATCCATTGTGATAGCGGAGTCAGCCTCCTGTAGAACTACATATCGATCATAAGCTAAGTATACAAACATATTCAGTCAATTTCTTATACTATCACAAAATGTAGTATAATTTTGCTACTGAGGATTTAAATCAAATATCATAATTTATTTTTTATAATACTTTGTCACTGATCTTTAAACAATTAAAGATCAGCGACAAAGTAATTAATCGTGTTTCAAACGTTGACATTCCATAATTTTAAAAGGGTAGATTTTTATTGAGCAGCTAAAATAATTATTAGGCTTTCATAGTATCATATACTATCATAAAGTGAACTATAATTTTGCTATTGAGGATTTACATCAAATATCATAATTTATTTTTTTATAATATTGTTTGCCGTTACTAGTTAGTATGTTTTTTAAAACGGCTTTATCGAAACGAAAGGTTCCATCTATTTTTAATGATGTTGAAAGATCAGTGACAAAGTATTTAATTAATCGTGTCTCAAACGTAAAATTCCGTAATTTTAAAAGAGTAAATTATTAGTGAGCAGTTAAAATAATTATTAGGCAGTTAATGCAATAACTTAAACGATTAGGTAGCTATAATGACCAAACAAAATATGACTAAATGATAAATCATTTGTTTATTTCATGTAGGACTGTTAACTGGGCAGCATATATTTGTAGTTAACCAAACTACTTAGTTAAAATCAACCAATATTTATGAATGAATTATTTGTAACTGTAATCTTAGTTGTGATGGTGATTTTTTTTAATTACTCAAAACATTTTATTTTGTTTTTGGTTGACAAAACAATTCTAGTTCTTTTAGCTGTTTAGTTAGGTGCTTATTATTATTTGATACTCAGTCTATATTTTGGGATCATTTCTTATTATTTACCGCTCTATTACGAGTATAACATTGTGATATTACATCTTCGAACATTCATTTGTAAATTCCAAAATGATATAAATATCTGTACCCTTGTCACAAGATTTTATAGTACCAACGAGCGTGTTGAGCGTTTAAGTAAAATGGACCTTAACTGGTTTGTTTTAGAGCTCAAGTTCATCTATACATCCACAGCCAACGCTCGAAGTGGCGACCGGCAATAAAATCAGAGGTGCGATTGCGTAAGAATTGCCGATCAAATCGTCAAAGTAAAATAAACCATAACAGCATTGAATTAGATCTCAATTTCGTGTATCCATTCTCATGCGTTTAGGTATGTACGATACCCTACACAGGTGAGAATGGATACACGAAATTGAGCTCTAATTAAATGTTGTTATGGTCTATTTTACTTTGACGATTTGATCGGCAACTTTTAGACAATCGGGGGGGGCAAAAGGAAAAATAGGTGGTATTGAAAATAGTACTTTAACGCAAAGTAATTTGAGTCCATTTTACTCTGACGCCAGTGTTTTGCCGTTCGAATACGTTCAACAACGTCGTTGGTGTGATTTAAAGTGTCAGATGTGGCAAGAGTACTGTAGTTTTATATAATTATTGCAAATCAAATATATATTTACTTATTTGTGTGTTTTACTTTCGACTGACTGGTGAACTTTGACTTAGCAAGTCTTTAGTCGGTGTAGTGTTTAATTCGGCTTTGGAACATTGTATGTTGCTTATTAAAATGGTGTTAAACGTTCTAGGATCTTTTATTTCATTAAAGCCAGGATCAACCTAGTGTCTTTAAAACAAGCTAAGCGATCGTCTAGGGTGTTTGTATTTCCGCAAAATTGCGAATGCTGCGGAAGCTTGGCTTATATCCTTCTCACGTTAATTAATTATTTAATTAACTGTGTCAATAATATTATGACATACGTTACTATGAACCGATCCCTAACTATAGCCCCACAAACTTGTCTGAACCGGTGGCCAAAATTGGAACTAATTATTATGCCTGTATAGTTTTTGTTTTTATTTTATCTATATTAATATTATAAATGTGAAAGTTTGGATGGATGTATGGATGTTTGTTACTCAATTACGCCCCAACGGCTGAACGGATGTGGCTGAAGTTTGGCACAGAGATAGATTATAGTCTGGAATAGCATATACTTTTTATCCCGGAAAAATGAAAAGTTCCCGCGGGAACCAAAAAACCTCAAACCACGCAGACGAAGTCGCGGGCATTCGCTAGTTTTTCATAAATACTAGCGACGCTGTCACCGGGTAAGATAAGTTTGTAGGATTATACATGAACCATGACGCAGTCGAACCGACTACACCGGGCCTAAATGAGAGTTTTTTGTATCTACGATTTGTATGGAATATGTATGATGACAACTCAATAAAATCAGCAACTATCAAACTTAAAAACGCGCTTTTAGTATGGAAGTTGTATGAAATTCACAATAGTGAAGTCATCAAATTTCAACGCACTTTTTTCTTTAATCTAAATTTTAAAATGGTTATCAAACTTAAAACTAACTAAGGATGTAAATTTTAGGTCTTTTGTCCCTCTTTAATAATCAGTTAGAAATAATTTATTTTTGATGTAGGTATAATCCCTATTGAAGGAGTGCCATCTTTTATCTGTCTTCATTTCCATACAAATCCGTAATATCAACTTTAACGCGAATACGCGATTGAATAGGTAAAAATCTCCCCATTCCCCAGTCAAGAGGCCTGACCAACGTAACCCCTGGGCAAAGGTAAGCAAAAACTTCAGTTGTAACTTTCTATTTATTTGCTACACATACATAAAATTAATAAAAAAATTGCACTTTTAATCCAATTCATCTTCAAGTATTATGGCTTGACTCGAATCAGTCCTTCTGGAATGGAAAATAAACATTACAATAATGATGATCATTAAAAAGGCATAAGTCATCTTACAATGAAAAAAAGATAGAAGTGAAAACGAATATTTCAAATAATTAAAAAAAAATTATAAAAATATTTAACATACTTAAAATATAAACCTCAATAATAGCGCATTAAAGTTGAATTTCGAATGTAATAAATTTATAGTTAAGACCTTTTGTCTTCGCGAGGTGTCGGTCACGCGTTTCCACGATTTTTACCCCCTACCAAAAAACGCTCAACGCGGCTACTAGGCCTATTACACTATACTTTTCACAGGGACCCTTACCCTTCAATCAGTGTAGTGTAATAAGATGTAGGGAGAAAGGGTCTCTAAAGTGTAATAGGCCTATAAGGAAGTTTTCACTTCAAAAAGTCATGACTTGCTCACTGACTGATCGCTCATCGACTTATGTACTACGGGTTTCTTTTTATGCTATAAGGAGACGCGTGCTTGTTCTATGTGACTTGTTGTACAACAAACGCGACATAGCGAGTCGATATAACGCTACGTGACAGTATCAAACAGTCGCTGACCCGTTTTCCTAGGTGAGCGACAGACAACGCCACGCGATGTGATGCGACGCCATAGAAAATGACGTTACGTCTACATTGTCCTGTAGATATGTCTGCCATTTTCTATGGCGTCGCTTCTGCCGCTCAACTAGGACCACGGGTGACTCTACACGTGGTCTACGTTGTTTTTTTTTCTTTTCATTTTAGTTGTCGCGTATACAAGTTTGTTCTCTTCATTTCTTCCTATAGATATCCTCAGCCTTGGACCTAAGGTCTCTTGCAAGGATTTCCACATCCTGTGACTCGTTTGATGTCATTCATCCACCGAGTGGGGGAGAGCCCCCACTCCCACCATGCGCATTCCTGTGTGAGGTCGCCATTCAAGTATCTTGGAACCCCAAAGCCTTGGTTCTTCGAACTATTGTGCTACGGTACCTAGTTTGGATAAATTATTTTAGAGTTTGAGTTTGGCTTACCTTGGGACACGGGCTGTTGCGGCGTACGAATCGGAACAGCGATTCGGCCATGTTGCCTGGCGTTGGCGTGGAACACTCCTCAAGGGCTCTCACAACGCAAGCCATAAATGTGTCAACCTTGGCACATTGCTCCTGCAATATAGAGGAGTTGAGGTTGTTTATCGGAGCAAGCAGTGATAACTGATAGTCTAGGTCAGGTCAGTCTGAGGTTTAGAAACCTCGTATACTGACGGTGGTGAGGAAACCTGCATATCTGAGAGCTCTTCATAAGGTTATCAAAGGTGTGTGAAATCTGCCAATACGCACTTTGTCAATGTGATCAATACTGAGCTGACAATGCGTGTGCAACGCGTGGAGGCTTTACAAAACATTTAATGTACATTGTGGAATTGGTACAACAACCGGAACTTGTCTTTCATTTCTTCAATAAGTCCCACTGGATGATTCATTAAACTTATTATTATCTAAGCGGCATAAACACCATAAAATATGAGCCAATCATAACAATAGAGATTGTAAAAATGATTGATCCAGCTTTTATGGAAAGGGGTGAACATACGTCGATAGTGAGTTTCTTAGCGTCTTCCACAGAATTGATTCCCTGCTTCAATGCGGTGCCGCACTCGCGGATATTGTCGGCTTTCGCTTGGAAGCACTCGGGGCCACCTTCCGCGATGAACACTGCAATAAAGATAGTCAAAAGTAGGTTTTTGTACTTGTTACCTTTTTCTTTAATAAAGTATTTAATTAATGAAAAGTAAACACTTGATTTTATCAATTTAATATGGCTTGACTCGTAATTTCAACCACGGAAATCTGTTTTGAAAACTTCCTGTGAAACACTAATACTTATATTTATATATTAATATTTTAATTCGGGACCACCCACGTGACCTCGCGCACAGCCTCCCTGAACTAATACAATGACGTTTCAGGATAAGGGTTTTATATTTATACTTAGGAAAGTTTGGATTTTATCTTTTTGGCGGTGCTTGCACTTATAAAGCACTATTCGCGTTCAGACGCGACTGAACTAATTAGGCTACGTAGAGCGCGTTCCATTCATCTGTACGTTTATGGCATATTGCTAAGCTGTACCCATTCTATGTTCTGCGATCGTCAGATCGTTCTGTGGTCTTGAGAGGTGGGAACTTTTTTCGAGATACGAAAAAAGTCTAGCGGCAATAACGGGAACTTAACATTCTACTTACATTACATATCAAACATAAAAATGCGACCATAACAGCGCTGTCTTTAGGGAGGAGACACTTCGTCCCTGACAAGGTTCTAGCGATTAGTTATTCTCAACAAGTCATGATTAAAAAAATTCAAAAACACGACTGCCCTGCCAAAAACGAACTAAAAAGATAAAAATCTAAATTAATTTAGATTAATTAGAATCATATTCACATTTTTATTAAATGATATTTTTTTGTGAATCATGGGATATTGAACTATAGTGTTGTATATTTTTGGAATCTACTCATCCTTTTCTAGATGATGATTATATAGTTTCTCTTATTTTCGAATCTACTACCTATCTATTTTTTCAACTTTAGTCTATAATGCGGGACCATGATCACCCCATCAATTTTTTTAAAATTTAACTAGCCTATGTCACCCGGAATAAGCTAGGGATTCTAACGACTCATTTATCAAAATCGGTCCAGGCGTTAAATTTATGGTGGAATATACAAACCCACATACATACATACATACATACATATACATGAACCCTGAAAACAATATGCTCCTTTCAGGCAGTCGTATAAAAATAAACTCACGAGCTATCCTGTCGCCATCCTTGTAGCACAAAAAGTCTATCAGCTGGTCGGTCGCGTTGTCAGCGAACCCTATGTTATCGCGCATGTTGCTGTCCAAACACGGACTCACGCCGGTTGTCAGGGTGTGGATGCAAGTCTTCAGCTGTGGCGATTTGGCGCAGTACCTTGAACGGATGTTAAGGCCGTATTAGTAACAGTTTACTATGAGCTAGGCTCTGGAATGCGACCACCGCTGAAAAACGCTGTGTTGGCAGACCCCCACTCAGTAGACAGACGACATCAAACGAGTCGAAGCGAGTCCCTGGATGGATCCAGACGCAACTGCAGCATGTGGAAATCCTTGTAAGAGACCTCCAACAGTGGACGTCTTTCAGCCTTAGTTAAGCTACCAAACCTATATGCGAGCTGTTCTACAAAATGCTGTTACCCAGGTACAGTTGATGACCTGTAAGGCTAGCATGCGCACTAGTAAAATTATGTCTACCCGTTATCTTCATTTGTCTACCGAAACGTTTTTTTTCAACTACTACAAGTTAGCCCTTGACTGCGATCTCGTCTGATGGTAAGTGATGATGCATATTAGATGGTAGCGGGCTAACCTGTTAACATGGTTAATTGTCTCGTTACGTCAAAAGTAAAGATAAAAGTAATATTTCTTATCTGTGGTATTTTTCTCTACGAACCCTTGCATGCCAACTATTTTTTTTCTTTTAATAATATACCGTATTTTGTGCATGTAAGGGTAACCGAAAAATTGGCCGGCAACGACATCTCTTTTTCTCGTCGCGAGATATCTCGTTCTGCGCACGCTTTTTATCAGGGAAAATCAAAGAGGTAGAGGAGGTAGAGGAGGTTCTCGGGCGTCATGTAGTCATTATAAAAATCGGATCCACTCACTTCTTGAACACTTCGTCAAGGGCACCGATGGGCTTAGCATCCTCGATCTCCTTCTTCAAAGTATCAACATCGATAATGTCCTTAATGCAGTCGACGAAGTTCGTTATTGTGGTCTGGAAAACAAGTAGATATTTAATTACATTATTTAGGGCTAACAGCAACAGAAGTTCTTAAAGGAGACTCGTACATGTGTTAAAGTGATGATGATGTAAATAAGTACTTTTATCCGTCCGTCCGTCCGTCTGTCAGAGCCTTATAACTTCTGAATTACTAAACGTAATTACTTCAAATTTAAATATAATAGGTATGTAAACCGATGGCCTCCAGCCGAATATGGCTTAAAAAGTTATAAAAAACTTTATTTCAGGGCCGCTCTCATAGAAGCGAATGCGAAGTAAAATGCAGCTCGTTCGGTGAGCTGCATTAGGTAGGTAGGTATACATGGGATACGTATACCTACAGTATTTTAAAATACTGTAGGTATACGTATCCTATCCACGCAAGCGGATGACGATTGTCGTCATCAGATTCGGCGCGTTTTAATGCGTACGGTGCAGTGAATGGATACCGCGATGTCTAAGTTCGCGGCGAACCACTAGTTTTGTGTAGTGAACTAATTTTCGGCTTTATGTCATCGATTTAAATTTTAGGTAACTAACTATCTTTTTTTGGATTTTGATAAGAAGCAAGACAATTAAGCTTAGTTTTCGGTGAATTTTATTTAAGTATAAGTTGGGAAAATTGTATCTGATCAATATACCGCATAATATTGTACCCCCTATGAAGTAGGTACACACTACACACCTGTACTTCATCTGCCTTGTCTTCGGCACCATTCTTCTTGCAGTATTGCTTGAGCATATCCTTGTACTGATTCCGCTGCTCCTCAGTTATTTGGTTCTCGCCAAGCGCACCTGAAAGAATAGGCAAAATATCGTTACGTAATATAATGATGTAGTATCAGATACCTAGAAGTAACCCTTAATCAAAAAAAAGCAAATACGCATTCAAATACTTGTTCCGACAGCCGACTAGCAACTGTTCCGGTAAGATGCCGCGGTTGAAACCGATAAATATAAATATATATGTCACCGTAAGATTGTAAAAACCGTTAGATTATTCGACAGTTTATAATTTTGCGAGTTAGATTATAATCTAACGGTTTTTACAATCTTACGGTGACATATATAAATATAAATAATTTTAAGAGTTTCATATAAGTGCCATAGGCGCGCGATTGTCGACATGTCCGCATGGGCAGGCATGAATGACGTTTAGTCCTGTCATGCCAGTCTGTGTAGTTTTCAGCCCAATCCAGTCCACTCATTAGGTCAGAAAAAACGGGTTAGAAATGCATGTGAAGTGTGAACCGAGAAGGCTAATAATTGGATATTACGTGGCAGAGGCCTAGGAAAGCTTAACTTCAAATTGTCGACCAAGAAATCTTAAAAAAGGGTTAAATTCAGTTTTTTCACAATAACTCGGTTCTCCGTTCAAAGCATTTCCAAATTTATGTGTCACCGTATGATTGTGAAAACCGTTAGATTGTAATCTATCTGGCGAAATTGTAAACTGTCGAAAGATTACAATTTAACGCAACCTGGTTATTTATGTCGAACCTAACCTACGAGAAAGAGACAAGAAAACGGAAATACAATGTATACTTAAAAAATTGACACTCAGAACATTGAACGGTTCACAATCTTACGGTTAATGACTAGACTAAACTCGCCGGCATATTTAGCGGAACATAAAAAAAAGGTTTGATATCAGTATCATATAAGGTTGCTGGCTGGTTTATACGTCATTTAATTTAAAAAGAAATATTTTCAAATTAAGAAAACAACTGAACATCACATTTTATGCAATTGTTTTAATTTTATTCAAATACACCTTATCTGGAGCGAACTTCGAGTATTTCTTCCTTCTGAGTTTGATTTAAAATTTCATTGAAATACTGTTTTTTGTTAGTTTTTTTTAGTCGCGTATCTTTCTGGAGTTGATGACTGAATTATGCCTGACTTAGCCCCAACGGAGGTTACCAGGGCACTCGAAATGCGAAGAAATGGTCAAACCTACAGAGTGATATCCAGAGATCTTCATCGACCAGTTTCAACCATCCATCGCAGTATCCAACGGTTCAGGGAGACCGGTACTTATGTGAGAAGAGCAGGACAAGGCAGAAAAAGACGCACTTCGAGTAGGGATGATCGTTTCATTCGGCTTCGTGTACGTAGGAACCCCCGTTTGACGGCCGTCCAAGCCCGACATGAGTTAGAAGCAGTGCGAGGTGTAACCGTAAGTGAGCGTACGGTACGAAGAAGGCTCGAAGAAGCTGGTTTGGGTTCATTTGTGCCCGCCAAGGCTCCAAGGCTCGAGGTAAATCATCGTAGAAATAGGTTAACTTTTGCTCAGGAACATCGAGTTTGGAACGCGGACCAATGGAGTAAGGTATTGTTTAGTGATGAGTGCAGAATTCTCTTAAATCAAATTGACGGCAGGCAAAGAATATACAGACGCAAAGGAGAACGATACATTCAGACAAATTTTGAAATTACAGTTGCATACGGTGGTGGATCAATAATGGTTTGGGCGGGCATTTGTTTGGGAGTTCGCACAGACTTGGTAGTGATTGACAGAGGGAGTCTGACTGCAGACCGCTATATCAGAGAAGTTTTAGAAGAAAATGTCGTACCGTTTGCCCCATATATCGGTGAAGATTTTGTTTTTATGCAGGATAATGCTCGGCCGCATACCGCTCGGGTAACTCAAGCTTATCTTAATGATATGAATATCACTGTTATGGAGTGGCCGGCGAGATCACCGGATATGAACCCAATAGAGCACGTTTGGGACTTGCTGAAAAGAAAAGTTAAGTCCAGAATTCCAGCTCCTGCCAACGTGGGAGAACTGCAAATCGCCGTAGTTGAGGAATGGCGGAGACTATCCCAGGAGACCATCGATAACATCATTCTCAGTATGCCTAGACGGGTAGAAACTTTAATAAGAGCACGTGGAGGAAATACGCGATATTAATCACCATTTTTCTAATTTAATTAATTGTTATTTTAATATTAAATTTCACTTTTCCCGGTTACATGAAAACGGTTCAAAAATGGACCATTTTTCACAAAAAGCCTTTAGTCGCAAAATCTGTTCTTAATGTGATCTCATTTTAAGTAAAAAAAAATGAAACTTTAATTATCAAAAGAAGTGTAGTAAGTAGATTTTAAAATAAAACCATATTTTTTTAATTATGGACCTTTTTTTTATGTTCCGCTAAATATGCCGCTACGTGCATCTGTAGTCGGGCTAGACTTTTACTAAGTAGATCAAAATTAATAGTAATTGACGTTATTTATGACAAATACAACAAATACAGCAAACAATGGACCTCCATTGTTTGTTGTACATAATACGTACCTACTCAGGGTAGTCGAACAAACAAACATATTACTTAATTATTTAATCTTATTGATCCATGATCCAGAAACGTGATGTTTGCAGTAGATAATACAGGGGTTATGAGGTTATAATATACAATAATAGTAACCGATAAACCATTGTTGCTACAATGAATTATTGATAAAATGTGACTTTACTTAGGTATACCTACCTAATTAAAAGCATTAAAAGTCATCTGGGATATAGGTATTTTGCTGTATAAGTTTCTTGCAGGTTAGGTACCTACGTCAATAAAATATTTTACTTGCCTGTATTAGAATTTATACTTTCGTAAACTGTTAGAAACATCAAAGTCAAATTAAGGAAAAAAAATAAAAGATTATCAGATATGTCTTACTAATAATAAATATTTATCGTCGTGATTGGAAAGTAAACAAACTATGTACGTATAGATATCACCGTAAGATTGTAAAAACCGTTAGATTATAATCTAACTCGCGAAATTGTAAACTATAGAAAGATTGTGAACCGTTCAATGTTCTGAGTATCAATTTTTGAAATATTCGTTGTATTTACGTTTTCTTGTCTGTTTCTTGTAGGTTAGGTTAGGGTTCGACATAAATAATCAGGTTGGGTTCTTAGGTTCTATTGGGTCAATTTATACCTAACAGATTACAATTTACCGAAAAATAATGCGTTAAATTGTAATCTTTCGACAGGTTGCAATTTCGCGAGTTTAATCTAACGGTCTTTACAATCTTACGGTGACATAGACACCATAACTTATTCTTACTCTATAACACTTCTAGTTGAGCGTTTATACGCTCTTAGGGCGCTCGCCGACGCACCGAGCGACGGAGGCGAAATGAAATGAAATGATTTATTTATTTCATGTAGGACAACTTGTGTCACATAGGAAACGTTAAGATTCTACCACCGCACCGAATCCGGCGCTTCCTGAGTATCCTCATAATCCAAAAGCTCTCTATGTTCCTTTATCGGAGACGGTTGACCATCGCCGGGTGTCTCAGTGTCACCCTCGACCTCGGCATAGCAGCCCCTAATTCGTCTGGCTGGCTTGTGCCCCCGCGCGACAGCGACGAAAAATAAAATAAAATTAATTAATTTTATTCACTCGTCGCCAATGGAAAGTAAACAAACAAGCGTTGGAAAGTAACTGACATTTATTTGTCAAACTACCTACCTAGCAGTGATGAGGTTCATCGACCCGAGTTGGTAATGAACTAATGAAACTAACTGTACTATAGTAATGAAAGTCCGAACTCCGAACCCAGTGGTAGATTCACGTGTCGGTTCTAATGCACTATTGTAGAAGTTTATTTCAAAATGTTTTTGAATCACTGCCGCACTTTTTGAAGCATTTTTGAAGCACTGTACGGACAAAGGGTCAAGGTAATAGCGGTATTTTAAAACATAGTCCTGTTTAGTCGTTCGGAGAGCATTTATTGGGTCGTTTTGATGAGGTAAATTGGTAAATCACCCGATCCGTTGCACAGGAAGAGGGGACGATATGCAGCGAGTCATGATCCGTAGGTATGTCTAAGTATTGTTTACATTATCACCAACACTAACGTTAAATAGTAAATAGGATCTATAGGTAGCTACTTATATTATAAATGCGAAAGTTTGGATGAATGGATGGATGTTTGTTACTCAATCACGCCAGAATGGCTAAACGGATCTGGATGGAATTTGGCACAGAGATAGATTATAATCTGGAATCACACATAGGGTACTTTTCATCTCGGAAAATTAAAGAGTTCCCGCGGGATCCAAAAAAGCTTAATCCACCCAGACGAAGTCGCGGGCATCATCTATTATTCTCATTATTCATCATCAGATCAGATCATCATTGGGTCGCCTCTCAAAATGAGAAGGTTTATGTCATATTCCACCATGCGAATTGGCAGACTGGCAGACATAACCCTCTGTTGGCGTTGGGGGCTAATTAGGGATTTTCTTGGCCTCCATAACCAAATGAGTGTGATACTGAACAAGAACTAGATCGAAATACGGGAGAATCTGCATGTTTCTAGGTTTTTTCTATTAAGTTCGCGGGAACTCCTTAATTTTCCGGGATAAAAAGTATTTTCTGTCACTCTCCACTCTCCGGTCTTCAACTATACCCATGCTAAAAATCACGTCGATCCAAATTATCAACAAACATACACACTTTCGCAATAAATCTTCCAAATTATTCTCAACGTACGTTTCACTCCGACACCGGAGCATCTTCAGATGTTGACTCGACAATGCACGATTGTAAAGATTTGTCTGGTGTGGTGAATATTGCAAGATACACAGCACACAGTACCCACATAGATTAACCTACTGTGGCGGAATATACCTACCTTGCGAATTTTTCAAGTTCTTTCACTATCATGGACTTCCGCTAAGCAACGCCTTACTATAACTATACACTTTCATACACTTTCGTATTATTCTCGCATATTAGTAGTAGTAGGTATAATAGGGCCACACTAACAATATTAACAGAAAATTTTACCCGAGCGAGCTAGTGTATTGTATTAACTATTGCTGTTGTATTAACTATTGTAAGTGATCTGCCTCAGATCACTTACAATAGTTAATACCTATAATGTTAAAATAAATCAAAATACCTAATGCCTTATGCCAAAGTTCAATTGATACAAAGAACTTGATTGGAAAAATACACGCAATAAACAACAAAGCTGATAATGATTAAAACATTCTAAGTAGGTATAATTATTATTATGTTATTCATAAGTAACTGTGCTTTGTGCTAATAAGGAAAATATAATCTAATTAAGTAGGTATTACTGATATTATAAGGAAAATGAATATGCAACATATCTATTTAATGAACTATGTTATAAAATACTACGTATAAATAGGTAAGTAAGTACTTATATACCTACCTAGGTACGTCTAGTTTTCCGTTAAAAAATCGTATGTATTTCCTATATTATATAATCTTTATGCTTTTGCAGAAAATAAGAAACAAGGTAAGTAATCTTTGGATTCGATTTCCATAGCGTTTCAATTCTAGTCTTCCATAATTTAGTGATTTAATATTTTTAATCAAAGAAAGATGTTTTGTTATGCGGAAGGAGCATTTTGATCACAGATCTCTCTTCCATCCATCTCTTCCTCGGTCCCCGTGGTTGGCTGGTACAAAATTAAGTAGATGCGACATTGCAGTAGATGCGACTTTAAGATTACGTTCCGGTCACATTCCCCTGAACGGGTTTGCATATCTGGTTGGTAAATCTAACTCGCCGAAATGTACGAAATGTGAAGTAATCGAGGATGTGTATCACGTTTTGGTCGAATGTGTCCGTATTGGAAAGATTGTATTTTAAGAAAAGGTTCAACAATGATTTGCGTGAATTGTCCTGGCTTACCCTTTATCTGAGGAGGCCATAGCTCAGTACCAGATTTATAAGTTAAGCGTAGGAAGTAAAATGATGATTTTGTTCCCATGAGGGTGACATGTTCAATGTTGAACAAACCGTATAAAATAAATTAAAAAAAAAAAAAGTATCAAATTGACTGCTCAGGCATTTTGATCGATAGTTTGTGATAGGGTTGTAACGGAGGCGTTTTTAGCGGAAGTAGAGGCGGATGCGGAGGAGAAGGAGCTTTGCCACCGCTGATGCGGAGGTTAACGGAGGTGGAGGCGGAGGTGGATTTCTCCGATCACATCGTCCATTTTCTGTGCTTTGGGATGCGATGAATCCCACATTTGATTTTTGTTGAGGATGGACAGTTGGCTAAGGATAGTTGCCTTTTCGCTTGTTGTAAAGGGATAACTGATGTCACCTGCTTCGATTTGTACCTCTCGCATTTAAACCTCCGTTACAACTCCGCAAAAAAAGACGGAAGCGGAGGTATGATTTTTAGTGAAAGTTCCGCACTTACGGTGGCAGAGGCAAGGTTCTGTTACAACCCTAGCTGTGAGTAAGAAGAAAGTAGACCCTTGATGCTTGCAATGTAAGCCACAAAAGCGCATCTAAGGCTCTGCAGTCTTGACGTCAATCATTACATTTTGCTGCAAGAAGATCGCTCTAGCTAGAGCATCTTTACATTCCTTTATGTAGATGTAGAGATGTTGATATGTTATTTAGGACTTTATGGGATTAAGTTAAGTAGGTATATGATTTTCACTACGAGTTACAATCTAAATCTGACATAAGGCTATCACTTACTGGTATTGTTGAGGCAATAATTATGTGAATTTACCCTATAAGTAGGGATAGAGTTCCGTTATCCATATCTATTCAGTGTATCAGAGGTAGGTAAGTATAGCAGTCAGACTACGTCGGTTTGGCCTCCTGTTACTAACTTAATAACTCTGATCGGATTATACCTATCTACACAAGGTGCTGCATTCTTGAAACTGTATCCGCATAACGTTTGTCAAATGAAATAAACACGCGTAAGTACACAGCTAGAACGCTTTAGATACGACGTGTCTAATTTTATGGGTTTTATACCTACGCTCATCAATTTGAGGGCAGCTTTAGACGAGATACCTAAGTAAACTGTAGAGTGACATAGGTTACTTTTCGATAGTAATTTTACAAAGTATTGTGCTAGACAACCGAGATTACCTACCTAATTTTGATAGGTACTTTCGGCCGGCCCAGGGGTTAATCCCTGGGCTGGCCGAAAGAAAAAAATTTAAGTATTAGACGTATGAATATTAATGTATCTAAACAAAAGCTTTTTAGATACATTAATATTCATATGTCTAATACTTTAATTTTTTTCCATATAAAATGAATAGCAATACATTTACAGCCATAGAGTTTACTATACATATTATTGAAAAGCTGTCATATCCATATAATAATAAAAAAGTCACGGGATCGACCGGTTCGGTATTACTATCCTCCAAAAATTCCCGCGACTCGAATGGTATCGATACTGTAGGTATGCCTTAGTATGAACCTACTTTTGATTATAATTTAGGGGTCGATCAAAAGCTTTTTTGACTAGGTATTTAAATAGTTGAGTAATATTTTTGCCTTTCAACTTTGAGCCTTGACTGAAAAACATCGATTTTAATCTAAGCCCTCCGACTCCAGATAGGTATTAAGACTGGCACTGCGTAGAGTTGGGGTACTCCAATTTCGTTTTGAGCCTCAGTCGATCTTAATAATTGTTAAAAGGTTGCATTAATTGCTTAGATTTTCTTAATTAATATAGAAATATAGACTGTGACACCAATTTATCTTATTTGTAAAGCCTAATAGATACTTTATAGTAATTATAAAAAATTCTAAAGTATTGAACTTACCAATTGCGAAAGTAGTGATAAGAATCGCTTTCCAGAACATGTTGAATGTTTTTATTTATAATCCTACTGGCCAAACCACGTCTTTTCTCTCGGACGTCCAATTTACACTGAAGCTCTACATGTCTCGACTACTTAATATAAGTGCATAATGGGCGTACAGTACCTAAGGGCATCCACACACACACTCGGCTTCCGTCCAATAAAAGCTTGGCGCATCAATGGTAGCGGGTTAGTCTGTTAAGGTTATGGCAGTTATGTTAAATAATTAACCCATACCTACCCCTATAATCGGTTTCTACACGGCATCGTACCGGGACACTAAATCGCTTGTCGGTCCCAGAAAATCAGTCTCCAAGGCACTTTAAGAAACACAAATCTTCCTGGAGGAATTCGCGGGCTACACAATTTTTTGAATCCGTAAGTTAATGAGATTTTTTTCTGCTTAATTCAGGCTGGGTTTCGTAGCAGATGAAGACTGATTTGATTCGATGGTCGAATTCTAACAAAGCTGTCTGGTGTTCAAATTCATAATTGGGGGGCTATGTTGCAGTTTGAACTTAGGATCGATCATGCATGAGTCGATCCGAATAAGTGTGAAGGCACCCTACATATACTCGTATGACTATATATATATATATTATTATATTATCTTTGAACTCACCAAACAAAATAACCTTTATCGTATTTTATCACAACCTAGGTAGATTTTTATTAAAAATCGTTGTTGTTTATACAATTATATTATGTACATATGTGCCTATACCTACTTTTTGCATATAATACGTGCTGATGCAATAGTACCAACGTCATTAACTATACTGTTTATGTAAGTAGGTATACCTATAAGAATAAGACCGTTATAAAATCGAAACAGCGCTTGAATTTGAAATAGAGTCGACGTAAGAGCTTTCGGTTTTTGTAAACTCCGATCATTGAAGTCATATGTCAAACCTACTACACAGTTCGCGCGCGAGATATGCAGAGCTAATGTATGGTGACACATACAAAAGCTCTGCTGCAGGGCGACCGTGTATCTTTGACAGCTACAGTGTAACGATCGCAATCACCTCTGATTGGATAACACTTCCACTATTGGACAAAATCCATTGATGAAGCAAGAATACCATAAATTCAGCCAATCACAACAATTGATACTGTAACTTGATTGATGCAGAATTTACGCAATCGCACTGCTGCATACAACTGGCATGGTACACTGGTTGAGGTTTGAGGTACCGATTTTTATACGGTTTTCACCAATGGACCGAGTGATTCAAGAGGAAGGTTTGTGTATTATTCATTATTTTTTTGTGTAAATTGGTTGAAAAATGAAATAGCTATGACGATTTTTGTTGAAGATGTCGGAAAAAATCAAGCCGAATGGAAGCTTTCATCGAAAACGCTGCCAAATCCTTTGAGATAATTTATATTAGAACTTATGATGGAATTGTTCACTATTATTGGTCTACCTACAGATAAGTCCGCGAATCGCGATGGTAGGTATATTATGTCTATCTTTTACTAATACGGTGAAAAAAATAATTAAAATTGGTGTATTTTATAGATTTCGACGTGTTGCCGAATTTTCACTTTGCCACCTCTTATCTTTGCCGCTCGCGGCGCCGCCCAAAAACAGTTTTTTGACAATATCTCCTTCCGGACTAATCTTACAATGAAAATAGATAGGTATTAATTTAAAGTAGAGAAAATTTCCTACAATTTGAGAGCCGCAAAACAAAACCTAAATTCACCTTTCACAGTTTAAATAAATTGTATTGTGGGTGTTTTACAAGTTCATGTAAGTCAAGTTACAAGTCAATGTAAAACGTAAACTCATTGAAAAATCATATTACCATTTAAAGGACTACCTAAACGACAAGGAAGCTTGGAATGATTTGCTCTATGCTCTATCTAGAGCTCAATTTCGTGTATCCATTCTCATACGTTTACGTAATGTACGATTTTTTCACGCGGAACTTAGACGATTTCATCATCAAATAATTCCTAAAAAAAATCCATAGGGATAAATAATAATAAAAAAATCAAATTAATGGTAATGTTTTTATTCTGAACATCCAATAATAAAATTGATGAAACGCTACATTTGTTTTTGTAATAACTAAGTATACTGCAGTATATAATAAGTATAATAGGTAAGTACATAGTATTTTACATTATCCTCGGCAAACACCAGACGAATTTTTATCGTGTAAAGGCGATATTTTATCGCATTGAACGGACAGAACTCGCGAAAACACCGCGGGTCGTAGTGAATTATCGAGAAAATAATTAAGATAGACATAGATAGTTCATAGATATGTCAACGTCAAATTGTAAAAACCGTTAGATTGTAATCTAACGCTTTTTATCGCGATAGATTGTAAACTGTCAGTTTTCGCAATTACTATTCTTATTAATAATAATTATTCTTACGGTGACAGATACATTCGACTTTGGATATATTGGCTAGCATACCCACTAGTAGCTCGTAGCAAGTACAGTTCGCGCGCGAGTTGAATGCAGAGTAAATGTGTCACCATACATTTGCTGGCCTTATCGCGCATATATATTTTATCAACAATAAATAAACTATCTATACCTATTAACATATATTTTGTCTTTAAATCGATATTAATGTTCTACGAAATACATCAAGTCCTATACCTACTTTTATATAATTTAAAAAGTATCGTAAACAGTAGGTAGGTAGAACATTACAAATTAATCCGCCTAAAGAAATTAACTGTAATGGCTCGAAGTTTAGACTCTGTTTATTTAGAAATTTCCAAGATAGGTTCACTTTTATGATATCGCCTTTTCCGAGCTGTTGATGGCAATTGTAGGTACATCTGGTCTCAAAACGTTCTAAATAAATAGTGTTAAACAATACAATAATAAATATGGTTAAAATGGACGACGAGAGGAACGGTTTTAATAATGATCCGTAAAAAAAAAATATTATTCTAACGTCCACATTTCATAACGGTTCACTCACGCCGCAATTCACAATTATTTCAAGTTTGAATAATGGTAAAAGCACACTGTTCTAACGAGCGCCAAACGACGAGGATACGGCTAACTGCATCGGTTTTCGGAGATGTTCGTCCGCGTTCGTTGAGTTCGCCTCTCAGAGCAGGTGTGCATTATGTGACTTATTGTAACCTTTTCTTTTTTAAGAAAAGAGCAACTGCTGAGTTTCATGCCGGCTCTTCTCAGTAGAATCAGTTTTCCGAACCGGTGGTAGAGTCTTAACGTTTCATAAGTGACACAAGTTGTCCTACATGTAATAAATCATTTATCATTTATCGGTATTTTAATTCTAATAAACTAAGTATGTCAGACTAGCGCCCTGAAAGGCCAATAAAGTGAAATGAGAATGTAATCAGCGATGAATTGTAGATTCATGTAATCAAAATATTCCCCATATTATTTGGTCACTGATACGATAATCTAGCTGGAATAAAATTTACAAAACTTTGTTATTGATCTATTTTGTTGCATTTAAATCTTTGATCATATACTTGATCTCCACTTGTCAATTATTAAGCTGATTCAACAAAACCTAATTGCGGTGTGGCTGTACCTAATAATATTATGTATGTAATACTTAATGTATTTTGACTAAATAACGAAACAAATATATTAATTATAAAATAACTAAAATAGAATACACAATTATTATATAATATTAATACAAGTCTGAACAAAGTCTTGTCGTACAAGAATCATTAAGGTAATTTATAAATCACAGGTAATTTTACTTATGACTAGACATAATTATGTTATGTATAACAATAATTACATTTTCTCTGTGAGAAATGTACGGGCTCTATTCAATAGTTATAACCCTGGGAAGAAACGTTTATTATAGTAACTCGACTATTTTAAAACTAAAATCTGTCCATTTTGTTTGTGTTCCAAATTCTAATATTAATAATTACGAGTTGCTTTTTATGGTGCGTTTTCATCGATCTAACGAGCACTAACGAAGGGTTATTAAATCATCATTAAGAATTATTCATTGTCTTTCTCTAAATCGTTTTTTTTTCGTTGACATTCGCTAATCCATCAAAATTCGTCTCGTTGGACCGATGTGTGTCTACCATTAGACTAACGAAGGCCTTATGTCATATCCATAGTTAAGCCTTTTATTTATCGAAAAAGGAAAGCTTTTCTAACGCTTTGTATTATTTTTCCCTTTGTTTTGAAGAAGTTTAGTTTAAAACGACTCGACATTTGCATTTTTGAAGTCATGAATTGATCGATTTAGAATTTATACTAGCTACCGAAATCGATCTGAAATCATGGGAACAGGTTCAGGATTTTAATTGTCGCACTCAGGTCAAAAATAGTACCTAGTAAATATCTAGTAGATACATATTTTCATCATCATGCTAGTCCAATTTTTAAGGTCATCGAACAAATATATGTAATACAAGTTTATGAAGTACAGACTTATAAAATTTTATATTCTGTCTGTTACGTTAGGTACATTAATTTTATTGCCTTAGAACTTTTAAAATTTTCATTCCTTATGTTAATTAATTTAAGTTTAAGTAAGTACCTATATAAATGAAAATCTTTTAGCTTTTCTTTATATTTCTAGTCTTTAAATTTAATATATAATTAGGGCTGATTTTTCAAATTGATGTTTTGACAGTTTAAGTTTTCGAATTCTGTCAAAATTACTGTTATTATAAATCAGCCCTTAGTTTTTTTTGCGTAATCATAGCACAAATAATTGGTAATTCAAGCCACGGACTTTTGTTTATTGATGAGGGCGTTAATAAGTTTAATCCTCGCTTTAACGGTCTTGTAACGTCTGTATTCCTCCTCCCGACCCATCTTGTCATCCCGTTGGACTTTCCTACTGTTCTGCAGCTCAAAGTTCACTTCGTATTCCTTGATACTGCGCCTGAGTACCTGAAAATGTAAGAAAATGTATGTAGACCTATTTTATAGTAGGTATAAATTGGGTAATTTCGCTTGAGAGCTTAGCCTTCCAAGCAAAAGCCGCTTAAAGGGAGGTTAGGGAGTTGCGGACTCAACTTCGCGACTCGAATAATAATTATTCTTTTAATTCATTACAAGTTAGCCCATGACTGCCATCTCACCTGATGGTAAGTGATGATGCAGTCTAAGATGGTAGCGGGCTAACCTGATCGGTTTCTACACGACACCATAACGGAACGCTACAACTTAAATTTGTGTAACAATAAAGTACAATGAATTGGTCAAACGAAGCAAGCAAGCAAAATATAGAAGGGCATATCATATAATTTTTATTTAAAAAGAGCAACCAACGAGTTTCTTGCTGGTTCTTCTCGGAAGGAATGTCATTCCGAACCAGTGGTAGATTCACTTGACGATTCAAAAGTACTTGTAAAAGTTGATTTGAATAAAAAAACATTTGAATTTGAATTAAGGGCACTCACACATTTGAGCATTTTGGCCTCAGAGAGTGCCCGCGCAAGGTCTTCTAGGCCCAGACAGTGCAGACCCTCGTTGGAGGGCGGGGCCTCCTCACTGGTGGTGGCGGACTTCGCGGACGATGTGGACGAAGGCATCTCCTCCTGAGTCTGAGTGGGGGGCGACTGGAGCGGAGTTTCTGCGGTTTCCTGAAAGTTATTTACCGGATATCTTCATCAGCATCATTTCAACTCATAGTTATAGTTTACGACTAGGTAATTCATCGTTGGCATACCTTTAAGTACTATGTAAGTAAATACACTTTATTACACATAAACAAATAACAGAATAGGCTACAGAGGTAACACGTATCGTGACATAATTTACAACTTGTTACGGTGTAATGGCGGCCTTATCACTACGAGTGATTTCTTCCAGGCAACTTAGAAGAAAGGAGATAGGTAGGACCTTTCAGAACATTATGAAGAACTCACAGTTAAAAGTTTTGCTAAAAGAAACGGTGATTAGCGCAATTAAGTAAAACTTCGTGAATATCTCATTTTTGAAGAGGTCCTAAATAGTCTAGGCAACGGGGAGGTTCGTTGAATGTAGACCGCTGCATTAAATCCTCAGTCTTTGAAACTTGGCAGGGTTGTAGTATGGTAATAACCAAAACTTACACAAAAATATTTAAAAACAACCATTTGGAAGCAGGAACTTAGGTATCTATAGGTAAAACTTAATATTTATGACTGAATATTTTTTCGATTTCTTTTTAAAATAATAGTAGGTATTATATTTACACTCAAAACCGAAATATCAAAGGAAATAATCATGCAGAACATCGTTATTTAAACAGAATATATTATCAAACCTAAAATGCGGTTACGCGATAATGTACCTACTTTCCTGCTTGAACAATTGGGTATATAGCATAAGAAACCTTACTTCCTTTCTGAACTTTTATTGGATATTTATAATATACGTTTAACTCATGATGCTTTGTCATACTGTAAAGTTTCGTCGCCAGAGGAATTATTGTTGGGGTTCACTAGCTTTATTGCCTAGACTAAAATGTGGATTGAAATGCTTTCACACACCCAGTTTTGCCGTCTTGCCGATTCTGTCACAATTTATTGACATCGTTTAATATTTGGTCTGATTTGTTAGTCGTTGGTCTTATACGCAATTTGATGCTAAGAAGGATATGACTTTTAATAAAATCTTTCTATAGTATTAGAATCCCTATTTTATAACTTGTCTTGCATATGAACAGTTCCAACTATTATGTTACTTAGATTGTTTTTTCTGAGAAAAGGCCCTTAATTAATCTTCTATATATATAAAAATCAATTGCTATTCGTTTGTCTCGCTAAAAATCGAGAACGGCTGGACTGATTTAGATGGAGTTTTTTCTGTGCGTTGGAGTGGATTCAGGGCTTGTTTATATTCATAATTGGACCCGGTAGGGGGCGCTGCAATCGGGTTCAACCCAGGGCAGGACCACGTCTGCCGGGCCCACTAGTACCTATGTCTTACCTGCGAAGAGTCGGAGGGCTTCCCCTGCGAGTCGCTGGAGCTGTCAACGCTGGTATTGAACAACATTGCCTCGTGCTCGTGGATGGTCGCCAGTTCGCCGTTCGTTCCACCAATTATCTGCAACAGCAGTTTGTGATATAAGAGCGGTATGAATAGTTTTTTGGAACTGTTACTACCGTCGTACGTTTAAATTCGCCGGTAGTGGCGCTAGTGGAGAGTGAGGTCTCCGAAATGTCAAATAGGTATTATCACTGGGACTTTATCGCGGGTCTAATTATTTCATTAATGTATTTAGCAATACCGCATTAATTAATGAAGATGTAAGATACATGTCGATTAACGTCGTGCTCTGCACTTTGAAAGCGGAGCTAAGAAAAAAAAAGTGCAAAATTGAGCGGGTTGAAAGAAGAAGAATTCAGAAGTTAGTACATTATGTCCCTGGTTCCTGTGTGCTTACTATTTAAAAACGTATTTTTGTCAAAAGTATGTTTGTTTACCGAATTTACAGCTACACTAAGGACCTTGCTCGCCAGTGGCGCCAACTAGTGAGCATAAAAACGTAATCGTACGAGTATCCCTCATTGGATACTCACGGCGTCAGGTCTAAAGGTCGCCAAGGCCCGCTTGACAGCGCGGTACCGCTCATACAGGTGTCTAGCTGCGCCGCGCTCCGCAGAGTGCGCCGGGGGTCTTCCGCGAGCCGCCTCCAGCCGCAACAAGGCCCGCTGGACGCAGGACTTCTCCGCCGCCAACTGCGCTGCGGTCCAGTTTGACTCCGGCACGCTTGCTCGCCCCGTCGCCTGGCGACAACCGTCTACCCACTGGAATATATAAATTCTTTTATTTTATATTATTTTGACAACCTTCTTCTAGATAAATCGAACTTGCCGTACTGGCCAAATACATGCGTGCAGCGGCCGGCAAATGTTGTATGAAAATCCATATATGTCGTGGTTTAGCGACCAAATAAATTACATAGTAAATACATATCCGTCGTTTAATTTACTCTAGCGGCACGCTATGATGGCCGGTTTGACGTTTGTCCGCTCATGAAGTTCCGTATTAATTGATAACGACTTTGAAGGAAATAATTGTATTACTTTATTGACGATAGTGATGTGCAGAGATTCATAAATTTTATCGAATGTAGTTTTAGGTTTAGGACTCCAAATTTATTTATTAAATTGATTTCTTAAATGTATACAAGTGTAGAAAAATCAGTTTGCACCATTTAAGGGGTGAATGTACTTGTGAATATGAACAATTTTCACTATGTGGACAAACCTCTGAAATCGCAAAAAAATATCAATAAATTTTTAAAAATGGAATCTAATACGATCGTCACATAGGATCGCTGGCTAGCACAACTACTACCTCCGGCAAACTCGCGTCAATGCTCAATGCAAAACAAAGCAGTTTCGAATTGACGTTGCTTCGAAAAGTATAAACTGTCAGTGCAATGCGATTGTGATATAGTTTTGACCTGGCTTTGGATTTCAAATATTGATACTGCATTACTGTTGACCCTTGCTCGTTAATTTGGACTCTGTTCGAGCCCTTTGTTGTGGATTTCGTCGATATGACCGAACGTACGCAGAGAACTGTTCTAAATAGTCAGACACGTGAGTTCGTAATACGCCTTCGTAACTATTTCGATCGTGAAGCTCAAAATGGAGGGCCAATTTTACCTATAACGTCAGTGGTTGAACGCGTAGCTGATGCGCTTAATATTGGACAACGAACTGTTAGACGGATAACTAAAAAAAAATATGGCGAGACTGGCACAGAAGAAAATAAACTTCACACACCAAAAAAGAGAAAACGAGCAAAACCAGTCGTAGGCATCGATAGCTTTGATGCCGATGCTATCCGAAGACATGTTTACGGCTACTATTTACAGAAGGAGTATCCAACAAGAAAAAAGTTGGTGCATTCACTGAAGGAAGCTGGATTATTCTTCGGTGGGGAAAGTTCTTTAACGAAGATTTTGAAGACCATTGGATTTCGATACAAAAAATGTAACAAACGCAAAATATTGATGGAAAGATTTGATATAGCGATGGCAAGGTATACTTTTTTACGGCAAGTGAAAGAAATCAAAAATTGGCAAAATGTTGTGTTCTTGGATGAAACATGGCTTAATGCTAACCATACTGTAGGCCGTTCTTGGAACGATGACACAGCAGCATCTACTTCCAAAGTTCCTGTAGGAAAAGGATCGCGACTTATAATTTGTCACGCCGGAACCATCAACGGGTTTGTCGAAGGTTCTCTCATGGCTTTTGCGTCAAAAACCACTGGAGACTATCATGAAGACATGAATGGAGAAAAGTTTACTGAATGGTTTACCTCAATGTTGTGTAGCCTCCCTGAACCATCTATTATAATTATGGACAACGCCCCATACCACTCGATGCAAATTGACAAGCCACCTGCCCAATCCCAAAAGAAAGCTGATATCGTCGCATGGCTTCGTAAAAATGGCGTAGATGCAAACATGAATATGTTAAAAGCGGAATTAGTACGTCTTTTAAAAGAAAACAAACCAACCAAGATCCGATACGTCATTGACGAAATAGCATTAGAACATGGGCACAGAGTTATACGGTTACCGCCTTACCATTGTGAGTATAATGCGATTAAGTTGGTGTGGGCTCAAATTAAGGGATATGCTGCAAGACACAATACAGAACCCCCATTTACCACAAAAAAAATGCTAAAATTATTAGAAGAAGCTTGTGAACATGTGACTAAAGGAGACTGGGAAAAGGTTGTGAATAGAACTGTTAAATTAATAAGGGAAGATTATGAAAGAGATGTGAAAATAGATAATATTATAGAAAACGAACATATAATTATTAATGTATGTGATGATAGCAGTGACGACAGTGAAAATAGTAGTATGGACGAATCTGATTAATTATGGCCTTTTGTGGCACCTTTTTTGGTATCTTTTGTATTCATATGTTTCTTGTGTGCATATAAAGTATGTATATTCATTTTCGTTCAAATATTCAGTTCGTTCAAATAAATTAAATAAACATATACATTTTTGTTTTATTAAACCTATTTAATCAGGTACAAAAACAAAACTTAATTGTTTTTTGTTCGAGAATAAATTGACATTCCACATCACTATTGTAATGTGTCAAACCGGCCATCATAGCGTGCCGCTAGAGTAATAATGGAACGACCTTTTAATCCGAAACATGGCAACCAAAGAGGTAAATTATCAAAAGTGTGATTTAAATTTCGAAGTAGCTTGCAAATAGAAAGCTGTTTATTGAAAAAAAAAAAACAAATGTACACTTTAACGCGGGAAAAATTATTGTTGTTCGTTGTTCGTCATTAATTTTGAAATGTAGTTGACAAAATGAGTGTGATGAACTTACTTTAACGCCATCTGAAATTCAAGAGGCTGCAAGAGCCGTAATAGAAAACTTGTTACCGCCAAAATCGTAAGAAAAATATTTTTAAATAAATTTCTGTCTAGGTACTACTAATTAGTTTTAATTTCCGCGCACTATTTGAGAAAAGCGCTATACAAGCCTTGGCCATTTACACGTTCGTCCTTCAATGCCTGTTTTGCTGGCCGCTGCAGTAATGTACTATATCTAAATATATAAAATAGTCTAGGCGAAATTTTACAGTATTATAAAGTATAATGATTTAAACTACTACTACCACAATAACGTCCCAGTGCTGGGCACAGGCCCCCACTCTCATAGGAGAGAAGGAATTAGAGCTTAGACCCACCACGCTGCTCCAATTGGCGGGCTTTGACGACTATCATCATGTCAGTGATAATAACCGGGACCGACGGCTTAACGTGCTCTCCGAGGCACGGGGGTGAAATACCGCCAAATAATGATTTAAACGTTTATTATAAATATCCAATAAAAAATCAGAATTGAAGTAAGGGTTTCATGCTATACCTAATTGTTAAAGCAGGAAGGTATATTATCGCGTAAACGCAGTTTAGGTTAGATAGTAAAATCGGTGTAAATATCGATGTTCTGCATAATTATTTCATTTGATATTTCGGTTTTGATTGTAAATATACTAAAATATTATTTTTAAAAAAAATCGATAAAATATTCAGTCATAAATATTAAGTTTTAGGTATAAATACCTAACTTCCGGATGAATTTTTTTTTGGATATTTTTATGTAAGTATTGGCTCATACCATACTGCAACCCTGCCAAGTTTCAACGACTGAGGATTTAGGGTATTAGGGTCTCCATACAACAAACCGCCCCATTTCCTAGACTAAAAGGCAAAGGTGACTGATTGATTGAGTGACAGACTAATCTATCGAAGCATAGTTCAAACCACTGGACGGATCGGGCTAAAATTTAGCATACAGACAGCTTTTATCACGTATGCAGCATACGCTAAGAATTTTTAAAAATTCCACCACTAAGGGGGTAAAAAGGGTTTGAAGATACGACCTAAGATGGGGCGCTTGCCTAGAAGATGCCTATTAACTTAACGTGAGCGAAACTACGGCTAGAAGCTTTTTCATATAAGTTCTTTATTAAGTTGGGGTTCAATCATCCTAGCCTGTCTATCGAATGACTACCTTGCTGTAGGGTATTGCAACACACTCGGGGGTGACAACAGGGATGATGACAACTCAATCAAGTCAGCAACTCTTTGTCAAACTTAAAAACGTACGTTCTATTTAGTATGGACGTTGTATGAAATTAAAGTTGTGACGTCATCAAATTTCAACGCATTTTTTACTTTAATCTATATTTTAAAATGGTTATTAAACTTAAAACTAACCATGGATGTGAATTTTAGATCTTTTAGAAGACCCTCTATTTAATAATCAGTTAGAAATAATTTATTTTTGATATAGGCATCATCCCTATTGATTTTGCGAGCCATTTTGTGCTAAAATGCCACGATTTACTAATTGTGCACAGCAGGTCATAGATTGCTGGCAGTAATATTATATTAAATTGCAAGATAGGACTTTAGAAAGCAATGATGAGGTGATTTAAATTGGATCGCACTTGCATAAAAGAAGCCTATTTACTCTTGCCTTTAATATTGAAGGCTCTGAAAACACGGTCGCCTCGGATGGCCGTACCATTTCATAGCGGTTCGTAATTCGTATCAGACGGCCAGTTCTCAACTCTGCAGTGGTTTCTTTATAGCTTAATTTTTGTGAATGCAATTAAGTCTGCATCTTTTTCAAAACACATCTCAAGATTTCAGCAAAGAGATAAAAAAAAATGTTATACACACCTCTTCAATGTCTTTCACAACTTCAGTCATAGGTTTATCACTTTTCAGCGCTGCATCCAGCTTATCATCTCTTTCCTTCTGTAGCTTCGCCGCTTGAACCTTGAGCTCATACTCCACGGGGTCCGCTTTAATGCAACGCTTTTCTGCCTGCAAGCGTCGAAGGGCTTCGTACATCCGGACCAGTTGGACGTCCGTCATACGATCGCCTTGGGTTATCGGATAGCCATTTTGGGTTTCGAAATCACTCTCGTATTTGGCGATGTTCTTCTTTAGAACATTGATCTGAAATATAAGAATGTGTTTTTTCTGAAATAAAAGAATTTTTATTTGTATTAGGTAATTATTTAGTAATAAGAATAAAAACAATACACGATGTCGAAAAAACATTTCAATTTGTACATAACATTATGAGACTGCCAAGCAGGTCTTCTCTTCTGGGCGTAGCGCTCATATCAATCGAGTTAGATTGCTACAACGAACTTACGTAAGGAAATTACTGAAGCAGAGGAATTATGTAGGATCGATAACAGTATATCGAGTTACTTATAATTCGATACGTCTTCACAACATCGATTTGTTACAACTCACATGCCATGTACACGATCAAGGGCAAGACTTTGACTTCTTATAATCAATGGCCGTGATCTCTAATATATTCTGATTCTCCTGATAAATGATTATAAAACTTAAACTATGTAAATTCCAACATGGTCCCTTATTTAAAAGTCCGTTCCCATCAGACATTATTAGGAACATATATATTGGAGTCGTTTACAGTTTCGGATATTTCATTGTCGTGCCCTCGCGTCGTGACGAGCGCTGCCTTCCACAGATGAACAATGTATATCTGACGATACATCTTCTTGACGATCTCCTTGAAGCGTCGTTCAGCGCCTGCTCCGTTTCCTCGAGACGAAAGCTACCTTCTACAAAACCTTACAACACAACGCCATACATTAACGTATATCTTACGATAGAACAATAACAATATATCTGTGACAGCTAGATATTCTTGGTGATTTTCTCGAGGCGCCTGTCAAGGCTCGTTTGTGTGCCCTCGCTAAACTTCGTTAAGATGGCTGCTACCTTCCACGGATAACAACTCCATTTCCTCGCAAAGTAGAATATCAGTGATAATTAACCTTCTTGATGATCTTCTCGAGGCGGCGGTCAAGGCTCGTTTGCGTGTACCAGCATCGCCCTTGCTAAACTTCCTCCATATGACCGCTACCTTCCTCGGATAACCGCTCCATCTCCTCGCAAAGTAGAATGTTAGTGATAATTTACCTTCTTGATGATCTTATCGAGGCGCCGGTCAAGGCTCGTTTGCGTGCCCTCGCTAAACTTCCTTAAGATGGCTGCTACCTTCTTCGGATAACCGCTCCATCTCCTCGCAAAGTAAAATATCAGTGATAATTTACTTTCTTGATGATCTTCTCGAGGCGCCGGTCAAGGCTCGTCTGCGTGTACCAGCATCGCCCTCGCCTAAACTTCCTCAAGAATACCGCTACCTTCCTCGGATAACCGCTCCATCTCCTCACAAAGTAGAATAGCAGTGATAATTTATCTTCTTGATTATCTTCTCGAGGCGCCGGTCAAGGCTCGTTTGCGTGCCCTCGCTAAACTTCCTTAAGATGGCTGCTACCTTCCTCGGATAACCGCTCCATCTCCTCACAAAGTAGAATATCAGTGATAATTTATCTTCTTGATTATCTTCTCGAGGCGCCGGTCAAGGCTCGTTTGCGTGCCCTCGCTAAACTTCCTCCATATGACCGCTACCTTCCTCGGATAACCGCTCCATCTCCTCGCAAAGTAGAATGTTAGTGATAATTTACCTTCTTGATGATCTTATCGAGGCGCCGGTCAAGGCTCGTTTGCGTGCCCTCGCTAAACTTCCTTAAGATGGCTGCTACCTTCTTCGGATAACCGCTCCATCTACTCGCAAAGTAAAATATCAGTGATAATTTACTTTCTTGATGATCTTCTCGAGGCGCCGGTCAAGGCTCGTCTGCGTGTACCAGCATCGCCCTCGCCTAAACTTCCTCAAGAATACCGCTACCTTCCTCGGATAACCGCTCCATCTCCTCACAAAGTAGAATAGCAGTGATAATTTATCTTCTTGATTATCTTCTCGAGGCGCCGGTCAAGGCTCGTTTGCGAGCCCTCGCTAAACTTCCTCAAGAATACCGCTACCTTCCTCGGATAACCGCTCCATCTCCTCACAAAGTAGAATATCAGTGATAATTTATCTTCTTGATTATCTTCTCGAGGCGCCGGTCAAGGCTCGTTTGCGTGCCCTCGCTAAACTTCCTTAAGATGGCTGCTACCTTCCTCGGATAACCGCTCCATCTCCTCACAAAGTAGAATATCAGTGATAATTTATCTTCTTGATTATCTTCTCGAGGCGCCGGTCAAGGCTCGTTTGCGTGCCCTCGCTAAACTTCCTCCATATGATCGCTACCTTCCTCGGATAACCGCTCCATCTCCTCGCAAAGTAGAATATCAGTGATAATTTACCTTCTTGATGATCTTCTCAGGGCGCCGGTCAAAGCTCGTTTGCGTGCCCTCGCTAAACTTCCTCAAGATGACCGCTACCTTCCTCAGATAACCGCTCCATCTCCTCGCAAAGTAGAATATCTGTGATAATTTACTTTCTTGATGATCTTCTCGAGGCGCCGGTGAAGGCTCGTTTGCGTGTACCAGCATCGTCCTCGCCTAAACTTCCTCAAGATGACCGCTACCTTCCTCGGATAACCGCTCCATCTCCTCGCAAACTATGTTTTATGATACAATAATAGCAATATATCAGTAATAATTTATCTTCTTGATTATCTTCTCGAGGCGCCGGTCAAGGCTCGTTTGCGTGCCCTCGCTAAACTTCCTTAAGATGGCTGCTACCTTCCTCGGATAACCGCTCCATCTCCTCACAAAGTAGAATATCAGTGATAATTTATCTTCTTCATTATCTTCTCGAGGCGCCGGTCAAGGCTCGTTTGCGTGCCCTCGCTAAACTTCCTTAAGATGGCTGCTACCTTCCTCGGATAACCGCTCCATCTCCTCACAAAGTAGAATATCAGTGATAATTTATCTTCTTGATTATCTTCTCGAGGCGCCGGTCAAGGCTCGTTTGCGTGCCCTCGCTAAACTTCCTCCATATGATCGCTACCTTCCTCGGATAACCGCTCCATCTCCTCGCAAAGTAGAATATCAGTGATAATTTACCTTCTTGATGATCTTCTCAGGGCGCCGGTCAAAGCTCGTTTGCGTGCCCTCGCTAAACTTCCTCAAGATGACCGCTACCTTCCTCAGATAACCGCTCCATCTCCTCGCAAAGTAGAATATCTGTGATAATTTACTTTCTTGATGATCTTCTCGAGGCGCCGGTGAAGGCTCGTTTGCGTGTACCAGCATCGTCCTCGCCTAAACTTCCTCAAGATGACCGCTACCTTCCTCGGATAACCGCTCCATCTCCTCGCAAACTATGTTTTATGATACAATAATAGCAATATATCAGTAATAATTTATCTTCTTGATTATCTTCTCGAGGCGCCGGTCAAGGCTCGTTTGCGTGCCCTCGCTAAACTTCCTTAAGATGGCTGCTACCTTCCTCGGATAACCGCTCCATCTCCTCACAAAGTAGAATATCAGTGATAATTTATCTTCTTGATTATCTTCTCGAGGCGCCGGTCAAGGCTCGTTTGCGTGCCCTCGCTAAACTTCCTCCATATGACCGCTACCTTCCTCGGATAACCGCTCCATCTCCTCGCAAAGTAGAATGTTAGTGATAATTTACCTTCTTGATGATCTTATCGAGGCGCCTGTCAAGGCTCGTTTGCGTGCCCTCGCTAAACTTCCTTAAGATGGCTGCTACCTTCTTCGGATAACCGCTCCATCTACTCGCAAAGTAAAATATCAGTGATAATTTACTTTCTTGATGATCTTCTCGAGGCGCCGGTCAAGGCTCGTCTGCGTGTACCAGCATCGCCCTCGCCTAAACTTCCTCAAGAATACCGCTACCTTCCTCGGATAACCGCTCCATCTCCTCACAAAGTAGAATAGCAGTGATAATTTATCTTCTTGATTATCTTCTCGAGGCGCCGGTCAAGGCTCGTTTGCGTGCCCTCGCTAAACCTCCTCAAGAATACCGCTACCTTCCTCGGATAACCGCTCCATCTCCTCACAAAGTAGAATATCAGTGATAATTTATCTTCTTGATTATCTTCTCGAGGCGCCGGTCAAGGCTCGTTTGCGTGCCCTCGCTAAACTTCCTTAAGATGGCTGCTACCTTCCTCGGATAACCGCTCCATCTCCTCACAAAGTAGAATATCAGTGATAATTTATCTTCTTGATTATCTTCTCGAGGCGCCGGTCAAGGCTCGTTTGCGTGCCCTCGCCAAACTTCCTCCATATGACCGCTACCTTCCTCGGATAACCGCTCCATCTCCTCGCAAAGTAGAATATCAGTGATAATTTACCTTCTTGATGATCTTCTCAGGGCGCCGGTCAAAGCTCGTTTGCGTGCCCTCGCTAAACTTCCTCAAGATGACCGCTACCTTCCTCAGATAACCGCTCCATCTCCTCGCAAAGTAGAATATCTGTGATAATTTACTTTCTTGATGATCTTCTCGAGGCGCCGGTGAAGGCTCGTTTGCGTGTACCAGCATCGTCCTCGCCTAAACTTCCTCAAGATGACCGCTACCTTCCTCGGATAACCGCTCCATCTCCTCGCAAACTATGTTTTATGATACAATAATAGCAATATATCAGTAATAATTTACCTTCTTGATGTTCTTCTCGAGGCGCCGGTCAAGGCTCGTTTGCGTGCTCTCGCTAAACTTCCTTAAGATGGCTGCTACCTTCCTCGGATAACCGCTCCATCTCCTCGCAAAGTAGAATATCAGTGACAATTTACCTTCTTGATGATCTTCTCGAGGCGGCGGTCAGGGCTCGGCTGCGCGCGGCGCTGCGGCTCGTTTCGCTCGCCACGCCGGGCCCGCTCCGCTTCCTCATGACGAGCGCCGCTGTCCACGGATAAACGCTCCGTCTCCTCGCAAACTGCGTTAAGTTAACGTAAGTTAACGTATGTAAATTTCACTGGAACGTAACATTTCTTGAGACACGCACCACAAAATACGGTAAGATATTTTTTTAAATATAGCGAGCAAACGAGCAGGGTCACCTGATGGTAAGTGATTACCGCCGCCCACGAATATTTGCAGCGCCAGAGGAGACGCCAATGCGTTACTGGCTTTTGAAATATTTGTTTATCCGCCCTTTGAAGAGCCCCATATTATAATCATGAGGGAACACAGAAGATGGAAACTGGTTCCATAATTTGCAGGTACGTGGCAGAAATGACCTGCAATAACGGGAGGTGGAAGAGGACTAGGCGAGATCCATGTGGTTGATCTCGCCTGGTCCTCAGGTGGTGAGGATGACGAAGGCTGCGACTGGAGAACACGGAAGGTGGTATTAGATTAAATAACTATGATGATGAACTTGCAACCGAGTTTCCAATGAACGGCGACCGATCTCCACAGAAATTATAAGTACCTACCTAACCTATATATAGCACGGGAGATATTATTTATAGAAGTGTTCAAGTAACTAGAGGCTAGAGTAGATGGAGGTACGTTATATATCTTGACAATTCCGTCAGTTCAGTCCGTCAACGATACCGAACTACAATGGACAATAACACAAAAAGAGCAACTAATTACTTAGTTTCTTGCCGGTTCTTCTCAGTAAATATTTTTTCCGAACCAATGGTAGAGTCCTGACATATCATAAGTGACACAAGCTGTGCTACATGAAATAGTATATTGTGTGGCTAGGGATCAAACAAGACGATTTCAGACGAAACTGGCATCACCTTGTCTGAAATCTTGTTTCATCCCGCGTCACACACAAATTTTTCATATAATCCGCATTAAAAGTGCGACTTTTATTAAAATTGTATTTCTTATTTATTTTAGTCAGTTCAGTTGATGATTAAAATGTCAATTATAAAGGTTTGAAATAAACAAAAGATACTCTGACAGGATCGAAAGCAGGGCTGCAACGTCATTCAGCGGGCAGAAAATCATCGGTTTCTGCCCGGCATCAGTCGCATTCGTCTGAAATTGACTGGTATCGGGTGGCTCAAAGGGCATTGAATCTCGCACTTTTAATGCAGGTTATATGAAAAAAAATTCATAGGGACTGCCGATAGAAGTGCAAACGATTTTTTTTTAAACAAAATAATCAATAATTTCGAATGTAGTATATTTATATTTAAGACCTTTTGTCTTCGTAACCGCGTAACCGCGAGCATGTCGGTAACGCGAGCAGGTCGGTCACGCGAATCCACATTTTACCCCTTAAAAAAAGTGCTCAACGCGGCTAAAGAAGTTTTCACTTCAAAAAAACATTGAGCTTACAAACCTTCAGGTTTTCTCTGCACGACATACTCGAAGTGCGGCGGTGTGGTACTGCGTACTTCGTCAGTGTGTGTACTGTAGTCGTTCTCTTTGGGTAGTCGCGGCAAGCGTGCGGGCGCGCGACGTCTTTTGCCGCCGCCTTGAGGCCGACGGGCGCGGTACAACCGTTCCGCTCGACGTTCCGACTGCGAGCGGAAATATCGAGGTATTAATGTTGGATAGAAGTAGGTACTTACTTTGCAGAAGTCCATGATTATCAAGAAGCTTAGACGCTATAACAGCGCATTTAGCTTCTTCCTTGATTTTAAATTAATATTGGTCTCCCTATACAAGGTGTAAAGTAATTAGTATAACATACCCGCGGCTACCCATGTTAGATGGTGTTTAGATATATTGGAAAAATGTCATGAGACGTGTATCTCATATCCTGGGGGAGTTATGAGGACTTCAAAATTTTAGCATAAATGTGCAAGTGGCATCCCATAAAACAGTCGATTCAATATCAATGCACTGCAAATAATAATCTATGTTAAGCCTCGTTGCCAGCGCGAGCGTTGCGATAAAATCAAGTAGCGATACTAAAATAATCATTATTCAACATTAAATGAAATCCTCAAAATTAAAAAAGCCTAGCTAGAACTCACGTATTTTTGTAAAAAAATGCCCGACTAGTTTCGGACTTCGTAAGCCGAAGCCTTATCCTTAATTTATGAGCCGCCTTTCTCTGTTATTAATTTCTCGACTTACTTCGTTGAAGTTTTGATCAATAATTAATTATTCTGTGTAGTTTGTTTTTTCTAATTATTAGTAAATAATAATATAATAATTATTATTATCGCTTGTAGTACCGTTCTGATTTCAGGTGTAGAAGGAACAAATGTTAATCTCCACAGGGTTGCTAAAATTTATTTTCCATAACTAACTAATTAATTATATATGGAAGTTTTTGATAATTTATTTTGACTTTTTAACTCTGCCATAGTGTTTATATCGTCAGAATTGCATGGGTCACCTTGTCTATCTTTCAACGCGGAAACGGTTTGAGCCATGCTTCATGTATATGTATAAATTTACTAACAAAACGTGACGGCGCTGCGGCAGACGGGAAAACCCGCCTGATTTTGGGATTTAGTAGCCGATCGCTACCCGCTAATAGCAGTCGCACGTTTTCTGTATTGGCATCGGCGATAATCGATATATGCGAGAGTTATGGGCGTACGCACTCGTCTCAAGCCGATTTTGCGACGATAGATGGGGAGAGACCCTAACATGGTTTATGATCGGCAATGCAAAGTGCGTAACACAGACAAGCCGCTACCGTGAACCGTATGAGTAGATAGCTCAATCGTGGAAGTGTACAAGATATTTTGTTTAGCACGAGACTCTTGGCCTGAATAAAAATGAAATATCAAGTTACTCACTTTAATAAAACATCGATCGTTCGGTTAATCTAATATTGTAAAAAGTAATTTCAGTAAATTTAAGGTCTGTTGGATAATAATTTGAAACCTCTGATATAGCTTGCAGTTCAGCTATAATTGGGACGGCTATATTATAATTACAGCCGTCTTTCTCAATACAAAGATTTCAATTAATTTTCCACTTTCGTGGCCGAGTTATAATCACCTAAGTATTATAAAATGACTGCCTCGTTGGTCTAGCGGTTAGCGTAGTCGACTGCGGATTACGAGGTCCTGGGTTCGATTCCCGGTCGAGCATAAAAATTGTTAGGTATTGGACTTTTTCAATTAAGAAATTCTCAGTGCCAGCTCGGAGTTGGAAATTGGCGGTGTTTCACTCCCGTGCCTCGGAGAGCACGTTAAGCCGTCAGTCCCGGTTATTATGTTAACATGATAATAGTCGTTAAAGCCCGCCAAACCGCATTGGAGCAGCGTGGTGGGTCTAAGCTCTAATTCCCTCTCTCCTATGAGAGTGGAGGCCTGTGCCCAGGAGTGGGACGTTAATAGGCTGTAGTGGAAGTATTATAAAATGCATACCTCAAGTCGATTATAGTCGTGTAGCGGAGGCGGAGGCGGCGGCGGGGGTGGCCGCTCCTCACTGTGTGGTCTGCGCTCCTTACGCTCATGAGCGCAGCCGGAATCCCGGCGCTCGCGCCGCTTGCGTGCCTCCCGCTCGCACTCGGGCGCCGCCATATCTTCCCTCTCCTTCTCGCCCTCACTCCGCTCGCAGCACTGCGCACGCCACCCGAGGCCAGATATTACAACCCGACGCTGGCTCGAGCACTCGGAATCGTGCCCGTAACCCTAATATGTGGATGCGAATGTATTAGTGTATGTACTGAAGGATGTTCCCCAATCGCAAGCTAGTCACTCTGGAACTCCGCACCAAGATCGTGCCTTTGATTTTGAAATATTAAGCAAGCAACCCAGTGGGTATTGCACTTGGTTATATTACACTACATATAGACGCTTAAATGTTGATACCAGTTATCCGTTATCGTATCAGAGTTTAAGGAAATGCCGTAAAAGCAAGTTGGGCCAACGTTTTGGATGTGTGAGGCAGAAATAGTGTGCCCATAGCATAAGTGGAAGAAAACCAAGCATCCATGTGGTGTGGACGTATCTTTTCTAAGTGCGGTCAAAGAATATATTTTGTATGAAACGTGAGGCATCACGTATAAGTATGAGCTAGTGTGACATAATTCATACAAATGCAAAGACCCGGTGCGGAATTTGTGAGTGACGACTTGACGATCGATATATAGTTGAAACGCAAGAGATAAACCGAATGCAACGTACTTTTCAGTATTTAGAAAATGCGAATGACGTGGAATCACGCACATGTGTAATTATTATCATCACATCGTTATGTATTATAATAATATGTGAATAATATGTCCATAGCAGTATAACTAAAACTACTTGGCGTGATTTCAGAGTAATCAGAGCTCCGTATTTAAACTACAAACAGCTGTTTTTGGGCCTTCATCTTTATCAAGGTTTATATTAAGAAAACACGTTGCATTTGTCGCCTGCGCCACTTACGGTTATATTATTTCAGCTTAAAATAGGGTTGCCAATCACTGAACATAAAGTATATAAATTTTATATAGGGCAAAATTTATTTTCACAATAAGAATAATGTTTGACTTAGACTTAATGTAGCGTTTTTCCCGGCCTATACCACGGTCTAAAAAAAAATTTAATAAGCTATGAAAGCATTGGCAACCCTACCTTCCAATATTCATGGTAAATAGTATAAAGCCTGCCGATTCTATCAAATGGTGTCTTGTGATGGCGTATGTTCAGTGTTGCTCGAATGGATGTTGAATAGCGCTGAAATGTTTTAATGTACAAGTGTCATATCGGTCTAAAGCGAAACCTCTAATGTTGTGGCCTATCTAAATTATTGTTACACAATTATTATTAAGCTCACAATATTTTACATGATACACATTGGATAAAGGAAATCGCATATAGACACAAAACTAACGTATCATGACACGAGACAAGTGTCTTAATGTCATTAGGTCATTACATAACCCAAGAAAAGGCCTGCAAAAGCCACAAGAAGCTTTTTTTTAACTAAAATGATATTTGATCTTATATCTATGTGTCATGATTTGAATTTGAATGGGAAATGTTTTCGTTTTTTTTTCTTTATTTGTTGAACCTACTCAGTTATGTATTTCACTGTTAGAAATCTTGAAGAAATCTTTTCAAGAGATAAGTTGTTGTGCATGTAACCTTTCAATGTTTAAGTTTTAGTTTTTCCTTTTTTATTAAGTACTAAAATAAAATAAATAAATAAAAAGTAAAGTAATAGTATTCTAGTAAGCAGCAGCAGCTTGTGTTGTAAATACACTATTTTTTACTCTTATTTGCATTTCTTGGATCAACCCGATGTCTCAGTCACAATCTGACAATAATGCATCGTGGTCAATACATAACATGTTTCCCTATTGCGGCTTTAGCGGCTCTTGCAGGTCAGCTTTTGGTATGCGATCTCCTTAAACTCACTTACACAATATGTTACACGCCCTAAACACTAAGCAAGGCTACTGAAAGTTCAATCGTCTATTTTCAGCTACAGATTGTATAATATCATGTATAAAATACGTCCGATTTCAATATTAATTGTATCCGTGATCTGTAGATATACTTAGCAATATTGCTTAAAATATATGGTCAAAAAAGATAAATAACAAAGTTAATTTAATCAAGGGTTACATAATAGGTTTAGATTGAATATAGAAAACCGACGTTATTCGGTGGACAATATTTTGTACACTGATCTAAATGAAATATATACCTATCGCAAATTAGTAACCTTTTCAGTAACCTCATTTTACTGCGAAGCATTATTAAGCTATATATATAATTATTATATTTGTACAGAAAATCTCTTTATTAAAAATTATGTACTACAAAATATTATGATCTCTCTAATAAACCCCACTTCCTATTAATTTTCACAAGTACCTGTTGGAATCCCAATAGAACCATGCTTGCCTCAGATTTTAAAGTAAGGAAACTTTCGAATTTCCAAAATAGATCGGCCGTAAGTTGTGTCTGAAAATAATGGTTTCCGATACTTGACGTGCATTGGTGTATGAAATTGTTTGAAGGTGGTCGATATAGTAAATCTAACTGTACTTTAGTTTTATTCTTATCAATGCTAAATTTTCTCAGAAATTTGGGAGATTCTTGCATCAAGTTTAGATCATTCTTATTATCTTCGATTGCATAACGCTAAGCTTGTGAGTTTGATAATTATAATATCTAAGATTTACATAACTGCAAACTCTCCAGCGTATCTGTTGTAACCTTCCTGTAGATTGATCTGATTTTATCTTTGAGAAAATTTGTAAATAGTGTAAAAAATAAATTGTAACTAAATATACCAATCGCTAAAGCTGCGTACATCTTTTTTCGTGCGATTCAGATATTCCATCTATCTATAATATGTTGATAAATTATATACGTTGCTATATGTCCAAAATAGTCCTTCTTTAAAAAATAATGACGTTGCTTAGCAACTTATCGGCATATCATAGAGATTGAATATTGTAACCCCTTACCCGACGTATATTTGCGAACGAATGAACTGTACCCGGCGAGACTGCTTGCGTGCTTACCTACTACTAGATTAGAAAATCAAATCGGTTCTACTCTTGGAGGATTTAAAGCCTGAATGATCAAAGATGAGTAAGCGAGCACGTATCCACGCGAGTAAATAAGTCCATTCTCAGAAGACGTTTTGATAAAAGTTTAGTATCGCGCTTACGATTTTCACGCTTTGTAGCTCGATAAATAATGGTCAGCGAATTTTGTTTATACACAGCTTTAGCACGGCCACAGATATCTTATTTTTAAGATGTATTTAAGCAGTATGTTAAAATAAGAATACTTACAATGCAATATCTCGCAGCGTCCACTAAAGAATCCAAGAATCTGGAAATGCTGTGCCGGCTCGGATTGGCCAGGGTATAACTGGGTCCCGAACCGCTCCGAGACCCTCGAGACCGCAACCGATAACAAGTAACCGGGCTATTGCTTAACCTTTGATATAAAACAAATTGTAAGAAACAAAACGAAACAGTCGGGCGTAAACGCGCGCCGTTTTGACGGAAACTCTAAACTAGAAAATGCTTTCTCGAGCTTATTTGATGATGTCGCTTCTTTCCACGGGCATATCTCGATCACGGCACATGTTGGTACGGCACAGTCTCTATATTACACAGTCCTTGTAAATTTACGGCTGCTTCAAAAAATGCGTTGATACCAGTCTGTAATTTAGCATTGAAAGCCGGGGCGAAGTTTTCCGAGCTTTTTAGCTCTCAACAATTTTGCTGCACTATCTTCATTTCGATGGGCTTTATTTTTAAAAATGTATAAGAAAAATATAAGGGTTGTTCAATTATCGTCTATCATTGTTGGTACACTTTATCACTGATTGATTACACTTTTGATGATTTTCTTGAGATGACAGTTTTTGATAAATAGATCTGAAACAAGAAGAGATCTCTATGTTATTTTTATGGCATGCAGTTTATATAGTCCCACAAACTTATCTGACCCGGTGGCCAAAATTGGAACAAATTTTTATGCCTGTTTAGTTATTGTATTTATTTTTATTGTTTTTATTTTTCTTATAATCTGCTATACACTATAAAATGCCCGGCTTTCTTCGCATGTGTGGCCTATAGCTATGCGAGTATAACAGTACATATTACCTCAATATACCTATAGTATTTATTATTTAGCTGATCGCGACATCGGATTTAAGTTTTAAAATAGCCCGTGGAATGTCTGATTGTCCGGAATGAAAAGTACCTCAATTATGTAACTGTCCAGGCCTTCGCAAAAAGTCACATTGAACCGTTGCTCCGTTGCCGCATGAATGAAGGACTAATCAACGAACACAGTTTTTCGCAGTATTATTGGTACGATTTTGGAAAAACACATAATTGGTAGGAAAACTACTGATTACTACCAAATAAAATTGCATACTAGAGTAAAAATAAAAAAGAATGTAATATTGCGTAGAGCTCCTTACAACAAGCTGTTTCCACTCGGAATAATTTTCTTTGTTTGTAATAACACAGTAGTAACTCATAACACAGTAGATATTCACTCGTGTATTTATGATGCCATGTTTACAAAAGACTTGATGTGGGTGGATTCACTGCAGAATACAATGGAACTCATAATGAAATTACGGATTCTATATTTTTATGCACAAGCAATCACATTTGGGATATCCAAACATATGCATTTTAAACTAGTTCACTCGGTCTAGCTCCATTTGGACTACCCATATTTGATAGACACGATTCAATAATTATTTTGGTCCGAGTTAAAATTCCCACGAACTTATCTGACCCGATGTCAGGTCGCTAGTAGATATGAAAAATAAAATAAAATAAAAACTCAACAGGCATAAAAGTTTGTTCCAATTTTGGGCACCGGGTCATATAAGTTTGACGGACTTGTACATGGTGTAAGCTTGATGAGAGAAATATAACAAAGAAGGTATTAACCACCTCCCTAGCGCAGTTTTGGACACTCTGGTCTTATTTAGTTCTGAGGTCCTGGGTTCGATCCCTGGTATGGATAAGTTGAATAATTTATAAATTCTCTCTGGCTTCAGCCGTGGCTAGTTACCAATGTACGGCAAGTCAATGACTGTACAGGTAAAGACATGCCGGCACGCGATTAAAGAGTTTAGTACGATTCCGTGCAAAAACCGTTTAGGGGCTAGTCCGCTATCGCCTTAGACTGCGTCATCAATTACCACCAGGTGAGATCGCAGCCAAGGACTAACTGGTACCCAGTGGAATAAAAAAGAGAAAAATAGTATCTGCCACTATTATAGTAGTAATCGTAGTAGGTTGTTAGGGTTTTACTGTATATGCCGCTCAAAGATTGTGGATAGTAGAATCCTCTAATTAGAGATAGGCTACTTACGCGGACGAAGTCGCGGGTATCATCTAGCATTCAAACTCAAACTCATATCTTTTTTCAAATAAAAATTATTTTTTTTCTTATTAAAAGTGCTCTCAAATCGTCAAGTGAATCTACCATTGTTTCGGAATGTCACTTCTACCGAGAAGAACCAGCAAGAAATATGAATCGACGAATAACGATCACGTAAGTGATGCAATAGAGGCTAGGTACAGCCTACTACAGGGCGTCTACGAGTTTGCGTAGCCTCGCTACGAAGCGATCCTAGCGAAGCCTCTACGAGAATGTAGGTAGTCTGGCTACGTATTCGTAGAGGCTTCGCTACGTTTTTTGAGCTCACCCAATAGCTGGGGGCGAAAAACCACTACGTACTCGTATTAAAAAAAAAAACTAAAAAGTTCGATGTATTTCTTTTCTCCACCCAGTTAACCCTTGACTGCGATCTAAGGGTAAGTGATGATGCCTAGCATAAGATGGTAGCACTTACCTGGGAGTACTGCAGTTATATTAAACCCATATCGGTTTCTACTTGTCAACATACCGGAACGCTAAATCGCTTGCTGGCACGTCTTTGCCGGTAAGGTTGTAACTAGCCACGGCCGAAGCCTCCTACCAGGAAACTAGTAAAGTAAAAGTTACCTTACACATGTAAGTTTTAAGTGAATAACAAATTAGCTTGCCGGAAAGTTATAAAAACACGTACCTGCCAGTAATTTAAAAAAGAACCAACGAACAGGTTACGTCACTGAGAATCTGATAATGAGATTTATTTTAATCGAGTTTGTTACCCACTCAAAAGTTATTTTACCAAGGACTTATATAGGTGCACGGCTAATCGTTGAATCGTTCCGTTAACGCCCCACTGTTGGGCCCAGGCCTTCACTCTTATAGGAGAGAGGTAATTAGAGCTAAGACCCACCACGCTGCTCCAATGCGGGTTGGTGGGCTTTGACGGCTACATATCAGTGATAATAACAGGGACCGATGGCTTTACGTGCTCTCCGAGGCACGGGGGTTCCGAAACACCGCTAACTTCCTAGCTCTAATACAGAGAAGTTCCGTAGTCAATCAATAACAAGGAAACCGATACTAGCTAGCTTACTTCTTATAATTATAGGTTATGATTACGAGTATACTTTTCTGCATAGGGTATACTATCGACTAGAATAGCTTATAAATATACTTTGTTGACTTAATAAGTTGAAAGGGTAACTGAAATAGTAAATTATGTATATCTATGTATAAACGGAGCTGGAGCATGACCCGATTTCTTGGGTTCGATGATCTCGGGTGGGCGTGTCATGAAACGACATCAATGAAAACAACGAATACCTATTAAAATATTTGCACTGGGTCTGAAATATACTGCAAAATTCTGATAGCTGGTATAATACTTAAAAAAATCTTTATACGTTTAGGTACTATAATACTCACTAACTATATATTTTTATACGACTGCCTGAAAAAAGGAGTATATTGTTTCCAGGGTTCATGTATGTATGTATGTATGTGAGTTTGTATATTCCACCATAACTTCTATACGCCTGAACCGATTTTGATAAATGAGGTATCGTTAGAATTCCTAGCTTATTCCGGGTGACACAGGCCACTAAAATTTAAAAAAAATTATGGGATGACCATGGTCCCGCATTAAAGACTAAAGTTGAAAAAAAAATCGAAAATAAGATTAATTATATAATCATCATCTATAAAATGATGAATAGATTCCAAAAATATATAACACTATAATTCAATATCCAGTGATAAACAAAAAAATATCATTTAATAAAAATATGAATAAGACTAGCTAGATTCATTTAGATTTTTAACTTTTTAGTTCGTTTTATGGCAGGGCAGTCGTGTTTTTTATTTTTTTTAATTATGACTTGTTTATTATGTATGTACGACGTACGTATTACACACTAAATCGATTAACTGTTTATATTATTATTAATCGATTATTTATAATCGAAAAACTACTTAAATAATAAAATATAATACAATTTCACATACAAAATAGGTACTAGTTGATACCCGCGACGTCGTTCGCTTGCAATAAGTATTTTAACTCCCATAAAAATGCCATAACTTTCCGGGATAAAAAGTACCTAGTCTATGCTACTCTCCATGTCCTCACCTATGCTCATGGAAAAAATCGGTCAAGTGCGAGTCAAACAAGCGCACAACGGGTTCCGTACCACCACATAATACTAGAAAGATGTCGTAACGTAATAAGCTGTGAAATAACTGGCTCACATAATAAATGGGGCTAAACTGCAAGGCCTGACAAACAATTCGACACCCTGTGAGTACGATACCCTAATTAATGATTTTCGGACTTTTTCCGTTTCCGTTTTCCTTTTTACGTGTGCTGCAAATTAATTATAATATTAATTAAATTTTTTTTTTTTTTTTACAGCACAAAATGTTATACCTACCTAGTAAAGATGTAATCCGATATTTTTACAAAAATGAAATTTAATTTATCGATTAATACCTGTACCTTTCTCTAAGACAGTGCCGAAATTTAACCCTTAGTTGTAGGTATGTACGGAAGGCCTAGCAGTCTACCGCGTTATCAGTAATTATGAGAAATCCACAAGACACTGCTCATAAGGAGACTTGAGATTTTTTTTTAACTCTAGTGAAAATGGTGATCTATAATGTAAAATATTTTTAGAAAGGAAAGTGTTTCCTTTTCTTTAAGCTGAGTAAGCAGGTATTGTTTTTTCTGTAACTTTTTTGGCAATGCTACATTGCAGATAGGTATAAGTGAAGGAATATGCTTACTGCTTCTAAATATATGAGTGCAGATATTAAGTACGAGAAGCCGAAAGATATTCGATCATTTGATGACCTTTGTCTTTGCCGTCCTTTATAAAAATGGAAAATATTAACCAGTTGACGACGGCTTAAACAGAAGACTGAATAAATTATGTTAATTACAAAATCAATATACCTAAACACTACACATTACATAGAATGTATAATAATGTCTGAGTAAGTACGTTCTGTACAAGTCAAGAAACTCTACAATCTACATATTGGAAGGCTTGAATAAAAAATGAGTTCGATACAATAACATAGTTAACACTTGTTTTACAGTGCGTTCAATTAATTCAATTTTTCCCATTTACATCAAAATGTCAAGATTAAAATAAATATAGGCAAGTTCCCATGTACATTCATATTTTATCGATAAAATATATGAAAATTAAAAATATCTGTATATTTAACTTATGATACATTCAGTATTTTATATCCTAATAATACTTATATTTATTTGAAATAAGTACACATTAGTCCCTGATAATTTCAATATATTTAATAAAATTTTAGACATCATATATGTATTAAAAGTTTGATTACAAAATAGACGCCATCCGATATCGTTTGAGATCAAAAGACGCCACATAAAACAATAGCGAAGCCGGTGACTGCGTAATATTTACAATTTACGCAGTCACTGGAAGAAAGGCGTCCTTGAGGAAGCGTCCTCCCTATACCAGAAACCGTTAGAACATAGCATCATGCCTAAAAATTTATAAATATACAAAGAAAACTTACCGTTTTTGAAATATAAGATAGTAGCGTGAAGTAGTTATCGATAACACTTATAATATAAACAAGAGTGGCATTTAAATGGCGTTGCAACACGAAATAGCGACTGAAAATGTCCGTACGGCAGCGCCTAGCCAGAGTAACTGAAACCGAGGGAGGTTCGGTGGGCGGAGGGCGTAGTGATGGGGAAAGTTTTAACGATAAGATACGCAAGTACTTGTGCTAATTAAGGGTTGCATTTTAATTTAAGTATGCACTTTCGTTCTGCGTTGGCTTCCTGCAATAAGTAGCTATATTTTCACGCGATTTTGCCCCAATAAAAACTATTTTTAGATTTTTCTAATAATTACTCCACAGCGGTGATAGATAGTCTAGTTATTTGAGTTTTATTTAAAGAACTAGCGAATTCCTGCGACTACGTCTGCGTAGTTTGAGGTTTTTTTTTGGTTCCCGCAGGACCTCTTTAATTTTCCGGGATAAAATGTAGCCTATGTGCTGTTCCAGACTATAATCTATCTCTGTGCCAAATTTCAGCCAGATACTTTCAGCCGTTGGGGCGTGATTGAGTAACAATCATCCATACATCCATACATCCATCGAAACTTTCGCATTTATAATATTATAGTAATAGTAATATAGTAATAGTAAATAGTAAATAGTAATAGTAATAGTAATAGTAATAGTAATAGTAATAGTAATAGTAGTAATTAATATGAAGTTTTAGTCCTAACGAGTCAAATCAGCTTGTTTTGCGAAAAATCATGATCAAGAAAGATGTAGAGCAAAACTTTTTCAGTAGGTATTATGTAAAGATTTAAAGAAATTAATCCTGTATAAAATAGTTATTCCTTAAGTTATTTAAGCCTATCTAGTCCAGGAAAGGCAAGGTGGTGGGAGAGTTGGTGCTACATAAAAGGCATCAACCATTCTCTTTTTCGAAAATCTATAAAACACTTTAAAAAAAAAATATCAATCATCGATAAAAGTAATCCTCACTTCTCTTACGAAAATATACCTATTCAAATAGGTACGCCTAAAAGAGCCGGCCGGCGTAGCACGTACGAAAACTGAATTGTGCAAACTACGGAACCCCGCTTTCAACACATCAGCCTTTGTTTCACCAGTACGTACTTACCTATCAACAATGGAGCAATATTTACATTCGTTTTAGCGGTCTTTTATTTCCATATAGACCTCCAGTTCAGCTGGTCCAGCGATGCAACTCAGTGCGTGATTAGGTAATCATGGAATAACCACAACCGCGATTTAATTTCTTTTCTTCACTCGATTTTCATGTTCAGAAGGTTAGGTAACTACGTGTCGTTTCTTTTTTCAAAACTTTAATGTTCCTTTTTTTAGCTGTACGAGGTTACAACTATATTATCAAATTGTAAGTATACCTACCTCTTAAAGCTGTTTTTAGATGGAAGGGTAAGGGATGTCTTGCTGCGGGACTTAAAAAATGGTTACTGCTATTTTAATTATTAAAATGCAATAAACTCTTAAATAAAATGCATCAACGTATAATTCTAAATTCTAATAATGCGGAAGTAGAAATTATCCATACTATAATATGCGAAATTGTGACTGTCTACCTAACCGTGTCATTGTGAAACCGATTTTGACGAAATTTAGTAGACGAGATAGGTTGCATCGCGGGAAAGGACTTCGGCTACTGTTATCCTGGAAAATCAAAGACGGCATCTTTTAACCTAAAATCACAAAGAAATGAAATTTGAACTTTTTACCTAGGTATAGGATTCTATCGCCTACGTAGGAGATTTTGGCGTACTACAAAGTTTTGTCTTTAGTTCAATCTACATTCAACGAACGTAGCCATTCCATTATAGGTATGTTTTCATTTCCTTGGAAAATTGTCTTCCATTGTTTTTACGTGTTTAACCAACTTATAGTACAGCCTAGATACGAATTCAACGATTTTTAATCTGATTTTATTGCTTCAAAATCGTGGTAAGACTTTTCGGGTTTAGATGTACCTATATAGGTACAATACAAGCACGGCGTAAAGGCTGGACAGCTTTTACATTTGTAGGTTCTAGGTACATAATACTAATAAGTACTGTTGTAATATATTCTGTAAGGAACTATACTATAATATATTGTGTCCAAGGAACTCTATGAGGCTTTCGGAAAATCATTCAGCTCCAGCGCCACAACGTGAAACTTAAGGATGGAGTAAAACGTACCTACCTACATAAAGTGTTTTATCGATTTCTTAAAACGCACTCAATTCCAGTTAAAAGTCATAGTTAGTAGACAAACCTCTGATCACTCGAGTAGAAAACCGTAATTACAGATTTATTTTTAAAGTGGCCGTTTCTTTAAAGCACATTTCTAAAAGAAGCCTGATAAAATGTACAGTTAATGAGCTTAGGTAGGCACTTGGTTAGGTAAGTACTTACTTTAAATAGAAATAATAAGAAAACCGGTTTTAGCATGAAACCGTTGAAACTTGCTATTACAATCACACAAGGGATCAGCGCAGTTATAAGAATCGCAAGAAAACTAAGAAAGAGAGAAAGAATCAATCACAAGAATGATGCATTGTTGAGATTAGCTGATCAGTGGTCACAGTGATAGTGAATTAAACACAAGTAGATATCACACACTGATCACAATAATAATTAATTAATCACAGAGGCCATTGCAGACTTGGAACATATTTGCATCACCAGAGGACCTTCTTATCAGCTGTAGGAACGCATTCTATATGGGTAGGTATCGGCGAAGGCCTAATTTTGCTCATCACTGGCGAAGGTAAAATACCTCATACATACTCGTACCTAATATAAATGCATAGCATTAAATCTGTCTTATACAAATAAAGTTAAATTTTCTCCTGCGTAAATATAATCCAAGACGTAAACTAGGTAATTAAATATCTCGGGTTTCATCTGTTTTTAAGTCTTTAATTTTTTATAAATTCCGTGGTTCCAAGAACATGTTTATTAGAACTAAATATGTACTAAATGTAATTTTAATGGGACTTTTGTTCGAGACGGGGACGTCTATTCTATCGTAGCCTGAAATTATACAACAAATAACACTGGAAAAAACTTACACGCAATTAAACTAACAGGGGCCATAGTGCCAACGCTTAAAGCCACGTCACATACCTTGATCTTCCTAAAATAAGGACTATAATTCTAAAACACGAAAGTCTACAATAAGTTGGCAGTATGGCCTCAGAGATGTCAATGTCATATTGTTTACAAACATTAGGAAAACTTTCAGCTGCGGTTTTTCATTAGAGGGAGAAGAACCATAATGCCCTATACGTGTGTCCCTCCCCAACAATCGATGTGACCTTGGCAGTGCTCCGGGACGGGAGTCTAGATATCTTCATAGGCACAGCACAGCACATAACCACAGTCTGAGGATATACGGAGATATAAGTTCTATCCTATCAGTCGTTCCGCGTTCGACGGAAGGGTCTGGACAGAGTAACACTGCGAGATGGAGGAAATTGGCAGAATTTTGAATAAAAATTCTTTCACTCTAATATCAAATTAGTATACAGTTTCCTACCTTTATATAGAGAAATGTCGTAACTGTTTCACGGTAGTCGGTAGCCGGGTCTGTCACTTACGCTGTGACAAAAGTAACTAACTCAGGCGGTCCTATGATTAGGTAACAACGGCAACTTAGAACTAGAGAACGCTTGTAACGTCTTGTTATACTGAATGAGGCGATAAGAGAATCTTCATGATCTCGAAGGGCAGACTTTGAGTCTGCCAATCCGCACTTGGGTAGCGTGGTGGGCTTTGGCCAAACCCTTCTCATTCTGAGAAAAGTCTACTACGGTCAGATTCGAGAATGTTTAAAGATCTCTCGATAGAATACATTCTCGTATCTCTGAGAGCAATATAGTTAGTTAGAATCTACTAACTGAAGCACGCGATGTCCGCATGGACTCCATAAAATTCCGAGATAAAAAGCAGCCTATTTCACTCAGTCCTCAACCCATGCAACAAATCACGTCGATCCGTTGCTCTGTAGCGGCGTGATTGAAGGACAAACCGACAAACAAACACATTTTCGCATTTATAATATTAGTATGACTAGTAAGATAGACCGTTCCGGGAATCTATTTCGAGCGTTGCATCGAGGGCGTTTAATTTAACGTGCAATTTCGCGAGCTTCCGCCCACGCTCTTATCTTTCAATCTTTAGGACTTAGGTACTCGGACGCATATTTATTTATATGGATATATAATAAATGGAAAAGGTGACTGACTGATTGACTGAACTGACCGACTCACAGACTCAGACAGCTCAGACCACAGGACGGATAGGGCTGAAATTTGGCCTATTTACACATAGCTTTTATGACGTAGGCTTACGCCAAGAAAGGATGTTTAAAATTTGTATGAAACCTCTATATTAACGTGAATGTAACTTAACGTGAGCTAAGCTGCGCGCAAAACGTAAAAATAAAAAAGTGTTATTCCAGACTATAATCTATCTCTGTGCCTTTCATTCCGGCGTGATTGAGTAACAGACATCCATCCATCCATTCACAATTTCGCATTTATAATATTAGTATAGAAGTATAGTTAACATAATATCTATAAGTTTTTTATTCAAACAGTAATTACCTATGTACTCGTACATATAACAGAAATGGTCTACGAACAATAATAGCCAAGCCTCTTAAATTCCGAACAACCGACAAAACAGCGCAATAGAAATGAACTTTTCTTGAGCAATATTTAACTTACCTAAAGTTTGAATTGAAAAAGTTTCACTGTAATTTACTTAGTGTTTTTTAGGGTTCCGTACTCAACAAGGAACCCTAGTTCCCATGCCCGTCCGTCCCTCCGTCCGTCCGCGGCTTAGAGACTCTTCTAGAAAGCTGTAATTTGGCATGTGTGACGTGACGCTGACAAAGTTGTAAAAAAGTGTGTGTGCCATATGCCATTCACACAGGGCAGAAGTACAACGTCAGAAAAGTAACCTACGAGAGAATGAGGTAAATATAACTTGTATTCTATCTCATTCTCTCGCAGGCTAAATCTATTTATGAATGTTTGTCTCTTTTTGGTGTCGCTTTTTCATTTCGTTGAATTTTCAAATCACAGTGATTCTAAAGAAGTTTCACTCCAAAAAATTTGATTTTTTTGTGTACCCTACACCTAAATTGGGTTTTTTTCTGTCTATCCCATGGTGTGGGGTATAGTCGGAGTTGGATAGGTCGTTCAAAAATATTGCGGATGTGGGAAAACCTATTTAACGTCCAGGGGTGTTTGGTGTAATAAGGTTCTCGGGATTTAAAAATTCTAGTTAATTAGATCCACGCGGCAGATTCACTGATTAAAAAGCCGCACACAACAATCTTGTTATCTTTACTAAAAGCGCTCAGTATGAGACAACTAACTAAGTCTAAAATCAAAAAATTCGTGTTTATTGAAGTGATTCTACATAAACATCTGTTTACTACTAGATGCGTGCTATAGGCCTCGTGGGCTATACCTATGCGTGTAATAGAGTCCTGTAAGCACTACGTTCAGGTTTTAGGGGGGAGGTAGGGGGAAGTCGATACCACCGCGCACGCGTACTATCTCTTACCGAATCAGATATCAAACGAGATGATACCCGATAGGCCTTTCACAAAGGCTCTGTTCTATAGAAATTGGGATCAATTCAAACTTATTGAACAATGTAGGTAGTTTAGAAAGATTTGGGGTGTTCCGATAATAATTTATGTCGTAACTCGTAAGCTTTTTGTCGTAAGCGCTGGAATTTACATAAAAGTATCTAATTTTAATCAGGTTATTGTTACTTCTTGACGACCTCCCTGGTCCAGTGTTGAGCGTTGTTGTCTTAACGTGGGAGATTCCGGGTTCGATTCCCGGCAGAGTCGATTTGGGAATTTATAAAGACCGTAATCCACGCGGTCGAAGGCTAGTACTTAATTAATAACATAATTAGGTAAATCGTTTTTGTCTTTCGTTGGTCTGTCCCGCTGCCTCCGCATGGATGTAATAACTAAGTACTTACCTATTATGCTTGCTGCCCCGTCACTATAACCGTAAAAATTCTCCACCACAGTGGAAGTGAAGGTTTTTTTTGTAAAAGTAAAACCTATAAAAGACAATATTCAAAATTCAAACATTAAAGCCATTAGTCCAGCCTTGATATTCCAAAACGGCTGAATTGCCAAGTTTATTGACAGCAACAGCTGGAATCGCGCCAGACAAGCCTTGTACTCCGTCCAATTCAGTTGTATAAGTCACCGTAAAATTGCAAAAACCGTCAGATTGCAATCGAAGGGTTTTTTACAAAAACAGCACAACTTTTTAGCAACAATTTTACAGGAAATAAAAAAAACGTTCTCCAATCTATGTTTTTCATTTAATAACTTAGAACTTTTGATTCATGTTAATGTATTGTATTGAATATGTAACAATTTTTATTATTTTTACCTACTGTTATGGAATAAAATGATAAAATGTAGTCTGTACTAGTGTTCTTTTTGTAAAAAAAATGCATTTATGTTATTTTTGTAAAAATAAAAATAAAAGTTTTGCAATACAACTTACAGTCCCAGTCACACTTTATATTTGAAAGAACTCATTCAGAATTTTCGCGGATTAGAAACTGTGTGTCTAGCAGCTGGAGAGGTAGATAACAAAGCTATCAAATACGCGTTCTGTTCATTCTTGCTATCGAGGTTATTGAAATTGGCAAGTATCATTTCACGATCTCTGGGTGACACTTTATTAAAACATTGGTAATGCTTGCATCTGAAACAATGTAATAAACTGAGTTAAGTCTACTATTTCCAGATACTAACGAAAAAAATAAATGCAAAATCGAATTAAACTGTCTAGTGTAACTTGTTCCATAGATCATATTGCCATCATAAAAAAAAACCCTTAAAATTGTTAGTTACGTTGTTTTTGTAAAAAACCCTTCAATTTAACAACGCTTTTTATCTCGTTAGATTGTAAACTGTCGACAGATTGTGAACCGTTCAATGTTCTGGGTGTAAATTTTTTGAAATATTCATTGTATTTACGTTTTCTTGTCTCTTTCTTGTAGGTTAAGTTTGGGTTCGACATAATTCAGGTAGGTTCTATCGGGTTAATATACCTAACAGATTACAATCTACCGAAAAATAATGCGTAAAATTGTAATCTTTCGACAATTTACAATCTCGCTAGATAGATTACAATCTAACGGTTTTCACAATCTTACGGTGGAATATACTACTTGCAAATAATGTTGTTTTCAGGACAGTAAATCATCGCGAGCCTAGATTGGTCTTCGCCATTAAATATTTTACTTTCCTACGCAGCCTAATTACGTAAATGGTTTATTTACTAAACCATTATTTTGGAAACAAATAGGTGGTTTATACCTACTAAGGTACGTACACTACAACAGTACTACTTACAGGCTTATAATATTGGATAAAAAACTATTGTTCAGCTAGCGTTGTAGTACCTGAAACTGCTCCGTAGGTCTAGTAACTCTAGTTGCAAGCTTCGGCTGCGGATCATTGAGGTCCTGGGTTCGAGCCAACACATTGCATGGTTTTGCGCCTGGTTTTTCTCTACTAGGGCCGTAAAATTGTAATAATATAATGTATTTAAAAAGTACAAAATGACGACGCGATGGTACGAAAGCCTTCGTAGTCCGACGCACACTTGGCTGATTTATTCACTCGTATCACGATTCATCGATCTGTAACAAACGTCTTAATCTCTGTACAAAACGCGGCTCTTACGCGTTTCAGAGAGGAATTGAGGAGCTACTTGTTTACTATTTTAGAGTAGGGAAAACGCCTAGGCAAGTTTTTTTCAGTAAAGAAATTCTCAGTGCCAGCCTAGTCGTTAAAGCCCGTCATTCGAGCAGCGTGGTGGGTCTAAGCTCTAATTCCCTTTCTCCTATGACAGTGGATGCCTGTGCCCAGCAGTGGAACGTTAATGGTTAGTAGTAGAATAGGCTCCAGGGGCAAGAGTAGTAGGAGTAGTAGTGTAGGTACCTAGGGGTAAGATCGCATTCGCAGTCAATCAAAAACAGTTAAAGTTATAGGTCAAAGTTTCCTCCTTGCGTCGTATTCCCCAATTACTGAGGGTCGTGACCCCTTCCACCAATAATTCTTCTATGAACAATGTCGCGCTTCTCTCAAGTTTCTCTTTAATCTTGGGTAAATTCAAACCTAAGCCTAACGGCGAATCGGTTTGACGAAGTTTAACAGTATGTGGCTAACAAGATGCAGCGTTGCCGGTGCATCGATCGAGCGACCTACTTGCAGGTCAAACGGCCTGCCTGTGCACCTTTCGACCCCGCCCGCCTCGGCCTATCAAGGCCCAAGGGCTGACAACATGTCTAAATAATCACTTCAAAGTAAACTAGATGATGCCCGGGAGTCGCGACTTCGTCCGCGTGGATTAAGGTTTTTTGAGTCCCGCGGGAACTCTGTAATTTTCCGTTATAAAAAGAAGCCTATGTCCTACCCCGGGACTATCTTATACCGAATTTCATCAAAATCGGTTTGAAAAACAGATGGGCCTCGAAAGCGTAGCAGACAGACAGACGGACTGACGGACACACTTTCGCATTTATAATATTAGTATGGAAGTATGGATGATAAATGATTTCTTTGTTTCACGTGGGACAACTTGTGCCACTTGTGACATATCAAGACTACCACCGGTTAGGAATGGTGATTCAACTGAGAAGAGTACAAGGAACTCAGCAGTTGCTCTTTTCACAAAAAGAAAAATGTAACACTACATTGTATGATACCGGCCCACTACTGAGAACCAATCTGCTCTCAAAACGACTGAATCGCTGAGACGAGTCGAATCGAACCGCATTAATTGTGGCGAATTAATGCGATTCGATTGAATCACATGAATTGCGTCGATTATAATCGAGTCGAACAAATTCGACTCGATTCGTCTTTACGGAACAAATTCGACTCGATTCGGCTTTACTCGGGCTTCAAGCCCAACAAGCATTAGAGATACGTAGTACGGACGGAGAGACATTTTTAAGACCTTTAGGGGGTCACCAAACCTATCAACGCGCAACCGGCTTGAGCCGGTCCGAAAAGCTTTAAGTACCTACTTATGTGAGCGGGACGAATGACGTTTTTAGCAATCTTAAAACCATATAAGTACATAAAGCTATTTTTGATCAGCTCAAGCCGGTTCCACGTCGGTAGATGTGGTGAGACCCTAAAGTTTATCTCCCAATCAAGCCACAGCCCAGCCTTTTGAGTAAGAACCTCTTCTAAAATTAATAAAAAATGACAATCAAGATCATTAAACTCATTATACAGTTAAGTCATTACGAACTTCTTTGGGTTACCAACACTAACATTGACCGCAGAGGTTCATTCACTAAGTTTTTTAGGCTTATGAGGTGTTGCGATGTCCGCGTCGAAATCTTCAAAGCATTTGAATACTTAAAATGTAGTTTTCACACTTCATTGCTACATAGGTAGGTACTTAGGTATAAACGCCCAGTGTTTCCCAGTAGCCAGATTTCTCGTTACACCAACCAGATATCTGGCCAACGAGAATTTTGGTTCCCACCAGTGGCTGTTTATCTTTGCTAAATGCAAAAGTTTGGATGGATGGATCGTGCATGTGTTTGTTACTCAAAAACGCCAGAACGGCTTAACGGATCTGGATGAAATTTGGCACAGAGATAGATTATAGCCTGAAATAATACATAGGCTACTTTTATTTTAGGAAAATTAAAGAGTTCAAGTTTTAGCTATTAGTTAGTTTTTAATGATTTCATATTGCATAGTCTTGAGGTAGACGAGATTCACTCATAAACTTCGTGTGACTACATTTAATGCTATCGTGAAATATTTCAGTATCATCAATGTGTGTGTAAAATGGGAAACTATTTTGATGGAACAAAAAAAGTTTAGTTTTATAAAATTCTCAAACATTATGTTTTCGTCAAAGGAAGTCGAATAAAAAACGTTCAGGTATACTAAACTTATTTATTGTTATCATCATACCTAATGATAATCGAGCAAAATATAGAATGTCCTTACTTAGGTAGACATAAGATGATTTTACGTATAAAACAATATTATACTTTCCTATATACCTATAGCACTTCTTAGAAATAACTATAAAATAAATAATATACAGTTGTTAAAATAGTACCTACTTATTCACACTAGGGTCTAACCAAGCCTAAACTACCCCATTGACGCTTTCGTTCTGTAGTATGTATGAGTTACCTAGTATGAGTTTTTTTACCTATTCGATTACGTCTAACTTTTCTTTTCTCCAACACAATTTAGCCCTTGACTGCGATCTCATCTGATGGTATGTGATGTGGTCTAAGATGGTAGCGGGCTTATCTGTTAGGGGTACAGCAGTTATATTAAACCCATACCCCTAATCGATTTCTAACACGTCAATGTACCGGAACGCTAAATCCCTTGGCGGTATGTTTTGTCAGTAACTAGCCACGATATAAATTTCCAAATTGACCCTGCCGGGAAACGAGCCCAGGACCTCCCGCGATAAGATCACAGCTCTCACACTTGCGCGACTATTTTTTTAACATTTAAACTATACGTTACGTATACGTTTTTTTTAGTTATAATCTCCCACTAGGCCGAGAGAACTAATGTTTTTAGCTTGTCTTATGCTAGTTTCATACAAAATTTGTTGCGAATTACAATTACAACTTACCTAAAAATACGTTGAATAAAATTAATTATTATAATTTTTCTATGTACATTTACCATACTTTTTCTATGTACAACTTAATTTAATAAATATAATTAAAGTACCGCAGGATACATATATTTAACTATAGTCCGTTTACATGCGCCAATGTTATACACACTGCCCAACTTAAACTATAAATTGACAATTCTTAACGTATTCTTTTCGCAGACAGGAAAGGGATACTAATTACCAATATTATTACCACTTTATAAGTGACGCTGAGGTATTTGGTAGACATCTTATTTTTGAATGGCGTAATACTATTTCAGCCAATAATTCCGCTATTGGTTGTTGCCTACGTGCCATGTCTGGAGTCCAATCCACAATAGTTATATACCACAAGTCGTTGTTGTTCTTGTGTTTAAAATCTTCAATCTTCACGTACGTGAAGCGATAAGCCCCCCGATTGTCTAAAAGTTGCCGATCAAATCATCAAAGTTCGGCGTCAAAGTAAATATACATAGCTCAATTTCGTGTATCCATTCTCATACGTTTATGGTACCGTACATACCTAAACTTATAAGAATGGATACACGAAATTAAGCTCTAATTCAATGCTGTTATGGTTTATTTTACTTTGACGCCGAACTTTGACGATTGGATCGGCAATTCTTACTTAATCGCACCTCTGGTCTGTATTTCATTGGTGTTCACATTCGGTCTTACAGGCCTATTACACTGTACTTTTCACAGGGACCCTTACTCTTGAATCTGTGTAGTGTAATAAATGTAGGGAAAAGGGTCCCTAAATTGGTCCTTATTGCTGTATAATAAGCGACGCTCTAACTAACGGCCACGCCCACCCTTACCTGCCACATGGCCCTGTAAAAAGTGCAGTGTAATAGGCCTATTAGTCAGCGTTAGGTTGCTTTTCTGCGCAAACTAATTTTTCCGATACTTCTTATAAAACCAGTAGTACTGTACCAATATAAAACCAGTGTAGATTCACTTGACGATTCAAAAGCACTCGTAAAAGTTAATTTGAATAAAAAAACCTTTGAATTTTGAACTTTGAATACACATAGACCAGCCACTTTAGTTCACGTGAATTGTATTTGGCACCACGAACTTTAGGGGCTTTTTAAAGAACCAAATGTAGTCAAAACCATTTAAGAATGCTATGGGCAGGAACGCTTGGAAACAAGAGCCCAGAAAAGGTTGATTCTCCTTAAGGCGCGTTTATTTTACGTCAGTTTGGCCGTAAATTTAATTGTAATTCGGTTAAATGTATTCGATCGCAGTCCGACGTTTACAGTGACCGACTAAAAGTTGTTATGGTTGACCGTATTCGTCTACCGACTTGCGGATACTTGCTGTTGGGCGAAATCTCAAAATGCAAATGGTTTTTACAAGTGCTTTTGAATCGTCAAGTGAATCTACCACACGATTTCTGACCTGATGATTGCTCATTACCTAAAATTTGTTCTAATTGTTAGTGCTCATATTATGTTGTATGTTTATAGAGGTGAGTTAACCTGAACAACATTCTACCTTAATGATGTTAGCAATAAGTTACCCTAACTATTGTATAACTTTTTGTAATTTTTCATGCCATAATAAAGACATTTAATTCATCAAATCAATCATTCACCGACTTAATGTAAACAGGCCAATACGGTTAACGAATCCGGTTTATCTGAATGCGGCCGACGCAATCAGTCAGCGACCTAATGTAAAAGGGCCATTAGACTGTGATAAAGGTCCACCGGAAACGTTTTTTCTGTACCGCTAATAGCGATGTCTGGTGGGGTACATATTCGGGTTCTGCACGTTTGGGTTGGCCTGTTGCACTGGGTAACCTTGTGTTATGCTACCCGGCTTTGCGGACTGGAAATAAGTAATATTAGTTCATGAGAACATTTTTTGAAATGAAATGAGCAAAGCGAAGAATGGAACAAGCCAAGATCGATTCAATTCTTGCCACCGAGCGTTTAAAATACTGTCACATAAAATAGCACGTAAAAAAGTGTGATTCATTCCAACCCTTGGGCACCAAGTATCAGGAAACAGATATGTACGTGGATGAGGCGATTGAAATTTAGTTGAGTATTGTGTCATAAAGCAAGCGGACGTAAAGTGCAAAGAACATTGTTCCGTTCCCATACAAAGTTCGCCTAAGAACCAACCGTCATAAAACATTGATTACTGGGTTCAAATTAATACCTTTTTATACTTGAGAGCAGATTAAAACTACGGACACTTACTAAAAATTACTTATTACCAAAAATATTTTCAATTTTGAGGTTATTTCACCTTTCACGATCAATCTGTTTGAACAAATAAATATCATCTTTATCCATTTGTAATGGAGCTGTAAACAGTATGTAGATAAGACAAGATTCGCCGTAGTTCATCAAAAACATTACAGATGGCGTTATTGATAAGGATGCAGGTATCGTCATAGTTCATCGAGAACTTCACAGATGGCGTAAAAAATATTAAATTATTGTACTTTTAATAGATGGCGTTGCGAGATTCAAAATACTAGCATACTTAGCACTTTAAGCAGCTTTTATCTTGTTTCTTACGATACGGATCTAGCGCTCAAGCGGTGGTATTGTATATTATTTTAACCTGTAAGTTATTGATCTGTGGTTAATAATCCAGAGACGGAAACGTATAGTAATCAATTTAATACCCATTTATTTCTTTTTTAATCAATTTGAAGTGTCCGTTATATTCTAATATTTGGAATAAAGGCTATAAAATAAGCTAAGAATAACTGTATATTTCAAACGTATGTTGATTCTTAGGCGAATTTGGTCAATGTCTTTTGTATGATATCTATCTATACTTATATAAATGCGAAAGTTTGGATGGATGTATGTTACTCAATCACGCCCCAACGGCTGAATGGATCTGGTTGAAAATTGGCACAGAGATAGATCATAGTCTGGAATAGTACATAGGCTACTTTTTAAATTAAGGAGTTCCCGTGGGAACCAAAAAAACCTCGATCCACGTAGACGAAGTCACGGGAATTAGCTAGTAATCTATATAAAAGCCGCGTCCACGAGAGCTATATTTTGTGGGGAAACATTTTCGGCGTAGCGGCGGCTGAATGTACCTCGTACGTACTCCGCTGCTCACTGACGGGTGATGCGCTTCGCTGAGTGTGATTGATACTCGCGGAGTCGCGGTGAGGAGCTAGTGTTGTGTGTACCTGTATGTTGGAGTGTTGCGGCGCGGGCGCAGACGGGTGTATGGACAGATGTCTGCTGGAGGGCGGCGGCTGAGCGTACACCACTCCGCTGCTCACTGACGGGTGATGCGCCTCGCTGAGTGTGATTGATACTCGCGGAGTCGCGGTGAGGAGCTAGTGTTGTGTGTACCTGTATGTTGGAGTGTTGCGGCGCGGGCGCGGACGGGTGTATGGACAGATGTCTGCTGGAGGGCGGCTGCTGAGCGTACACCACTCCGCTGCTCACTGACGGGTGATGCGCCTCGCTCAGCCCGATTAACACTTGAGGCTGATAATCACAATCTCGGTTTACTTATAGAGCTCACGTATTTAAGTTAACAGAAAACCTAATATTAACAGCTAAGGGCCAATTTTTCAATCGTCAGATAAAGTTTATCGGAGGAATAAATTTGACGCTTTGACGGATTTTCAATACAAAACCTGTCAAAGCGTCAAATTTATTCCTCCGATAAACTTTATCTGACGATTGAAAAATTAGCCCTAAGTTGAATAAAATGAACAAAAAAAATTGACTGCCGATAGAAGTCAAAACGAATATTTAAAATATTTATTTTGTATTTAAAATAAACCTTAAAACTAAGGCATTTAAGTTTAATTACGAATGTAGTATATTTATATTTAGGACCTTTTGTCTTCGTAACAACGCGGTGATTGTGTCGGTGTCGGTGACGCGAAACTACAAGTTTACCCCCTACCAAAAAGTGCTCAACGCGGCTAAAGAAGTTTTCATTTCAAAAACAGCGAAGTAGAAAAAAAATTGTACCGAAAAAATATATATTGAACTCGCTATGCTCTTGCTATTCACGAATGCGCGTGTTGCGTTAAAGTCCTATCTGTATACATTTGTTTACGCAAATTTGTGCAAATGTTTGCGGGCACGCACACTTACGCAATGTGCATAACTACAAGTAGACACGCGCTCGTGAATACCAAGAACTATACCAAAAATTGTCGTGATTTTTATTAAATGGCTAGCATTTGGCTGCAATATGGTGCCTAAGGCCTAAGGAGTTACACCTAACGATCCTTTAATACCCTCAGAGTTCAGTATAACAATGCCCTCCGCAGTTTATTAAAAATGCCGAGGTATTGCAGCGCGTCGATATGTTCGCCGACGCTGGTGTACCTGATTTCTATGCGATCATACGGCACAGAATTGGGTATTTGACAACAATTCAAATAAATTACTTTTTAATGATTATTAAAAAGAGGATCTCTTAAAAGTCGTAATATCCGCGTCCCCTGTTAGTTTTATGTTGAATAACTATTTTAAACTATCGATTAAAGTTAGAAAGTGCGTTGAACTTTGATAACGTCACTATGCAATATTTCATACAAAATCCCATACTAAGCACCCGTTTTGACGTTTGAAAAAAAATTGCCGATTTGACTAGTTGTCAAATACCCCATTGCGGGTTTCTGGGAAACTGTTCGCAATTCTAAAAATTTTATGATTAGTATCGTCGCTCAGGCATCCCCTGACAACTTGTTTTTTAAACACTGGCTGAAAGGGCACCAGACTCAGAATACCAAGTGACATAATACTATACCATAAGGTATTAAGTATTATAATGTAGTTCTAGTTGTAGCTCTAATTTTAATTTTCTACATCTTTGTTATTATCTTTTAATTTTAATTCTTTAATATGGGTCCCTGCCTGACATAAAACGATTTTATTTATTTATTTAAGGTGGTGCGCGCTTGCCTTAAGAAGAAAATTACCTGCGTTTCCTTTTTCGGCTCCGGCTGCGAGTCCCTCTTCAGCATATTATCCAAGTACATATGCTGTTGTTGGGACGGCGCATACAATAGCCCCGTGTGGTGCGGCTGATGCAACGTGTGCGGCGTGTGCGGCGTGTGTGGCGTGTGCGCGTGCTGCGTGTGTCCGTGTTGCGCGTACAGTAACGGCGGCGGGCGTTCCGTTACGACAACCCCTGACGTGGGCATCGCATAGTACGCGCCCGATTGCACCCCAGAACCGCTCACGCCGGATGCATATTGGGAGGATTCTGTTAATATATATTTCGCATTAGGCGCAGGATATACACGGGGGCACTTGTTGCGCGTACAGTAACGGCGGCGGGCGTTCCGTTACGACAACCCCTGACGTGGGCATCGCATAGTACGCGCCCGATTGCACCCCGGAACCGCTCACGCCGGATGCGTATTGGGAGGATTCTGTTAATATATATTTCGCATTAGGCGCGGGATATACACGGGGGCCCGTGTTGCGCGTACAGTAACGGCGGCGGGCGTTCCGTAACGACAACCCCTGACGTGGGCATCGCATAGTACGCGCCCGATTGCACCCCAGAACCGCTCACGCCGGATGCGTATTGGGAGGATTCTGTTAATATTCATTTCGCATTAGGCGCGGGATATACACGGGGGCACTTGTTGCGCGTACAGTAACGGCGGCGGGCGTTCCGTAACGACAACTGACGTGGGCATCGCATAGTACGCGCCCGATTGCACCCCAGAACCGCTCACGCCGGATGCGTATTGGGAGGATTCTGTTAATTGACGTGGGCATCGCATAGTACGCGCCCGATTGCACCCCAGAACCGCTCACGCCGGATGCGTATTGGGAGGATTCTGTTAATATATATTTCGCATTAGGCGCGGGATATACACGGGGGCACTTGTTGCGCGTACAGTAACGGCGGCGGGCGTTCCGTAACGACAACTGACGTGGGCATCGCATAGTACGCGCCCGATTGCACCCCAGAACCGCTCACGCCGGATGCGTATTGGGAGGATTCTGTTAATATATATTTCGCATTAGGCGCGGGATATACAGGGGGGCACTTGTTGCGCGTACAGTAACGGCGGCGGGCGTTCCGTAACGACAACTGACGTGGGCATCGCATAGTACGCGCCCGATTGCACCCCAGAACCGCTCACGCCGGATGCATATTGGGAGGATTCTGTTAATATATATTTCGCATTAGGCGCGGGATATACACGGGGGCACTTGTTGTGCGTACAGTAACGGCGGCGGGCGTTCCGTAACGACAACTGACGCGGGCATCGCATAGTACGCGCCCGATTGCACCCCAGAACCGCTCACGCCGGATGCGTATTGGGAGGATTCTGTTAATATATATGTATTTCGCATTAGGCGCGGGATATACACGGAGGGCCCGTGTTGCGCGTACAGTAACGGCGGCGGGCGTTCCGTAACGACAACCCCTGACGTGAGCATCGGGTAGTATGCGCCCGATTGCACCCCAGAACCGCTCACGTCGGATGCGTATTGGGAGGATTCTGTTAATATTTATTTCGCATTAGGAGCGGGATATACACGGAGGGGAGGTGGAGGCACGACGGCGGTTGTATCATATTTACAAGTCATAATAGGCATGATGACAGTAACCAAGAATCAATGAAATTATGAATTTATCTAATGAAATAGGATTGATGGATTATAAAAAACGTATTTATTTTTCTATTTCACGTGAGATTGCTATTTATTTTGATAAAATAAAACTATAAAATACAGCAATCCGCCATAATGGATTAAACACCGAGAAGCGAATGACGTCACAATTGTTTGATTTCGAGCTTCGACAATCGCACTATTGTTTACTGCACACTGCACAGAGCACATCGGTAAAAACAATAGTGACGTCACAAACGGCGCCATGACACTGGCGAGCGTTTTGGCGCGAATTTTAAAATTTAAATTTCAAATGCCAATTTTATCTACCAAAATCTTATTTTTCTGCTGAAATAATATATTTTTTCGAAATAGTAGATACTTCCGAACACAATGTGACCATTTTTCAAAATCAGTCATCATGCCTATTAAAAAAAAAATACGACTGCCCTGCCAAAAAACGAACTAAAAAGTAAAAAATCTAAATTAATCTAGTTAAATTAGAATCTTATTCACATATTTATTAAATGATATTTTTTGTGAATCACTGGATATTGAACTGTAGTGTTATATATTTTTGGAATCTACTCATAATTTTCTAGATGATAATAATTATATACCTAGTTAATCTTATTTTCGAATTATTTTTTTCAACTTTAGTCTTTAATGCGGAACATGGTCACCCCATAATTTTTTTTTAATTTTACTAGCCTATGTCACCCGGAATAAGCTAGGGATTCTAAAGATACCTCATTTATCAAAATCGGTTCAGGCGTATAGAAGTTATGGTGGAATATACAAACTCACATACATACATACAAACATACATACATGCATGAACCCTTAAACAATATACTCCTTTTTTCAGGCAGTCGTATAAAAATAAATAAATAATCCTTTAATAGCCAAAAAAAATTACAAGTCAAAATGAAAACATATTATTACATGGAGTACCACAGCTCTCATGGAACCGAGGTGCCAAAATTTACAAACAAAATGTATTAAAGCGCATATTCAAAGCGGCGTCCAAGAAACGAGGCGCGGACGCCGCTTTCATACTTCTAAGGCCATACCTCCGCCGCGCCTCTCGTCCCGCCTTATAGGCCTATTTATTTTATTAATTTTTTATTTTTATTTATTTTATTTAATGCCTTTAAAAAAATATCAAAAATTACACCACAATTTTGCAGACCAAAGCACTAGACTAAAAACACAGGCTGGCGTTTGTAAAGTGCAGCCCAAATATACCGTAGTCTGCGTTAGGGCTGACAAAAAGATCGACGAAGTTATATCACTAAAGTTCACAAAATGTAGCATGATAATTTACTTACTATTACACTGCACTTTTCACAGGGACCCTGACATTTGAAACAGTGTAGTGTAATAATATTTAGGAAGAAAGGGTCCCTAAATTGGACCTTATTGCTTTGTAATAAGGGACGCTCTATTTAGCGGCAACGCCCACCCTTACCACAGGTCCCTGTAAAAAGTGCAGTGTAATAGGCCTATTAGTCGCCTTTGCGTATGACATTTTTCTCGCGCAATTAATAAAAGTAAACTTTGTTAAGGGGCCCTATGGTAAGGGTGGGCGTTGCCGCTAAATAGAGCATCCCTTATTACAAAGCAATAAGGACCAATTTAGGGACCCTTACTCCCCTATATATTATTACATTACACTGATTCATTTGTTAGGGTCCCTGTAAAAAGTGCAGTGTAATAGGCCTATTAGTCGCCTTTGCGTATGACAATTTTCTCGCGCAATTAAAAAAAGTAAACTTTGTTGTTAAACTTTTAGGCAAAATATACTGCGACTGATTGTGTGCGAGAAAATGATGAAAAAAGAGTATATCTACTGTTCGGAGAAATATTCCGTCTTTAAACGAATCAGGATCACAATTCAGAATCCTGTCCCATATCCATTAATTTCGATTCTCATCTTATGGAATAGGAATTAGGATCCAGAAAGTTAGGTTAGTTTACTTCAAAATCCGATATAAGACCTAAATTAATAGTTGATAATAGTTGACGTCCACAAAAAAGAAAAAAAGATCATGTAGATGTTCTGTATCAAACGCCTTTATTGTGCAGGCTATAAACTCCAAATAATTTAAACGTAAGGTAATTAATACTTACGCTCAGACACTCGATTCGAGTATCCTCCTTCTTTGTGGTAGCAGAAAAAAGTATTCCAATATGTTAATTATTAATTCATTAGTTTTATTTTGTTAAAATTATCATGTAAGGTTGCGCCAAACTCCAAGCAAGTTCTAAGTTAGTTTTCACTGCATATGAAGGAATGCAAACACCGCCAGCTGTAACTACAATAAGGCTTTGCGCACGCGCATTTTTTTTATAATTTTAGATAACAATTGTTTAAACAACGAAACAAAAGCCGCAGTTGCCCAGCGATGGGATATGATCATTATTATATTTCCAAAATGCCCCAATCACAGCACTCAACAATAATTCGCCAGGGAAATCCATAAACCTAATAGGCGAGGCGTTGTACTACGTTAGCGACAATCACGACTCGATGCGACAATATCAAACAGTAGCTGACCCTTCACGTGTCGTACGTTGTCACATAGACAGGTTTGTCATTTTCTATGGCGTCGTATCGTATCGCGTCGCTTCTGTCGCTCACCTAAGACAACGGGTAAATAATGTCACAAAAGCGTCGTGCTACTTGGCTCGAGTTCAGGGCAAACAGGGAGTTTTGCACAACCTTTGCGATAAAAAATGTTTAAAATGAGTTTTTGTTAATAAGGTTAGATCCCAAACAACAATTCTTGAGGAAGAAAACAAACACAGATACATAGGAAAGGAAAGTTACAAAGTAAAAAGTTACCATATACCTATTATGCTAAGGGGAAACAGAAAATTAATGTTTGTAAGAAGTTACACGAACAAAACAACCCCACAAGCAAAACGACACAAAATGTAACGTAACGACTAGTTTAGTAACTATTTTTTAGCTAAACTATCATGATTATTAATGAGTTATGACACACTAAATAGGGATGTTTCCTATGACAAGAAATAATCATGAAAAGAATATTTTATAGTGAATTGGGTCTCCCAAAAGACTTAAAACTAATGTCATCTGTTAGTTTTAAGTTGGATCACTATATAAAACTATTGATTTAATTAAAAACGCACGTCACATGTCTGTGACAATTCAGTATTTCATCAAACTCCCTTACTCCTTAAAATATAATTCTTCTCTATCTTTCTAAGCTGCAGTCAAATTAAACAGCTGGCAAACTTATGCAACAAATGTTTGTTTCTCTTTCTTTTTCAGCTATAGTACTAATAATTTGACATTCTAATCAAGCTATATTTTATCTTATGGACAGTGCAAGATTTGACGTTTGATTAAGAGTTGCAGATGTGATTAGTTGGCAACATCCCATGGTGCTATTCGACGGACGATTCACACAAATGTTATTAGATGAAGTATGGTAGCTGGAACAAGTGAAAGGGATGGGTTTGCGTGCACGACAAGCGACAGTGATCCTACGCGTATGGGAATAAAACTCACTGTTCCAAAGCACTGCGCGCGCCATTTGGCGGCCCATTCGACCATCCTCTACCTCTGCAAAAGATATAGTGTACTGTAGCATCTAACAGCACGTTCACACATCGACGTTTTCTGAATCGCCATTGATAACCAATGAATTGGAGTATATTTACGTCACGAATCGTCAAAATTACGAGTAGATTTACCCTCGTGTTATTATTATCAGTAAAACTTAATTAATAAGTTTATGAACTTGTTAAGTCTTTAAGTTCACTTTATAAACCTTTATAACGTCGCATTATCCCCCAATTTAATCCATGTGAATCCAGAATTGGTTAGAAAGATCTCTCGGAAAATCGGAAAATATCTCAGAACAGATTCTGGGATGCCAATGTTTATCTACACTCTTCCGAATAAAAGCTGTATCTGTACCAAATTTCGGCATTAAATTATAAGGTTGGCAGAGCAAAATTGCCTCGGAGAGCACGTTAAGCCGTCGGTCCCGGTTATTATTACTAACATGATAATAGTCGTTAAAGTCGCCTACCCCCATTCGAGCAGCGAGGTGGGTCTAATCTCTAATTCCCTCTCTCCTATGAGAGTGGAGGCCTGTGCCCAGCAGTGAGACGTTAATGGGATGTAGTGGTGGTTAGAGTAAAAGTAACAGACATTATAGACAGATACACTTTCGCATTAATAAAGTAACAGACATTATAGACAGATACACTTTCGCATTTATAATACTAAACTCGCCGGCATATTTAGCGGAACATAAAAAAAAGGTCCATAATAAAAAAAATATGGTTTTATTTTAAAATCTACTTACTACACTTCTTTTGTTATTTAAAGTTTCATTTTTTTTACTTAAAATGAGATCACATTAAGAACAGATTTTGCGAGTAAAGGCTATTTGTGGAAAATGGTACATTTTTGAACTTTTCATGTAACCGGGAAAAGTGAAATTTAATATTAAAATAACAATTATTTAAATTAGAAAAATGGTGATTAAAATCGCGTATTTCCTCCACGTGCTCTTGTTAAAGTTTATACCCGTCTAGGCATACTGAGAATGATGTTATGGATGGTCTCCTGGGATAGTCTCCGCCATTCCTCAACTACGGCGATTCGCAGTTCTCCCACGTTGGCAGGAGCTGGAATTCTGGACTTAACTTTTCTTTTCAGCAAGTCCCAAACGTGCTCTATTGGGTACATATCCGGTGATCTCGCCGGCCACTCCATAACAGTGATATTCATATCATTAAGATAAGCTTGAGTTACCCGAGCGGTATGCGGCCGAGCATTATCCTGCATAAAAACAAAATCTTCACCGATATATGGGGCAAACGGTACGACATTTTCTTCTAAAACTTCTCTGATATAGCGGTCTGCAGTTAGACTCCCTCTGTCAATCAATACCAAGTCTGTGCGAACTCCCAAACAAATGCCCGCCCAAACCATTATTGATCCACCACCGTATGCAACTGTAGTTTCAAAATTTGTCCGAATGTATCGTTCTCCTTTGCGTCTGTATATTCTTTGCCTGCCGTCAATTTGATTTAAGAGAATTCTGCACTCATCACTAAACAATACCTTACTCCATTGGTCCGCGTTCCAAAGTCGATGTTCCTGAGCAAAAGTTAACCTGTTTCTACGATGATTTACCTCGAGCCTTGGAGCCTTGGCGGGCACAAATGAACCCAAACCAGCTTCTTCGAGCCTTCTTCGTTCCGTACGCTCACTTACGGTTACACCCCGCACTGCTTCTAACTCATGTCGGGCTTGGACGGCCGTCAAACGGGGGTTCCTACGTACACGAAGCCGAATGAAACGATCATCCCTACTCGAAGTGCGTCTTTTTCTGCCTTGTCCTGCTCTTCTCACATAAGTACCGGTCTCCCTGAACCGTTGGATACTGCGATGGATCGTTGAAACTGGTCGACGAAGATCTCTGGATATCACTCTGTAGGTTTGACCATTCGAGTGCCCTGGTAACCTCCGTTGGGGCTAAGTCAGGCATAATTCAGTCATCAACTCCAGAAAGATACGCGATTAAAAAAAACTAACAAAAAACAGTATTTCAATGAAATTTTAAATCAAACTCAGAAGGAAGAAATACTCGAAGTTCGCTCCAGATAAGGTGTATTTGAATAAAATTAAAACAATTGCATAAAATGTGATGTTCAGTTGTTTTCTTAATTTGAAAATATTTCTTTTTAAATTAAATTACGTATAAACCAGCCAGCAACCTTATATGATACGGATATCAAACCTTTTTTTAATGTTCCGCTAAATATGCCGGCGAGTTTAGTATCTACTTCTAACATCTATCATAATTTTACTTAAAATTGCATAAGCTAGCAGTAATAAAGCGGTACACGTAACTCACTGTGGTCAGAGTACACACTATGGTGTTTCATGGGTTGTTGGTGTAACCGGTGTGTGTACAGAGCGTATGTGGGCGATGGGCTTCGGGGACGTTTCACACTTGCTTGCATGGGCCGAACCATGCTCTGCTGTTGCGACACAAACATGTAGTTCGAGTGCTTGTTCTTGAACAAAGAGAGAAAAAAATATTAGTTTTTATTGTTTATGTTTATCGAATCAAATAAATATTATAAATATGCGAAAGTTTGGATGGATGTATGGATGGACGTTTGTTACTTAATCACGCCTAAAAAAAGGTTATTGTTTATTGTTTATGTTTATCGAATCAAATAAATGTTATAAATATGCGAAAGTTTGGATGGTGGGATGTATGGATGTATGGATGGATGTTTGTTTCTTAATCACGCCCGAACGGCTCTGGATGAAATTTGGCACAGAGATAGATTATAGTCTGGAGTAACTCCGTGGCGCAGTGTGTAGCGCTGTTGTCTTAACGTGCGGAGGTCCCGGGTTCGATCCCCGGCGGGGTCAATTTGGGCATTTATAATTTCTGAATTTTCCCTGGTCTGGCCTGGTAGAAGGCTTTGGCTGTGGCTAGTTACCACCCTACCGACAAACACGTGCCGCTAAGCGATTTAGCGTTCCGGTACGATGCCGTGTAGAAACTGAATAGGGGTGTGGGTTTAATATAAACTGCCATGCCCCTAACAGGTTAGACCGCTACCCTCTTAGACTGCGTCATCACTTACCATCAGGTGAGATCGCAGTCAAGGGCTAACTTGTAGTGGATAGAAAAAAGAAATATAAATATGCGAAAGTTTGGATGGATGGATGTTTGGATGTATGGATGGATGTTTGTTACTCAATCACGCCCGAACGGCTGAACGGATCTGGATAAAATTTGGCACAGAGATAGATTATAGTCTGAAGTAACACATAGGCTATTTTATATCCCGGAAAGTTAAAGAGATCCTGCGTGAACCAAAAAACGTAAATCCACGCGGACGTAGTCGCGGACGTTTAATATGTTCAGAAACTTAAATACAACACTTGAATCCGATATAAACCAAAAATCCAATACTCCACAAACCAAAAGGCTTTCAGCATTGTATGTTTGAGAAAAGTGAAAAAATTTGTTAGTTTTCATAGTTTCTGCTCGCATGCGGAAACCCCGAATAACATATCCCTTATTTTAACTCATGAAACAGGAACAAATCACAATTTCTGTGGATAAAACTTAGTTTTAATAATGCTATATCTGCAATCAGTCATAACTCATAATTGATTATGGACTATAAACAGATTTTTCGAGAGGGTTGGGTTAGTTATCGAGAAACTCTTCTTATGTTTTTTCACTCTGCTGTAGTGGGTAAGTGACACTGCCAGACTATTACATGAACTTGAAACCTGCTCTTATGTTGCATCAAAAAAAACTTGAAAATGACAGACTTTTTTTTAACAATCAAACAATCATTCGTGGGATTTCCATTAATCCTATCTTAGTGGGTGCCTAATTTATCTATATCTATGTTATATTATATATTTAAGGAACCTACTTCCAAAACTTCAAGTTTCCATACCCAGCAGCTTTTAGAACAAGTAATTTTTTAAATATTACCTTAAAAAGTTTACCTTATTCATCCCATGTGAGGTGAGGGGCGGAGGCCTGCCCTGATTGGGCGGAGGTTCGCCTTGGCCGGTCGATGAGGGCATTGGGAACATCGGCATGGGTAAATTGCCCATTGGCATCTTCATTGGTTGCATTTCACTGTACAAAAAAGTGACAAATATATTGCATACCATTTGCAAAGGATTTGTTCAAATGGATTTTTATTTTTATTAAATCTTGTGGGAAGCAGCAGGGGTTTTCTTTGAGCGGGGGTACGGTCTTTGAGCCCTGGCCTCCTTACCTGTGTGGGCCGAGGGGTAAGGACATTGACCAAATTCGCCTAAGAATCAACACACGTTTGAAATATACAGTAATTCTTAACTTAATTTATAGTCTTTATTCCAAATATCAGAATTCAACGGACACTTCAAATTTATTAAAAAATAAGTAAATGGGTATTGAATTTATTACTATACGTTTCCGTCTCTGGATTATTAACCACAGACCAATAACTTAAGTTTTAAATAATATACAATACCACCGCTTGAGCGCTAGATCTGTATCGTAAGAAACAAGATAAAAGCTGCTTAAAGTGCTAAGTGTGCTAGTATTCTGAATCTCGCAACGCCATCTATTGAAAGTACAATAATTTAATATTTTTAACGCCATCTGTAATGTTTTTGATGAACTACGGCGAATCTTGTCTTATCTACATACTGTTTAAAGCTCTATTATGGATAGAGATGATATTTATTTGTTCAAGTAGATTGATCGTGAATGCTGAAGTAGACTCAAAATTGAAAATATTTTTGGTAATAAGTAATTTTCTTGCAAGTGTCCGTAGTTTTAATCTGCTCTCAAGTATAAAAAGGTATTAATTTGAACCCAGTAATCAATGTTTTATGACGGTTGGTTCTTAGGCGAACTTTGTATGGGGACGAAACAATGTCCTTTGTACCCTGGTGATTGTCTGTCTTGTGGGAACTTAAGATTTTGCAGTCTCCACACGATATGAGATGGCGCTACACATATGATACAAAGGAAACTCCAAATATGAACCATATTAAGAGTTATAGAATCTGAATTTGTGCAGTTTTCTATACTGAATGCTATAATTGATTTAAAAATACTAATAAAATATAATTTCTATAAGGGAAACTTCTCTACATAATACTTTTGTTTTACAACCTTTTAAAAACCTTAATATATTCACCAAAAAAAATTATTTTAACTCTGCTGTACACTAGACACTCTTCAACTAAATTGTTTTTGTAGGCAGTTGGCCATCGATAACCGATTCACAGCGCTGACTGCGCGTCGCGTAGAGTAATGCCATCTCAGAGCAGCCAATTTAAATATTTTATTTTCATTCTAAAATAAAACCCTGATTAAAAGTTGTTCAGTATTATATACAGAAGTTACGCTTAAGAGTTTATTAATATTTTAAAATAACCCTGTATAGATCCCAAGATTGAACAGTTGGACCAGAAGTCCAAATTCTTAACTAGCACAGAGGAAGATATCTTCCTACTTTTACAGTAGCACATAACCTGCTCAATACAACTTTAAATGATCTTAAAGATTGTCTACAGAAAGGAAGGGACAAATTAATTAAAAGGCTTTTCTTACTTAGTTTCCTTTTGCTGCTGTCGTTTCCTGATTTCATCCTCATTGAGAACTCTCTTAAGCTGCATGAATAATTGCTGTTTCTCCTTTTCCAATTGCTTCAGTTTTAGTTCTAATTGCTCAATCTGCTCCTTTGTTTCTTCTAGAATATTTAATCAATATTAAGTAATAACAAAAAATAATGTCCTCCCGACCGAATTTCGGCCATGGCGGCCAATCTCCAGAAAGACTAGCCATCTGTGCAGGAGATAGTATAGTGCACAGTATGTGTGCATATGTCACCGTAAGATTGTAAAAGCCGTTAGATTATAATCTAACTCACGAAATTGTAAACTGTCGAAAGATTGTGAACCGTTCAATGTTCTGAGTATCAATTTTTGATATATTCATTGTATTTACGTTTTGTCTGTTTCTTATAGGTTAAGTTAGGGTTCGACATAAATAATCAGGTAGGTTCCATCGGATTAATATACCTAACAGATTACAATCTACCGAAAAAAAATGCGTTAAATTGTAATCTTTCGACAGTTTGCTATTTTGCGAGTTAGATTATAATGAAAAGGTATTTACAATCTTACGGTGACACATACAAAGGTGCACTCTCTGTTCCTTTACTCTCAAGCCGGATGGGACAGTAAACCCGACACAATCGGAGAGAGATCAGGCGCAGGATCGACGGCTTTACGTGCTCTCTGAGTCACGGGGGTGAAGCACTGCCAACTTCCTAACTCCAGGCTAGTACTGAGAATTTCTTGTCAGAAAAACCCCATACTACATAATGTAATATTAAGTAAGAGATCTATGACCATCTTCTAAACCCATTGCCAGCACACTATTGAGTGGGAAGGGGGTCTCAGAGTCAGAAGGATCTTTTCCTTCTGACTCTGAGACCCTCTTCCTTGTCAAAATATATTAAAATTCATGGTTATATATTTTTGTTTGCACTGTGTTTTTTTTACCCACTACAAGATAAAGTATGTTAAGCAATGATGCAGTCTAAGATGGTAGCAGGCTAACCTGTTAGGGCTATGGCATTTATATTTAATCCATAATGCAATTGATTTCTAGTTTCTACACAGCAATAGCATTGTACCTGAATGCTAAATTGCTAGGCGGCACATTTTTGCTGGTAGGGTGGCTTAAACAAACTGGCAAAACTGAAATTTACCTAATATTTATTTTATTTATTTATATATTTATTTTATTTAATGCCTTTAAAAAAATATCAAAAATTACACCACAATTTTGCAGACCAAAGCACTAAACTAAAAACACAGGCTGGCGTTTGTAAAGTGCAGCCCAAATAGACCGTAGTCTGCGTTAGGACTGACAAAAAGATCAACGAAGTTATATCACTAAAGTTCACAAAATGTAGCATGATAATTTACTTATTTTAAATATATCTGTTACCTATTAGATTTCTATAAATTTGCCAAAATTACTGTATAATACGAAATTTCAGAATAAGTTGAATACAAAACAAAATTGCATACTTTGGAAATCTATGATGTTTATCACAAACGCTTTGTGATATTATCATAATTCATATTATAACAGTATCCATACTAATATTATAAATTATGCAACCGTACACACTTGCATTTATAATATTAGTATGGATACTGTCTGCTATACATTAACAACACATCTTTTCAACAGATTTTGATGAAAATTGGTATTGAGATTGATTGCATCAGAAGTACATAGGCTAGTTATTATTTTGGAAAATGAATGGTTCCTGCGGGATTCAAAAAAACGTAATCAACGTGAACAAGTCGCTGGCAACATTTAGTTAGATGCTTTTTTTATAACACCTGATAATTCTCCTTTGTACAACAATGAATTCAAAAAAGTGACAGACCTAATGTCATAACATCTTGTCTTTCTCTGGCCTCCCGCTCTTTTCTCAATCTCTCTTCTTCCACCTCTGCTTCATACTCTGAAATAATAAGTAAAAGGTAGATGCTGCTTCTTAATATATACTTACTAATTATTTGTATATTTATTCTCAAACATTGAAATAAATATACAAAATATAAAATAATAGAAAAAACAAATTTTCAAGTATTGTTCTTAATCAAACATTTTAATTCTAAACTAAATTGAGTGATAGTAACAGTGTCAAACAGTTTAACAGGCTTTGTAAGGCATATACAGATTGATGCTAATTATTCTCATGTACACAATCTTAGTCCATTTTTTAAGTGTTGTAAATAATGTATTTTCTGACTCATTAAAGAAAAGAACAAGGGAATGTATGTCAAATTCTACTATTTCATTAAGTAAATAATGTTTAACTTTGTGCACTATGTACTGACTTTACATGTCATACAATTAAGTTTACATTTTTGTTATACCTAAGGTGATGGCGTTTTTAGTTTTTCTGTTCCATCCAAAAGTACTGGTTTCTATTTAGATGAAAATAAGAATTACCATACTCGCAATATCTTTCCAAGATGCACTTAAAATGGCACTACACAACAACAACACAAGCTGTCTAGATTGTCAACAATATTAACCTACCCTCTTTCTTTCTCTGCCTTTCTCGTATTATGTATCTTCTAAGAGCATTCCACATTTTCTGGTCTGCATCGTTCTGCTCTTCAGGAGATGTTGATGTTACCGCAGGCATTCTGGAGTCCCGCTAGTTGTTTACAATGAGGATCGAAGGTTTGAGATTTCGTGGATGTCTGCAAGATTTCTTCTGCTGGAATTGATATTGTTGGCAATTCCAATATATTCCAGTATAGGCAATTTTAAAGATAGCCAATAAAATTGTTAGTTAAAAAAAACTAATTTTATTTCTTCAAGGATGGATATTTTGGGTTTTTTTACTTCTTCTATCGATGACGGATGACGGAAGAGTGACAACTGACAGATTCACAGATTCCAAACCAATAGTTTTAGGGTTGTTTCGACTTCCGCACTGCGAGCATCAGTGCTCTTACTGGGGAGAAATTCGTTCCGACACTAACTGACAAGTGACGGTAAGTATATTTGCATAACTACGGCAGTAGTAGTTGTTGTTAAAGGCGAAAGATCTATACGTTTTGAAGGGAATCATGAGGAAATATATGGCGTTTTCGAGGTAAGGTGCTGTCAGAGTAGAGGTGTTAACATATCGCTAAACGGATAAACGGTTAACGGATAACGGCTGTGAACGGTAGTAAAAAAAAACAATGTATTCTTTTCACAGGAGTAAAGTTCTTTTACTACCGTTAACCGCTAACCGTTTAAGAAACGGTAGTAAAAAACAATGTTCTTTTTCATTCGCTAGTGCACAGGAGTAAAGATTGTTTGCTAAAATATTCAACCATTAGCCGTTAACCGTTTAACCCCTTAGCGATATGTTACAACACTGTTGTAACTTAAGGCTAATGTTGTTGTTGTAACACCTCTATCTCAGAGCTGACTGCATTCCTATTTAAGCAGTAACCATTATAGCTAACTATAAAGGAACGGCTTCGCAGTATACTGAATTAACGTCACACCTTACAGTGCTCGCTGTGTATACCGGAAAATACATACCCAGATCCCCAGTGTGTCTGTGTCGGTGTCAAGTGACAAGAGTGAAAAGGCTCAGAACGACTACAATCAAGAGTTAAACCAGATAATAAAAAACAAAAACAAGAGTGACAACTGACAACGTCTCTCTTGTTGGTGTCGATCAGGTGTCGATACAGTCCTGATACAGACACGTATTAACAGAGTGTAATATTGCCGATTGGGAAAACATTAAATTACTGATAAACTTAAAAAACAAAAAAAAAATACTAATAACAATATAAATTAATAATTAAATAGCCTATGCATCAAATTCGCAAGTTTTCAACCAAGTTTTATTTAGTTTAAGTTTTTCAAGCATTTTCAAATCTGTTTCGCTTTGAGGTCTTGCGGTGCGGTAAAATTATGTTATAAACTTGTTCTAAATAGGACACGGTCAACGTTGAACGTTGCGATTTTTATTTGATCGTACTTTGTGATAAATTTATAATGGACGGACCTTCGAGGCCGAAGAAAAAGCTTAAAGCGGTAAGTCAATTATTCACCAAGTTATTAGTTTATTAAAATGCCATAAGTACCTCAGTAGGTATGTTACATCCTTAATTTACTTATGTTCAATGTACCAGTGGTAAAAAATAATTCTTTTATTTATTATTCAACTACAAGTTAGTCCATGACTGCTATCTCATGTGATGGTAAGTGATGATCCAATCTAAGATAAGTTATCAATAATCAGTTTCTATGCAGCATTGTACCAGATAACTAGATAATAAATTAACCCTGCCAAAAATTGAAACTGAGAACTCCCACTTTAAGATTGCCAGTGCATACCACTACACCAGGGAGGTCATCTTAAACAAGCTCTTTAACTGCTCAGAATTGTACAGCTATTTGTAGAGTTCGCGCGCGAGGTCCGAGGAATCTTAAGGAATGTTGACATAATGTAACCTAATGAGATAGAGTTGTGATTTAGTCGATATTACGTTATCGATACTAACGCATCTTTAGTATCTACGCGCGTGCATTGAATTAATTATGAAATAATAATTCTATGAGGATATTAAGTGCAATCTTATCTTACTAATATTATAAATGCGAAAGTTTGGAGGGATGTATGCATGTTTGTTACTCAATTACGCCCCAACGGCTAAACGGATCTGGCTGAAATTTGGCACAGAGATAGATAATATCTTCATTAATATTATAGTCTGGAATAGCACATAGGTTACGCTTTATTCCGGAAAATTAAGGACTTCCCGCAGGAACCAAAAATCCTCGATCCACACTAGTAAGGAATAAAAAACAAATTGTATCATACAATTTAATTATAATTAATGAATGTAAAATCTAATTAATCTGTCGCAATCAGAATAATCAGTATGTTATGGAATTTAAAAATTAAACAGCTCTTTGCACAGACAAAGAAGTATTCTACTATTTATAGTACATTATAACCCTGCTATTGCAAAATTAAAAACAGGACTCGATAAAGAGTACTCTCCCATCACAGTTGGTACTAGTATGGGAGTGTGTGGTGTATGAAGCGACTGGGTCAAAAGTTTATTTAATCTGTGCTATAAGATAATATTATTTCTGTATTGGCCCAGTGTGTAGGTCAATACACTGCTCCAATATCTACCACACACTGGGGCCAATTCCATATAACATCTCAAAAGTAAACTAAAATGGAAGATTTCTGCAGAGAGTACTAAGAAAGGGTTAGCAATATTTTTAATGCTGTCATTTTAGTTTAGCTTAGTGCTTCAACTCTGACCTCATCATTGCTTTGTATTATGCATGATTGTCTTCAAGTGCAAGCCTATTTAAAAAAAATTGATTTTAGCAGTTGACATTGGGTGTTGACTACTTAATGGTGGTTTGGATTACTAAATGGGTGCCTTCATTAGTTCCATTACTACCAATTTACTACATTAGTAATATCTAGATTCTGTACATACTTTACTTGACCTTATGCAAAAGACACCGGATTAATTAAATATCTGATAGCCTTACTAATAAATTTAGCAGCTAGATAGCAACAAACTGTAAAATACCTGCTTACTGAAAATACCCGGTATTGCTAATTGTGTCATGCAATAATTAATTTGTACTGCTGGGTTTTATTTTTATGAGACAGTATCAGCCAGGTCATTAATTACCAGCTTTATAGCATTCATATGACATCCCATACACATAGTACATGCTATGAAGGCTGGCTTAAACTAGGTTCACCGAGCCATGCGAATGTGTGTCTATTTGTCTGTCCTCTATGCTTAAACGGCCCAGCTTTTCAACCAATTTCGTTGAAATTTTGTACAAAGGTAGGTTAAATCCCGATTACTTCTTTTTATAAAAAATAAATAAAAAAAACTTAATCCATATGGACGAGGTCGCGGGCAACTACTTACTTACTCGTACTAGAAAACTCAAAGAAAAGCGGCGTGCCGAAATGCGCCGAGCCGAGTCTTCACGCAGACTATTCGGAACAAATTCGAGTCGATTAGATTCATAAATAGCCCGATCGAACGGATATTCCGAAACGACCGGAGAGAGATCAGGAGCAGGCCCGACAGCTTTACGTGCTCTACGAGGTATTGGGTTGAAATAGTGATGTGTCGGATAATCGTATCCGCGGATATCCGAGGGAGACAAAGATCCGTATCCGTATCCGTTTACTTTTTTGACGGAACTTTTACCTTATTAATTTCCAGATGAAATTCTATAAATAGGTGAATAAGCGGAGCGAGTGAAATAGCGGGCGGCGTATTAGTTTAAGAATTGCTGTAGGGAGCAAACTGAAAATCAGCGCTGGGTATTGCTACCAATACCCAGCACAAGGCTGAGTTTGCGACCCATTGTGTTTTTGTTAGTCCTTAAGTTTTTTAAAGTCCAATATTATAAAATGTTATTTGAGAACAAGACTGTAATGCAATAAAGACCTTATTTATTTATTTATTTAATAAGTAGCAATGAATAACTTTTAAATTCCATTCAGGTTATTTATTCAAATCAAACATTTGGCACCTTTATATTGCAAACATTTATCGTAGCGAGTTAACAAACATACCAATCTACATTAATATTATTAATGCGAAAGTTTGGATGGATGGATGGATGGATGTTTGTTACTTAATTACGCCAGAACGGCTGAACGGATCTGGATGAAATTTGGCACAGATATAGATTATAGTCAGTGATAACAAATAGGCTACATTTTATCCCTGAAAATTAAAAAGTTCCCGCGGAAACCAAAACACCTCAATCCACGCGGACGAAGTCGCGGGTAGTCGCTAGTAGTACATAACTCTAGTGTAAAGTTTACACTACTAAACTTCTTTGCAGACTTATGCTGCCAGTGTTACACTAAAACAAAAGAAAGACCCGCGCAATGCAAGTCGAAACCTGTCCTGTTACGTAAAGCGTCAAGTGGCGTAGACTATCGACTGTTGTGGTGTAACACAGTGGTGAACCGAAATATGGGGTTTTTTTTGAAACTGTTATAAAACAGAAACACTTACAACGGAAACAGAAACGATACTGTAACCAATCAAAAGTGTGACAACGCGTTCTTCTCAACGTCGCTATTTCGGTTACACTTTAAAACCCTTTATTTCTGGTACAGATTCGTTTCTGTTACAAAAATAAAAGTGTTTCGGGTTAACAGAATTAAAAACACATTCAAAAGGGTTACAGCTTCGATTCTGTTACACTTTCATTCTGTAACACTTCTGTAACCTTTATGAATCTCTTTTTCAGTCCCTGCTAACACCTATATGCTGAGTATGAAAGTTAAGATCCGGATCCGTATCCGCGGATCTTGACACCAAACATCAAAATATCCGCGGATATACATTTTTGACGACACGGCACATCACTGGGAAACACCGCAAGTTTCTTACTTCGCGCTAGTAGATAACTGCTAAGAATTTCTTGTCAGTAAAACTCAGTAGCTACTTAATATTGACTCGACCCGGAATTTGTCCTGGTAGCAGTCGAACATTGTTAACCGCTAGAGCTAGACCAATGAGGCAGTAAAACGTTATTTATAAAGGTGGCACGTGAGTAGCATTGTAAAACATACGAATTTCATTTAGAAATGCCCCTTTAGTTTAGGATACTGCCAAGCTTTATAATTATTTTAACTTTTATAAGTATTTTAGGTGCACGTGCAATTATCGAGCTTACAAAGAAAGCGGTGAAAGCCTTTCGAGTTTGGCAGTTGACGTGTACCCTTTTAGTGTCAAGGGCTGAACCGACAGAAATAGGAATCTACTTAATACTAAAAACGAAGCGGAAAAAATATATCTGGCCAATGTAAATACGGTGCTGTAAAGGGGGCTTTAAGTTATAGGGTATGATTAATCTTTGGTTCTGTCTTACCTTCAGATGAATTGCCATCGTGGACATGGGAGCCCACATAGTTATTAACTTATTGTCCCCTATTATTATAATATGATTAATCACGACTCATTGCAGATAATACCTAACGCAGTAAGATACCTAATTAGAAAGTTTGCATAAATAATGTAGATACCTATCATCTACAGAACTAACACAAAATACTAGGGTCTAGTGTCGACTAAATGAAATGGTTCGACTAAGCTTTTATTTAATTGTATAGGCCAGCGCATGGCTGCAATCAGACTTGCTTGCAAGTGGTGATGCAGCCTAAGGTGGAGCGCGCACTTGCCCAGGAGAAATTTATGCCGAGACTCTACATTATTCCATCAAATGGAATAATGTAGTGTTACCAGATTCAATTACCATAATTATTATAATGCAACTAGTCAACTTATCTGTTTGATTTAGCTACGTGATAGCGTGAAAGCAGTAGGAAAAAATATTATTAGTACATACCATAGGTACATACCTACCACACAAATGTGGGGTTTTGCAGGCGATGAAGCGTAAAAGCGCTTTTTAAGTTTTCAAGAATTGTTAAGCCCTTTCAGATAAGTTCTGAATTTCTGACGAAGTGTGAGGGAAATGAGAAATAAATTACAATAGGAGCAATTTAGATCAATGTCCTGGTGACAAATTAAGTCAAGGTAAAACTTGCAACCTAATTAATTTAAACGGTGTAGCACGTACCTTGATACGGTTCAGCGAATTTTATCAATTAAGTAAATTACATTTTATAAATATTCGACAGCAGTGGCAGTTGTAGGGAAATATAACCATTCGATGCCAGTGCTCCGAAGACAAACGCGCGTGCGGGCGTTCGCAACCGGTTCGAATTTCGAACGCAATATTTGGCGCGAAAGTGTTGTTTGGCGAGTTACATTATTTTTTATTTTATTTTAAAAATGAGTTTGGAGCACCGCAATAAAAAGGTTGCCGAGACCTTTGAAAAATTTAAGATTGCACAATGGGGCAATGACCTTATAAGATCTGTAAGTATTTTACTTAATTTACTTATGACCTATTGAAGTACCTAACACAGTAAACATTTGTTTACTGTGCTAATAATTTGGGTTTTTTTATTTTTGTTATTTTCGTGATTCAGCGTGCAGGTTTTGTACGATGGCCAAGTCATAATTTGTGTTTATTAGTTACATAGTTAGATAAAATATGTAATTCCGCATTAAAAAACTGGTCATTTTGCTTTCACTAGTTGTATATAGATATGTAGAGATAGTAGATACCTATTTCCTCGTGCTAATAGTTTTCTATGCCATCTTCCGTTACTTTCGTAATAATAAATTTATGTCTATTTTATTAGTATTTAAAACATCTATGATCAACAATGTCTATCAATCAAAATCAATCAACAATAATTTAAGTAGGTAGGTACTTAATGCATTTATTATTATCAACTCTAAACTGATATTATGTTCTTACCCAGCTTTCTCAAAAAGTTTGAAAGAACTGGTAGGTACAATTGAGCTGGTATTTGTTTCCCTGTAAATATATTTTGCTCTCTTGCCAGTGTTCAAAATGAATACCTTGAATGAATTCCGTGGTATCTCATACCTAAAAGTAGCTGCTTAAAAAAGATTTTTTTTGTAGGATAGATTAGCGATCAGAGGCACTATGTCTCGGCTATATACCTATATCGTCTAGGTATATGCCTTCTCTTTAAAATAAAATAATACCTTTTCTGTAATACCCTATTGTATCTAATCTACGCCGGCGAAGTCGCTGGCATCATCTAGTATGAAATATAAAGCCTATGGTGTTATTCTACCAATTAAATCTATAAAACAGTCATATTATTAACAAATTAATCCTTTATGCAGAGTTACTCGAGGTTGCCTATCATTACTAATGGTAATGCCACTTCCGCTATTCTCTATGGAAACCGTGGTTTGCCTTGTGAGTTATACGATGCCTACGCAATTCAATCAAATTAATTTCAGATGAAACTGGCAATGATAAGACTCGTCTACCTCTCCGCTAGTACTGGAGTTCGTAAAAAAATTGTGACTTGGTTTCTGCCGGAAGACATTCCACCACCATTATCCACTACACCCCATTAACGTCCCAATGCTGGGCACAGGCCACCACTCATAGGAGAGAGGGAATTAGAGCTTAGACCTACTCCAACGAGACACTGCTCCAACGCGGGTTGGCGGCCTTTATCGATTATTAATAACTACTATTATCATGTTAGTGATAATAACCGGGACCGACGGCTTAACGTGCTCTCCGAGGGACGGGGGTGAAACACCGCCAACTTCCTAACTCCGGGCTAGTACCAGGCCTGGCTCACTTGTCTCGTGACATTAGATGTTTAATGCTACTGTTGCGTGGACGTTCGACGGCACTCGTATCAGTCGAGTGTTGCGCGCGAACCGTAGTTATACATCGACTTTTACTCGAGTTCTCGCTATGGATAAACAAAGTAAGATCAGTAAACGATATGGTATCGTATTAGGTCGTTTAAACTCTTAACTAATTGCTCTTTGCACTTCCTAAGGACCCCGACAGGTAACTTTTTATTATTTGCTTAACTACATACGTACCTACTTAGAGTTCTAAACGAAACTATTATAAATGCATAATGTGGGTAGTTTTATTTTTATATCCAGACAAGATACAGTTAGCAAAAGTAAATATAAACCATAGGTAGTATCCAATATTTATATAGTGATAGCATAATGGGTAGACTTCAGCCTCCAAGTCTGGGCTTCGATTCCGGGAATGCACCACCAACTTATCACTTACGGTGAACAAAACTCGTTGAAAAAGTTGAAACCATGCTGAGAGTTCTATAATCATTTTAAAACACTCTAATATGTCTGCCAAGAAGAAAATGGTCAACGTGGAGGAATTTATGGCTTAAATCCTTCTCATTCCGAGAACAGCCTCGTGAGTCGTGACTCGTGATTAGTAGTAAGACTAGTAGGCCACCACTAATGTTTCACAGAATAAGTTTCAAAAACTATTAAGGTGACTAACAACGTATTCCCCAAAAATATCATTTTGTAAAAGATTATTTGACAAATATAATTCTAAAATGTTTTCCTTTGCAAAATTGCTGAATGTTAAAGTATCATTTACTCCAAATAATTTATTTGTCAAATTCGCGATTTTATAAAATGTCAGTTCGGTACATTTTATACATTTTTTTAACTTAAGTTAGATATTTCAACCCGATAGAACCTATTTATGTCTAACCCTAAACTAACATAACATTTTAACAGAATATGTCGGTACATTTTACAAACTTTAGCGTTTCTGAAAATACATTTTTTTAACGTCAGTTAGGTATATTAACCAGGTAGCACCTAAGTGCCATAAAAACATTTTAGCAATTATTATGTTGTCACTTTGATTGCTGTTAAATAAATTCTTACGCCTTGATAATTTTTAGTCACAATCAACGTGCCCTGAATAGTTCCTAATATTTTTTAACAGTATGTATGTTCATAACGTCTTTGAGAGGTGATATCCAGTGAAAGGCCCTATGAATAGCGTCATTTCTTTTACTGTTTACATAGGTACTGCGCATACTTTAATACTGTACAAGAATCAGCCTTTCTAGTTATAGTTCTCATCTTTGAGCGGGCATATCTAGCGAAATGCTCATCCATATGCGGACAGACTTTCACTTTTGTCATCAGTGGAGAGCCCTACACCCACCTAATACTGAATCAGCCTTACTGGCGATAGTTACCAAAAGTGCAGCTATCTCCTGTAATATAGACCAACGAGGCAGTTTTCGAGCGGAAGACATCCAAATTATCTTAATAAGAAAAATACTGAATTTTGTAATAACCTAAAAATATATTTCTGTATCAAACATACGAGTACTAGGGTTATTAACCTCATTATTCATATGTGAATCAAACAGAAATCGTAAAATAACATTATTATTAATTATGAACAAAAGAGCGTAGTTTATTAAAACCCTATTGTGTCTAGACATACTATTTCACTTTCACAATACATATACAAGTAAATATATTATGTATTGTGAAAGTGAAAGTTTTAAGAAGCTTTATACGGTCAATTGATGCGCTATTTGCAGAAGTAAAGGATAAAAATTCTTAATCTATGATCAATACAATTGCATGAGCCAGAGCTGAGCGGCATGATACAACCGAAGTCAGATCTATCGAAAAATAATCTTTTTAAAAATATCTGATCTAACATATCATATTACTCACTTATCTTATACCTTTAAACGAGCAATTCTTGTATATATATACCTATATATATAATCTGAATCTCGGAAATGGCTCGAACGATTTTCATGAAATTTAGTATGCGATAAATCGATTTAGCTAGGATTCATTTTTAGAAAATCCGTGTTTTCAGGCAATGAAAAATAATATCACTAGAATACGAAGGTAAATTTCGCCACCATCTACAAGGTTATAATAGCTCAGGTCATCAGGTGGGAAACAGGTCGGTTCCGAAACTAGAAGACCTGGTACGAGTCCAGATGTCCTCGAGTCCGATTATTTTCAAAAATATAATATAAGTAATACTTTATTTTTAATGTTTAAAAATAATGTTTTTAATTTAGTTTTTTATTATTATTATTTAAACTAATATAATTTCCAATAAACACATTTTACCAAAGAAAATACCGAGCTAAGCTCGGTCACCCAGATATTCATGTTTTAAAAATCAATTCCTTCACTACAAATACCATAGCGTAGGGGTACGACTTGCGACTATTGTAAAAAGTTGCATCTAATTTTGTTAATCCACCACCACTACAACCCATCAACGTCCCACTGCTAGGCGCAGGCCTCTCATAGGAGAGAGGGAATCAGAGCTTAGACCCACCACGCTGCTTTTATGCGGGTTGGCGGGCTTCAACGGCTATTATCGTGTTAGTGATAAAAATGTGAATAAGAAAGAAACTTCCTAACTCCGGACTAGTACTGAGAATTTCTAGTCAGGAAAACCCAATACTTAATAATGGCCTGACCCAGGATTTGAACCCGGGACCTCCTCGGCCGCACTCGAACATGTGATAACCATAAGACCAACTAGGCAGTTTTATTGATTTAGAATTGTTATAGCTTATGTGTTTTGCTACAATACATAGAGTACTAATATGCCGTCCGTACTTAATATTATAAATTCGAAAGTGTGTCTGTCTGTCTGTTACGCTTTCACGGCTCATCTTTTTAATTAACTGTGAATTAGATTTAGAAATAAATTATAAGTAGAAGTGGTAGCTTAATTAATATTACTTATTAGCCCATAGGCTAGATGGGTCGTAAACAATAAAGTTGCCATTATAAAATTCGTAATGGAACTTTATGGCAAGGAAAAAAAATCTTTTCAACCGTTTCTGATTTAATTAATTGCATTCGCGGGCATAATCTAGTACATAATATATTTATTCCTACCTGTGAGCTCTTTTTTGCTATCTTGTACAAACACATATTTTTTACATCATCATCATTTGCATTGGGTTTTCCAATGCACTACATTCGGGAAATTGACAATTCATAATTATTATTTATCTTAGATTGCTTTATCTTAATATCTTAGCAACTTATTTATTTTTCTTAATGCTATAGTAAAAATCTTATCTTAAAAAATGCTGTACTTATCTTTATTGTCTTTTATCATAGTACGTACGAATATAGTGCCTTTATGTATACATTTTTTGTCCAATACAAACTCAAAGCCAGCTAAATGTAGAGGAATATATCAATAGGACAAATGACTAGGTATCATGTATGATTCGTGATAATGAGCGTGTATTACGCTATATTATCGATATTCACGTCATTTTAGTCACAGTACCTCTTCCGATATTCTGGTTAAAATAGTCACCGTTAGCTTGTGAAAACCGTCAGATTGTAATCTATCTAGCGAAATTGTAAACTATCGAAAGATTACAATTTAACGCATTATTTTTCGGTAGATTGTAATCTGTTAGGTATATTAACCCGATAGAACCTAAGTGCCCTACCTAATTCTTTATGTCGAACCCTAACCTAATCTACAAGAAAGAGACAAGAAAACGTAAATACAATGAATATTTCAAAAATTAACACTCAGAACATTGAACGTTTCACAATTTGTCGACAGTTAATCGAGATGAAAATCGTTAGATTGCAGTCTGACGGTTTTTGTAATTTTACGATGACATAAAATACATATCGTAATAACTATTAACTAGAGGATATCAATAGTACAAATTATTAACAGGGATGATTTGTGATAATAAGCCAGTATTACGCTTTATCGATATTCAAGTCATTTTAGTGACAATACCTAGTTATTACGATAATCTGGTTAATAAATGTACACAATATATAACGTAATAACTATTAACACTGTGTTTATGATACGTACTTGCACGCACATCGTTAATTTCAGGGTTGCAAACTCCAGTCTAAAGACTTGATTGTTAGTGAGAAAAAGTAAGAAATTATTAAAACTTAATTAAGTATGTACTATTAAGAATTAATCAGAGAAAGTTAGCAATGATTAAAAATAAACAATGGTCAGTCTGAGAACCAAGACATTGAACAAATTACAACTAAAAAAATCTGAATTGCGTTTGTTTTTTGGTTTGTTTGCGAGCAGTAAATCGACGTGATTTTGCATAGGTATAGTTGAGGACCTGGGGAGTGACATAGACTACTTTTTATCCCTGAAATATAAGGAATCACGCGGGAATTTAAAAAACGCGGACGAAATCGTGGGCACCAGCTAGTAGGTAAATAATAATAATAATAATAATAATGCCCTCTCGACCGAATTTCGGCCACGGTGGCCAATCTCCACAGAGATTAGACATCTGCGCGGGAAAAGTAGGTAAATACATCGTAACTCGTAGGAAATTCCTTAATTATACCAATATTATAAAGAAGTAAAGTTTGTGAGTTTGTGACGTTGCACGGGGTAATCCCTGAATCTACTGAACTGATTTTGAAAATTCTGGTATCAATAGAAAGCCACATTGTTTGTGAGTGTCATAGGTTATTATGTTATATTATCCCGAAAAATTTGTGAGTTCCCGTAGGAATTTAAAAAACTTAATTTACGCGGACGAAGTCGCGGGCAAGTCTGCTAGTACTTACTAAAATCGAATTCATAAAGTAATCACTTTTATAAATCTAAACATACGTAATGAAAGCGAACCGCTAGTGCAAAATAATAGTACATTATTGCAAAGGCTGGGAAATAGGCAATTGCAGGTCGAGTATGAGTTTGAAGGCCGAGCCGTAGGCGAGGACTTCACTAATACGAGACAGGCAATTGCCATTTCCGCCGAGGCATATATAGTGCTTTTCTCAAAAGAATGCAGGGAAATAAAACATATCGATTGTCGTTTAAGAAAAGTAGTTAAGTTCCCATAATTTGTCAAGTTAATGCCGTTTTTATCATGAACTGTACATTTCAGCATGGAATAAATTGCCCATAATGTAGATGGCTTTTTAGTTTTAGCAATCTCATTAAAAAACGCCAGAAATACTGTTTCGGAGAAAATGTTCACTTTTTCTCGTTTTTCCAACTCATAAAATTTTCATATACTTTCATGTATTTTTCTTTGGACTTCGCTGGAAGCAGGTTTTTCATTGCCAATTTGGCTTCTGATCTTAAATCTGATGGAGTACAATCAATCTCCATTTCACTCTCTGAAACCGTTGGAACTCATTTTACTTATTATTAAATTTATATTTATTAAGTATGTAAATAACAAATCAAGACGAATTTTCAGCTTTGCCGCCAATTTTTTTTTTATCATCTGTGCCGACAGGCAAACGCATTTATGGCTATACAGCCACCAATTTGTTCTAAGCAAAGAGACTATGGTATGCCAAGAATGACAAAAGAGATTCGACCAAAGAGTATTTAATAACCCCAGCACGCCGTTTCATACAACATTGCAGGAGCGTTGTAATGTTCCAAATTCAAAAAACGCTCCTACAATGGATTTGATTTTCTTTGTCCGAAAATTCGATACTTCGCGTGTTCCTTTTTCGAAAATAATGACAATATTTCCATGCATGTTTGAGAAAAATAAATTCCAGTCAAGTGTTAACCCTAATATGTTCGTAGTTGCAACTATTTTATGCATTCCCACTGGTTATGTCGGCGTTGTTTACGTAAACCGCGGACTTTCTCCGCCATTTTGCGTGATGAAGATCGGCGTGCTGGTAAATTAGGGCCTGCACAATATGCGTCAATCAACACAGCGACAAGCCGCCAGCCACAAGCTGCGGATTCTATAGTTACTTATTAGAGTTTTGCTTACGTATCATCAACTTATGTATGTCACCGTAAGATTGTAAAAACCGTTAGATTATAATCTAACTCGCGAAATTGCAAACTGTCTAAAGATTACAATTTAACGCATTATTTTTCGGTAGATTGTAATCTGTTAGATATATTAACTCGATAGAACCTAAGTGCCCTACTTGATTATATATGTCGAACCTTAACCTAACCTACAAGAAAGACACAAGAAAACGTAATTACAATTAATAAATATTTCAAAAATTGACACTCAAACATTGAACGGTTTACAATCTGTCGACAGTTTACAATTTCGCGAGTTAGATTAACGGTTTTTACAATATTACGGTGACGTGTACAATCCTATTGCGAGCGAAGAGAGCGCGAATGTTTATAGTATGTAATTATACAGAAGAGATTCTCAAAAAGGGATACTTAATACTTACTAGAAGAAGATAAATATTATGACTGCAGGACAAACAAGCAGAATCGTAATTCCATGAGTATATGTACGTGGGAGCAGCGAGTTCTAAAAAATAATTTAAATGAATTACTCAAAGGGAGATTTTCGTTTATAGCTCATGATACTGCCAATATTACTACAAGCAGTAAGTTAATACGCATAAACGGGGTTAATCGAGTGGCTTTTTGGTGCGTAGCTCCGATCGCACCCCCCCTAGGAGCCCCTAGGTCGACCCTGAGCTTCGAACAGTAAGTAAGCTTGTTCAACAAACGCTAACATTTGTCTTGGTGTTTACAAAAAAAAAGATAAGAAGTTGTAATTTTTTAATTGTTCAAGATTAGTTTGAATGAAAACTAAACAACTACTTACTGAAATTTTTTAATATATCAAAACGGCACTTAACGACTTTAGATAATACCCGTTATCAAACTGGTTTTTTTGCTCATCTAAGTATAAGTAGTAAAGATCTTGCCTAAAAATGTTACATAGGTTATTAGGTAAGTCCTAAATAATTAAAAATAGACCATAATAGTGGCTATACAATTTTTGAAATCCATACTAATATTATAAATGCGAAAGTCAGTTTGTTCGTTGGTTTGTCCTTCAATCACGCTCCAACGGTGCAACGGATCGACGTGATTTTTTGCATGGGTATATTTTTATCCCGGAAAAACAAACAGTTCCTGGGGATAGTATGCTCTTTTCTCGCATTTGTTCTTCAATTAGGCGGCAACGGCGGAAAGTTGTTCTCATTAAATTTTAAAAAAAATTGGCAGTCATAGGTACTGCCGATAGAAGTGAAAACGAATACTTAATTTAATTTTTTTTTTTCAATTTAAAACAATTAAAATATAAACCTTAAAACTAAGGCATTAAAGTTTAATTACGTATGTAGTATATTTATATTTAAGACCTTTTGTCTTCGTAACAACGCGAACATGTCGCTGTTCTTGAGCATGTCGGAGCGAGGTGTCGGTGACGCGAATTCACAACTATACCCTCTACCAAAAAGTGCTCAACGCGGCTTAAGAAGTTTTCACTTCATAAATTGACAATTTTTCACATAAAACTCAGTTATTGTTCCCTTGAGCCACGCGAGCGAAGCCGCGGGTAATAGCTAGTTACATATAAGTAATAAAGGACATGACCAGTAATTGCCCTCCGATTCGGGACAATGCACAGGATTTCCGTTTTTACAGTAAGGTTTAAAAATTCAAAACGAAATTATTATGGATTTATTATTCCAAATAAGGTCAGGGTTCAAATGACAAAAAAAACAGTACGTTTATTGTTTAAATCTTGAGCGTCCGCTTTCCTCTTTAAGCACTACTCCATTTTGACGTTCCATTATATCCATGCCTAATAATAATCTTGTAACCCTATATGAATACCATTTAAGTACCTTAGTCATTATATTATGAATGATTTATTTTTGATCAATTAAATAGTAATGAAAAGGAAATGTATGTTTTATTTATAATTATTTTTATTTTTTGACAAGTCTCAAACTAATAGATCGAACAAAGCATTTTGAAATACTGCGTTTAAAGGAACGCCCTTTCACATTGCATATGCCGCCATCTGTGGTCGAATAGTTAAACTGGAACGCCCTTTCATATTGCACATGCTGTCATCTGTGGTCGAATAGTTGAACTTGTTAACCAAAAGTAGTGAGCAACTTAAAAATATTTTCTAGACTCACCACAATACATAGCGCCATCTAGTGTGGGAAAGCAGTTTTTGGTGAAACTTTTTTTTATTTATTTTCTCAGTTTTCAGAGCCTTCAGACTCCTGAAACTTTTTTATCTGAAAACTATAAAATATTACAATTACAATAATAAAGAAATAATACTTGAAAATATTTTTTTAGACTCGCTCAACACAATAAATAGCTCCATCTAGTGTGGGAAAGCAGTCTTTTCGTGAAACTTTTTTTGTTCATTTTCGCAGTTTTCCGAGCCTTCAGACTCCTGAAACTTTTTTATCTGAAAACAGTGAAATATTACAATTACAATAATAAAGAAATCATTGCTGAACATTGATTCTTGACACCTAGGCAAGCTGCTATAGTTCCACCGGTCAAGTCCTTTATGATATTTTTCTTTCTCTTTGACATCAATTGAAAGTATCCGAGAAAAATCATATTGTGATTTGGAGATCGTCGTTAGTATCCATAATAATTATTCACAATAGAGACGAAAATGAGTATAGTATATACTTTGATTGCGAGTAGGTATTATCAATGCATTACCAACACCACTGCAGCCCATTAACGTCCCACTGCTGGGCACAGGCCTCCACTCTCATAGGAGAGAGGGAATTAGAGCTTAGACCCGCCACACTGCTCCAATGCGGGTTGGCGGGCTATTACCAACAGGCCGCTTATTACTATACTATATGTAAAGGCACTTTACTGTGGTACGCGAAGGATAAATAATATGTACCTACTTTATTAACAATGTACAAAAATAAATAAATTAATATTATTTAGGACGAAAATTAACATAAATGATTTCAAATCACCCACAGCCTCGTCGAGAATTTAATTGATGTAATTATTTCACATTCAATCAATGCATTCTTTGTCTAAAATCTAGGTTATTTATGCTATTTAACATCGTTCATTATTGTTTGGATTAGTTTTTTCATCCGACTTCAATTCGACTATGTTTTTGTAAAACTATTAAGTATTATATAATTTTTGTATTTTTTATGTAAGAAATAAACGAGCATTAATTACTTAACATTTATACTAAAAAAGATATTCAGACTCAAGTATCTATTACCTAAGCCATACCACCCTTTTTTTAAAATATAAGTAGGAAACATTCTAAGAGGAACAGGAAACTTTGTCTATTATTATGTTCTAGTTAACAATAACAAATCGAAATAGATGTTAAATTCTATTAATAAATGTAAAGGTCAAGTTTAATTAAGTTTCTGTCACTTCTGGTTGTTCTATGCTTTATGAATTATCGTCTAATGGTTAGGTATCGTTCACACCAAACTTATTGTTCGTCCGTTCGTTGAGCAGAATATAAGGAAGGTTCTAAGCATGTGAACAGCTACTACTGCAAGATTTCAGCTTGTTTTGATGCCATGCAGCAATGTTACACACGAGTTTCTCTCACTCTGCGTCATATTCCTCATTACTGAGGGACTTGACCCGTGACCACTTCCCATTAATCAAATAAGGGTAGGAGTTTTCTTGGGATAATAATGCGGTGGGTTCCCACTTTCCATTTCTTCCGCCATCGACCATACACTAGGTTGTTTGGTCGATGCCTTCCGCATACGACTCGACTAATAGTATTTAAACTCTTAAGTTTTGGTATGGATTATTATTATCAGATGTTAGTGATAATAACCGGGACCGACGTGCTCTCCGAGGCACCGAAGAACCTCCAAATCCGGTCACCCATCCAGCTATCGATTTGGCTCAACGTTGCTTAAAAATCGTAATCGACTGGTATGCGTTGTTACAACTAGGCCACTCGTAACTCAACACGAGTTTAGTTCATTGTATTTTGTACTATTATATTATTCCCCTTTGAGTCTTATAATAATATTATGATTGATTTTCGTTTTAATTATAAATACCTAATGAAACTTAAATTATAAGTAATATACATTATTGCTATTGGGCTTAGATAATGGAGGGATAAGTCGATGTCTGGTTTATTTTTCGATCTAGATAAAAAATAAGCGTAATATCGTATGGAGAGGCGAGCAAGAACTTTAGAAGTTAAGTTAGTAGTTAGTAGAATATATCCGCATAATATATTATGTAAGAGGAATGTGCAGCACCCAGACAAGTCGACGAGACTTAAGGGTGTTAAGAACCCAAGCAAATGTAAAAAGTGTTTGTCAATAAATAAATAATAAATAATAAGTGTCGACTTTAGTGTGGACGACGCCTACATGCGTTCACGAGTTTTTCTACGGATTTTAATTAACTGGAATCGAATTGGTACGTGCCCGATGCAGGTGTAAACAACCTAATAGCAAATCGACTGTGAATTTTCCGCATTTTAAATGCTATTGTTATGGTTATTTTTTGTATCACCTTGAAGTTTGATACAGAATCAGAAAAATTTTATGAGTCACTAGCTGATGCCCGCGACTGCGTCCGCGTGGTTTCAGATTTTTGATTCACGCGGGAACTCCTTAATTTTCCGGTATAAAAAGTAGCCTATGTCACTCTCCAGGTCCTCCACTATACCCGTGCTAAAAATCACGTCGATTCTTTGCTCCGTTGCGGCGTGATTGAAGGATAAACCAACCAACCCACAAACCAATAAACCAACAAACCAACACACTTTCTGTAATATTAGTATGATGATAGAAAGGATAATATTTTTCTTGACTTGCAAATTGCAATGCAACGTAGACAAATAACTTCTCTGTGCGTCAGAACTTATAAGTGAGAAGGATGCAAATGTGAATAAATACATAAATACATAAATGATTTGTTTTCGTTTAACATGACAATTTGCAGTTATATTAATGATAATAAAAATTTTTATTACCGGTCTCGTATATCACGACTCGTAACTTCAGTCTTGTAGTACAATCAGTAATTATAAAATGAGATACCATACCTAATAGAAATACCTACTAGGCATATATCTATTAACAATACATGTAACATATAGGTATATAGGTATATATTAACTATACAGGTAGTCTTAATCTGTTTTCCTAGTTACGCCAGTTATACCTAGCTATCTAACTAAAGTCACGATGTCCTAGGAGAGCTGAGCCGTCATAATAAAGCGGCGGTAGTACAGCGTGGAGTTCTGCTCATGTTACTGAGTCAAAAGACTGGGAAACCACGTCGCGTCGGCTTGTTTCTATGTCTAGTCTCCTAGAATGGCTAGTATGCTAAAGTGCCCAGTGTCCCTGGGTGCCCTGTTACGTCCAGTCATAAAATGTGCAGCGTTTCATGATAACTAGAGTCCACAATATCTAGTCCCCTAAAATGCTGGGTTTTAGTGTCACGACTCCATGCGACATTGAGGGAAACGTAGCTTAACTGGTGTAACATATTACCTTAATAATAATGGAGCAACATAATATCTATAATCTTAAGCAACATAATAACAGTCTTCCAAACCGGTGGTAGAGTCTTAACGTATCATAAGTGACACAGGTTGTCCTACATGAAATAAATAAATCATTTGTCATTTATTATAAGAATTAAGATTTCTCCCAATTAAAATACATCTATTTTGTTTCAGTGCGCGCAAGTAGCGACAAATGTAGTGGAGCAAAAGCACCAAGTGTCCAGGGCCAAAAGGAGTAGAGCTCTCGGCAGCCGGGCGTTCCGAGGCAGCACAGTCTGGTTCACCGGCCTCAGTGGAGCCGGCAAGACCAGTATTGCCTTTGCTCTAGAGGCGTACCTCGTTAGTAAAGGCAAGTATTCAGTAAACTAAGTAAATCTCGTGGAAACACAGCAATAAGTGTCCAGGGCCAAAAGGAGTAGAGTTCTCGGCAGCCGGGCGTTCCGGGGCATCACAGTCCGGTTCACCGGCCTCAGTGGAGCCGGCAAGACCAGTATAGCCTTTGCTCTAGAAGCGTACCTCGTTAGTAAAGGCAAGTATTCAGTAAACTAAGTAAATCTCGTGGAAATACAGCAATAAGTGTCCAGGGCCAAAAGCAGTAGAGTTCTCGGCAGCCGGGCGTTCCGGGGCATCACAGTCCGGTTCACCGGCCTCAGTGGAGCCGGCAAGACCAGTATAGCCTTTGCTCTAGAAGCGTACCTCGTTAGTAAAGGCAAGTATTCAGTAAACTAAGTAAATCTCGTGGAAATACAGCAATAAGTGTCCAGGGCCAAAAGGAGTAGAGTTCTCGGCAGTCGGGCATTCCGTGGTAGCACAGGCTGGTTCACCGGCCTCAGTGGAGTCGGCAAGACCAGTATAGCCTTCGCTCTAGAGGCGTACCTCGTTAGTAAAGGCAAGTATTCAGTAAACTAAGTAAATCTTGTGGAAATACAGCAATAAGTGTCCAGGGAAAAAAGGAGTAGAGTTCTCGGCACTCGGGCATTCCGGGCTAGCACAGGCTGGTTCACTGGCCTCAGTGGAGCCGGCAAGACCAGTGTAGCCTTCGCTCTAGAGGCGTACCTCGTTAGTAAAGGCAAGTATTCAGTTAGCTAAGTAGGTAAATCTCGGGGAAATACAACAATTAATGTTCAGGGCCAAAAGGAGTAGAGCTCTCGGCACTCGGGCATTCCGGGGTAGCACAGGCTGGTTAACTGGCCTCAGTGGAGCCGGCAAGACCAGTATAGAATTCGCGTATAAATGTTATAGATTTTTTGTTAAATATATTCTTCATGTAAGGCAGGTGTCTAAAATATCAATGGGTTTTGATTTCAGAACAGTGAGCGGATTCCGTGGGTAACTACTTTATACAAAAGTAATAATTTATTTCCCGGCTTTACATACTTAATATATAAAAAAATAGTCCTAAACTGTTTTATATTATACTAATCTATTTTATTTAACAATTGATAAGTGCTCATATAATTTACTATCTTTATGTAATATAATATAAGTTTATAATTATGCACTTAATAATATCTCTGATTACATAAGACGTATCTGTGATACAAAAATAACTATAACCTTACCTTCCTATTCTTCCTTTAACCTACGTAAGTAGGTATATGGCCAGATTGTTCTGATATGTGTTAGAGGGTTGTCAACAAGGACGGAGTTGTGCCGTAGACGATCGAAAGTAAAATACGTTTCTACCTTTAATATAAAATACTAGCGAGTGCCCGCGACTTCGTCTGCGTGGTTTGAGATTTTTGGTTCCCGCGGGAACTCTTTAATTTTCCGGGGTAAAAAGCTTAGCATATGTGCTATTAAAGACTAATCTATCTCTGTGCCAAATTTCAGCCAGATCCGTTCAGCCGTTGTGGCCTGATTGAGTAACAAACATCCATACATCCATACATCCACACATCCATCAAAACTTTCGCATTTATAATATTAGTAAGAAGTAAGATGAAAGTGTGTTTGTTTCCTTGGTTTATCCTTCAATAACACCGAAGATTTTTGCAAAGATCTGCTCTTTTTTATCCCGGAAAATCAAAGAGTTCCCACGAGAATTTTGTAATCCACACGTTGAAGTCGCCGGCGTCAACCAGGATCTCTTATTTTTATGACCTACAATACCTACCGGAACTATTGCATACACATAAACACAATATGCAATAGGTGAACGTACTTGCACTGAGATTTCCTTCCACGTGCTCAATTGTATATAATTAGGCACATAACGTTAGTCCTCTATTTATAGTGCCCGTAATAGTCGGATGTCAGCGATTACTCGTTTCCATTCAACCTATCGTACTTACGTTTAACTCACAAGACGAAATATTTTATCAAATAAATATTTCGATGTAAATAAATATAAATCTTTGTTTGAGAATGCTTGGACACAGAAAGTTTGTGTGTGGTTTGTGGCGTAAAGAATCCCTAAAAGGGTATCGCCTCAGCGTAATGCTGTGATCCTTATAATGCTTCTGGAGTTGGTTAGACACTTGGGCCTCTGCTGTAATCAGAGACCCGAGTGTCTAAGCAAATGATTACTATTTGACAGATTAAAACATATGACTCGAATAGTTTAAGGAGTTCATAGGTACATGCTTTTTGACATGCAGGCATCTATGAACTCCTTAAACGGTCGGATTATCCGTTTGACAAAGACGATTACGATTTCCTTACACAATCGGGGGTTGTTGGTCTGAGACTATTATGGTATAGATGTTTCACCGTAAGATTGTAAAAACCGTTAGATTATAATCTAACTCGCGAAATTGTAAACTTAAATATAAACGTCTGTCTATTATCATTTTAGGGCCAATCTGTTTGATCGATTTGACGGAATTGGTACAATAAATATAAGGAGTATAAAAACCATTATTCTTATCAGTAAGTAATTATTGAAAATAAGCGTTTCATTGTAGGTATTTAGGTACGTTCTACTAGCTGCGTTTAGATAGGCTAAGATTTTTTTTGTGTATCCGGAAAATACCCAAGCGTTCACTCGGCATTGGTTTTTTTATCAATAAATAGTATTATTATTATCAGGTCGAGGAAAATTACGGTCACTATTCGAAGAAGGCTGTACCAACAAATCACATTCTCTTTCTTCATCCCTCTTTTTAGTGTTCCGTAGAAAAACAAAGAACCCTTATCGTTTTGACCAGTCAGTCTGTCCGTATCTATGTGTGTCATAGTCATTTTTAAAAATAAACTATTTTATCATTACCGATGAAATGAGAAACTATTGCTAGGTGGAGGCGATTTTAAACCTTAGTAGCGGATACCCGGCGTTTGCTACTACGCTAATAAAAATAATGTTAGCGGTCTAAAACCACAAACCATCTTCGCATTATTGCCTTTCTAATGAAACCGGTTTGGGGCACATGTTTGATGGTTTCAAAGTCTATAACGGACATAGGTAGAAACATTTTTTGGGTTTTGTATATATTAAGATTACTTAATATTATAAATGTGAAAGTTTTGATATTCGTCACTCCTTTCACGCCACAATGACTGATAATTGGCTCTTTGGAATGGAGATAGCTTAGTTACTCTCCGTCTACATTTTATTCCGGGAAAATAAAGAGTTCCCGAAAGATACCTTGTTGAATAGATATTTTCTTAGAAAGTTAAAAAAAAACTACTATTTAAAAATAATGACCGCCAAATTTGCGACCAGCTCGGCTACATAACTCTATCTTTTGCGTGGTCTTATGCGCACTTGACCCTCACACGAAGTGCCTCTGACACGTTAACCGAATGCATTGACCTATATTGTTGAGCTGATCTATATTTTTTTACTCCACTACAAGTTAGCCCTTGACTGCAATCTCACCTGATGGTAAGTGATGATGCAGTCTAAGATAGTAGCGGGCTTACCTGTTAAGGGCGTGGCAGTTATATTAAACCTATACCTCTATTCGGTCGAAGCCGGTTTCTACACGGCATCGTACCGGAAGGTTGAATCGCTTGGCGGCACGTCTTTGCCGGTAGGGTAACTAGCCACTGCCGAAGCTTCCCACCAGGCCGGACCAGGGAAATTTTAGAAATTATAAATTCAGAAATTGACCCGGCCGGGGATCGGACCCGGGACCACGTTAAGACAACAGCGCCCAACACTGCGCCACGGAGGTAGTCAAAAGTAGGAGGGAGGTATTTGGCTCTTTAAAAGTTAATTTTTTAAGTGTAAGGAGTGTGTTCAAGAACTATTCGATCTGGTTCCTCGGTCACCTTATCTTATTTTATCATCGAATCGCAAGACATCGACAAGGTCTGCACCCTTACGTAGTCAAAATTCCGCGGACTCATACAAAGCAATTTGATTCGAATCGCTAGGATATGGAATGTACTTCCGGCTTCCGTTTACCCTTCCTCTTTTAATACCTTCAATTCAAGAGACAATAGGCATTTTCTAGGCAAGCGCGCTCCACCTTAGGTTGCATCACCACTTGCAAGCAGGTCTGATTGCAACCAAGCGCTATCCTTTATATTTAAAAAAAACTTATTATTTTATCTAGCACTATCTTATATGTTTAAAAAAAATCTTATCAATTTCTCTTTGATCACAGGCATCCCAGCGTACGGTTTAGATGGCGACAATATCAGGACAGGGCTCAACAAGAACCTCGGCTTCAGCAAGGAAGACAGGGAGGAGAACATCAGACGAGTGGCCGAAGTGGCCAAACTCTTCGCCGACAGTGGTGTTGTGTGTCTATGCAGTTTCGTCTCTCCGTTTGCCGAGGTATGAAAATATCTACTTGAAAGTTAAATTAATTATTAGTAGTAACTTGTATTTGCCAAATTTTCTGTATGCAATGGCAGTATTTAATGACACATCCATGTCAATAGTGGGGGTCTTTTTTGGACATTCGTCATAGAAATTTTTTTCGTGTAAAATGTAGCTTAGGTCACGGAAATGTAGATTAGATAAAGAATCGTTTGATACCTCATTCATCAAAATCGGCTCAGTAGTTTAGGCGCTACGGTGGAACATACATACATACATAAACTGCTACAATCATAGCCTCATACATTTGACTTAGCCGTAGTCGGGTAAAAATGTGTAGGATGTTTTAAACTTGGAGTCAAGTCATTTTAGTTCAGTGGGGCCAAAATTTATTATTGCTGGATTACCTACAAATGATAGTCCACGTAGATTTTAGACTTTAAAAATCCAGTGGGAAGTGTTTGATGTGATAAAAAAGCCTATGCCCGTCCTCAGGATGCAAGCTCCGTCAAAATTGATTAAAGTAAAAAAAAATGTGAAACGACACCAACTTTCGCATTATTGATAGGGATCTAGCATTTTTGGTTTAAATATCGTCGTATTTTAATGAAAACACAACAAGATTCAAAGATTTAAAAATAAAGTTTGGAACCAATCTATCATTCCACCACTTCTTCTAACAAGTCAGAATTTAAAAAAATAAAAAAACACGACTGCCCTGCGAAAAAACGAAAACAAAAGTTAAAAATCTAAATTAATCTAGCTTGAATTAGAATCTTATTCACATTTTTATTAAATGATATTTTTTTGTGAATCACTGGATATTGAACTAGTGTTATACATTTTTGGAATCTACTCATCATTTTCTAGATGATGATTATACATATAAGTTAATCTTATTTTTGTTTTTTTTTTCAAATTTAGTCTAGCTTGTTTCACCCGGAATAAGCAAAGGATTCTAACGATACCTCATTTATCAAAATCAGTTCAGGCGTATAGAAATTATGGTAGAATATACAAATTCACATACATACATACAATACATGAACCCTGAAAACAATATACTCCTTTTTTCAGGCAGTCGTATAAAAAACATGTTGATTTAATTGTAAAAGTTTTAATCATGCCATTGTTTTAGGACAGAGAAATAGCTCGTCGCATACACACAGACTCGGATCTGCCCTTCTTCGAGGTATTCATCGATACGCCACTCGAGGTGTGTGAACAGAGGGATACTAAGGGCCTTTATAAGAAGGCTAGGGATGGACAGATCAAGGTAAGTAACTATACATATACTGCTTATAGTTATGATATCTCTGTTTTTTTATTTTCAAATAAAACTAATGGTTTTTTGTCAAATAAACTTTTACAAGTGCTTTTAAATCGTCGAGTGAATCTACTGGTTCGGAATGCCGAGAAGGACTATCAAAAACTAAGTGGTTGCTTCTATGAGAAAATTAATACAAAATTAATTTTGTCTCGTATAGAAATAAGATTAATCAAATAAATATTATAAATGCGAAAGTTTGGATGGATGGAAGTATGGATGGATGTTTATTACTCAATCACGCTCGAACGGCTGACCGGATCTGGATGAAATTTGGCACAGAGATAAATTATAGTCTGGAATAACACAGGCTACTTTTTATCCCGGAAAACTTAGGAGTTCTTCTTCTCCTAGAACTTAGGTTAAAAATCCTCAATACACGCGGACGTAGTCGCGGGCATCAGCTACTATATGTATATTACAATGCGCCCTTAACCAGAAAGAGAAAGAACGTTAGCCTGGTGTTTATAAAAAATTACAATTACAATTATGTTTAAATAACACAGAACTAAGTAGGCCAGTCGTCCGAAGTGTGAGTTCACATAATACGAAAGTGAAAGTATAATAATTTTAATTTATTCCGTGGGGTAGTTATTGTTGAAGTAAAATTGTTTTATGCAAATGGCAATTATCTCATTCAGTTAAGGTGATTTTCACTTAACTTTGTGTTAGTTATACCATATTACTGTGAGAAAAGAAAGAGCAACCGCCGATACCTTAAAGCAGTATTATTTTAGAATATCAGATTTACATGACGTACCTTGACGTCCCTAACATAAGGATTATAATTCTGTAAAACAAAAGTATCAACAATATTAATATAATACTGCTTTCAGCGATGGTAGTAAGCCCCCTGGTTCTACTTCTCTAGTCCCAGCGATTCGAACACATTTTGTAGAAGTATTTCTAAATTAAAATTTTAAACCTTTCTAAGTATGTTTTGTATGTGTCACCGTAAGATTGTAAAAACCGTTACATTATAATCTAACTCGCGAAATTGCAAACTGTCGAAAGATTACAATTTAACGCATTATTTTTCGGTGGATTGTAATCTGTTAGGTATATTAACCCGATAGAACCTAACTGCCTGATTATTTATGTCGAACCCTAACCTAACCTACAAGAAACAGACAAGAAAACGTAAATACAATGAATATTTCAAAAATTGATAGGTACTCCAAACATTGAACGGTTCACAATCTTTCGCCAGTTTACAATTTCGCGAGTTATATTATAATCTAACGGTTTTTACAATCTTTCGGTGACATATGGATGTTCTATGTATGCTCTGGCAGGGGTTTACTGGTATAACCCAAGAGTATGAGCGGCCCGAAGTACAGGAGCTCGTCATACAAAGTGTCGGCCGTTCTATTATAATCTAACACGCGAAATTGTAAACTGTCGAAAGATTGTGAACCGTTCAATGTTCTGAGTATAAATTTTTGACATATTAATTGTATTTACGTTTTCTTGTCTGTTTCTTGTAGGTTAGGTTAGGGTTCGACATAAATAATTAGGTTCTATCGAGTTAATATACCTAACAGATTACAATCTACCGAAAAATAATGCGTTAAATTGTAATCTTTCGACAGTTTACAATTTCGCGAGTTAGATTATAATCTAACGATTTTTACAATCTCACGGTGACATATGGATGTTCTATGTATGCTCTGGCAGGGGTTTACTGGTATAACCCAAGAGTATGAGCGGCCCGAAGCACCGGAGCTCGTCATACAAACTGTCGGCCGATCCATCGAGGAGTCCACCATGGAGGTTATTCGACTGCTCGTATCTCAGGTAATATATCGAAAACCATCCGAACTAATGTTATAATTAATGTGATTTTGATGAAATAGTATGATAACTTGATCATAACATAGGTTGTGTTCTGGGGAAGAACATAGGCGACTTTTTATCCTGGAAAATAATGTGTTTCCTGCCACATGTAACTCGAGTACTTGCAAGGCAAGAGTGAATAGATATCTTCTAGGCAAGCGCGTTCCAACCTAGACATCATTGCTTTGTGCTAGGCATGATAGTCGTCAAGCACAAGCCTATCTGGCAAAAAAAATAAAAAAGTTACACTGGGAATTTAAAAAACTTAACTACGCGGATGAAGTCGCGTGCAGATATGTTTTGTGAGATGGTGATAAGAAAAAACAACCCAGCTGAGTTTATGGTGGGCGCTACTCAGACCAGGGCGCATTTGGAAACCTCGTAGCATTAGTTTTAAGATATCGTCATAATTTTATTTTAAGATAATGTTATTATCACTATCACGTTTTTATACTCAGTGTTCAAAAAGTATGTATGTTTATACTTTATTGTACACCACAAAAACACAAAACAAACAAGATACAAGGAAACTTAAAATATAGGTATATTGTACCTATATTTTAAGTTTCCTTGTATGTCAGGCGGTCTTATCGCTAAGCTCTCTTCCAGACTAAAAAGTGTACTGTGTAGGTATCGATTTTTAATAAATATTCTTTGACTTTTATAGTAGCCTTTTTATCGAATCAGTCATCAATAATAACGCATTAACTCCAGCTGCCAAAAGTAAAATAAATTATTGGACAGAGTATAGTTATTATAGTCTGGGATTTCATGCCAGTAAGATCTTTCTGTCGTTACTGCCTCGTTGGTCTAGCGGTTAGCTCGTTTGACTGCGGCTGACGAGGACCCGGTTTCGAGTCCCGGGTCGGGCCATAATAAGTGTTGGGTTTTTCTGACTAGAAATTCTCAGTACTAGCCCGGAGTTAGGAAGTTGGCGGTGTGTCACCCCCGTGCCTCGGAGAGCACGTTAAGCCGTCGGTCCCGATTATTATCCCTAATATGATAATAGTCGTTAAAGCTGCTAAAGGAGCAGCGTGGTGGGTCTAAGCTCTAATTCCCTCTCTCCTATGAGAGTGGAGGCCTGTGCCCAGCAGTGGGACGTTAATGGGATGTAGTGGTGGAAGATCTTTCTGAACTTGTTTGGTTCGTAGGGCATAATACCTAAGCACGAGAGCACAGTGTCCGGTGTGGAAGAGTTGTTCATATACGGCAACCGACTGAGCAGTGCGTTCGAGGAGGCCGGCAGATTGCCGCAGATCGAGATCACTACTCTCGACTTACAGTGGGTCCAGGTACGATCGATATATCCTATTTTTATACTACTGCCTGAAAAAAGGAGTATATTGTTTTCGGGGTTCATGTATGTATGTATGTATGTGAGTTTGTATATTCCATCATATCTTCTATACGCCTGAAACGATTTTGATATATGAGGTATCGTTAGAATCCCAAGCTTATTCCGGATGACATAGGCTAGTAAAATTTTTACAAAAAATTGATGAGGTGACCGGGACCATGGTCACCTCATTAGCATTAAAGACTAAAGTTGAAAAAAAAACATTCGAATATAAGATTAACTATATAATCATCATCTAGAAAATGATGAGTAGATTCCAAAAATATATAACACTATAGTTCAATATCCAGTGATTCACAAAAAAATATCATGTAATAAAAATGTGAATAAGATTCTAATTTAACTACCTAGTTTTTTGGTAGGGCAGTCGTGTTTTTATTTTTTTCAATTTCCCCATGACAATAGGGATGATGATGTCACCGTAAGATTGCAAAAACCGTTAGATTGTAAACTAACTAGCGAAATCGTAAACTATCAACAGGTTGTGAACCGTTCAATGTTCTGAGTGTAAATTTTTGAATTATTCATTATATTTACGTTTTCTTGTCTCTTTCTTGTAGGTTAGGTTAGGGTTCAACATAAATAACCAGGTAGGGCACTTAGGTTTTATCGGGTTAACACCATTACAATCTACCGAAAAATAATGCGTTAAATTGTAATCTGTCGACAGTTTACAATCTCGCAAGTTTGATTACAATCTAACGGTTGCAATTTTACGTCGACAATGACAACCCAATCAAATCAGCAACTCTTTATCAAACTTAAAAACGCACTTCTAGTATGAAAGTTGTATGGAATTCACAATAGTGACGTCATCACAATTCAACGCACTTGTTTTCTTTAATCAATATGTTAAAATGGTTATCAAACTTAAAACTAACCGAGGATGTGAATTTTAGGTCTTTTGGAAAACCCTCTATTTATTAATCAGTTAGAAATCATTTATTTTTGATATAGGCATCATCCCTATTTACTTGAGTGGGGTGGCGGTTTTTCCATACAAACATATTCATCTGTTTTCTCCATTTGGATAATTACAATAGAGAAAATATTCTTGCACCATAAAATCCATATGTATCCGTGCCATGTGCCTATGTTTTCCTTTTTTCGTAAAAAATTGCAAATCATATAGATGGCAGAATCGCCACCATCAGGCATACCGCAAATAAATTGACGAATATAATAAAAAAAAGAAAAACATACCTACATAGCATAGACATAGAGCGCTTCTTAAATTTTGCTTGAAAAAAAAATTACAATCGGTTCGGTTTTGGAGGAGGAAATAGGAGAATACTATTATTGTTCCTGAGAACATACGAAAAACGTATGGCTTACTCAACATGGATTTCACATATCGACGACGGAACAAATAATATCAAATAATGTATACAGGCAAGGCTCAGTTAAAAATAGTATAAGTGCCAAATTACCCCCAGTGGGTATTGAATTCGAGATTTCCTTCTTAATAGACAACACCGCTGAAATGCTTATGTTAGTACATATTAATTTTGCATTCTTGATTTTCATGTACTTTTTCAGGTACTATCCGAGGGCTGGGCTTACCCTCTAAAAGGGTTTATGAGGGAAGCAGAGTATCTGCAAGTGAGTCGAATATTTAATCTAAACTTCTAAAGTATTTAACTCTGAGCGATCATGGATTAAAAATATTTATATTTTCCATTTATCTTTATATTTTGAGGCTAAGACTGCATGAAACGATTTAAAAAATTTGAGTTTTGATTGAACCAGTTTAATCAAAAGACTGAATTTGTTTCGTGCAACTCAGTGTTAGATAAACTAATTTCAAATAATAATAAATGTTTTCTGTCTTGCTTTTTAATTTATTTTATATTTTGATTGCAGGCTCTCCATTCCAACTGCATTACACTCCCTGATGGTTCTCTAGTGAACCAGTCTGTCCCGGTTGTGTTGCCCGTGACCACATCGGACAAAGAGCGGTTAGCCGGTGCTTCCGCGATAGCTCTACTGTACAGCGGCAAACCGGTCGCGATACTGCGCGCGCCCGAGTTCTACCCGCACAGGAAACAGGAGCGATGCGCCCGCCAGTTCGGCATCTATCATACTGGCCACCCTTACATCAAGGTCAGTATGACACAGAGCAAGTCGCGATACTGCGCGCGCCCGAGTTCTACCCGCACAGGAAACAGGAGCGATGCGCCCGCCAGTTCGGCATCTATCATACTGGCCACCCTTACATCAAGGTCAGTATGACACAGAGCAAGTCGCGATACTGCGCGCGCCCGAGTTCTACCCGCACAGGAAACAGGAGCGATGCGCCCGCCAGTTCGGCATCTATCATACTGGCCACCCTTACATCAAGGTCAGTATGACACAGAGCAAGTCGCGATACTGCGCGCGCCCGAGTTCTACCCGCACAGGAAACAGGAGCGATGCGCCCGCCAGTTCGGCATCTATCATACTGGCCACCCTTACATCAAGGTCAGTATGACACAGAGCAAGTCGCGATACTGCGCGCGCCCGAGTTCTACCCGCACAGGAAACAGGAGCGATGCGCCCGCCAGTTCGGCATCTATCGTACTGGCCACCCTTACATCAAGGTCAGTATGACACAGAGCAAGTCGCGATACTGCGCGCGCACTAGTTCTACCCGCACAGGAAACAGGAGCGATGCGCCCGCCAGTTCGGCATCTATCGTACTGGCCACCCTTACATCAAGGTCAGTATGACACAGAGCAAGTCGCGATACTGCGCGCGCCCGAGTTCTACCCGCACAGGAAACAGGAGCGATGCGCCCGCCAGTTCGGCATCTATCATACTAGCCACCCTTACATCAAGGTCAGTATGACACAGAGCAAGTCGCGATACTGCGCGCGCCCGAGTTCTACCCGCACAGGAAACAGGAGCGATGCGCCCGCCAGTTCGGCATCTATCATACTGGCCACCCTTACATCAAGGTCAGTATGACACAGAGCAAGTCGCGATACTGCGCGCGCCCGAGTTCTACCCGCACAGGAAACAGGAGCGATGCGCCCGCCAGTTCGGCATCTATCATACTGGCCACCCTTACATCAAGGTCAGTATAGCACGGAGCAAGCCGGTGACGATACTGTGCATGTCCGAGTTCTACCCGCACATGGCTAGATGGTAGTAGACGGTAAAGTTGCCGTTATATTGTAATGGAACTTTATGGTAAGAGGAAATAAAAGTCTGTGCAATAAAGAGTTCATCTAGCTATCTATCTATCAAACAGAACAGTTAATAAAAAAAAATAAAAAATACGAATCCCTTGCCAAAAAACGAACTAAAAAGTTAAAAATCTAAATTAATCTAGTTAAATTTGAATCTTATTCACATTTTTATTAAATGTTATTTTTTAATGTATCACTCGATATTGAACTATAGTGTATATTTTTCGAATCTACTCATCATTTTCTAGATGATGATTATATAGTTAATCTTATTTAATTGATTAGTTAATCTTAATTAATCTATTTTTTTTCCACTTTAGACTTTAATGCGGGACCTTGGTCACCCCATCAATTTTTTTTCTAATTTTACTAGCCCATGTCACCCGGAATAAGCTAGGGATTCTAACGGTACCTCATTTATCAAAATCGGTTCAGGCGTATAGAAGTTATGGTAGAACATACAAACTCACATACATACATACATACATACATACATACATACATACATACATACATACATGAACCGTGAAACAATATACTCCTTTTTTCAGGCAGTCGTATAAAAATATTCCTTGCAGATGATAGACGAGTCCGGCGACTGGCTAGTGGGTGGTAATCTCGAAGTGTTCGAGCGCATCCGTTGGAACGACGGCCTGGACGCGTACCGTCTCACTCCCAACGAACTCAGACAGAAGTTCAGGGAACTTAAAGCCGATGCGGTGTTCGCTTTCCAGGTAAATAAATAAATAAATCTTTATTTAGGATATCACACCACACAGAAAAAACAAATTACAAAAAAATAAAAATAAAAGGAAAATAAAACTTATAGACTGACAATCTGTGTTGTAGAAAATCCCAAAAAGGGTATCAAACTCAGCGTAATGCTGCTATGGTGTGATACACCGTAACAGCGCTGATTTTCAGTTGACCCCTATAGATCCTCGGCGTCTCGGACCGGTCCGGGTTGATCATAAAACTTAACTTAATGATCATAAAACCCACTAAAATTATAACTAAGCATAAATATGATTAAAACTATGTATTACCTAAACCCTAACAATAATAAATAACGTAACACTAACAATAATAAATAACGTAACACTAACAATAATAAATAAATTGTAGCCTGCACCACTATTCCTGGTAAACTATCTAAAATGTAAATGGATGAAAAAAAAAAATTAAATGGATGATACATTACTTATGTAAGTACATTTATTTACCTACTGCGTAACATAAGTGATGTTACACAGTAGGTAAATCTATGTGGTACAGTGTGTATCTTGCACTTGTAACTTGCGATATTCACCACATTGCGACGACGAATATTGGTGAATATCGCAATCTACAAGTGGAATAGCACATTGATTTTTTTTAATCTACTACAAGTTAGCCTTTGAGAGCGATTTCACCTGATGGTTAGTGATGATACAGTCTAAGATGGTAGCGGGCTAACCTGTTAGGGGCATGGCAGTTATATAAAACCCATACCCCTATTCGGTTTCTACACGGCATTGTTACGGACTGTTAAATAGCTTGGCGGCACGTCTTTGCCGGTAGGGTGGTAACTAGCCACGGCCGAAGCCTCCCACCAGGCCAGACCAGCATTTACCATGCGTACCTATGCGGATTATAGCGAATAAAATATTATCATGAACTTCTGCAAATTAACGCCTGCTTCTATCCAATATTCAAACTTTGTCGTCTCAATCAAATTAAAAAATTGGCAGTCATGGGCACTACCGATAGAAGTGAAAAATTATAACTGATAATTTTAGTATTAAAATTTCAAAATACATAATATAAAATTTTCAAATGCCAATATAAATACGAATATGTAATTATAATTAAAATGCGTATAAGTAAAAAATCGTAATTAAACTTTAATGCCTTAAAACTAAGGCATTAAAGTTTAATTACGAATGTAGTATATTTATATTTAAGACCTTTTGTCTTCGTAACAAAGCGAGCATTTCGGCATGGAGCAATATGTCGGTGACGCGAATCCACAAGTTTACCCCCTACCAAAAAGTGAAGTATTCGCTTCAAAAAGAAACATCTTATCCCTACATCTTCTCTTTCACTACTTTCCTTGGATCATTATTGAACGTAAAGGAATGGGTATTTGACGACCTCCGTGGCGTAGCGTTGAGCACTGTTGCCTTAACGTGCGGAGGTCCGGGTTCGATCCCCGGCAGGGTTTGGAAATTTATGATTTCTGAATTTCCCTGGTCTGGCCTGGTGGGAGGCTTCGGCCGTGGCTAGTTACCACCCTATCGGCAAAGACGCGCCGCCAAGCGATTTAGCGTTCCGTAACGATGCCGTGTAGAAACCGAATAGGGGTATGGGTTTAATATAACTGCCATGCCCTAACAGGTTAGCCCGCTACCATCTTAGACTGCATCATCACTTACCATCACGTGATATCGAAGTCCAGGGCTAATAGGCCTATTGAACCTATTGGCCTTACACTTGAATCAGTATAGTGTAATAAGAGGTAGGGAGTAAGGGTTTCTAATTTGATCCTTATTGCTGTGTAATAAGCGACGCTCTAACTAGCGGCCACGCCCACCCTTCCATAGGGCCCTGTGGCAAGTGCAGTGTAATAGGCCTATAACTTGTAGTGGATAAAAAAAAATGAAAGGTAATTTCCTTGTAGCTTCGGAACCCGATCCACAATGGTCATGCGCTTTTGATGCAAGACACACAGCGGCAACTCACTGAGAGAGGCCACCAGAAACCAGTGTTGCTCCTACATCCCTTGGGTAAGTATACTTATTGGGTATTTGAAAAGAAAGAAAGAAAACATATTTATTCACAAATGGTGTTACAGACAAACATCTGTCATACATAGCTGTACACACAAATGTATGTTTGTACCATGACACCACCCGGAATGGGTGTACAGCTCAGCCGTGTGTCCGGCATCTCATACATACAAATGCATTCATGTTGCCGGACGGTGATTTTCAGCTGTGACCCGGGTGACGTCACAGCCAACGGATATGAATACTTATACCTCTAACTATTTTACAACTTACTATAACTTTACACATCTATAATCCACTAAACCTAAGTCAAAGCATTCACATAAGTATTATTCATACTCAAGGCCAAAGCAAGATAATCAACAAACAACATATTAAAGTAAATACTAAAGAAATGTATACAAATATTAAAATAATCTTAAATATATAATTATAAACATATATTATAATATATATAACATAACACAACATACATTATAACATATATTATAATAAATATAACATAACATAACATATATTTGACATCTAGTCAAATTAAAAATTCAAATTCAATTGTTTTTTTATTCAAATAAACTTTTACAAGCACTTTTGAATCGTCAAGTGAATCTACCACTGGTTCGGAATGCCATTCCTATATTGTTCGAGAACTAGTCATGTTTTTGAAAATTGTATTAAGAACTTGATGATTCCCGCGGGAATTCCTTAACTTCTGGTATAAAATGTAGCCTATATGTCCTTCCCCGGGATACAACCGATCTTTTAACCGATTTTGGTGGTCGAACCGAATTCGAAATCGTAGTATGTGCATTTACTTCGAACTCGAATTCAAACCTGCGCACGAAACTTTGGGCCATCATTCAGTCGAAATCAAATATGTATAAGCAGAATAAGTTAATAACGTGTGGATTGTAGCTCCCAAAAGTATGAACCGATTCTTTTAGATTTTAGATTCTTCTGATAGTGTTCCTAGCTATGATTAAAAAAATCGTCTTAACTTATCCTAAGATTCGAAGCAATTATTATAAAAGTTATGTTCTTCAACTAGGCGGTTGGACCAAAGACGATGACGTGCCATTGGAGACACGAATTAATCAACACAAGGCGGTACTTAATGAAGGAGTGTTGGACCCCAATTCCACAGTTCTAGCGATCTTCCCTTCGCCTATGATGTACGCGGGACCTACTGAGGTTAGTGATATAAGTAATATTTATATGTAACATCATTAAAATATGAACCTACTAAGCGCGGGTATGGGCACAGAATGTGACGGGTTTAGCCATAGTCTACCACGGTAGCAATGCTTTGGCAGCTTTCGTACACTTTCTAAAATATTACGGAGAACTTTCAGGCAAAAATCACGAAAAAAATCAAAAATGTCGAGGAAACCTGGTTTCCTCAAGATTTTTCTTACTCCATAGAACAAGTATATTATATTCTGTTTCTTGGTTGTTGGCTATTATTAATTTCTTTTATGACATGAAATAAAAGCTAACACAACACAAACACAAAAAAAGAGATCGCAAAATAGATACAACTACTATTCTTATAACTACCGTCTTTGCAACAATATAAAGCAGACCGCTTGATTTAGTGCGGTTATCCAAATTTTCTCCAAAAACAAATAGGTATACTACGACGTGTCAAATCAAATAAAATCGCTGTATATTCTGAAGGTGGATTTAAATACTAATTTGACTTAGATGCATCGAGAAGATATTACAAACCAATGAATAATTGCAGGTACAATGGCATGCCAAGTGTCGTATGAACGCTGGGGCCAACCACTACATAGTAGGGAGGGATCCCGCAGGTCTGCCTCATCCTAATGGCTCGGGGGATCTATACGACCCCCGCCACGGCGCTATGGTGCTCAAGATGGCGCCCGGACTTAATGATTTAGAGGTAAAGTCTAATGTCGCATGAATGTTGAGACCAACTACTACATAGTAGGGAGGGATCCCGCAGATCTGCCCCATTCTAACGGCTCGGGGGATATATATGACCCCCGCCACGGCGCTATGGTGCTCAAGATGGCGCCCGGACTTAATGATTTAGAGGTAAAGTCTAATGTCGCATGAATGTTGAGACCAACTACTACATAGTAGGAAGGGACCTCGCGGGACTGCCCTAAGCCAACACCTTGGGAGGTCTATACTACCCCCGCCACGGCGCTTTAATGCTTAAGATGGCGCCCGGACTTAATGATTTAGAGGTAAAGTCTAATGTCGTACGAATGTTGAGGCCAACCACTACATAGTAGGAAGGGACCCCGCGGGACTGGCACTAGCAACAACAACTGACAATAGCTTGGGGGATCTATACGGCCCCGGCCACGGCGCTATGGTGCTCAAGATGGCGCCCTGACTCAATAAGAAGTATTGGCACATGGCGGACAAACTAATCTAACACTATATGCGCCATTAAGAAAACTGACAAAATCAAAATCTGTAGCTACAAAAAAAAAATAACATTTCACGCATCTGTGACTATTTTTTTGTCAGGCAGAAGTAAACATTGCATCAAGCATTTCCCTCTCAACGGCGCACATTGTTTTTGGATTGGTATGACATGATGTTGGAACGATATGCCTCCTCCATTCCTTGATTAAACAAGTCAAAAATATTGAAGACAATTTACTCTTTATGACGTTATTTGATGTCGTCTGTCCACTTAGAAGGTCTGTGCATTCCGATGCTGATAAGGGTGTGGGTTTAATGTAACTGCCATATAATGTAACAGGTTAGCCCGCTACCATCTTAGACCGCATCATCACTTACCACCAGGTGAGATCGCAGTCAAGTTCTAGTTTTATTTGTTTTAAGGTCTTTATTGCACATAAAATACAATGTACAAAGGCGAACCTAATACCTAGAGGGCTCTTCCAGTTAACCAATTACAATCCGAGTATCTGTAAATCAAGAGTGAATAGGCATCTTCTAGGCAAGCGCGTGCCATCTTAGTCCACATCATCACTTCCCATCAGGTGTGATTGTGGTCAAGCGTAAGCTTATAATGCATTAAAAAAGCCTTTGTTAGTGGGGACAGGGTAAAAAGACAGTACGTATAATAAGTCAAGGGATAAAAAAAAATTAGTTATGTGTTATTTTGTTGTCCATAGATAATACCGTTCCGAGTGGCGGCGTACGACTGTTCTGTGGGGAAAATGGCTTTCTTCGATCCCACACGCAAAGAAGACTTCGACTTCATCTCCGGTACAAGGATGCGAGGTAACTATAATTAGATTTTCTTTAATGTACCCACATAATATGTAAACAAATTGCCAAAAACTTTCTTAGAAACGCAATTTAGCCACCTGTTTAACGCAAGGTTCCTCTTTGTTTTGTTTTCATTTAACTTTCAGTCGTATATAAAATTAAATTCAGCTTTATTAATTAAAAATTTTACATATGAAGGGTAGAGGTAAGGAGTATCATCTCTTATGGCAGAAAAGTTGAGAAAGTGTCCAGTGGTTGCTATAAATAACAGTTCAAAAACCTTCCACAGTGGCGCTGGTGTAGGCAAAGGGTATGGCATGAATGTTGCAATTGTACATGAACTGAAGTATGCCGAGTAAAAAAAAAAATATTATTGTCGACTAAAGTAGTAAATTATTGATAATTTCAACAAGTTACGTTGTACAAAGTAATGATGAATGTTTTATTTCCTTGTTTATTTCTCTAACCCAATCTAATAATATTTGGCGCTTCGTTTTAAATTTACCCTGATGCTAATGTGGCGCCCCCAATATAATGCATTTCGACGGAGACTTTTCATATACACAGATGATCCTCCTTATCTCTACCCTCCATACACTAGAGTCTAGTGTATGGACAGTAGAGGTAAGGAGGATTATATGACTTGTAGTTTGTCTAGTGACTAGATGCTAATGTGGCGCCCCCAATTTAATGCATTTCGACGGACACATTTCATATACACAGATGATCCTCCTTACCTCTACCCTTCATATGTAAATTTTTTAATTAATAAAGCTGAATTTAAGCTATTGTCAAACAAACTACCCTCGATGTAAAATAGTAACGTAAATTCTATAACATTGTGGCCAATTCTGGTTATCAGATACTAAAATGACAGCTTTAAATCTAGTTTTGTCCCTTTCCGCAGGAAGTATTATGAAAGGGTTAGCAATATGTTTAATGCTGTCGTTTTAATTTAGTTTAGAGAATGAGTACAACAGAATCAGCCCCATTATAGTCTTTATTTTGACGACCTCCGTGGCGCAGTGTTGAGCGCTGTTGCCTTAACGTGGAGGTCCCGGGTTCGATCCCCGGCTGGGTTTGGAAATTTATATTTTCTGAATTTTCCCTGGTCTGGCCTGGTGGGAGGCTTCGGCCGTGACTAGTTACCACCCTACCGGTAAAAGACGTGCCGACAAGCGATTTAGCGTTCCGGTACGATGCCGTGTAGAAACCGAATAGGGGTATGGGTTTGATATAACTGCCATGACCCTAACAGGTTAGCCCGCTACCATCTTAGACTGCATCTTCACTTACCATCAGGTGAGATCGCAGTCAAGGGCTAACTTGTCTGCGACAAAACGTGTTGTCTTGTTTGTAGTGGATAAAAAAAAGTCTATGAGCTAGTGAAATGCCTACCACCTATCTACCTACCTTCTAGGCATAGTACATACATAGATTATAAAAGGTTATTTAAATTTTCAGGTCTGGCTAAAGCGGGCAAGGAACCACCAAAAGGTTTCATGGCACCCAGCGCGTGGAAAGTATTATCAGAATATTATCAATCGTTGAAATCAAAGATGGACACAAATTAATTACAAGATACAATTAAATGTTGTAATAAATATTATTTTAAAATCAAATTAAATATAGAATATTTTTAGTGTACACAAAATGCCTATGAAATTGTATTCAATATAAGTCTTAGCGTAATATATAGTGCAATATATTGTTTTGTTGTTAATAATATTATCGCCTGCCATTGGATCAGTGTATTGAAATAAATCGGCTGAGTACGTCCTATATAGTATCCAGCTATATTAATTTAAAATTAAATAAAGAGTACATCCTGTATAGTATCCAGATATATTACTTTTAAATTAAATAAATTTAAATAAATTATTATGTTACTTCAGCTGTCTTGATGGCCGGAAACTAGACTATATTGATATTCTTAATATGACACTTTGTAGGTCAAACATATAATTTATTTAAAAGATCTTTTTTATCCTGTTTAATTCAATGTAGTCTTTCTTCCCCGTAAAACTTTATAAAAATCAAATAATTTTACATTATAATCGCATTTTTTATTTGTTGAGCAGTTGTGCATTCTTTTAGTAAAAGACTGGAGTTACATTCGATATATCAGGCTGACTTTACTCAGATATAAAACGAGACAGAATTATTTATGTGTAATTTGTCTTGTTCTATCTCTTAAGTTAAATCTGAGTAAGTTTTAAGTTCGATCATCAAGGTAATCTGAAATGACATAGTAAATCAAAAGCGGTAAAGAGTTTGTAAAAATTACATAAGTGAAAAACGACAGCTACATAATATAACGTCAAAGTACCTACATTCCTGTATTGACTATAACTAAATGATTTATGATTGTGTGTACATAATACACATTCCAATTTTATTGTATTTATTATGTTTAAAATATTGTTAGAGATTTACAAAGTTTGACGTTTAAATTAAGGCCCGTTTATACTGTCAAGCTGGAAATTTTTTGGTCACCGTACTGTGTTTAATATTAATTAATAAAATAAAATTGTAACTTATATTCTCACGTAAGTATAGAAAGTTCTTAAGTAGATAACATTTCTAGGAATTTTTAATATTCACAAAACAAACTAAAATTGTGTAATATTGCACAACAGGGATATAAACAAAGCGCACAAAAGAAAAAAAATGTGTGCAATTCACACATAGCAGAAGTGAAACTTCAGAAAAGTAGCCTACGAATGAATGAGATATATTTATCTCATTCGCAGGCTAACAGGGCTATTACACTGCACTTTTCACAGGGACCCTTACACTTGAATCAGTTTAGTGTAATAAAATTTAGGGTTAAGGGTCCCTAGTTTTATCCTAATCGCTGTGTGAATAAGCGACGCTTTAACTAGCGGCCACGCCCACCCTTACCACAGGGCCCTGTGAAAAGTGCAGTGTAATAGGCCTATAAATCCTATTTATAAATATGTTTGTCTCTTTTTGATGTCGCTTTTTCTTTTCGTTTTTCGTTTCATCGAATTTTCAGATCACAACGATTCTAAAGAAGTTTCACTTCAAAAAATAATAACAAACATACACGTTCGACACAATATAACTACTCGTTTAAAAAATAATGTACATAATAATTCTATACTATTTTTTCTAAATAAAAGTGTGAATACCTTTGAAATTTGAAAAAGTACCGATTGTATCTAAGTACTCACACTTACACAAACTTTACTCAATGACGTTTTGTCAGTACAAACATTGAAATTATAATGTCTCAAATTACGTTTATAAGAGTTATTAACAGGTAATATAAGATTTATAACTTTAGATACATTTTTTGGTTAGTATAATTAAAAAATATTTGACTATACGTTATTTTACTGAACGAGTGTATTATTATTATCTGATTATTTTAAGGCTTGAAAGTATGAACGGTCCTTTCCACCAATAGTATTATAGTTAAATTATCCATAGCGCTTGTAAAAGTCGGTGTTGTTAATTTATAAGAGATTTAAATGATGTAAAAATTATTGTTGCGATTTTAAAAACGATTATATGGTGCTTTTTAGCTATACAGATTTTATTTAATATACAATGAGTACCAATAAATGTGATGGAAAATTTTAATTGTGTGTTTTATTGTTTACTAGCTGATGCCCACGACTACGTCGGCGTGGATTGAGGTTTTTGGTTCCCGCGGGAACTCTTTAATTTTCCGGGATAAAAAGTAGCCTATGTGTTATTCCAGACTATAATCTATCTCTGTGCCAAATTTCATCCAGATCCGTTCAACCGTCCGGGCGTGATTGAGTAACAAACATCCATACATTCAGACATCCATATATCCATCCAAACTTTCGCATTTATAATATTAGTATAGTGTATAGAAGTATAGATTACATAAGTTATTATTATATTAAGGCATATTAAATTAGTTCAAGATTCAATATGATTTAACTACAATACTAATCTTAGAAGAGGTAGAAACTCGAATCCTAAGATTTTCCGTGGAAAGTAGGTATCTCAGAGAAGAAGAAGAACCTATTAGAAGAAGATCCCGTGTAAGAAATTTATATAATTTGTGATCATACTCATTGACATATCGTGAATAGGTTGCGACATATCGTGAATTGGTTGCTTAGTTAAATTGCGTACGGATAAGATCTATATCTAAAATATACTAGTGGTTCGCCCCGAACTGAGACCTTGCGGTATCCATAAGATAGTTTTAACTATCACGAATAAATAACAGATGAGGGTATAAATTTCTTATACCGGATCTTAGACCATACCGTATTAACTCTATGGTAGGCATCATATCAAACTTTGATATGATATAATCAAAGATATCATAGTAGTACTGTAGTAACAAAATATAGGTACAAACTTATTGCGCACAAGCGAGATTTTATAAATGGTAAAAATATTTGTCCACAGATTAGATGTATTAGCACTGCCCGATTTTGATGTTATTTGCGGTTAAAATTAGGGAAAATTGATATACAAATTGTCGGGGCTAACAAAATGGGTAGACATTTAAATTAGTGTGTTTATTTGTTGCAATAGATCCAGAAATTTAGTTCATAATAACTGCAAAGGCATGATTACTTTCAATATTGGAGCAGATATTCGGTCCTCAAGTCAAGTGGTTATCATGTTTGACTGTGGCTGACGATATCTCCTAAGATATTTTTTTCCGGATTTAGGTATTGGGTTATACTCTCAAGAAATTACAGTTAATAGCCTGCGCCTGACCTCGTTCCGGTCGTGCCGTATTGGCGTCCGATGGTACTACGAGAGTAAGGAAATAAAGAGTGCACCTAATAATATTATTTTTGTGCTTACGCTGAAATAGAACATATAAACGAGCAGGTGCAAAATTCGGCCGCACGTATAATTATGTCTGTCTGCTACATTTTCACAGCCCATCTGTTCAATAGATTTTGACTTAAGCTACTTACAGAGATAGATATCCTGTCGAATGACATAAAACTAAAGATTTTTTATTATTATTATAATATAATTTTCAAATCTTAATCCACGCGGATTAAATTTTGAAAATCGTGGATCGCGGCCATCTGGCCATTAACTTTTTTTTCCACTCTCTCCACAATCCACATTAAGTTATATTAATGTGGAGAGAGTAAGTAGGTACAAATATTTTAACCAAACAAGTATTACCTATCATTCACAAAATTTTAAACTTGGCTTGCACCTACGATTTGAGATGATAACGCTGTTTATTAATATTTATCAATGTGACGTGAATGTAATTATCATAAATATAGAACTTGTTACACAAAAAGAGTCACAATTTTGTACACCCCAAGACATTAATTGGTATGAAAGTACATAATCAGTCAAGTTTTGATAGTTTAGTATCGGTTTATTTTTGGTAGTGGAAAGACGTTGTACATAATAATTACGAGTAGTTAAAATGGCTGTACGATTAACCAGACTAAAAAAACTGTTAGTAAAATGTGTGAATACAACCGATTTCAGGTGTATGTCACACTATCCGATAGATGAACACATATTCGGGCTGAATAGCGACCAACAACAGGTATGATATCATTTTAGGTCCCATTGCATAGACCAGCAATTTATTGAACACTCTGTTTTAATTAATTCGATCACTTACAACTTTAGTAGGTACCTACCTATACTTTTTATACGACTGCCTGAAAAAAGGAGTATATTGTTCAAGTAAGTAAATACCTAAACTTTAAATAACTAAATTTATTTTAATTGGGTTTTTAACAACTAGTCAAATCAGCAACTTTTAATCAAACGTCAAAACGGTCCAAGGCAGTGGGCCTTGCATTCTGAGAAGAGACCCGTGCTCAATAATCAACCGGTTTTGGGTTGATAATATAATGTGATGAAGAAGAAGATGTATTTAGGTTCTTAGTTTTAAAACTTTTTTCTTAGAAATTAAAATCCATTCTAATATTATAAATGGGAAAGTGTGCCTGTCTGCTACGCTTTCACAAACCACCTGCTCAACCGATTTTGATGAAGTTTGGTCAGGATAGGTTGTATCCCGGGAAAAGACATCGGCTATTTTTTATCCCGCAAAATTAGGGAGTATCTGCCGTAATCAAAAAACTTAATCCACGCGGACGAAGTCGCGGGCGTCATCTAGTAATAACTGAAGGTCTTTTCTTTTCAGTTGCGGCAACTGGTTTTCGATTTCGCTCAAAAAGAACTGGCCCCTAAAGCAGCGCAAATTGACAAGGATAACAATTTCAAAGAATTGAGAAACTTTTGGAAGAAATTAGGGAATCTAGGGCTGCTTGGTTAGTAGGTACCTACATACTTAGCACTCGATGCTTGCGTAACTGGATAATACTTAGTCTCATGTCCGTACTCTGTCATATTGGTTCAGTATTGGCATACTCTGGTCTAGAATCTAGACTCTACATATTGCATTGTGATGAGAACCTACCTACAGGGAACCATGCATGATTGCAGAAACCAAATATAAATAGGTCAGCTTACCTAATAATTACGTAGTTATTGGGTAATGGAAAGCGTTTAAAGAATAGGTACATACCTACATAAATCTACCCAATAACTAACATCTTCTCTCACACTTCCTCAGCCTTCAATTTCAGTTCATAATTAATTTCATTTGACTTTTAAATTCCCACCAATGTTTTTGTTCATTCCAATCAATTGTACATAATAACAAGCGTTTACAATGACAATTGAAATAAGCAAGTACTTAATACATGCCTTCCTGCAATTCTGTAACTGATATTTTAAGACGAAAAAAGGTATGTTATATGCAGATCACTAATCCAGAAAAACTGTTTCGGCGTATTTAGGACCTCTAAAGATTGAGCAAAATTGATTACAGGTATAACAGCTAGCCCAGATTATGGAGGTACAGGAGGGAAGTACACCGACCACTGTGTCATAATGGAAGAGCTGTCGAGGGCAAGTGGGTCTATCGCGTTGTCGTACGGAGCGCATTCTAACTTGTGTGTCAACCAAATCAACAGAAATGGCACACATGAGCAGAAGAGCAAGTATTTGCCGAAGGTACCTATTTTTTATGTTTGTACAAGCCCTTAACTGCAACCACTCTGGTAGTAGGTAAGTGATGATACAGTAGGTATATCATAAGGACCGCGACAACGACAAACGACAAATTGTCTTTTTTAATGTTCCCAAAAATTTATCTGGCCCGATAGCCAAAATTGAACCTAATTTTTATGCCTGTTTTTAAATTATTTTTTCATATATACCTACTACCGACGCTGTCACCGGGTCAGATAAGTTAAATGTGGGACTAAGTATACCTATATGCTTGCGCTTGGCTGCAATCCGACCTGGTTGCAAATGGTTATGCAGCCTACGGTGATTTGGAGCGCGCGTGTCTAGAAGATATTATGCTAATTCACTCCTTATTCGAAGGAACCTATTTTCAAAGTCAAAGGGAAAACGAAAGCCGGAAGGACATTCCTTATCCCTGAGCTTAACGAAGCTGCAGCGACTCACAGGTCGGAGAATCGATACAAGTTGGGATCCTGAGCTCTTAAGGTTTTAGAACGGCGACTTTGCAGCGAAAAGCGCCATATATTAGTTATATAATTATATCTCCTGCATAGATGGCTAATTGCTGTGGAGACTGGCCGCCATGGCCGATATTCCGTAGTGTATATTATAATGGACCTATTTTCAGCTCTGTTCAGGGGAACACGTAGGCGCCCTGGCAATGTCAGAGCCTGGCGCAGGCAGCGATGTGGTCTCCATGAAGTTACGCGCCGAGAAGAAAGGCGACTATTACATTCTCAATGGAAACAAATTTTGGATAACTAACGGTCCTGATGCCGATGTTCTAGTGGTAAGTAAGCAAGTTTTAAGCAATAATTGCTGCTATTATATCATAACTACCTGATGCCCGCGACCTCGTGGAATGAGTTTTTTCCAATTCCCAGAGGAACTCTTTAATTTTCCGGGTTAAAAATGCTTATGCCACTCTCTAGGTCCTCAACCTATACACATGCCAACAATCACGTCGATCCGTTGCACTGTTGCGGCTTGATTGAAGGACAAACAAACACACTTTTGCAATTAAGTATATATACTATTAGTATGATATAGTGATTGGCATATTATTAAGGTACCTTCTCTTGCACTGCAATTCAGCTAGTTGTAGTGCTAGTGTCATGACAGTTTCGGTGCAGTAGTTACAGCTGAATACGATGGCGGCTCCAGTTCAAGTTCAGTCTATATTCAGTCCCCTCCATTATAGAGCTGTGGACTCACCGTGAGTCTAGCGATATCACTATTCCATTTTAGTCAAATGGAAATATTCATTCATTCATATAATATACCAATGAATATTTTCATCCAGTCATCTCTTCTGAACTTTGATATATCAGAAGGGATGACTAAAAACTGACATGTAACAATTGTTTGCTTCCAGGTATACGCAAAAACAAATCTCACAAGCAAACCCCAACATGGAATTTCAGCGTTTTTAATAGAAAAAGATTATCCTGGATTTTCGACGGCTCAAAAGTTAGACAAACTGGGCATGAGGGGATCAAACACGGGCGAATTAGTTTTTGAAGATTGTAAGGTAGGTACTAAGTTACTTTTATTTGAAAGTCAAAATAGATTGAGTGATATTTGCATATATTGCGTAGGTATAAGTAATCAATAATGTAACACCAATGAAATTTTTATCAAATTTCTTACTATGTTTAATTAATTCAGAATATTTGACTGTGATCATCGCATCTGATGGTAAGTGATGATGATGAATAAGATGTTAGCGGGCTAACCTACGCCAAATCGGTTTCTATACGGCATCGTATCGGAACTCTAAATCTCTTGGTGACACGTTTTTGCCGGTACGATGGGTAACTAACCACATTAAAAAAAAAAAAATTATAAATTCCCAAATTAACCCTGCCGGGAATCAAACCCGCGACCACCCACTATAAGATTATAGCACTTATCACTGCGCTAGGGAGGTTGTCAAATAATATTTACACGCGGGCAAAACAGAGTTTACAATAGGAAAGACTTAGGAAAACGTTTTTCGGCAGAGTAGTAGTGAATTAAAATTGAAAAATGGTCTCTCAGGTACCAGCAACGAATCTATTGGGCGAAGAGAACAAAGGAGTATACGTTCTGATGTCAGGGTTGGATCTAGAAAGATTAGTGCTGGCTGCAGGTCCCGTCGGATTGATGCAAGCGGCTATTGACATCGCGTTCGAATACGCGCACACGAGGAAACAGTTTGGAAACAGAATAGGAGAATTTCAACTATTACAGGTAAATTATATTCGAATAGTGCTTGTTGCCAGTGACCAGATGAGATACGGGTCTGACTCAGACCGTCTGAGACATGGTCGCTAAATATGGGCCTCAAAATGAATTTAGTCACTCAATCGGCGATGGATCTCATAGGTAAAAGTGTTTATTTCCACTAGTTCCTTTAGACACTTTCTTTATAGGAACTAATGGGACCTTTTAAATTTAATTTTTTAGTCAAAAGGAACTGGGGAGAATAAACGTAGAAATGAACTAAAGTGACCACATATAGTGTAGCTCAATGGGTTGTGAAGCTAAAGTGGCCATGGGTGGAGCACACAGCTCGAAGATGCGATCTAGTCGTCACTCGTCGCAGTACAGTACTTAAATACCTATCTATCTATTTTGTGGAGATAAGTTGCACATAGACTTGTACCCCGGAAAATCAAAGAGTTCCCGCGGGATATATAAGACAATGTAAAACGCCACTCCACGTATCTACTTCTGTTTTGTGATGCATGCAGATGAAATTGCGGGCATCATGTAGAGAAAGGGATAAATTGTCTGAATTCTAATAATGAGGCCAATTCTGTAGTACACCATGTCTAAACTAAACTAAAATGACAGCTCTGTTTATATTTTTATCCCTTTAAGAATACTCCCTGTGGAAAGGGGCAGCACTAGATTTACAGCTGTCATTTTAATTTAGGTAGTTTAGAGCTTGTGTTAAACAGTTGGGCGACCCCGTATCTCTGACAGCTACAGTGTAACGATCGCAATCACCTCTGATTGGATAACACTCTTTCACTATCGGACAAAATCCAGTGACGCAGCAAGAATACCATAAATTCAGCCAATCTTTTTTTTTATCCACTACAAGTTAGCCCTTGACTGCGATCTCACCTGATGGTAAGTGATGATGCCACTCACAACAACTGATACTGTAACAATGATTGATGCAGAAGATACGCGGTCGCCCTGCAGAATTGACCACATGTTTTATCATGTTCCAGGGAAAAATGGCAGACATGTATACCACACTTAGTGCATGCCGGAGTTACCTATACAACGTTGCGAAGGCGTGCGATGGTGGCCACGTCAATAGTAAGGACTGCGCTGGGGCTATCCTGTATTGCGCTGAAAAAGCTACTCAAGTTGCACTAGACGCCATACAGATTCTAGGTAAGGGTAATATTATGATCTTGTACATGCGGAGTGGCTGATTTAAAGAGATATTCGTAGCACGAAGGGAATGTCTATTCCGATGCGCATTGATTTGCCGCGCTATAGGAGTCAAGTATACGCAAGCACAGATCCCCTCCAGCTAATCCGGAGCTCTTATTCCTTGACGACATTTATACTACTAGCTAATGCCCGCGACTTTATCCGCGTGAATTGAGGTTTTTTGGTTCCCGCGGGAAATCTTGAATTTTCCGGGATAAACAGTAGCCTATGTGTTATTCCAGACTATAATCTATCTCTATCTCAAATTTCATCCCGATCCGTTCAGCCGTTGGCACGTGGTTGAGTAACAAACATCCCTCCATACATCCACACATACATCTATCCAAACTTTCGCATTTATAATATTATAATTAGATGAACCAACAACCAAGCAAAATAAAGAGTTCATAACTTCTAATATAATGTTTTGTCAATTGTATGATTAGTCTGGAGTAAACCGTTGTTGCGACTCGGCGTTTCATTTAAATATTTTACACAAAGGCATACTTACTGCATAATCCATACTGATATTATAAATGCGAAAGTGTGTCTGTCTGTCTGCTACGCTTTCACGGCCCATCTCTTCAACCGATTTTGATAAAATTTGGTATAAGGATAGTTTATATCCAGGGGAAGGACACAGGGAAGGAAGGTCATCATCTAGTGCAAAATAACTTTTTGGTTTTCAGGTGGAAATGGTTACATCAATGACTACCCAACAGGCAGAATATTGAGAGATGCGAAACTCTACGAAATCGGTGCGGGAACATCGGAGGTCAGAAGGATGCTTATAGGAAGGGCTTTGAACAACGAATATAAATAAAACTTTGCATTATAATTACGACAAATAGATTTTGTATTGAATAAATAATTGTTATGAACTATGTACAGCATGTTATTGCACTGACTAAAAGAAAAAGTTAGAAGACTAAGGATACTTCATGAAAATAAAGCCAGTAGATATAAACTTCGCAGCAGTATTGCAAGTAGTGCCCAGTGCGGCAATGAAGTTTTCAATAAACTAAGAAGGAAGAATCAAAGATTCTTCAAGCTTTTTCTTTTAAGTCTGTGATATTATTCCTTATTATCATAATTAATATTATAAAAATGCGAAAGTGTCTTTGTTTGTTGGTTTGTCCTTCAATTACGCCGCTATAAAGCAACAGATCGACGTGACTTTTTTCATGGGTATAGTTTGGGACCTGGAGAGTAACATAGGCTACTTTTTATCCCGAAAAATTAAGGAGTTCCCATAGGAATTTATTTAAAAAAAACTAATTCCACGCGGACGAAGTCGCGGGCATTATAGCTAATATGATGATAAATTGAAATCAGTCTATTTAGTACAAAAAAAAAAATGATACAGTGAAGTAAAATAGCCGGTATGAGATAATCCAGATCCTCTTTGGCGAAGAGGTAAGAAATACGAATGACCAGGATTTAATTTAATTTTCTTAGGAAAAGGTACAATTTTGGTTTGGGTTTGGTACAATTTATACTTCAGCTGTTTTAGTTATTACCTTAGCTAGCATTTGATTTGTAAGCTCCACCACTACAGTTCATTAACGTCCCACTGCTGGGCACATACCTCCACTCTCATAGGAGGGACTGCAAGCTCAGTTGTGTTTAAATACAATGCAGTCAAAGATTGAAGCTGAAAGCATATTTAATAACAAATGTTGGTTGTGCTTTAGAGAAAAAAAATGCAGCTGAATTCTGCAAGTTTTATTGCTATATAGTGGACTCAGATGTGGAATTAGCTTTGCTAGAAGGTTAGGTCCCAGGTTAGGCCCATAAGAGCCCTGATCTACATATAAATAATTTTGAATGAAAGTGAACAAAAGGCTGTATCTGTAAAGTCAATAATATAATTATATATTATTATGTTCTAATAATCATATACCTAATGATATTTAGTTAATTTTAAACTACTTGCCACATCTACTAATCATATTTACAAAATATAAGCAGGTTTTTCAATTGCCAACAAAAATTTAACTCTGAATGAGTTTGGTTTTTGTAAGATAGATAAAAATCAATCCAAGCTGTACCTAACAATTGAAAAATAAGCTACTAATTAACATTATTACACAAATAGTATTTTTATAGTAGCTTGCGACTAGAACATCATAATTACTAATTTACCTACTATTATCATAAACAATATACTTAGCGTTATCTATATACTTAATGATTAATTGATATAATATAACATGATATATTATATTGTTGCAAATTGGAACAAAATAGGTTATAACAGATTCTGAGAAACTTATTAATTAATAATAAATATATCATGGGATATGTTAATTCATAACTTAGAATGTGTCTAATTCCAGCGATTAATGAACTAGAAAAAATTTTTTAATGCATGTAATAGTACATGTAATAAGAATGCCATTCTTATATATTTTATTCTATTAACTACAGTCTCTTTTGGATTTATAAATGACTGCTTGTTTACTCAATAATAAAATACAAGTTAGTCACTTATGAACTTTTAATCTTATGATTATAATTAGTATTTTATGTAGATTCTAGAATCTAGATGGTGGGATGTAGCTTGAAGGTGTAGTAACATAAATTCTGTACAGAAAAAAGTCTGCCTGACTACTAGATAATGATAAATTAACTAACTATAGCTTTTTATTTTATTCTTTACCATTTACAAAGTTTCTGAGTATACAAAATGATAATTGCTTTTGTTAATAGTTTAGTAGTTAATTCATACCATTGCAAAATTATTGCACAATTAAAGAAGAGTAACTACATAAATTTCCTAAATATTTAAATAGGAGTATAATAATAAATCCCCTTTCTATATTCTGCTCATATACATACTAATAATAATATATCATATAAAGTATAAATTAAATTAACCTTTTATAAGAGAGCTTTTGAAGCTAAATGTCTTTCTGAGTCTTACTTTTAATCTGGGAATCAATATTATGAATATTTTATCAGCAATATTTCACAAAATATGCTATAAGACTGTAAAGTAGAAATGCTTATAAATTATATACATAAATACATATTTGCTTTAAGCATGGTACACATAATTTCAGTAGCAATTTAGCACTGGATTGTATCACTGGACTGCTTCTCGTTGTTCTGGATGGTAGGCATGTGTCCTGATGTTAACTGTACTGCCCATGAACATTTGCAGTACACATAGATCACAATCTTCAATATATTGTTGGCTGTTTAACTATCTACTCCTTGAACTTCCCATAGATAATAATTTGGCAGTATTCCAAAGTGTGGAATAGTTAACACCTAATTATTATTGTAATACTTAATATGACCGTATTACTTATCACACAAATTTACATAAATTAGGTAATTCTACTATTCTAGGAAATCTATTCCCACCAAAAGCTAACAGAAAAGCTGACAGATAGTGATTCGACAAAGTGCCACCACTTAGGTGGGATATACAACATCTGCCCTGGTTTTAATACACAAAAGAAACCCTTAGCCTCTTTGTATTTAGGATGCTTTTCCAAATCAGGTTTCCGAGGATCAACTCTCGCCGTGTTGTTCAATAGCTCATGCTTATGAGGGTATAAATATTCAGTTTCCTGAGGTGAAAATAGAAAAATTTGTTTCTCACCAACAACTTGAGCCAATAAATTATTTTTCGGATCATGGTGGAGAGGTGACACTGTGCCTTTGGGTCCATACCATGCCATTATGTCAATGCAACCATCATTGTCAGAAAAACAGCAATACTCAGGTTCAGAGATATCATTCTTTAACTCGGGTATCTGATCAAAAAGTTGGTACTGAGCTAGGTATCCTGTAGTGCTACTAGCAACATATATATGGTTCTTAATAAAATCTTCTATTGTCATTAGCTTCTGTGTCCATTTTGAATCAGTGTAGTCCCTTCCTAACTCTATGGAAACTGTTCTTAATCCAGCAAGTTTGATAAAATAACTTTGGTCCTGCCATTTTGTAAGTGCAGGCCAGTGGTTTATACAATTATCTAGTACCACTGGTTTCTCTGCTAAAATGTGATCTCTGAAGAAATTTTCCATGCTAGGACAGCTTATTACGTCTAATGTATTTAAATTCTGGGTATTATTTTTCACTTCACTATTATTAATGACTACATTCTTAGTACTCACACCGGATCCTTCACAGTCTATTGTTAAAGCCGAATGGAGACTAGTAGCACATACTTGAAGCAGTGTTGGTTCAACATCAAGAGGACAACCAAACAATATGCCAAAATCAATTATTCTAAGAGCCTCTTTAATATTATCATTAGAAAGGCTATCAATGGTTTTCATGTGAGCCAAAAGACGTAAATAGGTCGTTATTGTAATTGTTTTTCTTAAAAATAACCTCACTTCTTTCCAATTACCAATGTTAACTTGTTCATACATATAATCAATGATCGCCTGGATTTTCACCGTGGATATTGAATTTATCAACTTCGTGTCTCTCAAATGTTGCTCTATCACAGTCTTGCAAGTTATATCCAACTCAGAAATTTCTGATAGGGATGAGATCACTTTAGACCTGAATTTGTCAATTTTTTCACGGATTTCTTGTAATGTTGACATTGTTATATAATCAAATTCTTAAAGAACGGTTGTAATTAAATTTCTATTACATCTTAAATATTAATTTGATTTATTTAGCGCAACTATTTAGTTGGAAAACCAATTGAAAACGAACAATACTTTTGTTTTGACTTCATTCGATTTTCTGACAGCTATGTTTCATTTCAAGTAAAAATAATTTTGATTTTGTCATTTTTGTTTGGAGTAAAGTTCCTTCTTACATGTATATTATTAATTGCTCTTCGTGCGTGGAAAGGACCGTTATGAATTTGTGTTAATTGTCTATAGTTTATTGATTTTTGATCTTTTTATAAACTTAATTCAATATTATCAATTACCCTGAATGTGAAGGTAAAATTCATCAGCTTTTTACTATTTTATTTATATATTTATTTTTAAATTATTCATAGAACTAGTACAGGTTAAAAATATGTGGTTGTGCGTAGACGTACGACCTTGACCTTTTTGTGAAAAGTAAAAATACCGTTGTCTATGGTGAATCATATGACTTTCGCACGTGATCTGTCAAATTAAAGTATTTACAATCAAAAATTTCGAAGTGTTTCCTAAAATGCTATCAAAAATCATCTATTCTGATAAGTTTCTTGAAAACTGATTTTAAATAATGATGCCAGGTGACCCAGAGCCTGAGCTTGAGGGGAAATGTTGCGTGTGACGAAACAATGGCATTGTTAGAACAAATCCTTTCAACTAAGAGAAAACTTGATGATTATTGGGACTCACGAAACAGGGTCAGGTACGTCATAACGAGTGCATATTATTTATTATTTTAGATTTCTGTTTGAGAAGCATTTGGTGGACTTGACGCACGTAGCTTTCGGAAGGCAAGGCAGACCTTTGAGTGGCGAAGTTGGGATTTGGTGACGCACACGGTGCTGGCAGTGCGGCATCATCGTCACCGACTAGCTTACGCGTTGGAAGGCTCGAAGCATGTGATAAGCGCGGCGGGCGCGGGGAGAGGCGTGGGCGACTGCCGATCACGTCACTAGGCTAGGAAGAGGGGCGACCGACTCAATGACTGTTTACTTGTTAATTGTTATTTACACGCGAGCTACAGCTAGTACACTAGTACATTCCAACTTAATCGGCCGTTCGTCTCTCGTCTATCAGCCGTCTGAGTGCATTTAAGAGAAACCTCTTGTTTTCTCATTTCCTGTACTGTGCTTACATGTGGCATAAAAGTTTCATTATTGAACTGCCCAAATTTGCATTCTCAGTGAACAGCTGTGCAATATTCAACCAACTATGAAATAAAATGAAATTTAGGTGACCTAACAGCTGATAATATCTTATTAGTTAATTTTATCATTTAAATTGAGAAGTTATTTCTAGAATGTGTTTGTGAATGAGGTGGTGTTCAGTATAATGTGGTATCAAGTAGATAAATCCTACCCCTAATAAGTAAAGGTTGTTTTCTTTATTTGGTGACTAAAAAAGAAAACAAGTGGGACAGTTAATAAGTTGTTATGCTAAAGACAAAACTTTTCTTTGAAATTTTCATCTTACTGAATGTTTATTTGCTATTTGGATGGTAATAAACTGAACCATTTAACAGATTACGAGTCTTATAAGATAATTTTCTACCTTTGCCAATATAAGTAATTTATATTTATATTTTAATTTAAGTAAGTGTTACGTTTTGAACAAAAATATAAACTGGCAATTCAAAACACCCATAAAAAGTAAATTGTTACTACTGTAAGTGTGGAAAAACATGTGACTGTAACAATGTAACTAAAGAGAAAGTTTTTTGAGCTCTACTTTATTTACAGTTTGTAATCTGTGTTGGTCATGTGCAAATTGAAAAATGATGGTGTCCTTATCCACCACATTTGATTTATATGAGCTTATGTAACTTAAGCCTTTGTGCCACCCTCATTCTAACATAAGAGTATATGTACAATTTTGATATTCCTATACTGTTTTTGATAAAGTCTTTTTTCATCAGATCTTGCGAGATAGCTTTAGAGCAAGTGCGGTTGCTTCTGTACAAAGAGTGTGATCATAGAGGAAGAAAAGTTTTGTTTGACTCATCAACCATTGAAAGAGTACCTGCGGTAAAAAATGATAAGCCAGATTTCGGAGACACGGGCAAGGTCCCCTGCATTGTGGAGGTTGCTGAAGGATACACATATATTGTGAGTAGAAACTTTAATTTTATTTAAATGTTTATTTTTTTCTAGATGATAATCTGAATCTTCAGATTTTAAAAATCCTGGAGGAAATTGATCAATATCCAGAATAAATAGTAGCCTGCAAAAAATCATGTTGATCCGATGGGCTGTTGTGGCTCAATTGAAGGACAAACCAACACAGTTTCTCATATACATATAATATTAGTATGAATACTAATATTATATAAGAGAAATATGAGTTATATATATATGAGTATTGTTATGTATGTACAAATGTACCTACAATTTTTTTTGTAGTTACATTTGTACATACATAACAATGCATATATTTACAACAATATATCTGGGTGACCAAGCTTTGCTCAGTTTTTTTTTTGGGTAAATCATGTTTTTTGGAAATTATATTTAAATAATAAATCTTATTTTATTTTTTAAATAAAATATTATATTACGTATATTTAAAAAAAAAATGGGGAAAAAATAATAAGACTGGAGGACATCTGGACTCTGGTCCAACTGGTCTTCTGGTTGTTTGTGTCTGGTCTACTGACCTGTTTCCAACCTGAGTTATTATAGCCCGAAATTAATCTTCGTATTTATTCGTAGCAGTTTTTCATTGCCTAAAAACACGGATAAAACGACATTTTCTAAAAATAAATCCTAGCTAGATCGATTCGCCCCCGAAACCCCCTGCATACTAAATTTCATGAAAATCGTTCGATCTCTAATTCGCTCTCTCCTATGAGAGTGGAGGCCCATGCTCAGCAGTGGGACGTTAATGGGCTGTAGTGAGTGAGTGAGTGAGTGAGTGAAAGAACCAAAAATCTCAATCCACACGGACGAAGTCGCCGGTATCAGCTAGTATCGTTTAAAGTATAATAGGTTACATACGTTATCAAACGTAACTGTAACAATTTATAAATAACGCAACAATTGAGCCGTCACGAGGATTCCTATTCACAGTTTATTCGCACTGGGGGGCTATATTTAGACCAGTTTATACGTTAGCCTTTTTGATTACATTCGAGACGGCAAGTGGGTCTAACGATCTTTATATCGTGGGACTGTAATTTTAGATAGATCTGATTAACATCAATTATTACTTTAGTTTTCTCATATGAGGTATCAATTTATTTATTTCTTCGTATCAATTTATTTCGTCGTCGTCAACTGGGAGACGCGTCGACGACGACACGACGTTGTTTATGTATGCTGCAGCAATGACCTGCGAATGCCAAAAATCGGAACACCTGGCACCCCAGACGCAAGCCCTGGCGGCATCGCCAGTTTTAAGTCTGGAGTAAATTGTTAAACGTGTAGAGGTTCTACGAGAGTAATTCATGTAATAAGATAAAGTTGGCTATGAACGAGTCAAATTGACAGATATTATACTTCCTGTTTCATGAGATATAATGTCAAACAGTAATAATGCTAACATATTGAGTATCTTAATATAGTTTTTAATTTGGATTTATTTTGTACATTTTGTGTTTATAGCTGCCAATAAAGATTTTTCCATTCTATTCTATATATTTTGGCCTTTCAGAATTGAATCGTTGACTTGAACTTGAGCTCGTTTTCGCGTTAATACAAATGTAAACTATTTAACTATGCCTCAATAGGCATGTATGCTACAGATAACAGAAAAGGCACTGTGCATAGGCTCCACTCCATTTCGCAGGTGCGCTTTACCCATAAAGCAGATTACTTGAAAATATATTTGTAAAACCCCATAAACAGCAGATCTATTACCCACCAATTAAAGCGAATTCATCATCATTATCTCAACTCATTGCCGGGCCACTACTAACTGATGTAGCACCGATATCCTCTATAAAGAGAAGCGTTTAGGCCATTATCCACCACGCTGTTCAAGTGCAGATTGGCAGTTTCGTACATCTTTGAAAACATTTAACAAATAGAACTCTCAGGTTTCCGCACGTCGTTTTCCTTTACCAGCATGTGATATTTAAACGCACATAACTTGAGATTCAAAACGCAGGCCTCCCGAAAAGTACCGGAAGCACCACTAGGCGATCGGTTAATTCACCGCTGATATTAATAAAAAAATATGCATGTACAGTATTAATATTAGTAAAAAGAGACGGATACCATCATCTATCATTTGTCATGACTTTCGGATCGTTGTGGTAATAGAAAGCGAGTCTCCACGAATACCGGCAAAAGACAAAAAGTCCGTTTAGGTAGCATCGAGATGAGTCGTTTTTACAATCAAACACTGCGCCTTTCTTAATTTTGAATTGACTATGCAAACCATATTTACCAAAAATATCCTGAAATATAAATAGAATGAATGGACTACTGTTAGTAGCTTTGAAAATCTATACCCCCTAGTAGTATAAGAAGTAGCTAAAAATAGTGTTAGGGTGCCTGTGTCCGTTGGAGCGGAGAGGAGCGGAGATGTCCCAAACAGGCCAAGCAGATTTCTGGAAGGCGACTCGAAAAAAATATCGCGTAATCGATCAACAATCAGATTGATCGAACACATCTCCGCTCCGCTCCGTTTCAATGGACAGACACCCTTACTTCTAGTAACAGTAGAAGCTACTGTTACTCTTACTGTGGATCAAAAGTATATTATTCAAATCAGTCTATTACCTCGTATTTAACTAACCGTCCAATAAGGTTATATCTATAAATGTTATTACTACTGTAATTACCGTCGTAAACGTATTATTTAGACTCGACAGTGAGTACGGAGAATTCAAAGGTCCCTGGGAAGTCCTAAAGTCTCGTGATGTCATTAAAATTGACTCTAAATCTGTTTTAGAACGACAAAACGCTGTCTGTAGGTGTATGTTATTTGGAATGGACCGGTTTCTAAATAAATTGAATATGCCATTCACGTGACGCGAAAGATCGGGGAAACGAGTAGCGACTCGAAAATATGAAATAAATCGCTCAAACTGCGAATTTTTAGGGTGTGCTTCCACTAAAGATGAGCTACGTGGCTAAGCTGCAGATAGATAGATAGATAAATTCTTTATTGCCACATATAACTTAGAAATAAATTAATTATAAACACAAAACGGAAAACAACGCGGCGCAAGGGCGGTCTTCTTCTTCTTCTTCATTCACTGGGCTTTTCCGCACTTAGGCGTAGGTGCCCGTTGTGCGTGAGACCTCTGGTGCGACTCCCCGCTGGATCACTCCAGCCAGCCGAGCTCACTCCAGAATCCAAGCAGGCCGCCCAGGTCGGCGAGGACTTCCGGGAGCGTTGCTGGGGAGCCAATGTAAGCTTCTCGTTGAGTGGATACAACACTACATTCGAGTAGTACGTGTCTTGGTGTCTCCTCGCTCTCCATGCAGGCTCTGCATAGAGGGCTGTCGGTTATACCTAGAACATATAGGTGTTTGTTAAGTGGACAGTGTCCTGTTATCATGCCTACAGCCGTCCTAAGTTTTACTCTATTTAGTTGTAGTAGTTTCCTAGTTAGGCGTTTGTTTAGGCTGGGTATAGCCTCTTTTGTTTGTCTGCAATTGGTGGTTTGCCCATAATTCGGCATGTGTAAGGGCGGTCTTATCACTAAAAGTGATCTCCTCCAGACAACCCATTACTTAAGGAACTTTAAAAAGGAGCGGGAAAGTGCAACAATAATAAAAAAACATGCAATTAAACTACTTAAACTATACATACTAATCTTATCTTACTAATCTTATTAATATTATAAATGCGAAAGTTTGGATGGATGTATGGATGTACGGATGTTTGTTACTCAATCACGCCCCAACGGCTAAACGGATCTGGCTGAAATTGGGCAGAGAGATAGATTATAGTCTGGAATATCGCATAGGCTACTTTTTATCCCGGAAAATTAAAGAGTTCCCGCGGGAACCAAAAAACCTCAAACCACGCAGACGAAGTCGCGGGCATTCGCTAGTAATACATAAATAACTAAATATAGATTCATATACATATCTAAACAGAACATATATAAACCTACATACAAAAGAAAATACTTAAATATGCAGATGTATCACACCTATTAATAGGACCGCTTGATTTTCATTTCTTAGATCTCAAGATGTTAGATCAAGCGCTCTTACTGGTAGTAGGTTTGACACACATCCGTATCTGAGAGAATGAGTACCTACTAGCTATTGATAACTATGTTCCAAAAGACGCGCGCGCATTCATATGGTCTCAGTACAGCTGTTCTTTTCACTGCACTGTCCTACAATAATATAATAAAACAATATTAGATATAACATCCTTGACTCCTAGAGTCAACGCGACTAAGTCTTTGTGTGAAACGGGCATTAGATTTATTACGTTTCTTTCAATAATTAAGTTTACATGGGTGAATTACAAGATAATTGGGTATTTGACAACTAGTCAAATCAGCAACAATTTTTTCAAACGTCAAAACGCGTGCTTAATATGAATTTTGTATGAAATTTTAAGTTGTGACGTCGCCAAAGTTCGACGCACTTTTTATACTTCAATCGTTAGTTTGAAATAGTTATTCAAAATAAAACTAGCAAGGGACTTAAAGATTACGATTTCTGAGAGATCCTTTATTTAATAATCACTAAAAAATAATTTATTTCACTAGTAGTCAAATACCCAATTGAAGAAATCTTCATAGGATGTGTTAAAGGATCGTCGATCAATCAAACAAATATGAGAAACAGTCCAACTCTTGTCAGCAAATAATGTTGTCGTCAGAATGTGATTTTTTCTAATATAAAAAATACCTATGTAAACTGACTTATTGATCAGACTTTATGAGTTTTCTTTTATTTTTCTCCGTAAAGTATAAAGGTGAAGCGGGCGATGCAGGCGTGCTCGGTGAGATGATATTCGGCGCTGTCGCCATGAACTGCAAGAGCGTATCATTGAAGATTCACATTATGAACGACCCGAAAAGGTAACTAACTACTCTTAATCATCTTACTTGATAGTTGAAATCAACTGTATTGGGCCCTAATATACTGTACTAGATGATTCTCGCGAATACGTCCGCGCGGATTAAGGTTTTTGTGGTCCTATTCCACAAAACCACTTGAGTTTCTGGGATGTCTAGCCAATGTCCTTTCCCGGGATGCGAATTGCGATCTATCTTTGTCTACTGTATCAAATTTCATAAAAATCGATCAAGATGGGTCGTGAAAGCGTAGCAGACAGATAGACAGATAGATAGACAGACTGCTAAATTTAGTATGCATTTAAGGTTTACTATTTACCTGTTTCTTAAACTAAAGAAAACATTTTACAATGTAACATTGAATAGTTGTAACATTGTACATACGTCCTCCGTGCAGCAATTTTCCGCGTGGAAGCGACTCATACTAGATTTTCCTTGATCATAATAGAGATGATGACAACTCAATCAAATCACCAACTCTTTATCAAACCTAAAAACGCGCTTCTAGTGTGGAAGTTTGTATGAAATACATAGTTATGACGTTATCAAATTTCAACGCAATTTTTTTCTTTAATCTATAGTTTAAAATGGTTATCAATCTAATAACTAACTTCACTAGGATGTGAATTTTAGGTCTTTTGGAAGACCCTCTATTTAATTATGCAGTAATAAATAATCTATTTTTGACATACGCATCATCCCTATTATCAAACTCTTAGCATTTATTCAATATGGAGATATCGTCCTGTTTTGTTCAGGTTAATGTGCACGAAATTGTTCAGCGTTCCTCGATCGCCACGGATCAGTCGAGGCGACAGGAAGATTCCTGAAATGAAGAGCAACGGCGACTTGAATAGTGGGACAAAACCTTTGAGCGTGCCTCTATTGACGGAGGAGGGTGTATCGTTGAGTTTCTCGATGGATAGAGGAGATTCTGGTAAGTCGAAAGGTCATCTTCTTCTTTCCTCCTGTCCTTGTCACTCATTAACTGCCTCGTTGGTCTAGTGGATAGCATGGTCCACTGCGGCGAGGTCCCGGGCTCGAATCCCGGGTCGGGCCATAATAAATTATTGGGTTCTTTTGATAAAAAAGTTCCAGTACTAGCCCGGCACGTAAAGCCGTCGATCCTGCGCTTTATCTCTGTCCGGTCGTGTCAGATTTTCCGTTCCATCTGGCTATAAGAGTAAAGGAACATAGAGTGCACCTGTTTTTGCGCACACACTTATGCATAATAATAACACTCGCGCAGATGGCTAATCTCTATAGAGATTGGCCGCCGTGGCCGAAATTCAGTAGGGAGGACATAATTATTATCCGCACGCATATACCCTTTTTCACGCAATCTACCCATATTTCTTTGGATTTCCTCTTCTCTTTTGACCGTCCACATATTCAACATTTTTCTAGCATTTTTCAACATTTTATCCTGCGTAACGAGTTAAGTTTATCATATGAGACGATATATCTGTTTACCTTGACTCCGTTGACCTATTCGAACTTAAAGATCGTGGGCTCACGTGATGCGCGCACAAGAGATGACTCAGCCTCATACGTGTTTCCTAATGCAATACGTATTAAGAATATTATTCAGGTAAAACTTTTTGCCTGCCTCGTTGGTCTAGTGGTTAGCGTGTTCGACTGCGGGTGACGACATCCCGATATCGATTCACGGGTCGGCTCATAATATCTGGGGTTTTTATTTCGGGAACATTTTCAATACTAGCGCAGTGTTTGAATATTGGGTATTTGACAACTGCTAGTCAAATGAAAACGCTGCTAGGATTTTGTATGAAAAATATTTGTAACGTCATTAAAAGTCAACTCACTTCTTTATTTATTTATTTATTCAATCAATATCAAACTTAGTCTATTTGGTGTAGTATAAACTCAACTGAGTTTTTCTGTACACCAACGAGCCCTCGACATTAGGTGGACCGTAAATAATATTACAAATCATAATTACAATTTCATTACTATTTTAATTTTGGCATGTCCTCTATTTAATAATCACTAAAAAAATTGTCATTGTAAATAAATTTTTCAAAAGAGCAACCACTGAGTTTCTCGGTGGCACCTCTCGGTAGGAGTGGCATGCCGAATCAATGTCAGATTAACTCGACAATTCAAAAGCACTTGTAAAAGTTTATTTGAATAAAATACATATGGGTTTGAGTTTATAAACCTTGTCGTTTTCTTTAGACTTGTTACACTGTCATTAGTTATAATTCCATACATGCCGTGTAGAAACCGACTAGGGGTATGAGTTTAATGTAACTGTCATACCCCTAACAGATAATACTGCATGATCAGTTACCATCTGGTGAGATCGCAGTCAACATAACTTGTAGTAATATTTAAAATAATTTAAAAAACAACACAGCACTTTTAAAATAATTAAAATATAAACCTTAAAACAAAGGAATTAAAGTTAATTACGAATGTACTATATTATTTATACTTAAGACCTTTTGTCTTAAGAAGAATGGTGTCGCCAGGTGTCAGTCACGGTTACACATCACTTTTAAATATGAACCTTAAAACAAAGGCATTAAAGTTTAATTACGAATGTACTATATTTTTATACTTAAGACCTTTTGTCTTAAGAAGAATGGTGTCGCATGACCGACACCGTTCCACATTTTTACCCCCTACCAAAAAGTGCCTCAACGTGCCTAAATAAGTTTTCACTTCAAAAACATTCTCTTTCGAGGTGCAATCGTTTCAGGAAGTATTCGTTTGCAGGTTTTTGTGGTGAACAGTCACCGTACAGCAGTGTCGGGTCCACGTGCGACTATTTCTCAATGTTCGACACTTGGGAGCACAGCTCAGCTGATGATTACTGCTTTTATAGTAAGTATCTATTGATATTGATATCTTCTAGTTTCTCTTGTAAGTGGCCTCGTATATCCGTATGAAGAAGATGAAGAGAAGAGTCGAAGCTTTCCATAACATATTCCATGTTATTCCGAAAGTGTGTCTGTATGTCTTTCACAGAATGCGCTTGCATCTGGAAGACAGAACTTTAATTTTATACTACAAAATCAAAGTTTCTACGGTACTAAAAACCTTGTTATTTTTAAAAAAAAATTAAGACAGCAATTGCGCTCTCGGTACTCTACCACTGGTAGATTGACTTGACGATTTAAAAGCACACGTAAAATTAATTATAAGTATATTAGTAAAAAAAATGATTTAATTTCAAAACCACGTGATCTCAAGAGCAATATAACATTAATAGGCGTCTGCCTTCCCCAGCACCGAGCAAGCTTAGCTGCTCAAGTGGTGGTAGCTGGCGTCGGAGGACCTACCACAGTATGGCCACGAGGTTCGATTTCACTACCAACAGCTTGCAAGTGCCCACATCTACTACCATGTCCAGTTCCGATTCACAGGTAATAAACCCCAAAGACACGTTAAGTTCGGATTTAGTCCGAACTAACCCCATGAAGCGTCATGTTTACGTTTTGTTTTACGGAACTTCCTCAGTATGGCTACCATTTTCGACTTCACTAGTAATAGCTTGCAAGTGCCCACATCTGTTTCCATGTCCAGTTCCGATTCACAGGTAATAAACCCTAAACATACGTTAAGTTAGGACTTAGTCCGAACTAAGCCCATGAAGCATCACGCTTACGGTAGCTTACGGAACTTCTTCAGTATGGCTACCATGTTCGACTTCACTAGCAATAGCTTGCAAGTGCCCACATCTGCTACCATGTCCAGTTCCGATTCACAGGTAATAAACCCTAAAGATACGCCCCATGAAGCATCACGCTTATGTTAGCTTACGGACCTTCCTCAGTATGGCTACCACGTTCGACTTCACTACCAACAGCTTGTAAGTGCCCACATCTGCTACCATGTCCAGTTCCGATTCACAGGTAATAAACCCTAAACATACGTTAAGTTAGGACTTAGTCCGAACTAAGCCCATGAAGCATCACGCTTACGGTAGCTTACGGAACTTCCTCAGTATGGCTACCATGTTCGACTTCACTAGCAATAGCTTGCAAGTGCCCACATCTGCTACCATGTCCAGTTCCGATTCACAGGTAATAAACCCTAAAGATACGCCCCATGAAGCATCACGCTTATGTTAGCTTACGGACCTTCCTCAGTATGGCTACCAGGTCTGACTTCACTAGCAATAGCTTGCAAGTGCCCACATCTGCTACCATGTCCAGTTCCGATTCACAGGTAATAAACCCCAAAGACACGTTAAGTTCGGATTTAGTCCGAACTAACCCCATGAAGCGTCATGTTTACGTTTTGTTTTACGGAACTTCCTCAGTATGGCTACCATTTTCGACTTCACTAGTAATAGCTTGCAAGTGCCCACATCTGTTTCCATGTCCAGTTCCGATTCACAGGTAATAAACCCTAAACATACGTTAAGTTAGGACTTAGTCCGAACTAAGCCCATGAAGCATCACGCTTACGGTAGCTTACGGAACTTCTTCAGTATGGCTACCATGTTCGACTTCACTAGCAATAGCTTGCAAGTGCCCACATCTGCTACCATGTCCAGTTCCGCTTCACAGGTAATAAACCCTAAAGATACGCCCCATGAAGCATCACGCTTATGTTAGCTTACGGACCTTCCTCAGTATGGCTACCAGGTTCGACTTCACTACCAACAGTTTGCGAGTGCCCACATCTGCTATCATGTCCAGTTCCGATTCACAGGTAATAAACCCTAAAGATACGTTAAGTTGGGACTTAGTCCGAACTAAGCCCATGAAGCATCACGCTTACGTTAGCTTACGGAACTTCCTCAGTATGGCTACCATTTTCGACTTCACTAGTAATAGCTTGCAAGTGCCCACATCTGTTTCCATGTCCAGTTCCGATTCACAGGTAATAAACCCTAAAGATACGCCCCATGAAGCATCACGCTTATGTTAGCTTACGGACCTTCCTCAGTATGGCTACCACGTTCGACTTCACTAGCAATAGATTGCAAGTGCCCACATCTGCTACCATGTCCAGTTCCGATTCACAGGTAATAAACCCCAAAGACACGTTAAGTTCGGATTTAGTCCGAACTAACCCCATGAAGCGTCATGTTTACGTTTTGTTTTACGGAACTTCCTCAGTATGGCTACCATTTTCGACTTCACTAGCAATAGCTTGCAAGTGCCCACATCTGTTTCCATGTCCAGTTCCGATTCACAGGTAATAAACCCTAAAGATACGTTAAGTTGGGACTTAGTCCGAACTAAGCCCATGAAGCATCACGCTTACGTTAGCTTACGGAACTTCCTCAGTATGTCTACCATGTTCGACTTTACTAGCAATAGCTTGAAAGTGCCGTCACCTACTACGATCCAGTTCCGATTCACAGGTAAAACCAACTAGGCCCTAACCAAAGTTTAGTTCTGACTACGTTACATCATATTAAAGCCCAGTTTGGACTATCGCAAGATCATCTGGTGGCGTAGGACCTTACACTACGTGGTGACGAGGTTCGACTTCACTACCAAAAACTTGCAAGTTCGTTCATCCTCTACTATGTCTGGTTTTGACAGGACGAGAACCCCTAAAGCTTAATTTTGAGTATACTTTACTAGGACGTAGTTATTTCTTTAGGCTGTGCTCGTACTAAAGCAGTTTGGTCTACCGCAAACTTAGCTCGCGGCGTCCAAACTACGGCTACCAACAGTTTGCAAGTTCCTACATCCTCCAGTCTAAAACCTTAATTTTTACATATTTTGGACTACGGTAGTAATACTAAAGCCTAGTTTGTTGACGTTAGTTGAGTCTTTATGCACAACTTAGTTCCTATGAGGCCCGCTTGCAAAGGCGCCAGGTTACGTTGAACCCAGGAATGAATTTGAAATTATGACAGAAGATGTATACGAATTCTGTGAAAGTAGCAACTAACTTTGGGTTAAAGGGATGACCCGACGTTTCTGCAAGTGGGCCTTAATATGTTTTAGGTAAAGGTTGGTTGAACTTGTTAGTTCGTTATCAGCCCTATGCTGTAAATTGGTTTATTTTTAATCCCTTATCACACGGCGCGTCAGATCACATGAGTGATCGGCACTGATGTCATGTGATTGTTTATCGGTGCAATCATAATTACAATCACTATTAAGTCACCTTATAAATTCTAATCAATAACACTCTATTCATATAAGCTTTTAACAAGCTTTAATATATTTATTAATTAAATGGAATAGTATTATCACACTGTTAGGATTGATTTTTAATCGGTATTCTATATCTTATCAACCCATAAAGGCTTTCAATAATCAATCGATAATATACGTTATCAAGCTAATATTATAAATACGTTAGTGTATTTGTTTGTCACTCAATCGTGCATTAGAGCAACGGATCGACGTGATTTTTTGCATGGGTATAGTTGAGGACCTGGAGAGTGACATCATATGCTACTTTTTATCCCGGACCCGCGAGAATTGAAAAAACGTATCGAAAAGAAAGTATTAAAAAAAATGGTGTTATAATTGTCGTAGGTGTCGAAAAAGTATCGTAACGTATCGTATCGTAAGTAACTATTTTAGACAATTGTAAAAACGTTGCTAAGATACTTATCAACAGGTGACAAATAGACTGGACCGGCAGATAGAAACCGGACGACGGCGATAATATATAATAGACGATTAGCCGATACGTAATCCGAATTCCGTAATACGAAAATAAATAATCCATTACTGTTTAACAATTATTATTGTTTGTCATAATCAGCAACAGCTGATTATAATTAATTATTATGATGATGATACCCGCCCGCATCTTCGTTCGCTTGGATTCAGGTATTTCGAGATTTTACAGGCCAAAAACGCCTGTCCTTCCGGGATGCAACTTTGTAGTCTAGGCAACGGGGCGATCGTTGTATGGAGACCCCCGCATTGAATCCTCAGTCAGTAAAACTTGGCTGGGTTTTACTATTGAATGATCCAAAACTTACACAAAAATATCCAACAAAAAATAATAGTAGGTAGTATATTTACACTCAAAACCGAAATATCAAACGAAATAATCTTGCAGAACATCGATATTTAAACCGATTTCATTATCAAATCTAAACTGCTTTTATTCGATAATGTAACTTCTTGCTTTAACAATTGGGTATAGCATAAAAAAAAACCTTACTTCATGTGTGATTTTTTATTGAATATTTATAATTTACGTTTAACTCAAAACTTTAAAACTTTAAAACAAAACTAACTTAAAATGATACTTTATCATACTGTAAAGTTTCGTCGCCTGAGGAATTATTGTTGGGGTCAACTAGCTTTATTGCCTAGACTATTTGAATAAATATACTTCGACTTGAACCTCAGATTGTAATATCTAATATATAAAATTCTTGTGTCACAGTTTTAGTGTTTATACTCCTCCGAAACGGCTTGACCGATTTTGATGAATTTAATATGTACTTATATACAGTAGGTATGAGAATAGGTTTGTAACTAATTTTTACACCCCTAAGTGTTAAGGCTGGTTCACCCCGAATATTTTTTTAATTTTTTTTTGTTATTTTTTTATAGCGTGGAATTGAAAAATACATTTAGTCCTAAATTTTTACGCTCCTACCACCGACCCCTATGTTTTGATCGCATTTTATATTTTTCAACTCTGGTCGATAGCTGATCAATGGGGTCCCGTTTTGCCAAATTCCTCCGCTTGGGAGCAGCATAATAGCAAGTTTAATAATTCATATGGCAAAACAACGTTTGCCGGGTCAGCTAGTTGGTATATATGGATTCCCAGATCAAGAAATCACTTCTGTTAGTTAATTGAAGAAGTGAATATTTTGTACACAGCTCTACAGCAACAGCTCAACTAGCGGCACGACGGATAGTCTGGCGAGCTCCTCGAATACAACCAGGAGAGGGAAACTCGGGCTTGCTTTGCTCATCAGTGTGGCTGAATCTGCTGATATGTAAGTTTTGGCGTGCTATTTTTTATCCACTACAAGTTAGCCCTTGACTGCGAACTCATCTGATGGTAAGTGATGATGCAGTCTAAGATGGTAGCGGGTTAACCTGTTAGGGGCATGGCAGTTAATTAAACCCGTACCTCTATTCGGTTTCTACACGGCATCGTACCGGAACGCTAAATCGCTTGGCACGTCTTTGCCGGTAGGGTGGTTACTAGCCACGGCCGAAGCCTCCCAAAATTCAGAAATTAAAAATTCACAAATTGCCCTGCCGGGAATCGAACCCGGGACCTCCGCACGTTAAGACAACAGCGCTCAACACTGCGCCACGGAGGTCGTCATAATAATATCACGGAGGTTATTTATTTATAGGCTAGCGTTTTAGCCTGCTTGTAACTAAGTGTGAGAGCTAAGCATACTTTGCCTTAGCTCTAACTTACGACTGAGTTAAAATGAGGCAGATTTATGATACACACATAAGTGCATCCTCTCCAACTCTGAGAAAAGTCAGAGCAAAGTCAAAGTACTATAGATCTCAGCATAAGTGACGATGCAGATTAAGGTGAGGTTTGACTAATAAAATTATGAGTAATTTCGTCGCCCTAATTTTCCATTTTAATTTTGTTTTGCCACACCAAACGGGTTGGTGTCAACATCTCCTCTCATCAAACAAATTCTCTCATCTTCAAAATCACTTGTAAAAGTATATTTGAATAAAAAAAAATTATTTGAAAGGTTGACTGGAATTGTACATAATTTAGGGATAAGACATAATATTTTGTTCGCTCGTATTTTGTAGTTACAATCAATTTGTCTTGGTGTCTCTTTCTCATCCAGAAATAGGCAGTGCGTTATTTACACGCCCTACGCAAGTATATTTGAATAAAAAAATTTGATTTGAAAGGTTGACTGGAATTGAACATAATTTAGGGATAAGACATAATATGTTGTTCGCTCGTATTTTCTAGTTACATTTAATTTGTCTTGGTGTCTCTTTCTCATCCAGAAATAGACAGTGCGTTATTTACACGCCCTACGCAAGTATATTTGAATATAAAATTTTGATTTGAAAGGTTGACTGGAATTGAACATAATTTAGGGATAAGACATAATATGTTGTTCGCTCGTATTTTCTAGTTACAATCAATTTGTCTTGGTGTCTCTTTCTCATCCAGAAATAGACAGTGCGTTATTTACACGCCCTACGCAAGTATATTTGAATAATTTTTTTTTTATTTGAAAGGTTGACTGGAATTGAACATAATTTAGGGATAAGACATAATATGTTGTTCGCTCGTATTTTCTAGTTACAATCAATTTGTCTTGGTGTCTCTTTCTCATCCAGAAATAGACAGTGCGTTATTTACACGCCCTACGCAAGTATATTTGAATAATTTTTTTTTTATTTGAAAGGTTGACTGGCATTGAACATAATTTAGGGATAAGACATAATATGTTGTTCGTTAGTATTTTCTAGTTACAATCAATTTGTCTTGGTGTCTCTATTATTTGTGTGCGTGATAAAAAGTATAGTCATCCAGAAATAGACAGTGCGTTATTTTCACGCCCTTCGCGTTCTACATTTTTTCTTTGGCGACTTTACAGGTAAACAATTCGTCACGCGTAGAGTGGCAGAAGTAATACGTTTTGTAACACATGAAAGACGTATCGCGAGTTAACTAACAAAAAATTATAATACAGTAATATAAGTGAAATACCAAGGCTTACCGTTTGCGGAAAGAGTCAGCCGATAAGGGATCGCGATCATCATATTGTGAAAATTTCGGTGCTTAGCCTTTAGTTTGTGATTTACAAATTGCAACTCTTTAAAAATGACTTGTGTGATATTAATCTTGATGTTTTAGAAATAGCTAGTATTATTATATATTCCGTGGCTCAACTATAAAATTATTTTATAAATGAACGTGTAAACGTAATTTCAGACCACTTGAGGTAGATCAACAGCAATTTGATCTGAAAAAAAAAAAAACTTTAGGTGTGCCCAACAAACATAAAGAGGCAATCGTGCGCGGCTGCCGCTTAGCCAATTATAATTCAAATGTTTTCAAATTCAAACAAACTTTTACAACTGCTTTTGAATCGTCAAGGGAATTTCTAAAGCGGTTGCTCTTTTGAAAAAAAAATACAATTGAATTAATGTATAAATTCATATGTAACCGCTGTCCTTAGCTTTGCTGGAGCGAGTCAAATCCATGCTCTTTTGTCCTTTACCGCGCATATTATATTCGTGGGTTTAGTCCTCATGTCCTTACATAGCGCGCGGAAGATTTGTGTCCTGCAAACTCCGCACAACTGACGTACACTTGCCGTTCTATATGTTTGGACACACCGTTTTCACAAAACATCTAGGATCGTTCATTGTCTTAGGGATCTAATTCGTCGTTGTATGGAGCACTCGCCACAGCTTCAAGCGCTGGTGTGTCGGTTGCGTCTCTCCGCGCTTGCTGCGGGGGTGGGCAACGCCTTTGTGTCCACACTGCACAGGGCTACGGAGGATGCGGCGAGGTGGTGAGTGGCAAAAATTAATCATTTTGGCATCATTCGTGTTTATACTACTTCTTTATTTAATAATCATTACATGAGGCCCCGTCAGGGCATTGTAATGCTGCAAATGCAATTGCAGGTTACATTTATTTTTAATTTAAAACATATTAGCATAAAACATATTAGTATTAACAATACAATACAACTAACAATACAATAATGAAATTATATATAATTGTATGGATGTGTAGGATAACGGGGAAGGATAACATCGTGACGAAACATAGGTATAGTTCGCGCGCGAGTTGAATGCAGAGTAAATGTATGTGTCACCATGTAATTGACACACAAAGTTTGAACGGAACTGTACATGCCGGATAGTTCAGTTATTATATACTAGATGATGCCCGTGAGTTCATCCGCATGGTTTAAGTTGGCTTATGACGACCTCCATGGCGCAATGTTGAGCGCTGTTGTCAAGTGCGGACAAAGCATGGTCATAAATAAACATTAATTTTATACGACTGCCTGAAAAAAGGAGTATATTGTTTTCAGGGTTCATGTAAGTATGGATGTATGTATGTATGTATGTATGTATGTATGTATGTATGTATGTATGTATGTATGTATGTATGTATGTATGTGAGTTTGTATATTCCACCATAACTTCTATACGCCTCAACCGATTTTGATAAATGAGGTATCGATAAATATAGAAGATATAGATAAATTCCGGGTGAAATAGGCTAGTAAAATTAAAAAAAAAATTGACAGGGTGACCATGGCCCCACATTAAAGACTAAAGTTGAAAAAAAAAAAACGAAAATAAGATTAACTATTTAATCATCATCTAGAAAATGATGAGTAGATTCCAAAAATACATAACACTATAGTTCAATATCCAGTGATTCACAAACAAATATCATTTAATAAAAATGTGAATAAGATTCCAAAGGCTATATCTAAGCAAATCGCTTCTTAAGGAGGTAAACTCCGAAAATAATATAGCACGGCAGTCGTATTTTTTAATTCGTTAATTTAATTTATATATTATAAAGAGTAACATGTCCGAGTGCTTTTCTGGCGCAAAGCCAAGGTAGTTGTCAAATTACTTGATAGGCAGAATCTAAGAACTTTTATGTTGATACTCGTAAATCTTGCTACTCAAAACTAGACTTTTATATAGGTACACTTTTGAATGTGTCCGTACGACTGGAAGTTGTTAATCTTCTAGTGTTGTTTTTGGCGACGATAAATCACCGAAAAACTTATTAGGAGTAAAAATAATTTGGGAGTTTATATTTGGGACTGTAGTGTTGACTATTATTTTAGATATCAGTTACTGGTCACCTCAAACCGTAAGATCTCAGAATCCGTAAATGTAGCAGGATTGTAACATTGTCCAGACTCAAACTTAAAAGCTATGATTCTAGGATTCTAGGGAGGCCTGCTTCTCTATTTTATAGGATGTTATTTTACTGAGGCGTTTCCCAATGAGTTGCGAACAGCGGGAGGGACTGTTAGATGATAGATTAGCCGCATATAAGTATTGTCTGTATTAAAATAGAAAAAGTCAGTCAGTCATAGGGACTGCCCATAGAAGTGAAAACGAACGAATTTTTAAATTTCTTTTTTAATATTTATAATTTTTTATTTTTATTAAAATATAAACCTTAACACAAAGGTATCAAAGTTAAATTTCGAATGTAGTATATTTATATGTTCGCGAGCATGTCCATCTCGCGAGCATGTCGGTCACGGTTACGCGTATCTACATTTTTACACCTTCTAAAAAACTTTCATTTTTCACTTCTATCGGCAGTCCCTATTACTGTCAATTTTTTTAAAGTGAAAACTTCTTTAGGCGCTTTGAACAGTTTTTAGTAATTGATATTGAAAAGTGTAAAACTTCTGTAGGCGCGTTGAGCGCTTTTTTTTGTAGGAGGTAAAATGTTATGACCGTGACCGACATGCTCGCGAACTACTATACTACTACTATGTAGAAAATATACTACATTCGAAATTAAACTTTAATGCCTCAGTGTTAAGGTTTATATTTTAATAAGTTTAAGTAAAAAAAAAACAAAAAAAATAATTAAATATTCGTTTTCACTTCTATCGGCAGTCCCTATGACTGGCAACATTTCTTTCCCTGCTAGAGATTATCAGGTGTTTATAATTACAGGTTGTCAGATCTGATGTTCGGGCCGCGGTTACATTCAACGTGGTTGGATCTAGTGACCAGCGAACCGGACCACACCAGCAAAATTGCAACCACCTTGCTCAGCGATCTCTGCTTCGTGCTTAGCATTGGGGACACCAAAAATACTAATTTGTAAGTATCTTAAATTATTCATTTGTTTTTAGATAAAATGTATTATAGCCAAATTAGTGGTCTGCTGCAAAACAATCATCTGAGGCCCAATGAGGGCCGTTACCGTTTTTATGCTCACTAGTTGGCGCCACTGGCGAGTAACGTCAGTATAGCTGTAAATTCGGTAGACAAGCATAGTTTTGACAAAAAATACGTTTTTAAATGGTAAGCACACAGGAACCAGGTACATAATGTACTAACTTCTGAATTCTTCTTCTTTCAACCCGCTTAATTTTGCACTTTTTTTCTTAGCTCCGCTTTCAAAGCGCAGAGCACTGACATTCATTGACGTGTATCTTACATCTTCATCAATTAATCCGGTAATGCTAAATACATTAATGAAATAATTAGACCCGCAATAAAGGCCCAGTGATTATACCTATTTGACATTTCGGAGACTTCACTCTACACTAGCGCCTCAAGCGGCGAATTGCATTGGCTAAGCAAATCATCATCATTTGACAGCTTAAAACGCATTACTCGAACTGTTTAAGGGGTTCATGCAAGCTTTTTGACGTGCAGGCATCCTATGAACTCCTTAAACAGGTCGAATTAACCGTTACGACAAACGATTACGATTTTCTGACACAATCGGGGACTTACAGATATCAGCAACTGACATCTGAAATTTTGAAAAAATCATTTTACCCCAAAATACTGAAACACGCAGTAGGTGAGATCGCAGTCAAGGGCTCACTTGTAGTGGATAAAAAAAACACGCTCTATTTATCCATCGGTCCAAATCAAATATTATCACCATTACCATACCAATTATTTTCATTGATATAACTTAAAAAAATGGCGGACTTAAATAAATTTCCCCGATATGTATCCTATTAGAGGTAGAATTTCCGAAATTCTTTGTTATTGAGTATATGTACATCGTACATCAGTGCGGTAACATATAATACGAACTTAATGCCAACACTTCAATATGCGTTGATAGAACAGTCTGTCAGGACAAGTATTTTGAACTTTTTGAAATTTTTATACTTTTTGAAAATCATGAACAAATCTGGGCATGTGACATGACAAAAATTATTTAATTAGGGCAATGTAAATCAAAAATAAAACAACATACTTTCGTCGAAATTAAAATACGGGTACATTCGGACGGGGAAACTTTAAATACATTTTTTAATCGGTTCTAATTTCGTAAAAAGCAATTTATAGATAATGCGTTCACTCGATAACCCAGTCGCAATGCACGTGATGTGGGCAGGTGATAAAAATATTTTGCTACTTTTATATCAAGAACATTAATATGCCGTTAGTGGAATGACGTACTAATTTTATTACCAGCTGTCAAGTCCCAATGTTGAAAAGAATCACATGAGTTTAAGGCAAATACTGCGCATATTATTATTGTATAAACAGTCTTTTCGCACTCACTGTTATATATATTATGCTAATTTGGTTCTACATAAATCTCTTAAATAAACTGGCAGGTCTAAAAATAGTGTAATTTTTTAAGATATTCACTGCAAAGAATCGTGTTAATTTAATTTAGTTTAGAGTGTGTACAATTGAATTGGCATCAATATACAATGACATGGTATAAAAGGCGGTCTTCAGATAGAATATATATTTCAATTGGTAAAATTTTTTTGCTCAAGATATTTTTAGACACTCCTATTAAATAAATAACGTACATTGATTTTTTTGACCTCAAAATGTACGATTCATTATTTTGTATAAATAACTATGTATGCATTATGCATGCTATATGTATTAAGAATATAAAAGAACATGATGAGCATAAATGTGAAAAAACAGAAGACATCGCCCTCCTATTAATCGCTTTAATACAACTATTAATCCGCTTCTAAAACATTAGATATTTTTCTGACATTTACTTGGATCATATCCAAAATTTTCGGCATAATTATGTCTTAGGCCGGGCCGACTATACTAATATTTTTTGTACTGACAATCCGATACAGCTCTTATCTATTTTAAATAGAGTTGAAAATGGCATCCGAAAATGGACGTTGATGTTTTCTGGAGAAAATTATCGCTTGTACACGATTATAGCCTTTACCGGAATTTGATAAGGACTGTATTTATTTGCCAATTATTTAAAAAATCCCACTCGGTGTCTATTACACTCTTAAATGACAAACAAAACTTTTCGGACGTAACTTCTGATAATTACTGTGACATGTGCGAATGAAATCAGTCAAGTGGAACAATTTATTTTTGTATATTTATTTCTATTAGTTATTGTTACGTAGTGTTTACGCGTTTTTCACGTGACCGACGAATACGCCGTTGAATGAATTGACGTGGTTGGTTGTTTACTATTTGTGTGAATTAGTTGTGTAACCTATGTGGGTGTATCTGTACAATGGTATTTGTTCTTTATATTTATGCCAGTTTGGAGATGAAAAATTAAAATTGGTTTGGTGTTATGAAATTTTCACTTCTTTTTCTTGGATACAAAAAATATATTTTAATTTTGAAAAAAAAAAATGGAACTAATTATGTGTTCGAACGAATACCTACTGATACAACATTAGAGAGCTTCAAGCGTTAAGTGACTGTATTTTTGGTATTTGTAGTATGGGCAAATGTCAAAAATGAGACACTAAAGTTAATGACGTGCATAAACAGGTTTAGCATTTAGCCGTAACAAATGTTTTATTAGGTACTCATGTTAAGAGCAGCAATAAAATGGTTCGCCAAAAAATGTCTGCCTAAGAAACGTGTAGTCATAAATAAGGCATTTTAAATTAAAAAAATTAAAATAAATTTATTTGTTAAAATAGGTGTACTTTATGTAAGTTGGTGCATTTTAAAGAATTTTTAGAAACTATTTCATGCCGCTAGACGTATAAATATCGGTCTTATTAAGTAGGTGTGAATCATGTACATATTAAGTAATTAAAAATAACAATACATCAGTTTGTCTAAATAGGAATTCATAAAGAACTGGCATTAGTCAACACTCCTTAACTGTATTTCATAAGAAATCTATATTCGTCCTTTTCGTGTAACCTTGGAATAAACTTGTTAAAAAATGACAGCATCACATTTTTTAACTAAAGCAGCAGTTTAAGGGACTAGCTTGCACGACACTGCCTAAAATCATTGCTGTCACTTTTTGATATGTTTATTTCAGAGTTAACATAAAAATTACAGGTATAGAATATTTTACTTAATCACATTTAACGGCCTTGCGCAAGTGGTCCTTAAGGAATGTGTGACTCGGTAGGGCTTCAAAAAATACTATTTAGGTGCGAAATGCACATTTTTAACACTAAAATTGATGTATTGTTTCAGTTTTATCAGCACACTTCTCACGTACGTCCTCACACATCACCTCGGCTGGGTTACGACAGTCAGCCCTTACGATACAGGAGAAGACCCGCAGAGTAAGCAAGAACTAACAGATTCGCGTCGTCCATACAACGCTCTCTGGGCACAGCTCACGGAACTGTGCGGAAACGTGGGCTTTCCACCTCGATCCGCCAGAACAATCATCACAGGATCCAAAAACGTGAACTTCATTAACAAGCTACTCGCCGTGCTAACGTACTTTGTGCGCTGTGGGGACGTCAAGAAAAACGACTTCAAGTATCAAGACTGTGTGCTCAGTGACGCTAAAGTTGTGAAAGTGAATAAACATAACTCAGATACGAGTAGGACCGTGAAACGTTTGGAAGTGAAGGAGTGTTTAATAGATAATTTAAGAGTACCCTCGTTTAATAGAAGCAGTGGGAGTAGTGTCAGTACGTTAGTAGCGAGTGAAGGTGGGCTGAAGAAGTCAACGACGCTCGCGGATTTAAGTCAAAAGCTCTCTAGTTCAGAATTCGCGGTAGATAGTACGAGTGGTGGTCAGCCTAAACCGTTGCGACGGCAGCCCACTATGATGATCTCGTTGAAGGATTCTTCAGATTCCAGTTCGAATCTATCAACGTCGGAGGAAAGCGACAAAGTTTTGTTCGTACTCGGCGATGATGAGAAATTAGTGGGGTTGAAGAACAAGTCGAATGGAGGGAAGTGCGTAAAGAAATCGTCTAAGATCCACAACGAGCCGGTCAACTTGGAAGCTGAGGAAGCTGAAGTCACAACAACGGGGGTAGATGTAAAAGAAAAGTTGTCGAGAAGCACCGATAGCCCATCGAAGTGCTGCGCACAAACACTGCAACATTCCAAGCCAATAAAACATTCCGGTTTTAAGTTCGAGTTCGATAAGTACCCGCAGATAGTCACTAATTATATGAAGAGTAAGAACCTGGAGATCTTAGATAGGCACTATATCGGGAAGCCGGGGAATCTGAAGCTGGACAACTTCCAGTTTGATCCCACCTTCGTTCCGCCGATACAGGAGGAGAGATGCGAGACATGCTACAAATGTCAGTTGATGGAGTCCATGTTGCAAACGCCTACAAACGCATCCGAAATGGAATATATGAACGATATGCCGCGACAGACTGAACCGCAGTTCGCGAAAGAATCAATAGCAAAAGAGCCGGAACAGCGGGAAATGTCCCCAAAAACGTTTGTTAGGAAACGGAAGGAGAACACAGTTATAGTGAACGTCAATAAAAATGCTAGTTTGTCGAAGGATGTTTGTACGTTAAGTGTGAATGGTACGGAAGGGAGAGGGAGCAGGAACGATAAGTTGGAAGTGAAGCAAGTGGTAGAGATACCATTGCCGCGGATGCGTACGCAGTTGCGCTCGCAAGCGCGCTCCGGATATGACGTCACGCTTCTCGGCGGCGTCACAGACCACTATGTACCTGATTTAGTTTTACAAGGTGAGCTTGTTTTTTCTCTCTTCTTCTAACATGTCTATATTTCTGTCCAACCATTTATTTTAGTTTTGACAAAAGCACGCCTATGAAGTTTCGTAGTTATTGACAGGCATCCATTGCACATCCTTGACAGACATCCTTGGTTCATCAACAACAAATAGATAAGCATACAGACAAACATACTTTTGCATAAATAATATTTGCACAGATTTACTGGCACATTATCATGTATTCATAGTCATAGTTTCATCAATGTTTGTTTTATCACACAAAAGATGTGAGTAAATAAAATATTTGCTTCGTAAAGGTCAACTGCCACACTCAAGAGTCGCTTAATGACCTACTTAATGAACTTCTTAGTATAGATTTGAATGCAAAATCTATAGTAAGGAATTCCTTAAGTAATGATTAAGCGACTAATTTCCTTATTATAGACTAGATTATGCCTGTGACTTCGTCCGCACTGATTAAAGTGTTTAGATTCCCACGGGAACTCTAAGTAATTTCCCGGGATAAAAAGTAGCCTATGTCCTTCCCCGGTATACAATCTAACCCTGAGCAAAATTTCATCCAAATCGGTTGAATCGATGAGCCGTGAAAATAATTAATTGCATTAATAATATTAGTATGGGTATGTATCCTGTGTATCCTTATTATAAATAGACTCTTGAGTGCGGCAGTAATGCTGAGATCTATATAGCGAATTTTGACTTTGCTTAGACTTAAGACATGGTTAAAACTAGACAGAATTATGTTACTCTCATAAGTCCATCTCGTTATATCTCTAAGTAAAGTCTGAGCCAAGTCAAAGTACGCTACATAGATCTCAGCATGAGTCACGGTGGGCATCTACATACCGGGCCATAGAGATATCACATCGCTAGAGCGCGCATTTTTGAAATGAAAACTTCTTTAGGCGCGTTGAGCACTTTTTGGTAATTTATATTGAAGTGTAAAACTTCTGTAGGCGTGTTGAGCACTTTTTGGTAATTTATATTGAAGTGTAAAACTTCTGTAGGCGTGTTGAGCACTTTTTGGTAATTTATATTGAAGTGTAAAACTTCTGTAGGCGTGTTGAGCACTTTTTGGTAATTTATATTGAAGTGTAAAACTTCTGTAGGCGTGTTGAGCACTTTTTGGTAATTTATATTGAAGTGTAAAACTTCTGTAGGCGCGTTGAGCACTTTTTGGTAATTTATATTGAAGTGTAAAACTTCTGTAGGCGTGTTGAGCACTTTTTGGTAATTTATATTGGAGTGTAAAACTTCTGTAGGCGTGTTGAGCACTTTTTGGTAATTTATATTGAAGTGTAAAACTTCTGTAGGCGTGTTGAGCACTTTTTGGTAATTTATATTGAAGTGTAAAACTTCTGTAGGCGCGTTGAGCACTTTTTGGTAATTTATATTGAAGTGTAAAACTTCTGTAGGCGTCTTGAGCACTTTTTGGTAATTTATATTGAAGTGTAAAACTTCTGTAGGCGTGTTGAGCACTTTTTGGTAGGGGGTAAAAATGTAGATTCGCTTGACCGACATGCTCGCGTGACCGTCATGCTCGCGAATAGTGACATGCGCGAACATATAAATATACTACATTCGAAATTAAACTTTAAAGCCTTAGTGTTAAGGTTTATATTTTAATAATTTTAAGTAAAAAAAAAAAAGAATTATTTTCGTTTTTACTTCTATCGGCAGTCCTTATTTTTGACTGGCAATTTTTTTTTTTTAGGAACGTTAGCGCACCCCAGCGTCTGGGAAGCTGAGCTGAGACGCGACTTGGACTTGGCGTCGTATCTGCACAAAAGTACAGAAGTCCCCGTTCAGGCCGTCGCTATTGTCGGAGACACTAATTCCTGGTAAGATACTTAAAGTATTGAATGAACTAGAACAGATGGACAGAGGTACGTATTTACACACCACCACCATACTTGAAAATAAACTCATTTGAAGAAATACCGGCAAATAATAGTGGCCTTTCTTCCTAACATGTTCCTGTTAAATATTACCATTAAAAACGCTGAGTTGTCTTAACCAACAAGGGAATGAAGGAACTAATTCGCTATAATCCGCTACAGTAGATAAATCTGTGTGGTACAGTACGTGTCTTCCACCTGCAGCATGCGACACCCACCACCCAGCAAATCGCACAGGCACAACACCACACCACACAAATCCTCCAAATCACTCTCTTGAAAGTGATTTGGAGGATTTAGCGGATTATAGCGAATTAAACTTCTAGTTCATTCACTATCATGGACTTCCGCAAAGTAACGCCTGCTTCTATTCAATACTTAAAGTATTATTAATTATTAATACCAACTGGCTGATGCCCGCGGCTTCGTCTGCGGCTATTGCGATATTTTGGTTAGGTTAGGCTATAATCTATCTCTGTGCCAAATTTCATCCAGATCCGTTCAGCTGTTCAGGCGTGTTTAAGAAACATACATCCATCCATAATATTTGTATGGATTAATACTTACTAGTCGATTTTAACATGGATTTAGCAGTGGCGTGCCGTAGGGTTCAAACGTAGGCAAGACAGCCGCTGCCCAACGTATTCCTCCGTCTACTTTTACTTATGTTGTCTTGACGAGCCCAAAAAAGCTACAGAAGGCATAAGTTATTACTAGACAAAATTAAGATATGTCAGCAATGGTACACTACCATTGTGATCTAGGTACGTGCGAATTATATGATTTGATATTTCATTTGCCAATAATTGGCAGGACAAAGAAGTTTCTATGCGTTGTTTTTCGAAATTACAAAAAGAAATAACGGACGTCATAAGTTTTTGGGAATTTTGATGCATTTTTATAGCACTAGTTAAATTATTTATATCATCATTTCTAACGAAGAGAAGCTTGGAATACGACTGTACATTGACGTACTGTTTGAATAAAAAAATATGCAACACTAACAATTAGCTTATTAGTATGAGAACAACCAAAAATCCATTTAGTTTTACACGCGGATCTGTTTTAAATTGCCTTTTTCGACTTTTACAAGTTGGTGCAATACACAGGTTAGGAGTAGATTTTGGTGAATTTACAAGAATTATTTTTCTGTTCAAAAGTTACATTTAGGTAAAATGTAACTTATTTTCGCCAATCAATATTGGCACACACTTCAAATAGTCACAAGGAACAATATTTATTAAATCTGAACTCATTTTGTGCAAAATTAACAATTAATTTACGAATAATATTTTTTCAATAAACACTACGAAGTACATCGACTAAATTATGAAGGTCCGGATAGTCAGTATCACGACTCCCCTAGAGGCAGCGTGGGACTTCTTAAATCAGACGTATTATTAATCCAAGCATATATGAGCATTAGACAGCGCTATACTATCTAAAGGAATCTAAAGCGGATGATACAGACAGTATGTATGGACATGAATAAGAAAATCAAAAGCCACATCCCCTCTCACTCACTCAACTAGGTTGTTCGTAAAACGTTCGCAAGCGCTCGGCGCCCACCGGTCGGCTTAGCAGTCATTGAAATGTCTGATTGTAGAAAGCGCGAAATTTAAACACGTAATTTAAACGGATCGATTAATTACTGAGTTAATGTTGAGTTTGGGTTTTCGTTTTGGGCAAGCCAGGCTTTTTAACATTTATAGACGTTTCGCCACTGGGATTTAGATTTTTTTAAAATTCCCGGGGAATATGTTTATTTGCCGAGCTAACTTTTGCCGACTTTCGACCGGCTTTTGAACGATTTTCACTTTCTAGGCTTTCCTTTAGCAAATTTTAGTACTCTACCCAATGTCTTGCAAAGTACTGCAGAGATCGCAGTTTTTTTACGTGACCAAGTGAGGTGATCCGCGGAAGAACTAGAGTAGTAGAGTAACCAACATAGCTCAACAGGTTGCCAAGCTGAAAGGGCAATAGCTGATTGACCCTAGGGTCCTAGGGTGTTAGAATTCAACCCAGGACCCCTCATGAACTGGAAAGACGACATTAACAGATAGATGAGACCGCAGTACTTGGAAATCTGCAAAAGATCTCTACGACTACGAGGAATCTACATAATTTAGTAGCACAGCCAGTACTACTCTCAGTAATCACTACTCATAATCATAATATTTATTTGCTGATTGTAGGTTACAAAAGAAGTTCTTACAATAAAGTTATAGTATCCAGCCACAATCTACCAATCATATGGTGTGCAAATTAACGTCAATACAAAATCATTCATGAGTACTTAAGAAAATTTAATTCAATTTAACACAATAATTTATCTATGCAATCAATTTAAAAAAAAATTATGTATAGGTACATTTATTTTACATATTATAATTATTTGAATTTATTTATTCCTTTATACACAATATTACATAATAATTATTATTCCAATTAATATTAAAATGTCAATTATTGTCAGCTTTAAATTACTATTTCTTAACTATTATTAAATTACGAATTAATTATTATTTTAACACAATAAATATAAGCTGTGTAAATAAGCACAGAAAAAAATTTATCCATACATTTTTTCCTACATAACAGCAGTTTATTCTACTCATGTAAATCCGGCTTAAAACATTATCTAGTCAATTTTAGTTAAGTGTGAAAGGCGTTTTCGTCATCGTTGATTTTAATTTAATAGGGAGGTGCGGTTAATTGGTCGCGGTTGCGGCAGCGGTGGGCTCTCACCATTGGTGGGGGGAATGTTGGACGCCCTGACCGCTATGCGCATGGCACAAATACCACCACAACAGGTAATATAATAATTGACCGAGCGAAGTGCAGGTCTCTGAGTCTACTTCTGAATTTGCACCTGTCCGTCCGTCCGTCCGTCCGTCTGTCAGAGCCTTATAATTTCTGAATTACTAAACGTAATTACTTCAAATTTAAATATAATATGTAAACCGATGTCTCTGAGTCTACTTGAGTGAATTTGCACCTGTCCGTCCGTCCGTCCGTCTGTCAGAGCCTTATAATTTCTGAATTACTAAACGTAATTACTTCAAATTTTAATATAATATGTAAACCGATGTCTCTGAGTCTATTTGAGTGAATTTGCACTTGTCTGTCCGCCCGTCCGTCCTTCTGTCAGAGCCTTATAACTTCTGAATTACTAAACGTAATTACTTCATATTTAAATATAATAATATGTAAACCGATGGCCTCCAGCCGAATATGGCTTAAAAAGTTATAAAAATCTTTATTTCAGGGGTGCTCTCATAGAAGCGAATGCGAAGTAAATTATTTTTATAGCGTTACATAGGGTTGCGGTATATTTAATTTAATATCTTCCTTACAGTGTCTTCTATACCTGGAAAGCAAACTCCGCGAATTCTGCGTGTTATCGAAAACGTTAGCCGATATGTTGATGTCGACAGACTTCTGCGACATAGCAACACTGACCAAGTCCCTCAACATCGACGTTAACGATGTACCATTGTTGCTAGCGATCGCTACTACACACACACCACAAGTAACGAGAAGATACGGCATCAGTTATAGGTGATATTCAGCTAATTATATAGACTGATGTCTTCTGTAAGAGCACGGGTGGGGGGTAACTTTGTAACCCAACTATCTTAAACCGGGCAGGAACTGCCATAGTGTTATGAATTTACACTATTAAAACGTCTTATTTCTATTATAGTCCGTCAAAATTATCTGACCCGGTGGCCAAAATTGGAACGAATTTTTATACCTGTCAATTTCATTTTTAATAGATACTAGTGACGCTGACACCGGGTCAGATAATTTTGACGGCCTATACGTAGACTTATGCGACATAGCAACACTGACCAAGTCCCTCAACATCGATACACTACACACACACCGCAAGTTACTAGAAGATACGGCATCAGTTATAGGTGATATTCTGCTAATTATATAGACTGTTGTCTCCTGTAAGCGCAGGAGGGGGGGAGGGGGGGAGAGGGGGGGGGGTTTAGAGGTAATTTTGTAGTAACTCAACTGTCTTAAACCGGGCAGGACCTGCCATAGTGTTATGAATTTACACTGTTCAAAAGTCTTATTTTCTATTATAGTCCGTCAAAATTATCTGACCCGGTGCCCAAAATTCGAACGAATTTTTATACCTGTCAAGTTTTTTTTTAATTTAATTTAATTTGAATAGTATAAAACTATAAAATAATATTCCATTCACTAGCCAAATGTTATGTATATGTCACCGTAAGATTGTAAAAACCGTTAGATTATAATCTACCTCGCGAAATTCCAAACTGTCGAAAGATTGTAAACTTTTCAATGTTCTGAGTGTAAATTTTTGAAATATTCATTTTATTTACGTTTTCTTTTCTCTTTCTTGTAGGTTAGGTTAGGGTTCGACAATAATAATCAAGTAGTGCCCGGCCGCAGGCCGGCCACTTAGATTTTATCGGGTTTAAATACCTATCAGATTACAATCTACCGGAAAATAATGCGTTAAATTGTAATCTTTCGACAGTTTAGAATTTCGGGAGTTATATTATAATCTAACGGCTTTTACAATCTTACGGTGACATATGAAAGCTTCCTTTAAGCATTATAAATGCGAATATGAGTATGTTTTTTTTGTTACGCTTTGACTAGGTACCCATCTTTTCAACCGATTTTGATGAGATTTGGTACAGACAGGTTGTGTCCCGGGGAAGTAAGCTATCCCGTAAAATTAAGATGTTCCCGCAGGAATTAAAAAAAACTTAAATCACGTGGGCGAAGTCGCGGGCATCTGCTAGTTTGCTATAATGAATCTGAAAGGATCGGATTTAATGTCCGCGTAAAAGTTGTCGCGGTTTGCAGCTAGCTTTATTACTATAAAAAATAAAAGTATTATTAAGAAACATCACAATTATATTTTATACAGATTGTAATAATAAAAAAGAAGATTATGTTTATTTATAAATTATTATTAGAGTATAAATATAAAATCGCAAAGGCGCAATGTTAATGAAATGAGATTTATTTATGTAAATATTGTAATCTGTAAATATATTTCATCTGTGATTGAGAAATTGGAATTATTTATAATATTACATTATCGTATTGGAACGAAGTTCCTTATGGGACGATACGGGGTACCCTAGCCGGCAAAAAAACGTCCGTAACGAAAATGAGTAAGATTTTTTTTACGTAGACAAAAGGTCTTAAATATAAATATACTACATACTACATTCGAAATTAAACTTTAATGCTTTGGTGTTCAGGTTTATATATTTATTTTTTTTAATTAAAAGAAAAAGGAAAAAATCTCGTAAAAATAGAACTTATAATTAATATTTATGTAATAAGGAACTTCCTTCCTATCTGGTGTCCAAAGACACCCCACGTTTTTTTAAATTTGAGTAATGTACAATGCAGGAAATACTATTATTTATTGTTTTTTAAAAAGGTCACATGGTGTGCCTTTCAGCTGAACTCAATTCAATCATTATGTAGTTTATTTCTCTTTCACAAATTCTTGTTACGCTTGAGACAAACCTCTAAACCTAAATTGAAACTCTAAATATGTTGCTATCCTTTTCATACCATTCCCTGTGCAAAGGGACAGCACTAGATTTGGATATTTCGTACTACAGTATTGGCCATAACGTAACATTAAACATATTATCAAACTTGAATAACCGATGTTCAACTTTGATAATATGTTTAATGTATAGCCATAGGTTAAAATTCAAGTGATAATCGGGGGATAATTTATAATATTTCTTACGTTTGAAGAATGGATGTTTTATGACAGTTTAGTGCCTATCTAATATTGCCTGAATATTATATTTTGTTGTTAAATCTGTTAAAATAAATTGAAAATACTCTTGAAACAAAAAAGTACCTTTAACATAATCAATTTTTATTAATCAATAAACGTGATAATTGTGCACCGTTATAAATAATTTAATTATTATTGTGATGTAATTTTGAAATTTCATATTTTATACTTAGTCAATTAATAAATTATTTTTTTCACATTGAAATATCGTCTTATTATTATTAATCATGTTTCATGAGAGTCGCAATTCACCGGTACATTCACGACACGATGTCGTGTCGTGCTATTGTACCCTTGACGAGATACTATAAGGCTCAGCGCAAACGGGCCACCGACCACTGCCATCGGCGACTGTCGCGCTACACACTACTGAAACGCGTGACCGCTACCGACCCAACGTATTCGGTATTAGTCTATATGTCACCATTGTAAAAACCGTTAGATTTTAATCTAACTCGCGAAATTGTAAACTGTCGAAAGATTGTGAACCGTTCAATGTTCTGGGTGTAAATTTTTGAAATATTCAATGTAATTACGTTTTCTCGTCTGTTTCTTTTAGGTTATTATTATTATTATTAAACTCTTTATTTGTACCACACATAACAAAAGTAAATTACAGAAAACATAAAATAACACAAAGAAGTACAAAGGGCGGCCTTATTGCTAAGTAATTGCTAAGTAGTAGGTTAGGTTAGGGTTCGACATAAATAAACAGGTAGTGGCACTTAGGGTTAATTCGGGTTAATTTTTTTTTTCATCCACTACAAGTTAGCCCTTGACTGCGATCTCACCTTATGGTAAGTGATGATGCAGTCTAAGATGGTAACGGGCTAACCTGTTTAGGGGCATGGCAGTTATGTTAAACCCATACCCTTATTTGGTTTCTACACGGCATCGTTCCGGAACGCGTAATCGCCTGGCGGTATGTCTTTGTCGGTAGGGTGGTAACTAGCGACGGCCGAAGCCTCCCACCAGACCAGACCAGGGAAAATTCAGAAATTATAAATTCTCAAATTGACCCTGCCGGGGATCGAACGTTAAGACAACAGCGCTACACACTGCGCCACGGAGGTCGTCAAAATCGTTAATATACCTGATTACAATCTACCGAAAAATAATGCGTTAAATTGTAATCTTTCGACAGTTTGCAATTTCGCGAGCTAGATTATATAATCTAACGGTTTTTACAATCTTACGGTGACATATACAAAAAGTAATAAAAATAATGTGTGGCCCATTTGTGCCGAGCCTTAAGTGTCGTGATTTTTTACAATGCACGCAGAACGTTGTAGATTGCCACGACGCGAAATCGCATCACGATGCGACGTGTCACGACGTCGTATCGTGTGCTGTTTTGGCCTTAATAAGGTACCAACTCAGACCGCAATCAAACTCGGATTTGTGGGACAGGTATAATATCTTGTTGGCAGTGTGACAACGTCCATGTGCAATTTAGGTAAGAAGATCCTAAGGCGAAAATCATAAAAGATCATCTGAAAAGCCATCAAGTCTTATATTTCGGTTGATATAGGAGAGTAATCCAGGATAGTGGAATCGTAAAAGCACCGTAAACTTGTCTTGTCCGAGCATAAACATTATTTCATACGTACAGCTATACCTATAAGTACTTATACATAGTAGGTATGTAAGTTATACCTAATACCAGTGGCGTGCACAGGTTTTGAAGCTTTAGGTAGCAGTAGTAGGTAAAAAGGCAGGCATTAGGTAGTCAGAATACCTTTTTTTTTAAATTTACTAGCTGTTTTGATGAAATATTAGCATTGACGTGTGTCCATTTGGGTAAGCCGTGTTTTTACGCCTCTATGAACTGCACGTCAATGCCTAATACGTACCTATACCAATGCTTTAATATTTTATTTGCCTTGTATCCTCTTGTAGGTCCCAAGCTAATCTTAGCTTGAAGATTGCTAGGTAGATTACCTACCTCCCTCACCTTAAAATATGCGAACTCACGAAGTATACCTACCCATGTACCTACGCAGACAATTATTGAGGGATGGAAGAAAATTTTAAGCCACGCGCTAATTACAAAATGGAAAAGTTTTCGCCAATTTTCAATGCATTCCGGGCTCAGATTACTTACCTATCTTACTTACTTCCTTCGGCGTTACAACCATAAATAGTTAGTTACTTAGCTAATCCACAGTAAACAGAAGCTAAAAAAGTGTTCGATAAAATGGTAACACAAAGGCGCGAATATTGGGGTATGTCGTGACACGATACGTACCTACCGGGCGTTTAGTCAGTCTTTAGTAGGTACCAACTCCTAATCATCTTATTTCTTATCTTATTAATATTATACTCGTAAATGCGAAAGTTTGGATGGATGTATGTTTGTTACTCAAACACGCCCCAAGAGCTGAACGGATCTGGCTGAAATTTGGCACAAAGATAAATTACAGTCTGGAGTAACACATAGGCTACCAAAACCCTCTATCCACGCAGACGAATTCGCGGGCATCAGCTAGTACCTACATATTTTTATGGCTTCAGAACACATTGAATCATTGACAAACCTATCTACGCGACAGCAATAGGCAACGAAGATCAGTTTGATACTGTCACGTCACGTCGTATTAAGATTCGAGTCGCGTTGTCGCGTTTGTCGCTGACAAGCCTACAGGGTCTTTCCACTTTTATCTGCATGATGAGTTGAAGGAGTTCATATTAGTCACGCATTAAATTAATAATAATGCATTAATTTAAATTTCTTTAAACGCTCATAGCTCCGAAAAGCTAGAGATGCGTGCCCAGGGAACAAATCCCTACCAGCTGAATATACATGAGGCCGGGTGTCTAAAACAGTAAGCTATCACTGCTTTTTACTCTAAATCTACTCCCAATAAAATAACCATGACTTCTGTTTCAGACAAATATTCCACAAATCAAAGTTTGTAAGGGTTGTTATACGAATATCATTCTCACTATTAGCGCCGTAAATCTAAACAAACGTTTCCAGACGCTGGGAGCTTTGTAATTATGTCGAGATAAGCTGTTGGAGAAAGAGACAGTTTAGGTGACTTTAGCTTATCGGCTTGCTTGCTATGCCGGGGGGAAAGTTTGTGATAATGTCTACTTAGATATCAACTTAATCTTTAGTTTGTATTTAGTGTCCTTCAATTTGATTGGTGTTATCCTTTATTTGAGACAAGATTTACTTTTTTATTTGAGCCAAGACGAGCCTTTGACTGATCTCACCACTGCGCCAGGGAGGTTTTTGAAGTGAAACTTCTTTAGAATCGGATTTAGTCTGCGAGAGAATGTGATAGTATACAAGTTAAATTTATCTCATTATCTCGTAGGTGAAGTTTCACTTCTGCCGTGTGTGAATTGCACTCACACACACCTTTTTCAACTTGTTAACAAAAAGAAGGATTTACCTTTTTTACCTTTATTGATAGGTCGAAGAAAGAAACATTCAACGATGTAGCCCATAAATTCCCTGGAATGGTGAATACGTACCGGAAATTTTGGCCATGTTCCATAACTTCGCACATCTTTGAGAACATTATCGAGAACGGTCGGACATAGTAAGTATGTGTGCAAGGAAATACGTTAAAATTAATTTTATTCAAGATGCCTGCCACTTCCATTTTCCGAGCCAAAAAGTAGCCTAGTAGGTACCTAATTAACTAAATCCTTCTCCGTAATGCAACCTTTCTGTACAATGTTTCGACAAAACACTCATTCGCGTTAGTTATATTAGCGCAGAATCCTGAGACCTACAGCTCCATCATTTCGGGCTTGAAAACAATTTTCATAATGCAAGAGGTTTCGCGTCGGGCGAACTTCGTAAAATATTAAATTCTCCGCACCAACCGAGGTGGATGCTCTCTTACCATTCTATCGCGGAATGATAAAAAGCCTGAAACACTTTGTGTAATCTCTTTGAGCATAACTAAAATAGGTACTTGACTGTTTTCAGTGCTAATTAGAATTAATTATTTTTAGCGGATACCCGGCGTGTGCTAGGTACGACGCTGAAAAAGAAAAATCATCTTTGCATTATTGCGTTTCAAATGAAACCGGTTTGGGGTACATCGGTTGGACGGGCTCAAAGTCTATAACGGACGTAGTTAAGAAGATCAGCATTAGCTCTAGAGATAATGAAATACAAAATAAACATTGAAAAGCGAAGAAAAATGTTTACCTACGAAACTAATTTCTGAAATTATTATTGAAGCTAAACGAAGACAGTTTATTATACCTGTAGGTATATTATACTCTATGGTATGATGGTTAAACCCATGCCACTTCACGTCAACTTTAATGAGCTTAAGAAACAAATGTAATTTAAACTGTAACTAATCCCAAGCCTTCCGTTAAACTATTGAATAGCTCGGCTCAAAGAGATTAGAAATCTGTACTGGCTCTAGCAACTAATAGGTACGTAATTAAATCTCCTTGGGTTTCGGTATATCGTTCCTACAGAAGATCGAGGAGGTACCCAAGTGTCCGGAAAATTAGGTTGGATAGTAATACGACTCCTAGACTGCTCAGATCTAATTAGAAACTGTAGACGGCCGATTGATTTAGGTCCGTACTCCGTGTGTGGAAATTAATTAAAAACCTTAAGATATAGTTAAAGTTTGATGGTGTGCGCGACTCCACGTTGATTAAGATTTTTTGATTCTAATCAACAGTTATGAAAAAATAAAATAAATATTTCAAACTCTACAAGAAGCGGAATGCTGTCATGTCAAACGCTATCGCAGGCAGTGTCTGTTAGGTGAGTAGCTAGATACCTTGATACCGACTTTAGAACAATCTTTAGAAGAATAAAATTATATTGCATTCAGCAAAGATACTTTCCTTCGCCTTGCCTCCTCGGTCGAATGAAAAAGATTTTCTTTAAAGGCCATTTGGTCCCACTTAGTGTGATATTAGTAGGCAGGTACCTAAACTACTTAATATTTCGTATATTATTTTTCTGTTAATAAGTAATTAGGTATATAAAAGAAAAAATTAAAGAGGCTTGCATTGCTTAATGTTGGGAGTGTAAAATACGTGAAGGAAGTCGCGGTTTACTTTATAATTAAAACTGTTTTGGTCCACCTGTTAGGCGAAGAAAATCTCACACCTTAGTTCCTTTTTAAGTTGGACCACCAATTTTACCTACTTAGGTTTTTTTGTCTTGCAACGCCAGGATGACCCGCTAAGCCCCTTTTGAAGAAGGAGAAAAAAACATTGCCTTTTGAGATTAGTAATATTACCTAACTATCATCTAGAATGCATGCATTAATAGCACATTTTCTGATCTTCCATACGTAACGGTGAATGAAATACAAAAACAAATAAAACATGAAAATTACAGTAGGTAGGTATAAGGTACTCTCAGTTTTCCAAACGAGACTTTTCAATTAGCATTCAGAGTAATAATTCTACAGCGCACAGTACTTGCAGTGCCTAATTGGAAAAAATTACGCTTCATTAATATTGTTTCCACTAATTAAATGATGCAAAAACTTCTCTTAGCTATTTTATCTCGTGCGCAGTTAAGAACGTCAGTGAGATCTCTCTTCAGTTTCAAGTTGGACTTAAACGAATATAACGGATGGTCGAAAACCTAATCTGTAAGTGTAGATATCTATTAATTAAAATAAAAACATTCCGAATATGTATGGCTACCTATCTAACTTACCTTAACTACGGGATAAACTGGTAAAAGTTGCTAGAAGATAAACTGGTTAAGGTTAGGATACATGAATTGCACGGAATAGAGATTCTGTTTTGTGTTCAAATTGGTGCAGGAAACCTAGCAGATTACCTCAAACCCAAACCTTTGGTTAAAGTGGACTATTTTGAGTCACCTAATGTGGAACAAAATATTTTTTAGAAAAAACTGTGTGTTATTTTTAAATATTAATAAATAATTATTTAAGACGATACTGTCTATACTCATGACAACTTTTGGTATCGGACATCTTATTATTCATTCAAATTAGTTAACACTAAAATAAATTGTACAGTTAAGGGCATTAATCTACTTTCCCTTCATTCCATATAAGAGACTTCGTTCGAATCAGACTATCTATCTATCTCTGTGCCAAATTTCATCCAGATCCGTTCAACCGTTAGGGCGTGATTGAGCAATAGACATCCATAAATCCATCCAAACTTTCGCATTTATAATATTTATTTGATTTGATTGTAGGTATAATGTTTTATCCTTGCCAGTGATCCTGTAAGTAAGCATTGTTACACGCAGGTAGGATACTCGTAGAAATAATACACACAGATGATGCTTCGTATTGTATAATTCCACGTTCACTTATTTTATGTGTTTAATACTTGTAACGCGGTTTAGTTAACTATTATTTATTGTAGGTATAATGTTTTATCCTTGCCAGTGATCCTGTAAGTAAGCATTGTTACACGCAGGTAGGATACTCGTAGAAATAATACACACAGATGATGCTTCGTATTGTATAATTCCACGTTCACTTATTTTATGTGTTTAATACTTGTAACGCGGTACAAATCACAATTACTAGCGAGAATAATGAATATGATGATGATTCCACTAACAGATAAAGTCTGTTTTTTTTGTATAATGACGTTTTTTATAGCACTATTACACACATTAAATTAATTTAAAGTCAAATGAGCTCTTATTATTCATAAACGCTAACACATGTTAAACCTTGCCATAGTAAGTATAATAAGTAATTAATTTCGTTTGACACTTAATAAAATGTATCCGGAAAATTACACAAAAAAGCGAAACAAAGGCTTATGAATTATTATGATTAATAAAGCGAGACTAACTGATTAAGTTATCAGTTTAAGTTAATTTTAAACCTATACCTACGTCGGTCCTGAACGGCCTACCTACCCTCTACCCTCATAGTTATTGGAGCGCTAACGTTAATTAGATTGGCAGCCAGTTCAATATCTAAGGGGATTATAAAACCGGCTTTAGTGAGCAATTTCTATGAGTTTATTAATTATCTCGACCAAGCTGCAAGGTTTACAGTTTATATTGAAATTTCTATTCATTATTTGAAGGCAAGTTACGGCTGAATATGAACCATACTAATACTGTAAATGCGAAAGTGTGTTTGTTTGTTTGTGTCTGAATATCTATCTGACTGTCTGCTACGCTTAGCTACTTATGGCGCTGCTATCCTTTCAACCAATTTTGACGAAATTTGTTACATGGGCTACTTTTTATCCCGGGAAATGAAGGAGTTCCCGGGGCAATCAAAAATCTTAATCAACGCGGGCGAAGCCGCGGTTACTTTCTAGATACTTATGTTTAATTAATTTCAATACACGGACCTAAATAAATCGGCCTACAGTTTCTAATAGATCTAAGCAGTCTATGCATATTACTATCCGACCCAATTTTCCGGACACTTGGGTAGCTCCTCGATCTTCTGTAGGTACGATATTAGAGGACATTTACTTAATTACGTACATACTTAATAGTTGCTTGAACCAGTACAGATATAATTTCTAATCTCTTTGGGCCAAGCTATTCAATAGTTTAACGGAACTTTTGGGATTTGTTTGTCATACTCAATTGACATTGGTTTATCCATCATAGTGTTTATTATACCTGCAGGTACCAATAGTCTTCGTTTCACTTCACTGCCCATCCCATTGAAGTACTATAATATCATCACCGTTTATCCGATTACGTACGATATAAGAATAATAAGGGACCTAGTGGAAGAGATGGAAGATTTTTTATCTATTCGATCGCGTTTAGGTTAATTACGTTTCGTATTGAATTGTCAAGCCCTTGATGACAGAAGACAGTTGGCGCTCGATCAATAAAGGACATGACCAGTAATTGCCCTCCGATTCGGGACAATGCACAGGATTTCCGTTTTTACAGTAAGGTTTAAAAATTCAAAACGAAATTATTATGGATTTATTATTCCAAATAAGGTCAGGGTTCAAATGACAAAAAAAACAGTACGTTTATTGTTTAAATCTTGAGCGTCCGCTTTCCTCTTTAAGCACTACTCCATTTTGACGTTCCATTAAATCCATGCCTAATAATAATCTTGTAACCCTACATGAATACCATTTAAGTACCTTAGTCATTATATTATGAATGATTTATTTTTGATCAATTAAATAGTAATGAAAAGGAAATGTATGTTTTGTTTATAATTATTTTTATTTTTTGACTAGTCTCAAACTAATTGATCGAACAAAGCATTTTGAAATACTGCGTTTAAAGGAACGCCCTTTCACATTGCATATGCGGCCATCTGTGGTCGAATAGTTAAACTGGAACGCCCTTTCAAATTGCATATGCTGCCATCTGTGGTCGAATAGTTGAACTTGTTAACAAAAAATATTTTCTAGACTCACCACAATACATAGCGCCATCTAGTGTGGGAAAGCAGTTTTTGGTGAAACTTTTTTAATTTATTTTCTCAGTTTTCAGAGCCTTCGGACTCCTGAAACTTTTTTATCTGAATACTATAAAATATAACAATTACAATAATAAAGAAATAATACTTGAAAAAATTTTTTTGGACTCGCTCAACACAATAAATAGCGCCATCTAGTGTGGGAAAGCAATCTTTTGGTGAAACTTTTTTTGTTCATTTTCGCAGTTTTCCGAGCCTTCAGACTTCTGAAACTTTTTTATCTGAAAACAGTGAAATATTACAATTACAATAATAAAGAAATCATTGCTGAACATTGATTTTTGACACCTAGGCAAGCTGCCATAGTTCCACCGGTCAAGTCCTTTCAATACGAATGATAATTAACTATTTAGAGAAATTCTCTAAACTTAAGTACATAAGTACGAGAAGATTCCTAAAGACTAGGTATTTATTCCTAAAACATAGGTCATTTGTATCCTCGAAAGTTCTTCCATCAGTCACTGTATGTATATGTACAGTACTCTGCTACTCTGTTGTTACATTACAAGTCATTAGAATCCACAATTAATTAGTTTCGTGTGTTTACCGAAACTTACTTTGAAAATTAATGTGTGTCGACTTAGTTTGTTGCTTAAACGCTTAAAGCTAAATTAATTAGCGGTATCAGCTTACAACAGTAGGTTGGCAACACGATGGATTTCTGAAAAGCAATCCAAATCAACGGTTACCTATTTGACATAATATATTACGTTATGCGTAGGAGCATGGGTTAAAGCCTCTTATTCACTGGGCGACAAATGCTCCGCTATATGTATCGCTAGAGTTTCGCACGGCAAGTCAGCTATAGGCGAAAGGCTGTACGGAATAGGTAGGCAAAAGGTCGCGAGACAAAATGTCTGGCGACGACAGTCGACATGGGCCGACACATGCCTATGTGAATACGAGACTTTATCATAAACTAACATACACTAACGGGTTAGCCCGCTGTCATCTTAGACTGCAACATCACTTAACATTTTTAAGATTAGAAGCTCGCGCATCTTTGTTGATTGTTAGTATGGAAAGTGCCGTTTTTTTACTGCTCGTATTAATAAATGTTTAAAAAAAAAGCTACAATTTCGATTTAAGTTTGTGCCTCAAGTGTTATATTTTCATCATGCTGCACTTATAGAAAGAAGAAAGGTGGTGTCACTAACAAACAATTATTTATTTCTCTTATTCACTGGGCGACAAATGCTCCGCTACATGTGTCGCTGGAGATGTCGGGCGACGTCGCTTCGCTCGATTTCGCACGGCAAGTCGGCTATAGGCGAAAGGCTATAGGGAATAGGTAGGCAAAAGGACGCGAGACAAAACGTCTGGCGACGACAGTCGACATCGCCCGACATATTCCCGGCGCGACCTGTCGTGTGACATTAATTGTCCCTTAGTGAATACGAGGCTATATCATAAACTAACATATTCTAACGGGTTAGCCCGCTGTCATCTTAGACTGCAACATCACTTAACATTTTTAAGATTGGAAGCTCGTTTAATCTTTGTTGAGTATGGAAAGTGCCGTTTTCTTACTGCTTTTACTAATAAATGTTTTGAAAAAAAGCTACAATTACGATTTTAGTTTGCGCCTCAAGGCTATAGGGAATAGGTAGGTAAAAGGACGCGAGACAAAATGTCTAGCGACGACAGTCGACATCGCCCGACACATTCCCGGAGTGACACCTGTCGTGTGACATTAATTGTCCCTTAGTGAATACGAGGCTTTATCATAAACTAACATATTCTAACGGGTTAGCCCGCTGTCATCTTAGACTGCAACGTCACTTAACATTTTTAAGATTGGAAGCTCGTTTAATCTTTGTTGAGTATGGAAAGTGCCGTTTTCTTACTGCTTTTACTAATAAATGTTTTGAAAAAAGCTACAATTACGATTTAAGTTTGCGCCTCAAGGCTATAGGGAATAGGTAGGCAAAAGGACGCGAGACAAAACGTCTGGCGACGACAGTCGACATCGCCCGTCACATTCCCGGAGTGACACGTGTCGTGTGACATTAATTGTCCCTTAGTGAATACGAGGCTTGAAACTGCCTCGTTGGTCTAGTGGTTAGCATGTTTGACTGCGACTGACGAGGTCCCGGGTTCGACTCCTGGGTCGGTCTTTTCGAGGCTTTATCATAAACTGCCATATTCTAACGGGTTAGCCCGCTGTCATCTTAGACTGCAACATCACTTAACATTAAGATTGGAAGCTTGCGCATCCTTGTTGATTGTTAGTACGGAAAACGCCTTTTTCTTACTGTTTTTACTAATAAATGTTTTAAAAAAAAGCTACAATTACGATTTCAGTTTTTTATTTTATTTATCCCTTACAAGTTAGCCCTTGACTGCGATCTCACCTGATGGTAAGTGATGATGCAGTCTAAGATGGTAGCGGGCTAACCTGTTAGGGGCATGGCAGTAATATTAAACCCATACCCCTATTTGGTTTCTACACGGCATCGTACCGTACCGGAACGCGTAATCGCTTGGCGGCACGTCTTTGCCGGTAGGGTGGTAACTAGCCACGGCCGAAGCCTCCCACCAGGCCAGACCAGGGAAAATTCAGAAATTAGAAATTCCCAAATTGACCCTGCCGGGGATCGAACCCGGGACCTCCGCACGTTAAGATAACAGCGCCACGGAGGTCGTTTGCGCCTCAAGTGTTATATTTTCATCATGCTGCTCGTATAGAAACAAGAAAGAAACTATATTCGTCTAACGATGTCACTAACAAACAATTATTTAATTATAGCATAAACTACTAGGTGTTGTATAATTTATCTTGCCATGTTAAAAATACATGGTGTCAATTTATTTATTCATAAGTAGGTACTCGTATTACCCTAATTACCTCGCTGAAAGACTCCCCGAATTCAACTAAAGCCATTAAAACGGTACTTCGTTTAAATAAATGTTCTTTTATTCTTCGGATTAGGGTAATCCAATTACGAAACAATTTTCTTAATTGTCTTCTTTCGACGTGACTAGACTTTCAGGAAATGGAGGTTTAACGAAGGAATTTATAATAACTCCCATACTCTTAACAGTTTAGCCCACTAACAGTCTAGAATGCATCGTCACTTACCATCAGGTGATTGCAGTAATGAGCTAAATTGTAGTGACATAAAAAAAAATTTGGCAGCAGACTATTGGCGGACTACTGCCGTCAAGTGATAAACGCGAAAAATCTTTATGCAATAAAAAGAAAAGTCCTGACTCACTGATTGATACATCGATGCCTAGTCCTTGGACCTTGAAAACTGAAATATTTGAGGTTCTCCTCATGATAAAGAATAGGAAAAATACTGGTCATTGAAGTCACTTATGTTATTTGAAGTCGTGAAAGGTACTTAAGTAGATATAAATGCAAAAATATATCATTATTGGGAAATCTGTTAACCAAATTTTGGTGCCATGCTAACCCACGTAAATTCCGCGCCCAACATATTCATTTCGAGTGCGTTAGGTTAAGCCTACCGACAATGGCGAGCTTATTGGTCAGCCAGATTGTATTTTTTTTAATTAGTCCTCCAACCTGACTACAATTGTGAAGGCTAAAAAAAGCGTGATAAATTATTTATTGAGACCCAAATAGTTTACAAAATACTATTAATTAAAAAAGCATTCAAAACTCCAGCGAAGAAGACACAGGAAAAAACGGTACAGATAGCAAAAACAAACGTCAACAACAAAAGTCTTAAAGAAAAACTACTAGGTATGGTCCCACAAACTTATCTGACACGGTGGCTAAAGTTGGAACAAATTTTATGCCTGTTTAGTTTCTATTTTTATTTTATTTTTTATAGATACTAGCGACGATGTCACCGGGTCGGAAAATTTGAGACTATACTTCTATTAACTTCAAATTAACAGATTTAAATCGAGACGATTGTAATTTGTACGTACTCTGCTCTCTGCTCTACGATCAGAATTTTTGAAATTTCCACAGGAGTGTATGTAATTAGTATGTAGTGCTTTGCATGATAGGTGCCTACTATCTACGTAGGCACACAAACGCCAGCTATAGGCACAGAATACCAACTATTATTATGTACTACATGTATGGAATCGTGCAAATGGCAGTTCGCTGAAAGCCATTTACCTTGCTAACACGATTAGCTGAGATATTGTACGGCATACGTGCGGTTCGAACCGACAGGAAATTATGACAGAACCTCGCAGCCTTTGATGTTTTACGTACCATCTAGCCTCTATCTATCATTATGCATAGTTAAAGACTTGGAGAGTGGCTTTCTTCCGAAAAATCAAAGAGTTTCTTTGGGATACTGAATTTGAAAACCATCAAGCGAAGCTCGGTCGCTGAGGTTTATCATACTAATATTACTTACTAGTGGTTCGCCTCGAACTGAGACCTTGCGGTATCCGTAAGATAGTTTTTTTAAAACTACATATTGTTATAGTTAACATTTAACATTAGACGCAAAAGAGCTAAAGAGTTGTTGGAGAAACGAATTAACTTTTACAGAGCGTCATCTATTGACATCATTGTGAAGTTCTGTTAAAAATACTGAAGCTCATTAAAAATTAAATAATTTCGTTTTCTTGTAATATTTATCTAATTTTAGTATTTTTTGTTTAAGTACAGGATATAATTCAATTAATTAATCAGGTTTCAGGCTCAACCTTTCAGAAAATTGAGAGTTTGAGGGCAACTTCGGACGTTAGAAAATCACCACTTTGAAAGCCCCTCATTTCTTCAAGTATGGTAAATTAAAAAAAAATTTTTGGACTCTATTCCTAATTATGTTTAAAATGATATACCGCAACGCTATGTAACGCTATAAAAAATATTTTACTTTGCATTCGCTTCTATGAGAGCCCCCTTGAAATAAAGATTTTTATAACTTCTTAAGCCATATTCGGCTGGAGGCCACCGGTTTACATATTATGTTTGAATTTGAAGTAATTACGTTCAGTAATTCAGAAGTTATAAGGCTCTGACAGACGGACGGACGGACAAGTGCAAATTCACTCAAGTAGACTCAGAGACAATAAATGCGAAAGTGTGTTTGTTTGTTGGTTCGTCCTTCAATCACGCCGCAACGGAGAAAAACCGAAAAATAAGGAATTTCCGCAGGACACAAAAACAAACTACGTGGACGAAGTCGCGGGCATCAGCTATTTATAATAATAATCGATAATCGATTTATAATAATAGTCTGTCTGACTTATTAGCGTTAAGTTTAAAAACTGCTGGGTCTAAAAAATACATCAGGTTCTCTGTTTAACTCATTGTAGTGCCCTCACTAAGATAGGATTTTTCAGCACTTCTTATTAGAGGTTAGTGAAATAGTTTTTAGACGTTTGCATACTTAAAAGACATTTTGCATGGCTCCATTATTTGATAGTCTTATTAATGTCTTGATTTGTTGCCAAAATCGTATTTCCATTGAATAAGGTAGGTAAATGTGAACGTGGAAGGTGTGTCTGACATTTTGTCGGTATTTTCGACTTGTGTAATTTGGCCTCGGTGCGGGAATCCAATATTTCAGAATGACATTTAGGTACGTTCCCGTCCCTCGCTCTTGCATTATGAAAATTGTTTCACTACAAATGCTGAAATTTATTTACCTAACATACTTATATGAATTAGCGATTGCTGCGAATTTATGTGCACTAATAATATATTTTTTATAGAATATCATAGATGTGCTTTGCAGATACTAGATAATATGGGTAAGCAATAAGCACATAAAAAACAGAGAGTCAACGGATGCAAAATTGTAGTAGCCCTATGTTGCCTAGTTTAGACTTGGCTTCAAGCCTTGTATTGAAAATTCCCTCGATGCGATTTGTGAAAAGCTGTCCAATACAGACGATTGGAGGACGTGACTCTACAGCGCTCGGCCGGGCTTGTAACGAGAAATATTCACTTTATGCTCCCAAACTGGTTGTTACAGCCTCGCTCGAATCTCGACTGATACTGCCACAGCCTAAGCCATAATAACACAAATAATATTTTTATGTTTTATGCATATTATATATTTTCAACGTGCTCTTCGAGGCCAAACCAAACCCAAACACCACCAAATTTCTAGTCAGAAGAAGCCAATACTTAATTAACGCCCGAACCCGGACTCGAAACCGTGACCTCGTCGGTCGCAGTCATAATCATAATCATTTATTTCAAACATGCTAACCACTAGACCAACGAGGCAGTTACTATTTGAATATTTTGTATAAAAAAATTATAAATTGCGTAGAAAAACAGAAACATGGACAAGTAAGCACTTATCTCTACAAGAGATTTCTATCAGCGACCCTTAGTTAACTCGGTAAAGGAAGAATCTTCTCAATTTGTAACAACATACAGTAGATAGGCGTAGGTAGTTAGTTATAGGGGAAACATTAAGGGGAATTGGATAATGAAATTAAATAAAAGCGGGCTAACCTGACGCCCGATTGACTAAACAAGTTATATAAAAAAATATGACTGCTCTGTTATTATATTAATTTATAAAAAAAAAACTATAGCCGGTGCCACTTGGTATGATGTAAGATTTCTAACAATACCCGATACACCCAAATCTGTTCAGGCATTTAGAAGTTAAGGTAGAATAAAGAAACTCACGTCATGAACCCTGAAATCGTAACACTTCTTTTTTTGGGCGTACAGCATCGTTTTCGATTTGTTACACCTAAGTAGCTATGAATTATTTTAACTGTGCGTATTATGCATTTGACAAACGACTGATTACTTACGATTCTCATACAATAATGTTGGACTAAGAAACATGCTGCGGAAGTTTTTTTAAGTTTAAAACTTTATAATTCAAAAGGTATATGGTTTGTTCCTTAAGAGAAATAAATATCTTAAACCGAAAAGGTATATCAAAATTAGACGTTTCAGACTGTTTCTGTGTTAACATGAAATAATTAAAAAATCTTCAATACAATACCTTTAATTTAAGCGATTTCAATGTATATAAGGCAGTTTCTTGTACCAAAAATCATTAGCAAGTCTTGAAATACTGTTAACACTTTAACTGTGGCTGCCTACAAATGTTACATCGGTTCAAAGTGTCAGGAACATGAAGCAAGCTTGATAGCATCCTTTGATACGGTTCGCAATTAAGAGAACTGCTCACGTAGCCCTACGTGATAGGGCAGGGAGTCAACGTTCATTGAGACGCTACGCTAAGATTATACGCTACGTATAATCTTTCTGTTAATACATATAATTCAAAGCAACATTCTTACATTTTATCTTATGCAGTGATGTATTCTAATAATTTGAACGCTAATTATATCGTTGAATGTGTCAGCGCAAAATATTTTTAAGACCTAAAAATTATTGTACCACATTCTTGCAAATAAATTATTCCATTCTATTATATTCATGAAAGACTTAAAGGCAAATCCATAATTATATCTATTACATATTATACTACAAATGCGAGTGTGTTGGTTTATTGGTTTATCCTTCAATCGCGCCGCAATAGTGCAACGGATCGACCTGATTTTTTGCATGGTCGTGGTGGTATAGTTGAGGACATGGAGAGTGAAATAACCTACTTTTTATCCCTGGAATTTAAAGAATTCCCACGGGAATAAAAACCTTGGTCCGGACGATATCGCGGACATTATCCAGTTTTTTAATGAATTACAACATTCCTTAAAGATAGGTATATATCAATAATAAGTACCAAACCAATAAAAGAATCCTCCCAAACGCATTTCAGCCACAGCGGTCAGAGACTCGTTTAGATTAGACATCTATGCGGGAGTTTTTATAGTGCACAATAATTAATTAGTGTGTTTGCCAATATAAGTGTACTTTATACTCCCTTACTCTCGTAATCTGAAGGGGCATCAATCTGACGCGACCAGCGAGAGATCTGCAGTGCGATTGCGTAACTTCTGCATCGCTCATTGTTACAGTATCAATTGTTGTGATTGGCTGAATTTATGGTATTCTTGCTGCGTCAATGGATTTTGTCCAATAGTGGAAGAGTGTTAACCAATCAGAGGTGGTTGCGATCGTTACACTGTAGTTGTCATTTTTAGCCAGTTGCCCTGCTGGCGCAGGTACACAGTTTGTACATAGATTTCATTTCGGGTATGTTCCGATATACCTACACTGCGAGCACTGTTCAGTGCTCTTCCTGGGGAGAAATTCGTTCCGTTATGGACTGACAGTATACTGCCGCAGTATCCTAGGGAAATATATGACGTCATAAATCGTCGCCATTTTTGTACTGTGAGCACTGGCGTTTTCGAGGTAAGATACTCTCAGTGCTGACTGCGTTCCGTTTGTTTAAAACGGACCAACCAGTGTAGCTAACTATAAAGGAACGGCTTCGCAGTATACAAAAATTGACGTCACACCTTACAATACTCGCAGTGTTTAACGGAACATACCCTTCATTAGTAGTTAATAGATTGTAGATAGGTTTGTTTTGGTATCATAGGTACAAACAAATAAGTAAGTAATTAATAGGTAAGTAGGTATGTAAAATAGCATTAGGGCCTAGAAAATAGGTTACGATTCAATGAGAAATTCCTCATTTCATGCTGAATGCAATTCAATTATACGAAAGCTTTATTTAGAATCGGAATTTACAATAAAAGTTAATGGCATCGCTTGAATACCGCAGACGGTATCGTAAACTAAAAGTTTGAGTACCTATAACTGGCTGGTCACATATTCATAATGTAATTTTCGAAATTAGGTACTTACTTCCTTCGGCGCTACAACCTCCAATTTCTCTCCACCTAGCTCTATCCTTGGCCTCCTTCCTCAATGAAGGGAGCTTTCCAAGTTTAGATCTTCTTCTACACAATGGGCCAATCTTTTTCGAGGTCGAGATGCTGTGTGTCAAATTTAGGTAGGTACCAAAACCAAATTTCGGAACGGTTGAGCTGTGAAATTAAGAAGCAGACACGCTCGCATTTATAATACTGGTATGTATATAATGTACAAATTCTCAGTACTAGCCCGGAGTTAGGAAGTTGGTGGTGTTCTGCCCCCGTGCCTCGGAGAGCACGTTAAGCCGTCGGTCCCGGTTATTATCACTAACATGTTAATAGTCGTTAAAGCCCGCCAACCCGCATTAGAGCAGCGTGGCGGGTCTAAGCTCTAATTCCCTCTCTCCTATGAGAGTGGAGGCCTGTGCCCAGCAGTGGGACGTTAATGGGCTGTAGTGGTGGTGGTATAGTGTTTGATTTTGCGCAGAGTACTAGAGTACGCGCGCGGGCTCCGAGGATTCAAGGTCTGAAGTAGCGATGTCTGTACGCCACCCCCGATCGTCGCTCCATATCCAGCTCGCTCCCGTACAGATAGCAGTACTTTAAACAATATTATTATTTATTTATAATTCCCCAATGTATACTTGTGTCAGTTATTAACGACTTTTCCTATATGCATGATGTAACTACCTATAAATTGTATTGCTTGTTACCTATTGCCTAAGCCATTCAACATGTTGTATACCTACTACTTGTAATTCTGTTGGTAGTTCAAATAAATTCAATTAAATTAAACTCTAGCTCATTACTTTAACATTTCATAGGATTCATCGGAGGTCGCGCAGACTGTAGGTACCTAGGTGCTACTACTTTTACGTAGGTTGGTAAAAGTAGTAACACAGACTTTTTAAGGCTTCATAAAAAATTTAAATGAGTTGGTGGCTCATAGTAATATATGCTCATAATACGACGAAACTGTCACGCTATGTGCCATTGAAATCGTAGTGTTTACCTGTGGTCCCACTGGTTTGACCCAATGACTACACATAATTTTATTTACCCGTCATTTTAATAATCATAAATGGTGGTGTGGATATGGTCAAGATTTTAAATTCTTAATCGAATTGTAATATACGGGTAGGTAAATAAAGTTACCCGTGGTCACATGAAAGGGTCAACTTAGTGGGAACATGGGCTCCAATTTGACGTCTATTCGACAAAAGTACCTTCAAGTACAATTTAGATTATCGACATGACAGTCGACTTACATAAAAACCTTCGCAAAGTTACATCTTTGCTCGAGTCCCTTGATTTTAATTATTTGAAACACTATTTAAAACAGGCTACGGGCAAAGGACTATTGTTTGCGCTGAGCAAACAAAGAGTCCTTGTATAAAACGTTTTCTGTAGGAATCTCCGAATAATCTCGTCCTTTGAAGATAGCTATAGTACATAAGGGTAATAGATACCTTTTAATATGCTAATATCCATTCGTATCGGGCCTGGGATACAAGTTTTGGACGAGTGACTGTATGATGTATCTATGAAAATTAAGATAAAAAAATATTTACAATAATTAAAATATTTATAAAAAAAACTAGCTGTTACCCGCGACTCCGTCCGCGTGGATCGAGGTGTTTTAGGGGTATGAAAGATAGATAGTAGCCGATTCTCAGACCTACTGAATATGCATATAAATTTTCATAAAAATCGGTCAAGGTGTTTCGAAGGAGTATGGTAACTAACATTGTGACACGAGAATTTTATTGCAGTCATAAAATATATAATCTAAAAATATATAGAGACTTGAAAATCGGGATTTAGTTTATTAGTTTAAAATTATAATAAACCTGTATCAATCAATCAAATCAATTTTACGAAAATTCACCCTAATCTATCTTTTTGTAGTAAGAGACTTGAAAATCAGGATCTAGGTTATTAGTTTTAAGTAATGATAAACTGCATAAGCAATTTTACGATTAGCCACCCCAAGGGGCGTGAAATAGGGGTTGAAAGCTTGCATGAAGGATATAAGTTTTTGAAGTTAGCATTATGGACTAATTAGTCTTAAATAATAAAAACCTGCCAATGCTATATAGCTGTTATAAGTAGGGCTTTTGCACCGGGAAAATCTCATAGGAAATTAGAAATTGTACGCGGACGAAGTCGCGGGCGACCGCTAGTACCTATTATAAATGCGAAAATGTGTCTGTCTGTTTGCCTGCTACGCTTTCACGGCCCATCTGTTCAACCGATTTTGATGAAATTTGGCATAGGAATAGTTTGTAATTGTATCCCGGGGACATAAGCTACCTTTTATTCCGAAAAGTTAAAGAGTTCCCGCGGGAATCAAAAACTAAATACACGCAGACAAAGTCGCGAGCATCATCTAGTAGAATATATAAATCACAAATAGTATTACTAGATATCAGTCTCAGCAGAATTGCAAGACCCAGTGAGCTCGAAAGCTCTTACCTATTTTGCAGATTTACACTGCTAATAGTGACGATGCTATTTCCTTGTAATGGCGGTCCCGGCCGAATAAATTCTGTAAAACACGACCCGAGCAGAAATCACTGACTATAACGCGATGGCTGTAGGTACCATAAAATATGTGTAGCCAAAGCAGATCGAAAATGTAGGTATACCTATAGTATGTTTTGCACAAAACTCAAACACAAAATCATGTATGTCTTACTTCTTACTAATCTTACTAATATTATAAATGCGAAAGTTTGGATGGATGTATGGATGTATGGATGTATGGATGTTTGTTACTCAATCACGCCCCAACAGCTGAACGGGTCTGGCTGAAATTTGGCACAGAGATAGATTATAGTCTGGAATAGCACATAGGCTACCACCAAACCAGAAGGGAACCAAAAAACCTCGCGGGCATTCGCTAGTAGTACATAAAGTTACTACTACATAAATACGAGTACTATGTACTATGACAAACTTTATTATGTCCTCACGACTGAATTTTTGAGCCATATGCAAGGAGGATAATAAAGTGCACAATTGTGTGTGCAAACAAATCCGGTGCACACTCTATTTCCTTACTCTCATGGCCTGATGGGAAGGGAAATCCGACACGATCAGAAAGAGGTCAGGTGCAGAACCAGCGGCTTCACATGCTCACTGCTCTCTGAGCACGGTGCTGAAACTTACCACCAACTTTCTAATTATTCCGGTCCAGTACTAAGCATTTCTTGTACGAAAATCGGAAAACCCAATTGTTAGCATTATTACTATTTGTCATTAGATCTCATGAAACAGGAAGTATAATATCAGTCAATTTGACCCGTTTCACGGCATTCGATTTAATCTGCGGATACCGACGCCATATTGAAAATAGATAGTATAAAGTGTTTTGACGATGGTAATTCAGTCTCCTGCTGGCAGACTCAGCGATTATTGAATACTTTTGTGATTAGATCGCAATTTAGTTTAAAGCTTAAGATAGCAATCGTGGCCGGATCAAATGAATATTGTTTTAATGTATAGCCAACTTTTATCTAATTAAATTAAATCTCTCGTGAAACCTCTACACGTTTAACCATTTATTCGTACAAGTTTCAAATATATTAAAAGTGTTTATTAATACCTACTTCTGGATTGTTCCTTACAATTATGCCCCGGGAATCGTACCCAGGACCGCGTTACCCGCAGTCTAACATGCTAACTACTAGACCAACGAGGCTGTTAGGTACTAGTAAGTATGCTGCAAAGGTGAGCGTGAAAGGTATTTCTAGTAGGTATTTAATCTTGCCTCGGATCCGGTTTATTTGGCCGTATTCAGGAAATTCGATATTTCACGAAGCGATCCAAACCGCTCGCCATATCTCTTACAGTAATGGAAATAGTTTTGGCTTTGGCTATCAATGCTAAAATAACCTTTAAGCCAAATTTAGAACTTATCTACTCCAAAATAGTTTAGTCTTACAACTGAACTTAGATTACGTAAGAATAAATAATTAAAAGCAAACTCAGCATTACCTCATAACGAAGCCTCCCTAGCAAACCACTTGACTGAATATCCATAACAGTAAATAATAAAATATTGGGCCGTTTTGCATTATTCCACTCACGTTGAATTGGATTAAAATCATTTTAGTACTAATCCACTGTACTTACTGGATTGCTCATAAGATTCAGTCAAATGTACTGAAATGAAAATTCTGTTCATATCATTATAAGACATTGAGTAAATTAGCTGGTATATTTTTACTTTGTACTTATTCACTTTAAGTACTATTTTTTAAATTATTTTATGATATTATTTATCCTTTCACTAGTTAAATACTCAACGTTAACACCTTCTCATAATTTGAATATTTACATAATTGAAATATATATATATTTTTTTTATCCACTACAAGTTAGCCCTTGACTGCGATCTCACCTGATGGTAAGTGATGATGGAGTCTAAGATGGTAGCGGGCTAACCTGTTAGGGGCATGGCAGTTATATTAAATCCATACCCCTATTCGGTTTCTACACGGCATCGTATCGGAACGCTAAATCGCTTGACGGCACGTCCTTGCCGGTAGGGTGGTAACTAGCCACGGCCGAAGCCACCCACCAGGCCAGACCAGGGAAAATTCAGAAAATATAAATTCCCAAATTGACCCTGCCGGGGATCGAACCCGGGACCTCCGGACGTTAAGACAACAGCGCTACACACTGCGCCACCGAGGTCGTCAAAATATATCACTATTATTAGTATAATTAATATATCACTATTATATGAATTAAATACTTATGTATAAGATAACTAAAAACCACAGTGTAATGACTGGAATGCTACTAGTATAATGTGTACAAGCCGTTATGGACATCACTCGTGTGGTCACTGCGTTTGCTGTTAATTCGAAATGCGGTTGGCGCTTGATGCAATTTACTGTTTGCATGTTCCGCCAAATTGTATTGGTGAACCACATCTTCACACGCGAAAACGGAAGCGGTAACAATCTAGTTGTTATTAATTATCCTTTTGAAACGGAATCGGTAATAATTGATTTGTTTACAATCGTGCAATTTGTTGAGTCTACATCTCCTAAAGATGCTCCGCTTTTGCAGTGAGTGAAACGTAGGTACCTACGTTGAGAATAATTTGGAAGATTTGTGTGGTGTGGTCAATATCACAAGCTACAAGTGCAAGATACACTCTGTACCACATAGATTACTGTGGCGGATTATAGCGACTTAAATTCTAGTTCTTTCATTTACTAATTATATGCTATTAATTACCGTTTCACTCAGGAGGCCTCTTCGGCATCCTCAATCGAGGGTCTAGGATTTGAATTCCAGTCACGTATGTGAAAAAAATCGGAGCTATGTAATATGTACTTTTAAGTAATCCATACTTATATTACTAGGTAATATTATAAATACGACAGTGTGACTGTCTGTCGTTCGCTTTCAAAGTTCAACTGTTCAACCGAATTTTAGAGAGGTTGCATCCCGGGTAAGGCTTCGAGAAACCTTAATCCTTGCTTTAACGTTAAAGTAAAATATACAAGGAGAGATATGCCTCTATAATAAGAGTTTGTGGATGAGGATCTCCTCTCATTACCTCTTGTTGTTTTACTCTGAGTTTCATGCCGGCTCTTCTCAGTAGAGCGGTTCTTCGCAGCGTTCCGAACCGGTAGTAGGGTCTTGACTTTTCAAAAGTCCCACAAGTTGTTCTGCATGAAATAAATAAATAATTTAATTCAAAATTTACCTGATCATGCTGAGAGGAGACCCGTGTTCAGTAGTGAGCCGACGATAGGTTGATGTTATGATGATGATGACGAACGTTCTATTAAGGTGCAACGCACACCTGCAGAAAACTTTCACTAGCGTCTCTGAATACATTTTTTTTCCACTAAAAGTTAGCTCTTGACTACGATCTCACCTGATGGTATGTGATGATGCAGTCTATTATGGTAGCGGGCTAACCTGTTAGGGGTATGACAGTTACATTGAACCCATACCTCTAGTCGGTTTCTACACGGCATCGTACCTGAACGCTACATCGCTTGGCGGTACGTCTTTGCCGGTAGGGTGGTAACTAGCCACCAGACCACACCAGAGAAAATTCATCATCATCATCATCATCCTCAACCGATAGACGTCCACCGATGGACATAGGCCTCTTGCAAGGATTTCCACACGCCTCGGTCTTACGCCGCCTGGATCCAGCGGCTCCCTGCGACTTTCCTAATGTCGTCTGTCCAGCGAGTAGGGGGTCTGCCAACGCTGCGCTTTCCCGTGCGTAGTCGCCACTCCAGCACTTTGGGACCCTAACGTCTATCGGTTCTTCTAACTATGTGCCCCGCCCATGGCCACTTCAGCTTCGCAACACGTCGAGCAATGTCGGTTAAAGGGAAAATTCAGAAGTTATAAATTCCACGTTAAGGCAACAGCGCTCAACACTGCGCCAGGGAGGTCGTCAAAACTTCCATATTGCATCGCTGTTTCCCACCACGTCTTAACTCTTACCAGGGTTTAAGTGTGTGGGTCTGACTACACAAATCTTCTTAATGAGAAAACAAAACGGCCTTTTCAATGCGATATTTAGCGAACAAAAGACGCTGCCAAATTCCAAGAGGCTGTAAGAACCATCGAGGATCGGATTACAAGAGAGAGGTGCTTAATAAGTACCTACCCTAGCCAGACGAATTAAGAATCATAAGGGCCATTCCAGATTGTGCCTATTTTACGGTAAGAACTATGACGAAATGATGCAGATGAATTATTATAACGTACTCCAGTCTCTATAATAATCTTATCAGCTATTACCGAATAATGCGAGAGTATAATATGTACAACTACAGGTGCTGTAGCTCTATTACTTTACTGTCATTCAAGTCGGATTGACATCCTCCATCTATCCTATCCGAAATCCGACATGACCATTGAGAGGGATCAAGCGCAGGACCGACGGCTTTATGCTCTCACGTAGTAAATTAGGAGATAGCTGCACTTTTGGTAACTATCGCTAGGAAGGCTGATTTAGTTTGTTTTATAATTATTTATAGTTTGTAAGCTTATCAAGTCTTTGAGAGGTGATATCTAGTGAAGGGCCCAATGAATATCGTCAGTTTTTATACTGTTTACATAGGTACTGCGCACACACTTTAATACTGTACAAGAATCAGCCTTCCTAGTTATGATTCATTTTTGGTAAACATAACACGTCTTTGAATATCTAGTGAAAGGCCCATCAGTATGCGGGCAGACCATCATCGTCATCAATGGAGAGCTCTACACCCACCTAATACTAAATCAGCCTTCCTGACGATAGTTACCAAAACTCCAGCTATCTTCTATAATATCGGATGTTACACTGTTTATTTCCCAATTACTATTGCTACATAGCGATTAGCGATGTTTGCGTCTGTTTTACCAAAAGGTAAAAAATAAGCTTTTCGGTGAAACACGTAAGAGGTGCGCTTTACATGGCAGATAGAACGATGTTACCACGAATTATCTGCGAAATCGTGAAAAACCTACCTCGAGAACTTCAAAAGCACCGGACGCGTCGGTATATTTGAATAGGCCCCTAGTACGATTAATTAGCGGTAGAGATGCGGCTTCCGGTGCGGGGTCAACATTTAAAGTACTTTGGTAATAATCGTTACTAGGTAAACATGCTGTTATAATATTACTAGATGATGCCCGTGACTTTGTCCGCGTGGATTTTTTAATTCCCCAAGGAACTCCTTGATTTTCCGGGATTGGTTATGTCCTTCCCCGGGATATAATACGACCTATTCCTGTACCAAATTTCATCAAAATCGGTTGAACGGTTGGGCAGTGAAAGCATAGCAGATAGACAGCTAGACACAGTTTCGCATTTATAATATTAGTATGGATGCATAAAAGTACTTTCACCTTCTTTTATCTATATTTTTATTATATTTCAGCTATTTTTAGAATGTTTCCCAATTAATTTCCACACCGACCATACCATGGCACGGCGAACGAATTTTAAATTGGAAATGGGAAAAATATAATTTTGGATAGCGAAAGAAAAATATTGCGAGTTTTGAACCGCTGCCGACTCTGCAATCCGCTCAAAATTGGATTTCATTAAAAAAAATTAATACCAAAAATGATTGATGAAAATTGTCAATGTAGTAGTCTACTGCACTTATTATTTAGTAGTAGGTACCTAATAGCTTCAGTTTTTTACGCACGCTGTGGTAATTTCAATTTAATACAACAGGTTTCAATCGCATGTATTATACCTTAGCTTAATTATAATAACTTATAATTATAACCAGTTCAGCTGTGGTCCAAAGAAAGAAAAAAAAGGATTAAGAATACTGAAAAAGGTATCTTACAATCCGGGACATCCAATTCAGTGCTCTGAAGCGTCCTTGTCATTCGTCTCTAAAGCTTTATTTGAATAAATTTTATTTAAATTCACCAACTGGCGAGGCAAAGGTAAGCCGAGATCTGTCACAACTCCTGACATCGGTGCGCGTGGATTAATTTTCTGATACATTTTACAAAACTTTATGAATCTGCTAACATTTCCTGCAATAAGATTTTTTTTTAACGGATGTGGACGAGATTTGAGTTAAAAGAAAAGTGATTTCACTAATTGATCTTGAGAAGTTACTAAGACAATTGTTTATTTTTGAAAACTGGTACAATGGTGCCCATCCGGTACTAATATTATAAATAAGAAAGTGTGTCTGTCTGTCCGTCTGACACGCTTTAAGAGCCTATTTTCAGCCGATTTTGATGAAATTTGGTACGTTTTATCCCGGGGGATTAGAAAAAATTAAGAAAGTCTAGCGGGAATAAAACAAGATTTATCAACGCAGACGAAGTCATGGGCGTTATTTAATACATAAAGCTTAGTTTTCATGAGTTGTTATAAAAAAGACGTCTCACCTCTACTACACTCTGCAGGTGGACGATGGCTGTTCGCCCCGTAACATTTAAATAAGCTCGCTAGGCATGCTCTTTCTAGGCTTGCTTATCCAAGGTAGATTTAAGAAAACAAAGCTTAGTCATAGCCGGTGTCACGAAAAAGGCGGCGGTACTACTAAGTCGCGATGATGCAATTATTGTAAAGAAAATGTATTAGTTCCACTAATTGCCACGGGAGTTCTTTCGTGACTCGGACAGAAGAAGGGAAGAATATATAGAAGGGCTACAGACTTTTCTACCAGTCATCCGACGTAGACGTCTAGACAGAACAACGTTCAACGGACAGAAATTTGTGGTAAATATGCCCCAAATTTTCTATAATTTTGACAAGAACTAGTCTTAACTAGGAGTGGCGTTCCACAACTAACTTAAGACCAAATTAAATTTTACAGCAAGCACTTAGCCCATGTCGAAGGCTCTCACATTCACTTAGCGACGTCGGGGTCCGTTGCTGGCACCAATTTGACACTAATTACGAACCAATTTGAGTTGCCATTAACCACATTATCACTCAACTTAAGACAGAATTTCTATGCGTAAGAATTTGTTCTTCGACTTTTTAACTTTTTAACTTTCAATACGAGAGGCAACAACGCGTGAACCAACATTTTCCAGTTTACAAAAGTTTATTTAGGTATTAATAATAATTACAAATTGTACAAACTTTTAATGATACAAAATTCACTTAATCATAATTCAACTCACTAATAAAGCAAACATAATTTTACTATGTAGAAATTAATACAATGCTTTTAATACTTAGGGAGGTTTCCGTCGTTGGGTGAACTCGATTTTTCTATTGATTTTTCCTTTGTAAACCCCCACAGCACTCTCGTTCTTTTATTAGCAAACAACCAAAATATAATTGAAAACGCACAATGGTACAATGTTAATAAATTAATGAAAACGAACATTAAGGGCGTATGTGGAAGCAAGTATTTGAACTTAAACGTAACATACACTAATTTATAGACATCGCTTATAGCTTGTTGGAAGCAGAACGTGAAAATAAGTATTATCATCATCAAAACAATACGTGGATTGTGTTCAGTTTTGCTCTTATTGGTGCTAATGATATTCTTCAAAACCAATACTAAGAAAATACCGTTAGCGCATAAGACTGGCCATTTTATTATAAATAAGTATAACACAAAAAACTTTATGTCCCATCCGTCTTGAAGGTTGTATCCGACGAACAAAATTCCAGCAACAAGGCCGGGTATGAGCCAAGCTGCTAATGATATTTTCAACAGACTCGGCGTTCCAACGTTGAAGACCTTTACAAAACTTTCGTACATAAGTTTGCTGAAAATGCACATCCAAGTCACTAGAGCCATTTCGGTGTAGGCGAGTGGGATAGTATCTAAGTAAATCGGATGGAAATAGCAGGTTCGTATATCGAAAGCCTTGGTCACGTCGTAAATGTAGCGCACGGAGGAGTAGCAGAATCTTGCAACCATAAACTGTATGAGGACTTGGTTCTTGTAGATTTTTCTCCACTCGTTGAAGAGCAAGGCCGTAAGAAGCAGGAGCACTACGGCCACGATGCTCAGCACCATTCCAAATGTGCTTAAGGCGAAGGTTAATACGGACAGAAAATAGGGGTGTGGTTCATCTGACAACACGATCACCCAGTTTACAAACGTTTCACAGATCATGGCATATTCTCAATTTTAAAAAGCTTTCAGGAATTAAACAACTTCTTGAATGTTCTTCTTACTGTAACCGATATTATTTCTTCATGTATATTAACAGTAATTACTTCTTCAATTAATCGTTGATCGGAGAAGATACGAACAAGATTGTTACAAATTAATACACGTAGCTATATTGAGTCGGTCACTTTTTTAAAAATAAAAAAAACCCAGTTAGAAGAGTAAATTCATCTTCATCGACTTTTATAAAAATAACAATTCACTATTTAGAAGTTCAAGTCAGTAAGTAATTTTTGTATAATTTTACTGATTCTCATAACTTCTCTTTTATATATTTCCCGATCGAGTAAGAACCCGCACGTGACTGTCGGACAAGCTTTTCATGTAAATTATGATCGTATTTCCTCGTAAATATGTTTGATAAGGATTATCATTAACTGATTAGGAAGCTCTCGAAATATTCATTATTGAAATTATTATTTGATGTAATACAAACAATAGTATCTATCAAAACAACTACTGTGGGGTTCTTGTTATTGTAATTTGTCAAGTAACATCATCTGCAGCATCTACACCAGCCCACCGCTGAGCACGAATCTCAGAATAAGAAGGGTTAAGAACATAATCCACTATATCTGCCACTTTGTGGGCTGATAATCTTAACGAGACTTCTCAAATTTATTGAAGAAACTTTACCTTATCAGTGTTTCATTTAACTTTTCATTTAATGAAATTCTGTAGAAAATCAAAACCAGTAAGATGGGCAATAGGGAAATTATTCTATGTTGATGGTTCTATATGTTGATTAAAGGTAGGTAAATAAAACCACATAATAAGAAACACAGAGAATATATTTCAGTTAAAACATCACGACAGGTCCAAAATAAAGCTCACTCCGCATCGAGCGAGGAATAGGAAACCACGAATATATAAAACTCTATACAAATAGTTAACAAGGTGAGTGAGACTAACATTACGATACATTTTATTGCATACTTCTTGTAAACGTGACCTTATGCCCGAGATATTTTCGGCTTAGCGCACACATCAGTTTGCCGCATGTGGTTACCATATTAGAGTAGAATAAAAATTAATAAGAGATATAAATTGTAATGAGGAGGTAGAGTAGAAGGCTAGTATAAAGGATATTTTACACCAGAGCAACAGTATGCGACAAGGCGACATGCTACAAATAGAAACATTAATTTAACGACACACGACTTAAGCAGCGGCCTGCGTCAGTCTATTTTGTGTTAGCGAGTGTTTTGGAATATTACAGTATTCTGCCGACTATTCTTGCAACATTTTTAAGAATCGTTTAGTAGACAGTGAAAGTTGCAATATGTTGCATACGACTATAGATTTTAATTTTCAAAAGTTTTCACTTTGGGGCACTCTCTTTAAAATGATCCAGACGACGACGACGTTGAGTTTTATTATGTTGACGTCATATTGGTTCTACATTCGAAATCTATCAACGTGGTACGGATGTACATAATCTCATACCAGGGATGCACCAAAGAAAGTATACTTAAACATTCTCACCATAAAGCTAGCAAAGTGCGAGTGGCAAAAGTGAGTGTACTACATCCATAACTATAAGGATATAAGTCAAATTTTGGTAAAAAGTAGAAAAACCCTGACTTTTGCAACCAAAGTGTTGTTTTAAGTGATAGGTAGTTAGAGTAAACCATGACTAGCTGTGAAGCAATCGACCCTACTACTCTGTTATGGTTTGCGATTTCAGTAACTTAACGCGGTAACTACTTAAGTTGGATCACAGAATACTTAGGTAAAAGTAGGTACTTTTCAGATGGATGAGGTAAAACCATGCGGTAACCTGATAAAAAATTTCTTCTTTTTAAAATTTAACTTAGAATATAGAGTTAACTGTAAAATATGATACGATAACAAGACAATAAAGTGTAGGTGTTTTTATCATTATTAAAATAACTATAATTAAGTAACTTAGTAGATTCAAATGACATAATATTATGTAAAGAAGAAACAACAAGTTTTAACTCTATATTTAAACAATAGATATAGAATAATGATATATATTGACTGTATCGACAGAGAATCAGTGTTTTTAAATCTAGTTTCTGAGTATATGTCATATGTCTAGCCATAAGTGAATTACATTGAGTTGAGTTTGAATGTCAAAGTTTAGAAGTACTGCATTTTGCACTTCAAGCAGTAGATACATTTCACGACTAATGGTTGAAGTTATCTGCCGATGTCTAGATAGACTTCTAAAGTCGCGTCCATGCCAACAAAAAATGCGTCACGTGTTGAATTCCTTTTGTTCGTAATAACGCATTACCTCTGTGTGCAGGTACTTCGGTTCATCGTGGGAACTTTTAAATTAATTAATGTGCTAAGAACGCGTTGAAAATGAACGGAATTTCAACAAAAAATTCAATAACATGTGGTGCAAATCTCTTGGCGTGATAAAAACCGACAGCAATCATAGCGCCTGAGTTGAATGTGGCTGAAAATATTTTTGCCAATCGACACATTTTGTGTCGATAAAAGGCACATTGCAATTTTTTGTTGGTGTAGATGCGCCTTGAAGTTCTTATCAGATGATTATATTATAGTTAATACTTTAAAAAAAGATAGAAACAAATATTTTCAGAGACACTAGCTTATTCATAATAATCTACAAATAAGTGCAACTACCTATGAAATATTATTGCATTTCTAATTTATAACATCTAAATCCAATTTAAGTATTTTTAACGAAGCTAAATTTTATTAAAATACTAGAATTATTTGTAAGTAAATAATTTAACAAACAATAACAATAAAAAAAACGTAAAATCATCATAAGACAGCCAAGTTCATATTTAGGTAAAAAAACATTCCATTAATCGACAAATTAATTTTACAAAGTTCTTACAATATTGAATTAAGATTATTTCGCTAAAAATATATTATTTAGTAAGTAATTTTTTAAAACATTAAAACATAATTATAATTTAATAAAACTTTTTTTAGAGTTGTGCGTGTGCGTCATCGCGTGATCAAAATAAAAATAATTTTGAACTGAATAAATAAAAAAGTTAGATCCAATTTGTGATCGGCTTATCAACAAAAAGTCCACCCGTAATATAGTTAGAGATGTCAATGTAAATGGGGTGGCGGAAAGGACGATTCTGTTATCAAATTAATTTCTGGGTCACGTGAACAATCGCTTTGAAGCTGATTTTTACTGAAATATTATTGAATTCACTAACAAAACACAGAAATATTAACATTATTAAAAATATAATTATTACTAAAATGATTAAAAAAAATTGTACTCTATAGTAAGTATCGTGTAAGTATTAATTATAGACTAGGTGTTCACTAGAATGTACGCTAACATTATCCATAGGGGTAACTTTAAATGTACTTAATAAAAAGTCTTTATAAGGGATCACAGTTTGGAAAACTAGTTCGATACAATGATTGGGGAGATTATTTATTATTTAAGCTTATTATATAATTAAAGAAGTGAAAACAACAGAACGCGCGACGGAGCTGTGTCCAGTGGAAGTTGAATACATACACGAATAATTGAATGCTTTGTGTAAAGAAGAATTAATGCGTCCGTCGTCCGTCTAAACTAAGTTTCTGCGGTCGCAAGTGGTCGGTGTAACACGCTGCGTTTTGATATGTTTCGTACAGTGTGTTAGCGTACAGTACAGTTAGCATACAATTTCACGCTAACTTAAATAAAATTTGACAATCGGTACATATAGACCTTAATTGGAATATGTTACAAACTTAAAGTTCGCTCACACATCTACAGCGAACTATTCAAGCGAAACCTCTTCGAAAATTATGTTTCGGTCATAATACCTCTGACATTATTGAGTATCGAGTTTCGAATTATTATATCTTTGTTGGTGAAATGTATAAATATACATACTAACTATACAGTACTTACTACGACGTAGTCGCGGCCGCCCGAGCCATCGCGCGCTTTGTGTGTTTCGGACTTAATTTTTGGATATAATATAAAATATTAGCAAGTCATAGAAATGTTAAAAGTATCGTGAAATTATTATGATCAAAATATAAACTTTTTATTAGTGTAAATTACATTCCACCATATTGCTAATAAAATATTAAAAATGGCAATAAAAATAATTAGGTACGGTAAAATAATATAATGCTATAAAAAGCGAATCAAATCTGTTGCTTATGCAAAAAAATACACCTTAACTAAATTGACTCGACTCAAAGTATATTAATAATAGTCGACTCATTTTAGTTAAAATTTAAGTTTTTTTGTTTGACATAATTGATACTTTTGAGTTTTGGAATCTATATATAATATAAATATAGCTACTTATTCTAAACATGTACTTAATTTATTGTTGATAGGAATAAAGACCAGTTTCAATACTCTGCCCGATTTGTAAGCACTATTTAAAATATTGTAATTTCATTTTTTTTTAATCTCATGTCCTGGACGTAGGTTTTTATGAAATTATTTTTGCTGTCCTGAATGTAATCATAATAAATTAATTATGAACTTTAAGTACATACAATTTTTTTTTCGTCATTGAATCGTTCAAAAAGATTCTTTATATTGACGATTCGTATGCCATAATGGTGTTGTAACGAAAACGAATTTAAATAATGTTTAAATGCTTTAAATGACTCGAAATAATTCGTAGATTGGGCTCACATTTATTGAATTTGGGTGTAACAGTGTAAGTAACATTCATATTTAACATTTGTAACATATTTTTGTTTTCCGACGAGTTTGCTTCGCATCAGGTTGTGCGACAGAAATACTATACAGATGTGGACGCAGCCTCAGGCGTTCTTGAGATTATAACATTTTTGAGTCGAAAGGTAGATTATATACCCACATAATAAAAGTTAGGAAATTATTCATATTAGACAAGTTAATGAAACTGGTCTGAAAACTAAGCTAGTACTACAAGATCACATTGCGTAGAGGCTGGAAGTCTAGAATTACTTAGGAATCTACACTAAATAATCTTAATATACGCTCTTTAAGATATTAAGGTAGAAACGGACTATTATTGATACAGTGAAATATGTTTATCATTATGTTCTGTTATATTAAGGGATTACTTTGAGTTGAACGTTTAGGTACGTTGAGAGTTATTTGTACACTACACTGTGGTAGAATAGGAGCACTTTTATACTGATTCCACCTCAAATATACTCTGTCACAAATAAATAAATTAATTAATTTATTCATTGATCGAAATTGAACTTTGCGCTCAAGTAATATGTTCGGTTAAATAAATAAAAGACAGTTATATATTATAAACGGTTTTCTGAATGTTTTGTGGAACATTAATTCAATCTTTAGGCAGAATACTTATTCTGTATATTATGTTTACTATGTACCTCCTGTGCCAAGATCAATGGCCAAGATAGAGACGATATTGTTGTTTAGTCCATACGAAGTATTACTATTTTTAGAAATAGTTTTTAGTCAGTTCTAAATTCCACTCCATTTAACACAGTTATTTTACGGTCGTGGAATTGAATAAAAACACTCTCGTCGTTATGCGTTGTTAACTTAACGAGATGAATGCTCAAGTTTCTGAGAAACTTACTTATACCAGGAAAGAGGAAAACTAACGCTGGAATTTCGACATCGAATAATCTTCTCTACCATACTATATTAACAACAAGTACGTAGGTATTTATTATTAAAAAAAAGTAAATATTTGTTAGTGGTTTATTATCTGTAATTTAGCGATAACTTTTATTCTATGTTAAAAAAGTAAAGTGGGAGACAGTAACTTAAGCAATAAGAGTGTTTGGTTGAATACTAATCCATTTGATGGATATGTCACCGTAAGATTGTAAAAACCGTTAGATTATAATCTAACTCGCGAAATTGTAAACTGTCGAAAGATTGTGAACCGTCCAATGTTCTGAGTGTAAATTTTTGAAATATTCATTGTATTTACGTTTTCTTGTCTGTTTCTTGTAGGTTAGGTTAGGGTTCGACATAAATAACCAGGTTAGGTTCTGTCGGGTTAATATACCTAACAGATTACAATCTACCGAAAAATAATGCGAAAAATGTAATCTTTCGACAGTTTACAATTTCGGGAGTTACATAATAATCTTACGGTTTTTACAATCTTACGGTCACAGATACACTACACAACCAAATTAATGTTTTATGTATTTATTTTGCGTTATATAGTTAAGAATCTGTTTCTACCTTACAATGATTGATTCGTAAGTTTCAACGAATAGTAAGATGACATAATTCCATAATTATACATCGACAACGAAATTCGTTTTTTCGATATTATAATAATTTAACTCAATATATTCAAACAGCTACACTAACAAACTAATTTAAATTATTATACGACTGCTGTGCAAAATCATTAATAAAGAAACCTGCGTATTAAATCGGCAAATAAATTGAGACCAGCTCAATAAAATAATAAGTAAAAATAGAATCTAGAAGTTCATTATTCTAATTCGATTTAATTAATTCATTATTACTCCACCATGTGTTCTGAAAAGAAATGATACATTTTGTAACAAAATTATAAAATAACTAGATGATACCCGCAAGTTCGTTCGCGTGGATTGAAGCTACATTTTTAGGCCTCAGTGCTAGTATTAAACTAGCTTATCAATATCAACCAGTACTAGAAAAATAAGCTATAAGTAAGATATAGGTACTTTAATTCGGTTGGATTTAGGCTCATTTCACCCATTTTTCTTTTTGATACATTATAATTCATACTATAATTATAATTTATTGTTATAATTACAAATCTAATTGAGTAATTTACGATATTGTATGATGGTGATAATAAAAAAAAACCGACTGAGTTTGTTGTGGGCTCTTCTTAGACCAGGGCGCGTTTGGAACCCTCGTAGCTTTAGTTTAAAGACACCGTAACTGATTATCACCATTATGTTTTATAAAATATAAGACGTCAATAAGTGTAGTGTACCTACCTAAATTTAAATATTATTTGACTTTGACTTATACGTTTTTAACTCAATCGACAATATTGTTAATTCTTGGCTGAAATATTTAAAAAAATCTATCAGTTTTATGTCGATTTTATTGTATCTCTTCTCAGTTAATAATGGTTTATGAATGAATTACTCAATTTATTGATTTACTATACCTATATACTTGAGCGTACTATACCTACCTATTTATTTTTAAATTTTAATCTTTTTGCCCTTATTTTAGTTTTAAGAGATAACTGTTTATTTATGGAAAAACGCTGTTGATTACAGGAAAAAAAACAAAAAAAAACTAACATTGGGAAGGTAGAGTGTTTAGTCGTTATGTAGAAGAGTTTATATTTAAACATTTTTTTGGTTTGAGACATACCTTGTTCTTCAACCGGAGTATGATCTTCGTCGGATGAATCGACTCTCTCGATCAGAGAGCTTTGCTTTGATAGTGACTGAAAACAAGTTTGAATGTTAACAAATTAAAAATGTTGTTAGATCTAGAACGGCTATTAGGAAAGCATCAACTCAGTTTCATAAAGCACTAGGGTTCGGTTGAGGCTTCGCTCGCTTCACTCTTGTGAGAATTTAAAAAAAACTGGCATTGGTCCTTGTACTCCATAAAGAGTATCTACCAGTGTACAAAACTTCTAGGTCAAAAGGTTTGAGCTGGGCGATGATGAGACAGTCAGTAAGTCAGGACTTTTGTATGTACATAAAGAAGAAATTGAATAAGTAGTATAAAAGACGTGACTATTCAAGTTTTGTATCAAATAACTCGAGTGTAACATAAATCGAATTTGAATCTTTAAGTGAAAAGTTTTCTAAGTTCAAGTTTAATTGGCTTGCGAACTCAGTTATTATATTCCAGCAGTTGTAATAAAAGTTATCATTCAATTCGTATGGAAATAGTTCCTTTAGAGATTGGTTCAGTTCAAACTTATCAAATTCATTCAATAAGTTTCTTTAGAATATTATGAAGGAACAGCCAAAGAATTCATATTATTAGAAGAGGATTCATAGAATTTGAAAAGGAGAACCTCCGTAAAATTAAAATATCTGAGATGTTTAGACATCAAGTTACAAATTTCTATAAGCTCATAGTTATCAAAGAAGAACTAGGTACTTACTAGGATTCTATTTACATGTCAATAAAAGGATAGGTTAAAGGTCATGCCGTAAAGATAATACTATGATTAAAATGTCCGCGTGGATTTAAGATTATCCGGATTAGGGGTAAGAAATATAGTTTACGTCCTATTCTCAGACCTACCGAATATACACAGAAATCTCATAAGAATCGGTCAAGCCGTTTCGGAGGGGTTTCGTTACAAACACTGTGACACGAGAATTTTATATACTAGATGAAGAAAAACGAAGAAAGAACCCAAAAATCTAAAGAGGCATAATAATAGATTGTTCATCAAGGGACTAAAATGAGCCATTTCATACGAGATGTTTAGCTCAAAGGAAGCAAAAAAACATATACAATGCCAATAGCACTGCACAGGTTTTGAAACTAGGATAGGCATTATTTAATCAGAAAACAAATTTACTAGCTGTTTTGTTGAAAAATAAGCACTGACGTATTTCCATTCGGATTGACGATTGATTTGACGATTGACGGATAACAGAAGTGAATGGAAGAAGAAAATATGTTGTGCCGACCCCACGTAGCGTGGGACAAGGGTAGGAAGAAGTATTTCCATTCGGGTAAGCAGTGCTTTTATGCCTCTATGAACTGCACGCCACTGATTAGCAGTGAGCTAAGTGAATATTACCTTATTGGAGCGACGTCGTGGGGGCGATATTTTGTTCCAAAGCGCTTCCAACTGGTCGAAGTGTTGAGACTGTGCTATTGCTGCTTGTTCTGGACCCAAACTCACCTATACAGTAATAGTTATCACTTTAAACTAGACTATAGACTAGACTTGCCCGCGACTTCGTTCGCGTGAAATAAGTTTTCAAATTCCCACGGGAGCTCCCTTATTTTTCGGGATAATTCATAAGAAATAAGAAATAATATTTTATTCTCACACAAAATTTACAAAAGTAAGACTTAGGACTACAATACATTGTATGGTCGGTCTCTGTAGCCTAATGTAGGATACCCTGTGGTTAAGGCTGCATTGACTTTCCCTCCTAGAAAAAGAGTGACTACAAGTGAAATTAATTAAAAGAATTAAAAAATACGACTGCCCTGCCATATTATTTTTGGAGTTTTTCTCCATAAGAAGCGATTTGCATATAGAGCCTTTGGAATCTTATTAACATTTTTTATTATATGATATTTTTTTGTGAATCACTAAATATTGAACTATAGTGTTATATATTTTTGGAATCTGCTCATCATTTTCTAGATGATGTTTATATAAACATACGAAAAATCGAAAATAAGATAAACTATATAGTTAATCTTATTTTCGATTTTTTTTTTCAATTTTCGTCTTTAGTGCGGGACCATGGTCACATCATCAATTTTTAAAAAAAAATTACTAGCCTATGTCACCCGGAATAAGCTAGGGATTCTAACGATACCTCATTTATCAAAATCGGTTTAGGCGTATAGAAGTTATGGTGGAATATACTAACTCACATACATACATACATACATACATACATACATACATACATACATACATACATACATACATACATACATACATACATGAACCCTGAAAACAATGTACTACTTTTTTCAGGCAGTCGTATAAAAATTACTACATGCACATTGATTTTATTGTTTAACGTTTAACATAATATTTAACATAATTTTATTATAAGCAATGTGTGAACTATTAGGGTGGATGTGTGTGCGTGTGTGTGTGTGTGTGTGTGTGGGTGTGTGTGTGTTTGTGTGTGTGTGTTTGTGTGTGTGTGTGTAAAATAGATATAAGTAAATATAAAAAAAAATAGCCTATGACACTCACAAATAATGAGGCTTTCTATTGGTACCAGAATTTTCAAAATCGGTTCAGTAGATCCAGAGATTACCCCTTACAACGTCACAAACTCACAATTCAGAAACTTTACCTCTTTATAATATTAGTATAGATACCAACCAAACAGATCAGGGACTACACAAGCTTTTGTAGCTTCAATGATGAAGCTGACCATGATCTCAAAATATGGGATGAACAAGTAATGTTACATCATTGAAGATGAGCGGGGATTGAGAAATTATTTAAATAAGTTTCTAAGGGAAGGGTTTCATACCTGTGAGCCCAAGTCTTTGTTTTTCGCTTCTTGAATTTTTGATATCTCTTCCATAGACGCCGATACGGAAAATCTAAAAAATATTATGCATATTATACGTGAGTGAAATCAAAATTTTCCTAACCAGTACCATGATGATTTCGCTTAATATTTGATAGCACTTATAATACTTATTTTTTGATTACTTAGAAATTCGATGGCCTTGAATTTAAGGTTCCTTCTATGGTATTGAAATGGCATAAGTTGAATTTAATAAAATTACCAGTTTCAGTTACTGATTAGGAATAATTCTTACCGTCTCTTCAACCGTTCGTCCACTTGCGCCATCATAGCCGCAGAAGTAAGATGGCCGTACTTCTTTTGCCACGTGTACGTATCCAATGATACTTCCTTCTTGAGCAGTCTTCTCATCGGACGTTTCGGTGCCAGCGGGCGTAACTCTGAACAAAACGGTTTTGATAGATCCATCAAATTGATTATTAGGCTTGCAAAAATAGATAAAGGTATTATTGTCATGGTTCTTTACCTGTTAAAAATTATAAGAATGATTTGCCTCATTATTATCTTTGAAATCATCCTGAGTTTTATTTAAGATCTATTCTTTAAGTCTGTATACTTACTGGAACAAGTATTTCCGTGGAGTGAAAGTGTTGTGTTACGTTTATAATATACGGATTCATATTTTGGGTCATAAATAGAGAGGCATACGTCGGAGCACTAATAAAATAGATTATATAATAATCCAAATCAGTTTGAATGTATCTGTCACCGTAAGATTGTAACAACCGTTAGATTATAATCTAACTCGCGAAATTGCAAACTGTCGAAAGATTACAATTTAACGCATTATTTTTCGGTAAATTGTAATCTGTTAGGTATATTAACCCGATATAACCTAACCTACAAGAAACAGACAAGAAAACGTAAATAATATGAATATTTCAAAAATTGATACTCAGAACATTTAACGGTTTACAATCTTTCGACAGTTTACGATTTCGCGAGTTAGATTATAATCTAATGGTTTTTACAACCTTACAAAAAATTATCTTGGCATAATCAGTAGCCGTTCGGATAATCATTGTTTCAACACATTTGTCTCAGAAACTTTAGCATAATAATTTACCATCAACATCCTTGGTGGGTGCGGCGTATGTAGGTATTTTCACGTAGATGGCAGGCGTATTGTGTAGGCATATGATCGGCAAGCAACCTGTTGATACGTTGTTACTGTAGCGGTTATTAATGGATCGTGAATTAGATAAATTCACTCCTTCATGAATAGCACCAATGTTTTGTGTGTTCTGTATTCGGGAATGGGCATGATGACAGTTACCAAGAATCAATTAAATTATGAATTTATCTAATGATTTCATTATTGATTTTCATTATGGATTATAAAAACCGTATAAATTTTTCTAGTTCGAGTGAGATTGCTATTTATTTTGATAAAATAAAACTATAAAATACAGCAATCCGCTATAATGGATTAACCACCAAGAAGCGAATAACGTCACAATTGTTTATTTTCAAGCTTTGACAATCACACTATTGCTTACTGCACACTGCACAGAGTACATTGGTAAAAAAATAGTGACGTCACAAACGACGCCATGACACCGGCGAGCTTTTTGGCGTGAATTTTTAAATTTAAATTTCAAATGCCAATTTTATCTACCAAACCTTAATTTTCTGCTGAAATAAGATATTTTTTCGAAATAGTAGATACTTCCGAACATAATCTGACCATATTTCAAAATCAGTCATCATGCCTATTGATGCTGTTTGAACATTTTTGTACTCGTGAATAACATGTCTCTATATTTCATTATTATACTTGTTTGTATTTTCAGTGATTATTTACCAAAATGGAAGTATTTGTTTGTTCCAAAACTATTCATAAATTTAAATTTATAGTTTTTCCATTTGTTAAACTTTTTAATTATAAGGGAAACAGCATTTCCGTTTATAGGATGGAAGCTTTATGTGTGCCAAATTGTATATAGATCGGTTCAGCGGTGAGCCATGAAGAGTTTATAGACAAACGGACAGATAGACAGGCAGATACATTTTAATTCACAATGAATTCCCTTGAATTCCAGGTTGTCCAGATTTCTGACGATAACTTAAAATATTTTTATTTTTACATGATTTCATCGATATAATTTCAAAGAAAATTGTTCTAAAATATGACAAAGTCAAATATTTGTTCTTCCGAGTTTTGGAATAGAAATATTGAATATTTGTGCCAATATTGTTTTAATATTATAGTAAGCCATTCTAGCGTACGAAGTCTCTGAGATTATTCTAAAGATATAGTTCAAAGCTTGCGGCAATATTTTACCTTTTCAGAGAATATTCTTAAAAGGTATTTGTAAATATCCAGACGAGAGCCTTTTCACGTTGGTACAGTGAAATATATTTCTGCGATAATAGTGAAATAATAATAATAGCTCAATAAAAGTTGAGAAAGACTTCGCATTGGTACAAAATGCTAAAAGTATAGACTTCGCATTTATACAAAATGCTAAAAGTATAGACTTTTAGCATTTTGTATAAATGCGAAGTCTTTCGTTGGCCAAAAATTATAAAGGATCCCCAGTAGTCTAGGCAGTAAAGCTAGTTGACCCCAACAATAATTCCTCAGGCGACGAAACTTTATAGTATGATAAAGTATCACGAGATAAACGTATATTATGAATATCCAATAAAAAATCAGAAAGGAAGTAAGGTTTTGCTATATCCCCATAGCAAAACCTTATACCCTGCTATACCCAATTGTTATAGCAGGAAGGTACATTATCGCGTAAACGCAGTTTAGATTTGATAATAAAATCGGTTTAAATATCGATGTTCCGCATGATTATTACATTTGATATTTCGGTTTTGAGTGTAAATATAATTGTAAATATTATTTTAAAAAGAAATCGAGAACATATTCTGTAATATATATTAAGTTTTAGGTATAAATATCTAACTTCCGGATGTTTCTTTTGGTGGATATTTTTGTGTAAGTTTTGGATCATCCAACACTAAAACCCTGCCAAGTTTCATCGACTGAGGATTTAATTCGGGGGTCTCCTTACAACGGACCGCCCGATTGCCTAGACTACAGGTTGGTAGACATCATCCTCCACATCATAATATTGATTATAATTTTGCCAAACCATTTATTAAACTAAATATTAATTATGAAGGAGATAAAATTAATGAAGTAGAAAAATGTACATTTCTGGGTATACAAATAGATGAACACTGCTCTTGGAAGTACCATGTAGATAGTGTGTGTAACAGGCTGAATAGGTTTGTCTTTGTTTTACGCAGACTAACTAAAACGGCTAGTACTCATACCGCTCTCACAGCATACCACGGATACGTCTCCTCAGTTCTACGTTATGGCCTCGTTATCTGGGGAAATTCAACAACAGCAAATAGGGCATTTTTAGTTCAAAAAAAATGTCTCAGAGCCATCCTAGGCATCGCACCATATGATTCGTGTAAGCCGGCGTTTATAAAGTTTAAGGTTCTGCCGCTTCCGTGCATGTACATTCTAGAAGTTTCCAAATTTGTCAAAATGAATATGCACCACTTCACTGCCATGCGTGACACACAGCAAACACGATCAATGAGAAACCCAGATAAACTAGTTCTTACGACACACCCTCAAACAACACTTTTTAATAAGAACTGTTATGCTATGGCAATAAAAATATTTAATAAATTGCCATCTGAAATAAAAACACTTCCCTTGAAATATTTTTCACTTAAACTTAAAAAATGGTTGCAAGGAAAAAATTTTTACTCATTGGAAGAATATTTTCAGGATGATAAAAAACGGTTCTGACATTTTCACTTTTGACATTCTTATTTATGTATAATTGATCAAACATGACCAATAATTTTGATAGTGTACTTAATTAAAGAATTTAAATCTCATTATGTAATACGTATTTATTTTTATTATAAATGTAAATTAACTTGTATGTAGGTAGGTATTTTAATAATAAATTGTTTTTGTTTTATAATTAAGAATTTATATAAAATAATAAATATTATGTATGAGTTTAAAATGTAGATAAATCGTATAGAAATAATGTAATGTAATAAATTCACTATAAATCATAACCTAAATAATATTTGTACGCCGGTCTGGCTAATATGTTGGGACTATGACGAAATTAACCATCTTATTTGTACACATATTATGCAAATAAAGTATCTGAATCTGAATCTGAATCTGAATCTGAATCTATTTTACTTTTGACATATGCACGTCTATGAAGTGTCATAATTATTGACAGGCCAACCATCGCCTTGGTGATGGTTGGCTTGCCACACATATTCACCACACCACATCTTTAATCGTGCACTGTCGAGCCAACATCTCCTGAAGATGCTCCGATGTCGTAGAGTACGTTGAGAATAATTGGAAACATTATGTGGTGTGGTGAATATCACAAACTACAAGTACAAGATACACTGTACCGCATAGATTTACCTACTATGGCGGATTATAGCGAATAAAATTTCTAGTTCCTTCATTCCCTTGTTGGTTACGACAACTCAGCGTGCTTAATGGTAATGTTTAACGGGAACATGTTAGGGAGAAAGGTCACTATTATTTGCCGGTATTTCTTCAAATGAGTTTATTTTCAAGTGTGGTGATGGTGTGTAAATACGTACCTCTGTCCAAGAGATGAACGACAACACGTGAACAGTCGCTGGTGATTCGGAATCCCAACAAAGGCACGTGGAGAGCGAACGATGTGAGGGCCAAACCTCGTTTCGTCTCCCAAATGATAAGTGTCTTGTCCTCCGCGCCTATTGTGAATAAATATTCTTTTTCTAAAAAATGATATGAAATGTGCACATTTCATACTCTGTAAATGAGTTCGAAAGTTAAACTTCCCGGCCTAGGCCAGTAAATCTTTCTTCCTGAATATCTTGTAACTTGTTATAATGTTCTTTGGCCTGAATAGTTTAAATTTGGAACTCTACCATATTACGCGTTCAGCACTCACAGCGCAAAAAAATATATTTAAAAAAAAGTCACTTGTTTAATTTTTTGGAAAAGCACTATACACACCTCGACCAGGAGAGCATTTCTGGTCTCGTATATAGCCTAACTAACACTCGACCAGAAAACGCGTACTTCCCGGTCTCGCGATGTAATGTACTATTATTTTCATGCGATAAGACTTCTTTTCTGGTCGTAAGTGCTTGTTCACAACGAACTTCAGCCACATACCGACAACAATCGAGAGGTCTTATAAACAAATTACTTATTTATCAGCATCTGGAATTCGCTAATTTGGCAATATCCACTACAGCCGCTGGGCACAGGCCTCCACTTTCATAGGAGAAAAGGAATTAGAGCTTAGACCCACCACGCTGTTCCAATGCGGGTTGGCGGGCTTTAACGACTATTATCATGTAAGGGATAATAGCCGGGACCGACGGCTTAACGTGCTCTCCAAGACACGGGGGTGAAACCACCGACTTCCTAACTCCTAGCACTGAGAATTTCTAGTCGGAAATCCTAATACTAACTTATTGTCCGACCCGGGACTCGAACCTCGTCGGTCGTACATGTTAACCCCTAGGCCAACGAGGCATTGGGATAATATTAAGACACTAAAGACAAGTGACTTTCACGCTTCTGAAAGTTGCGGATGGGAAATTTCATATTCTGCATAATATGGCCTCAAATTTTCTATGGAAGCAGGCAGGCAGTAAGGTAAAAAAAAAAGGTCAAGAATCTGGTCTAAGAAATCACATCTATGAGAAAGAATCCATACTAATATTATGAGTATGAAAGTAGGTCTGTCTGTCTGCTAAGCTTTCACGGCCCATCTATTAAACTGATTTCGGTGAAATTTGGTACAGGTTTAAGTTGTATTCCGGGGAAGGACAAACTTTTTATCCCGGAAAGTTAGAGAGTTCCCGCGGGTGTGAAAAAACATAATTCACGCGGACGAACTCGCGGGCATCATCTGGTCTAGTAAGTAAATAATTTTTTGGGTTTTATAATTTCATAGCAGTTTTTAGTACTCACCCGATACAGCGATAGTTCCATCGCCAGTAACCTTAACGCAGGTGACTTTCCCCAAATGTCCTGATAGCAGATGCACATCGGATCCAGTGTTAATGTCCCACACGATCAGATTACAGTCCCATGACCCGGACACGACTTGCGTTTTGTTTGTTATGGAGACAGCTACGCAGGTCACTATGTCCGAATGGCCAACCAGAACCTATCCAAAAACGATGAGCTTTAGAGCGAAATTACACTAGGAACCGGTGAGGACTATACTTTAGTACAAAACATCTGAGTCGGAGGGGAACGATATTTTGTCTTGTCTTGATAGGGTTCGTACTCCTTAGAGCACTGGACTTTGGACTGTCATAATTGTAATGTTTCAAGCAAATAAACGATTGAGAGTTTTTTTTGTTTATTGTGTGTTCTCGCTCTTAGATAAAGTTTAAGTTAAAGCTATAGAAGTAAAACTATTATTAGCATTCAAATATTATTTCTCTAAAATTTACAAATAGTCAACATTGCAACATTTTTACTACATTATCGTATATTTATATGGAGCTGTGAATAATCTTTCAAAATGTTACTCAGAACGAAAGCTAGTCATCCAAAATGGTCTTTGATTGTATTTATTCTGATTTAATAATCTTATAGGTTTTATTTGAGATTATCTACGTAAATCTTTCGTGCTAATTAGCCTTCATTCTTATATTTTTCAGTAGACATATACAATAATTACATTTTACAATTTTGTAAACATAATAAGTAATATTTTCTATGTAATGGGGTTTTGTTTTTAAGAATTTTTCTTTTCTTTCATAGGGATCTTATCTTACTAATATTATAAATGCGAAAGTTTGGATGAATGTATGGATGTTTGTTACTCAATCACGCCCCAACGGCTAAACGGATCTGACTGAAATTTGGCACAGTGATACGAGTAGATTATAGTCTGGAATAGTACATAGGCTACTTTTTATTTCGGAAAATTAAGGAGTTCCCGCGGGAACTAAAAAACCTCGATCCACGCAGAAAAAGTCGCGGGAACCTAGTTTATTTATAAAGCCGTTTGGCGGTGTTTCTTAAGTTTACAAGACTAAACTAATATTATAAATGCGAAAGTTATGATTGATGATATGGATAAATGGCTGGTTGGATGTTTGTTACTAAATCACGCCAGCACGGCTGAACGGATTTGACAGAAAGGACATGACCAGTAATTGCCCTCCGATTCAGGACAATGTACAGGATTTCCGTTTTTACAGTAAGGTTTAAAAATTCAAAACGAAATTATTATGGATTTATTATTCCAAATAAGGTCAGGGTTCAAATGACAAAAAAAAACAGTACGTTTATTGTTTAAATCTTGAGCGTCCGCTTTCCTCTTTAAGCTCTACTCCATTTTGACGTTCCATTATATCCATGCCTAATAATAATCTTGCAACCCTACATGAATACCATTTAAGTACCTTAGTCATTATATTATGAATGATTTATTTTTGTTCAATTAAATAGTAATGAAAAGGAAATGTATGTTTTGTTTATAATTATTTTTATTTTTTGACAAGTCTCAAACTAATTGATCGAACAAAGCATTTTGAAATACTGCGTTTATAGGAACGCCCTTTCACATTGCATATGCCGCCATCTGTGGTCGAATAGTTAAACTGGAACGCCCTTTCACATTGCATATGCTGCCATCTGTGGTCGAATAGTTGAACTTGTTAACAAAAAATATTTTCTAGACTCACCACAATACATAGCGCCATCTAGTGTGGGAAAGCAGTTTTTGGTGAAACTTTTTTAATTTTTTTTCTCAGTTTTCAGAGCCTTCAGACTCCTGAAACTTTTTTATCTGAGAACTATAAAATATAACAATTACAATAATAAAGAAATAATACTAGAAAATATTTTTTTGGACTCGCTCAACACAATAAATAGCGCCATCTAGTGTGGGAAAGCAATTTTTTGGTGAAACTTTTTTTGTTCATTTTCGCAGTTTTCCGAGCCTTCAGACTCCTGAAACTTTTTTATCTGAAAACAGTGAAATATTACAATTACAATAATAAAGAAATCATTGCTGAACATTGATTTTTGACACCTAGGCAAGCTGCCATAGTTCCACCGGTCAAGTCCTTTGGTACAGATTATTGTCTGGAATAACACTTATGCTACTTGTTATCCCGGAAAATTTTATAGTTCCACGGGAACAAAGATACCTCAATCCACGCGGACGAAATCGCGGTCATCAGCTAGTGTTAAATAAGGCACATCATCATCATCACATCATCATCACTGCAGCCCATTAACGTCCCACTGCTGGGCACAGGCCTCCACTCTTATAGGAGAGAGGGAATTAGAGCTTAGACCCACCACGCTGCTCCAATGCGGGTTGGCGGGCTTTAACGACTATTATCATGTTAGTGATAATAACCGGGACCGACGGCTTAACGTGCTCTCCGAGGCACGGGGGTGAAACACCGCCAACTTCCTAACTCCGGGCTAGTACTGGGAATTTCTAATCCGAAAAATCCGATACGGCCCGACCCGGGACTCGAACCCGGGACCTCGTTGGCCGCAGTCAAACATGCTAACGACTAGACCAACGAGGCAGTACAACGAGCAGTTAAATAAGGCACATACCTGTGATAATTTCCCGCCGTCCAATTGCCATACTTTCAGCGACATGTCCATGGAACCGGTCACGACGTGTTGCGAGTCGGCCGTCAGAGCGAAGCAGGTCACTCGTTCCGCGTGTGACACTGACCGCTTTTCCTCCCCGCTGTCTCCTTCAGCTAACGCCCAGATCCTCACAGAGTTGTCCCCATCTGATAGAACCTACGGGAATAGAACCTTTGACTTACCTATACCAATAAAGATAAATTTAATAGTGGTGGAAACAAGTCATAATTAAAATAATTAAAAAACACGACCGCCCTACCAATAAACGAACTAAAAAGTAAAAAATCTAAATTAATCTAGTTAAATTAGAATTTTATTCACATTTTTATTAAATTATATTTTTTATGAACTATAGTGTTATATATTTTTGGAATCTACTCATCATTTTCTAGATGATGATTATTTAGTTAAGCTTATTTTCGATTTTTTTTTTCGACTTATTTTTTTAATGCGGGACCATGGTCACCCCATCAATTTTTTTTAAAATTTTACTAGCCTATGTCACCCGGAATAAGCTAGGAATTCTAACGATACCTCATTTATCAAAATCGGTTCAGGCGTATAGAAGTTATCGTGGAATATACAAACTCACATACATACATACATACATACATACATGAATCCTGAAAACAATATTCTCCTTTTGTCAGGCAGTCGTATAAAAAGAAACCCGTATAGGAACTCTTCGTTGTCCGTCTGTCTGTCAGTTAACGCCCTTTTTCTCGAGAACGTGTAGAGGTATTAAGTTGAAATTAATATCAAATACTTTGGTGTACGGTCTCTTGGAGATATGAAAAAACCCAGGTTCTATGTCAACACAATCAAAAGATACGGCCATTTATAACGCCTATTTTGCATATTTTGACACTCACCGATAAATCGATAGGGTACTTAGGTACTTTTTCATGTCATTTAAACATTAATGGAAAAGTTTAACAAGTAGTCCGTAACGACGAACACAAAAAATATTAAAAGAAAAAGTTTAAGAGTTTTTAAAGCTTATTTGAAGAAAAACTTTCAAGAGTTTGGTAAGAAAATTTAGAAAATTCCACTCATATTAATATTCTCTAGGATATTAGGGAAACATAAGTAACATTTCATATAAATTCAATTGCTGTTCGCATTCGTACTAAATCATAGTAGGAAATATGATACAAAATGAAGAATAATTCACAAGCTTCATAATTAGAAGTATTTAAGATTAGATAGGTAGATATTAAATTAGCTCGACGATACTAGAAACCTTACAGAAATTCAAATCAAAGATTTTTTAATCAAATAAAAAAAGTCTAGAATTAAATCCTTTGGGTAACTAGAGAAATTACTTCAGTGTCTTAATTAAAGAACACTTTTTAATTTCTATTCCATTGTGAGATTGCGAGGGACAAAAGTTTAAAGGCTAACATTTCACTTGTGATTGGTAGATATTAGATTAAACTGTGTTGACATTGAGTGAAATTTAATCAATACTAGTATTATAAATACGAAGGTTGCAGGCCGCACCGGCAGTTGGAATGACGATGGAATATTTAGAAAGAAGAATAGGTATAGTTTGGGGAACGAATACAATCTCTCAAGAAAGAACTAAGTAAACCAGAACTTATTACTGATTTTCATCATGCTAATATTATAAATGCGAAAGAGTGTTTGTTTGTTGGTTTGTTGGTTTGTCCTCTAATCACGCTACGAAGGAAAAACGAGTTAACGTGATTTTTGGCTCCTTTTTATCCCGGAAAATTAAGGAGTTCCCGCAGGAACTAAAAAACCTCGATCCACGCAGTCACGGGCATTAGCTAGTTTATTTATAAAGCCGTTTGTTTCTTAACTTTAAAAATCTATACTAATATTATAAATGTGAAAGTTTGGATGGATGGATGGATAAATGGCTGGGTAAATTAAACCGCTAAAAAAATCTGTAACCTAGCTTTTTTGGAGCAATTAGCAAAAAATCATTTTCAGAAGAGACTCGTGTTCAGTAGTGGTAAAATGGGTAGAAATGATGATGGATCGTTGTTGGAAGTTATTGCTTTGAATCACCTTCAACTTCGGCTTCCGTTTTCTATTACACTTTAAAATATTATGCTACCTTATCAAAACTTTTGATTCAAAAGTGAAAAGGAATCTCCTAGGCAAGCGCGCTCCACCTTAGGCTGCATCACCACTAATTGCAAAAAGTTTTGATTTCAGGCAAGCGGTAGCCTATAAAATAAATAATTAAGAAAATGCTTATATTATATTTGTGAAAGTGTGTTCGTATGTCTGTATCTGTCTTTTTGATACGGAGATGGCTTCCGTCGTAAGGACTAATTTTATCATAAACAAGTAAAAATTAAAAAATTTAAAATCGACGTTGATGATTTTATAGTTAATCTTATTTTCGAACTTTAAAAAAAAAATTTAGTCTTTAATGCGGGATCATGGTCACCCCATCAATTTTTTTTTAATTTTACTAGCCTATGTCACCCGGAATAAACTAGGGATTCTAACGATACCTCATTTATCAAAATCGGTTTAGGCGTATAGAAGTTATGGTGGAATATACAAACTCACATACATACATGAACCCTGAAAACAATATACTCCTTTTTTCAGGCAGTCGTATAAAAATCAAGGAGTTTTTGTTTTAATCTTAATGGGACTTCCCAAGGAGTTTAAGAGGAAGAAACCAGTGGCATCATAGAGCTTATTGTAAAAAGTACTTACTGCAAACTTCATGTTCAGCGTTACATCGATGCTGGCGGTAGGGCATGTGGCCGAGTGGAGTACAATTCCGGAGTCCACGAGCCAAACGTGGACGTTCCGGGCACGGTCACCCGACATCGCTCGCCGACCGTCCGACATCATCAGAAGAGTCTGTAGTGCTGATTGGTGACCCTATACATACAGTTCCCTATGATACAGTTTATTTATAATTTTTATTACTGTTCACCTACACATGAAGGGAAATTTAGTAAATTTTTAATTATAAAAAGTTGCGGAACTGGCAGGTTTTTAACAGGAGAGAACTTTGGTCTAGCACTCAAACGCGGTCGGGGCGCGGTTCTCTGGTAAACGCAGACGCAGGTTCAAATCTTACCGGTTCCGCAATTTTTGATAATTAAAAATTTATGAAATTTTCCTTCATGTGTAGATGTTTACCCCTGAAAATCTTCGATGTATAATTTTAGATGTGGAAAATCAAGAATTTACAATGGGATTTTTACGAATCCTGAATAAACGGATGAATTCGCAGACATCTAGTAGGTATGCTCTAACCTCAATAGTATGGAGGGTAGAGTAGAGGAGTAACATCTCTGTATATAAAAAGTGTCCGTCGAAAATGCATTAAATCGGGGGCGCCAAATATTATTAGAGTAGGTTTGAGAAATAATCAAGGAAAGAAAACATTCATCATTATTTTGTACAACGTAAGTTGTTGAATTTTTAAATAATTAACTATATTATTTAAATTTTTTAATACTTCACTTCAATCTACAATTGCTACATTCATACCATACTCTTTGCTGTGCCAGCGCCACTGTGGAAGGTTTTTGAACGGTTATTTATAGCAACCACTGGACACTTTTTCAACTTTTTTCCCATAAGACATGTTCATCGTCCAAACTCTACCCTCTATACTCAACAGCTATTGGATGTCAAATTAGTAATTGACTGGTCGCACTTAGCAACGTCAATTTCAATACACGTCGTGTAATGCCTAAATCGATATCTACGTAGCATGGCGGAAGAGTTTATTTAATAAAATTTTACGGCCCTTGCAGAATAGCCATCCAAATTGAATCCAAATTAAAAAACGGCCCAACTGCCCAATTGGTTGGTACCACGATAGGAAGCCACATATAGTCAAAAAATGTGACGCGAATCATCGAACTAGGAACAAATTTTTGACGATTCATTCAGACAACATCCTTTACGGGACAAAATTCCGCTGCGTTTTTTAAGTAATATTCCTATATTATCGCATCGCAGTTTCGAGATAAGGCTCTAAAAATAAAAAAAAATAAAGTACTGATATGGACGATACTGCACCGAAAAAGTTGCTGGTCAGCAAATCAGAGAGCCCGAAGAGTTGGTCTATAAGACGCGGAAGCTCGGTGGATTGACGGAGTAGAAAATGATATGAGGGTTTTCAAGAAGCTTGCTTGACCAAGCCAGGGTCACTTATCACTTTGTTAGATAAGTTTATTTGAATAAAAAACATTTGAAAATGACTTTCTATCGCTTTTAAGATAATAATGATTTAAAATTCAAATATTTTTACTCAAGTTGACTTTGACATGTGCTTTTGAAGAGTCGAGTGAAACTACCACTGGTTCGGTTTAATTCGAAAAGAACCAGCAAGAAACTCGGTGATGACTTACCTTATACGTCAATGATGAAGAGTTATCAGCAAGTTGCCAAACAACCACAGTTCTATCCTCGGATCCGCTCAGTACCAGCAGGTTGTTTGGGCTGAATGTAACACACGTGATATGGCCGAGGTGTCCGTTTAGTGTGGTCTGTAGCCGGTGTGTGGACAGTTGCCAAACCCGCACCAATCCGCGGGCACAACCGCTGGCTGCTAGCTGGCCGTCCCGTGACACTTCTAGACAGCTTATTGGTATCAGTTCACTTTGTTCGGCCTATCAAAAGATATTAATCGATTAGAGCATCATATTATAACAAACACACAGGCTCAATTAGTTTTCACACCGTAAATAAATAATTAAGTTTGAGTGATATTATCCTGTATCACTGGAAGGAACTACCCCCTGCAATGATTATTCTAGCGTAGAGGGTAGGGACCACTATGTAATTTTGTCACACTATTTTATGAAAATAAATATTATTCTTGACATGAAAGAAACATATCAAGTAGCCAGAGTAACATAAGTACTAAGAAAATTCACAAAAAACATGTGATAATACAAGTATGCGATTTCGTAGAGTAAAGTAAAGTAAATTAATAGTACATTACATCGCGAGACCGGGAAGTACGCGTTTTCTGGTCGAGTGTTAGTTTTTGTCAAGTGACTTTTTTTGTTTATTATATTTTTTTTGCGCTGTGAGTGCTGAACGCGTTATACGGTAGAGTTCCAAATTTAAACTATTTAGGCCAAAGAACATTATAACAAGTTACAAGATATTCAGGAAGAAAGATTCCAAATTGAAACTTATGATATGTAATGAAAATACATACATTCTTTACTGACCTAGGCCGGGAAGTTTAACTTTCGAACTCATTTACAGGGTATGAGATGTGCACATTTCATATCATTTTTTAGAAAAATAATACTTTATTGTACACCATACAAAAAATAAAGTACAATAGATATAATAATCTAATGGACATGGCACAACAGGCGGCCTTATTGCTCCAACAGCGATCTCTTCCAGGCAACCTTAGGGCAAAGGATACATTGAAATAGAAAGCGGAAGGTGTGTACTAAAGAGAAGAAATTATGTAATATACAAAAAGATACAGTAATGAGTAATAAAAAAATATAATTATAAGTATGTAAATAGATATAATAGAATGAAAATAATATAGTATAGTAATATAGATTATAGACGACGAATAGATAAGTATATTAAGATGATAAATAATGCTGTTTCAGCTTAGTTTTGAAGATAGGAAGCGATTGAGATAGTCTAATATCCAAGGGGAGAGAATTCCAAAGCTGTATAGCAGTAACAGTAAAAGATTTACTATAGAAGGAAGAAGAATGTCTAGGAGTACTTAGCAGTAAATTATTTTGGGAACGGAGAGTATAAGCATGTGTATTAAATATCTACTTAAATCGATCTTTTAAATAATGAGGAGATATGATATGATAAATTTTAAATAGAGATAAAGAAGTATCAAGTAAAATAGAGAAAATATGGGGATCTCCTTAATTTTCCGGAATAAAAAGTAGCCTATGTCACTCTCCAGGTCCTCTACTAAATCACGTCAATCCATTGCTCCGTTGCGGCGTGATTGAAGGACAAACCAACAAACAAACATACTTTCGCATTTATAATATTAGTATGAAGTATGATTAATGACAGCATGCATTCGTTTAATTAAGTTTAAAGGAGCAAATGTTAGTCAAAATCACAGAACAGATGGTAATAAGCGGATTCCCGATTTTATGGTCAAAATAATACGATTAATTATGCGGATTGTGTTCGTTGAAGTTAAAATAAATATCTAAATTTTGAACTTACTTGTAACAAAGTTATATTTGTGGTTGATTTCGTCTGTCGTCGCTTCAATTGCTTCGTAGGTCTGAAGTTAGTTAAGTTATCCTCAGTGTGAAACGAATATATTGTCACTCTGTTGCCACCTACGAAAGACAGCACAAAATATACGATCAAAAATACACTTTAAGTCCACATCGCGCTTCTTTCACTTTCCCAAATTCCAACTGATATCCTTAACGTTGAACTCGAATATATTTTAAATCAGTAAACCTGTTTTTACAAATAATTGCGATATATACCTAACGATTTGTAAAAAGAGGCAATTCTCAATTCGGTATATTTATTTTTGCTTGTTTAATGTTATACCCTAAAACTATGGTCTCTTAATCCGGGGTCCGGGATTTGAATTCCAGGTAGCTGTACGTAAACCTGTAATTTCTCGGAGTTAATACGATTTATCTTTAATGGCAAAGAGAAGAATCCTTTTCAGTTCTTCCAAAAGATCTCAAGGGTGTGTGAAGTCTACAAATCCACACTTGGTTAGCTTGCTATACTATGGCCTAAATCCATCTCATTCTGATAGGAGACGCATTGTCAGTAGCAGACCGGTGGTGGGTCAAGATGACGTCAGATCTTACAACTTACCAGCAGCCAAGAGGAAGTGGTCCTTATCAGCGATCGCCAGAGCGGCGAGGTCGTGTGCTGCTGCAAATGTGCGTAGTAATACAGCGGTGTGTAAGCTGTATATGTAGATACGCTGGTCCGCACATCCCACTGATACCCTCGACGAGTCGTGCGCAACGCAGAAACACTTTACCTGTTAGGATCAAAAAGATTGCACATGAGCCCTTTAATCAATCGTGGTTACCACTGCACTCTGTCAGCTCTTACTAATCTAGCTGTACAAGGTTCAAGCTAATTAATTTTTATGTCTCGACGATGTAAATGTACCTAAATATATAAGCATAGCTACACTGATACTTGTAAATATCACAATATTCTCAAAAGGAGTAAAGGAGGAGGATATTCTATGGAGTTTGTACTGCCATATTTTTGGTTTTTAGATTGTCGCAAAATGCCTCCCTGCAGTACTGTTTAAACAAAAATTCGTTCTTAAAAAGTCCCGTTCTGAGAACGTATCGATCTCAAAACGTCTTTTTGTGTTAATTTGAATTCTTCAACTCCTCCAGGTTTCTGAGAAAAACAATTTTTACACTAAAGTTTAGGCACCCAAATAGTAACTTTACAGAGTTTGAAATTAGAGTCTTTACCCTCTTTCAGGCTGAATTGGTTTAGCTCTTTATTACACTTGGGCATGAGAAATAATTTACTTTCAATTCTTAGAGGGTGCCCTTTTGATCGTTTCATCTCTTATTACATTTAGGGATAATCTACTGGTAACAGCTCCCTTTGAGTCCATTGATGAAATAATGATTTATTTAGGGGCCTTTTATCTTTTTTTATTGTTATGCTTTGTGAAAAAGTTTTTAGCTGAGACAATGTTTCCGTTTACGTATAGTACGACGTTATAATTTAGGAGTACCAATTTGGCTTGTATTTTTTTTGTTATTACCGTGTGCCTTCTTCAAACCGAAGTTTGGCATTCATCATGCGATATTTTGTGCCGCATCGTTTAGCCTTGGATAGCGTCCACTCCCTTATATCGTCCAACCACTTGTGCCTTTGGCGACCTGGAGATCTCTTGCCTGCAATCATTCCTTCCAAAGCTAATCTTGGAAGTGAGAATTGGGATCCTCTTTGCAGATGTCCGAAGAAATCAATTTTCTACGCATGATGGTGCACATGAGTTTTTGTATATTGCATGTATTTTTTTGCACAACACTGCCTTCTGATTTATTAAATTTTGTGATGTTGATACTTTTTAACAAGTTTAATCCAGGGTTGACACGAAAAGGACAGGCAATGAAAATTTTATTTAAACACTAGCTGATGCCCGCGACTCCATCCGCGTAGATTGAAGTGTTTGGGTATGAAAAATAGATAGTAGCCGATTCTCGGACCTACTGAATATGCATATAAAATTTCATAAAAATCGGTCAAGCCGTTTCTATAAGGAGTATGGTAACTAACATTGTGACATGAGAATTTTATATATAAGAATATTTATGTTTCAGAAACTTTGATAAACTTAACTGCTTAAGCTGCTGAAGCTTGCTTACCGTCGTAGGATTATTTAGCACATATACTATGTAATTCCAGAAGTTGCTTGCCTTTTCAAACTTCCCAAAGCAACATTCGCACGTGAGCCTCCTAAGTTCTTCCGCTTTGCCAAAGTTCCTTACCCGAAACTTTGCGAATATTAATAGAGCTCGCATGTAAGTTAAATTATCAAGAAAGTGGCGAAACTTTCATGCACTTAACAAACTTAACCTACCATAATATCTATACTTATCTAAACTAATATTATAAAGAGGAAAGATTTGTTTGTTTGTTTGTTTTTTTTTCTTTAATGGATAAACACAAAACCTACTCAACCGATTTAAAAAAATCTTTGACTTATAGAAAGCTACATTATCAGCTAGTAACATAGGCTATATTTTATTTTCAAAAAAATTAGAGATCCTTACGAAAGTTGCAATAATGTGAACTAAGTCAGAAAAAATCGTCTCTTCTGAGAGCTTAAGTAGCTTGAGCTATGTAAATAGTTAAAGTTACACGAATACAATGTATGCTGGAATTCTTCCTCTCAAAAATTTCAAAAAAAAATCTGCGACGGCATATGTTTATCTTTTGACTCACAATAACCATTTTTATGATTTTACCGACATAGTATTTATCCTTATTAAAATAAATATATCAAGTCATCTCAAGTATTTAATTAAGATACAAGCAATAATTAAAAAATATAAAAAACACGACTGCCCTGCCAAAAAACGAACTAAAAAGTTAAAAACAATAAATGGTTTTTTTTTGTGAATCACTGGATATTGAACTAGAGTGTTATTTATTTTTGGAATCTACTCATCATTTTCTAGATCATGATTATATACTTAATCGTATTTTCGATTTTTTTTTTAAATTCTACTAGCCATGTCACCCGAAATAAGCTAGGGATTCTAACGATACCTCATTTATCAAAATCGGTTCAGGCGTATAGAAGTTATGGTGGAATATACAAACTCACATACATACATACATACATGAACTATGAAAACAATATACTCCTTTTTTCAGACAGTCGTATAAATAATCCCTTAAACCATTTAATTTAGATGAATATCTTATGAGATATCACAGGAATAATGTAACGTGCAAGGGAAAATACCTTTATTCTGAGGGCTTGCGGCTGTGGCAGGTGTAGTGAGGACGGGGCGTACTCTTATAATCTTATATTAAAATGTAAAGCCTGCCCACTGCCCACTGGCTATATTGGGTATAGACTATTAAGATTATTAGTGCTACCCGTGCGAAGCCGTGGCGGATCGCTAGTCTATACTAATATTATAAATGCTTCAGTTTGGATGTATGGATGGATGTTTGTTACTCAATCACGCCAGAACGGCTGAACGGATCTGTATGAAATTTGGCACAGAGATAGATTGTAGTCTGGAATAACACATAGTATACTTTTTATCCAGGAAAATTAAAGAGTTCCCTCGGTAACCAAATAGTACAGCTATTAATATAATGAATATGAATGTTTGGATGATTGTTACTCCTTCACGCCGCAACGATTGAACCGATTTGACTGATATTTGGAATGGAGATGGCGTATAATCTAACTACATTATAGGCTACATTTTACTCCGGATAATTAAAGTAAAATCCCGGAATAAAAAAAACTGAATCCACGAGTAAGAAGTCGCGGGCATTATTTAGTCAAGACTAATGGTTTGCAATATGAACGTTATTTTAAACAACTTTGTCTTGGTAAATCGATGCTGTTCACGAACAATGCTGAAGTATTTATGAGCTAAATTGCTCTTACAATAAATAATCAGCCCTTTGATTTTGGACAATAATGTAAATTGCGTGAGTATAATTATTTTATCAAGGTTCGTAGCTACCAAAGTTTTAATTGTAAAGTATTATTATATTACAAGTGAACTTAATTTAACGAATTAAAAAATACGACTGCCCTGCCATATTATTTTTGGAGTTTACCTACTTATGAAGCGATTAGCGATTAGCCTTTGGAGTCTTATTCCCATTTTTATTAAATGATATTTTTTTGTGAATCACTGGATATTGAAGTATAGTGTTATATCTTTTTGGAATCTACTCATCATTTTCTAGATCATGATTATATAGTTAATCTTATTTTCGAATTTTTTTTTTCAACTTCAGTCTTTAATGCGGGACCATGGTCACCCCATCAATTTTTTTAAAAGAAATTACTAGCCAATGGGGCTGATTCTGTAGTGCACAATCTCTAAACAAATCTAAAATTAGAGCATTATAAATATTGCTAACCCTTTCATAATACTCTCTACGGAAAGGGACAGAACTAGATTTAAAGCTGCCATTTTAGTTTAGTTTAGAGATGTTACATTACAGAATCGGCACCTATGTCACCCGGAATATGCTAGGGATTCTAACGATACCTCATTTATCAAAATCGGTTCAGGCGTATATAAGTTATGGTGGAATATACAAACTCACATACATACATACACACATGAATCCTGAAAACAATATACTCCTTTTTTCAGGCAGTCGTATAATAAAAGGAAAGTTTTCCCTTCGTAAATATCTATTATGTTGGATACCTCTCTACACCTCCATGACAAGCTCTCTGACGCAGTGTTGAGTGCTGTTGTCTTAACATGCGGAGGTCCTGGGTTCGATTCCCGGCAGGGTCAATTTGGGAATTTATAATTTCTGGTCTGGTGGGAAGCTATTGATTAAGCAATTTTTGTTTTGCCCTTTTAATTAACTTTTTATTTTTGGCCTGGTAGGAAGCTCCGGCGATGGCTAGTTACCACTCTACCGTCAAAGTTGTCCTGCCAAGCGATTTAGGTACAATGCTGTATGGAAACAGATTAGGGGTATGGGTTCAATATACCTGCCATGCCTCTAACAGGTTAGCTACCATCTTAGACTGCATCATCAGTTACCATAAGGTGAGATCGCAGTCAAGGGTAACAAAACTTGTAGTAGATAAAAAAAAATTGGCAGTCATAGGGACTGCCGATAGAAGTGAAAACGAATATTTAAAATAATTTAAAATAACAAAACAGCACTTAATATAATTAAAATATAACCTTAAAACTATGACATTAAAGTTTAATTACGAATGTAATATATTTATATTTAAGACCTTTTGTCTTCGTAACAACGCGAGGTGTCAGTCACGATTACACATCACTTTTAAATTTAATTCTTAGAACATAGGCATTAAAGTTTAATTACGAATGTACTGTAATATTGTTTTAATGTATAGCCAACTCTTAATCTAATTCAATTAAATCTCTCATGAAACCTCTACATGTTTAACCATTTATTCGTCCCTTACATTAGGGACTTACATTTTGTGAAATATTGATGTAAACTTGTAGGTATATTGTATCAATAACCAAAAATCTTGATCTACGATATATTATATTTCGAAGCTTAGGGAAACAACAACTAATCGAATATTACTGGAGTATTGATGTATTTCGACAAACAATACCCAAACAAACAATAAGTTCGGAGAAGCACACATTATGCGAATAATAATCTCTGTTACATATTCATCTTGATGTTTAAGGAAACAATTCAAAGGTTGATCTAATCATTTTCGTCATGAAGTACCTACTAAACATTGATGGATCGTTGGAGTTCGTCGTATATGTTCGACTAGCTAATTCCCGCGACTTTATCTGCGTGGATCGAGGTTTTTTGGTTCCCGCGGGAACTCCTTAATTTTCCGGGATGAAATTAGCCTATGTGCTATTCCAGACTATAATTTATCTCTGTGCCAAATTTCAGCCAGATCCGTTCAGCTGTTGGGACGTTATTGAGTAACAAACATCCATACATCCATCCAAACTTTCGCATTTATAATATTAGTAAGATATTAGTAAGATTCTGTCAGACTGGTAGTTCGATTGATTGAACAAGTCGAAAAAAATCCCCTTTGTTTGCCTGTTTGGTCTAACAATTCGGGATCGTCTTGGTTGGTCTCTATCTTGGATCTAGTATCGTTTGTCAAACTCATCTGACCCGCTGGGCGACCGCGTATCTCTGACAGCTACAGAGTAACGATCGCAATCACGTCTGATTGGATAACACTCTTCCACTATTGGACAAAATCCATTGACGTAGCAAGAATACCATAAATTCAGCCAATCACAGCAATTGATACTGTAACAATGATTGATGCAGAAGATACGCGGTCGCCCTGCCGGTGTCAGCGTCGCTAGTAAACATAATATGAAAATAAAATAAAAGCAACAAATAAGCAGGCATAAAAATTAGTTCCAATTATGACTAATTTAATTATTCAGATAAGTTCAGATAAGTTATTTAATAAATATTAATAAGGAAATTCTTCAAACATTCTGAATTTAATTTCAATGTTGTATATTATTAATTTTTTATGAATACACAAGAACCTTTTATTCTTGTTATTACGTAAAGAAATTAATATTTTATGAATTCGTGAATGAATTCTTATGAATTTTCCGGAGCACCTTTTTCGAATTTGAATCCTTCAATGATCTGTCAATAGGCAACTTATTATTGCTTCCAACCTTCCTTTCCATCCGGCGTAATCGTAACCCTTACCTATCGTTGCATGTAAAATAACAAAATGCTCGTAACGGCACCAAATTAATTACTCATATTTTTCTAAATATCCACTCTTTTTTTTTAATTTAACAAAATAACTTTTACATATCATAATTAACTTCACGTCCTGAAACTAGCATGAGTTTATGTGGACCGTTGCACATTCTTCCTAAACAACTAAGTTAACAGAACAGTGAAAGCACAATGTACCTAAATATGAATCTACATATGCATGTAACTACTTACCTATGAAATTGAATATATCTATGCATGCATTTAATAGGTAAGTACTTGTTAGCGTAAAATACCTATATAGGTAGGTAGCGCTCGCACACGAGTAACATCGCATCGAGCATGCATCGAGTAAATGCCAAACCGGTTTTGTGCAGAGTGCACTAACGCATGCATCGTATTAAACAGGCTGATTTAGTTTAGATAGTGGTTATTTAGTTACGAAATATAGAAATAATAGAAGTATATGTATACTCTTAAAATGCTATATCTACTCATTTATACCAGTGCTAGGCTGCTAATAGATGCAATCTTATTTGTGCCACAAATCAGTGTTGCAGTAGTAGTGTTTCGCAATCTTGCGGTAACATATATATTATTTGTTATATATTTAAGTTATGTGTATGTATGTATGTATATACACATAACTTAAAATATAAGTAAGTAGTAAGTAGTAGTATAATAGTCTTTAGATTTGCTGCCTTTGTTCATGTGTTTCCCTCCCTTAATTGTATTACCTACTTTGTGTGCACCCTCATTCAAGTTTTCTGTTATTATTTCCTTTTCTAGGTTGCCTGGAACAGATGGCTTCTCAGTGATAAGGCCGCCTATTGTACAGCTTTTATAATTTTTTGTATTTGTTTAAATGTATCGTGTACAATAAATACTTTTCATTTCATTTCAGTAAGCAGAATCAACTTGTTGAAACGTAATTTATCTCAATGCCCTTTGAATTAATGTTAAGTTAAATAATTATTAATAACTACTTGGAGTTTCCTGGTGAAATCATGTTCCCTAGAAATCTATCGCACGGTGAAATAAAGACATTTAATAAGAGAATGATTCCGTAATTGGATTATGTTATTTCAAGCCATTGAAGGATATTAAATTAAACGAAGTGGCTTCCTAATGGTTGTGACGAGGTTCAGGTAGGCAAAGGAGTTAATTAAAAGAGAAGTACGTACGTATACAAAATTAATTTTTTTATCAAGAAATATGACTGTTCAAGTTCAGGTGCTTAAATTCATGACCTTTTCCATAAATATTACCATTTCAACATCAGAAAATTAAATAAATGGAATTACTTAAAGTTTTGCTTCAATTTTGTTCTTCGGATTTAATTGATAATATTGATGACATAATATGAACTTCGAGAGTGAAAAAAGAACCGTCAAATAAACATACTTACCAGTAATATGGCGCGTTTTTGATGAGAGGAAGGAAAAGAAGAAACCTAGAAAGCCCTAGAAACTACTCATGGTAGTTTTTGCTTATTATTGTCATTCTCCGAAGAAGAAAAATGTAGAGATAATAAGTGGTTAAATAAAATAAAAAGTGTAGCAAAAATATTATATTCCAAAGATGAAAATTCAAAGAGGAACATTTTCGACGCAATACTTGATATAATAATAATGGCGTTTAAAGGTATCAACTTCGTTAACAAACCAACTGTACGTACTTGGTTGAAATTTAAATTTTATTTATTCCAGTTAAATTGTGCGAGCTTGAATATAATGATGGCGTTATAAATTACAAAACAAGTGGGTTCATTTCACAAGCAGTTGCTTAATCAAAACAATGTTTGCGTAACAATTCGAAATAGTACAATACAATAAAGAAAAAGTTTTGATCATTGAAAAGGTTTGCATTGTAATAAGCACCAGGAATGCTCGAAGTTGGTATAATAATATTGTTACCAGGTATTATGTAACTTTGAGAAAACATCTTTTAAGTTTTCTGTTACCTCAGTATAATAAACAAGTGAAATTAAATTGGGTATTTCAACAAAAAAGTCGTGCTGGGTTTTACGGAGCTTAAACTTAGGTTCCTCTTCGAATAAGGTTTTGGTAGATATGTAGTTTATTTTATTTTATTTAGATGATTAGAGAAAACGAAACTGCCGTCAAACTGCTGTTAAGTTTTTTTTTTCGTACGGCGTAACAATTATAAAACTACGATAGTTGCTATCGTGGGTAAGTTTGACTGCGGCCGACGAGGTCCCGGGTACGAGTCCCGGGTGGGGCCATAATTAAGTATTTGGCTTTTTTGATTATAAATTATAAGTTAGGAAGTGTTTCACCCCCTAGCCTCAGAGAGCACGCCAACCTGCATTGGAGCAGCGGAGTGGGTCTAAGCTCTAATTCCCTTTCTTCTATGAGAGTGGAGGCTTGTGCAAAGCAGTGGGGCGTTAATGGGCTGTAGTGTAATGCAAAATATATATTAGACACATAAGCTGACTCACCAAAATCCTTTACTTGTTAGCGTTCAGCCCTAACGACTTTGGACAGCCCTACGACAAACTGGAGACCACCTTTGAAGGCACACCTGCGCTTACGTTATCAGCCCGGACTTAGGTCTTCCCACGTTACCTACCTACGAGCATCGGGCGGGTTCCCTACATTTTAGGTTGTAAGTTAGGATTAGATGTGTCTCCGTATCTAATAACGAGCGGAGACGAATACCCATCATGTATTAGGAATTTATCGAACATTATTAAAGTAGATTAGTAAGTCTCCGTTGTTTTTGTGTCCTTCTCCTGCGGCATCCGTAACTTGCTTGTAAATGTCATATTATTTTTCGTGTAAATAATATGGAATGCCTTTCCGGCTTCCGTTTTCCTATCCTCTTTTAATATACTCGTAGGTGCTTTCAAATCAAGAGTGAATACCCCCTTACCTTAGGCTTCATCAACACTTGCAGACAAGTCTGATTGCAACCAGGCGCTACCTATAAGCTCTATACAATAAAAAATTTACCAACATCAAAGCATAAGAGAACAAGTGAAATTAATATAACGAATTAAAAAAATACGACTGCCCTGCCATATTATTTTTGGAGTTTACCTCCATAAGAAGCGATTTGCTCATATAACCTTTGGAATCTTATTCACATTTTTTATTATATGATATTTTTTTGTGAATCATATTTTGTTGTTTATGAATAATGTTCTTGAATATTGAACTATAGTGTTATATATTTTTGGAATCTACTCATCATTTTCTAGATGATGATTATATAGTTAATCTTATTTTCGATATTTTTTTTCAATTTTGGTCTTTAATGCGGGACCATGGTCACCCCATCAATTTTTTTAAAAATTTTACTAGCCTATGTCACTCGGAATAAGCTAGGGATTCTAACGATACCTCATTTATCAAAATCGGTTCAGGCGTATAGAAGTTATGGTGGAATATACAAACTCACATACCTGAACCCTGAAAACAATATACTCCTTTTTCAGGCAGTCGTATAAAAATACTTTCATGGAACATTGAGGTACGTATGTTACATATTATGTCTCACTCCGCACGCAAAAGGTCAGGCCTAAGAGCACTTTCTACGAATCACCGGTAATTTATTACCGAAATTAAGGAGCTGAAACAATTCAGCATTCCTCCATTACCGCTCCCAATGCCTGTGGGAAACAATGTGGGAAATTCCCATCCGCTTTACTCGTTACACCCTTATTTAGACCTTGTTAGTGAAATTTACGATTGTGATGAAGCGGTGTTAGACTAGTGGTTTAAACATCCGACCTCCCATACGGGTTCGCGGATTTGATCCCCTATACCAATTCAAATTCAAACTGAAATGTTTTTTTATTCAAATAAACTTTTGAGAGTGCTTTTAAATCGTCGAGTGAATCTAACACTGGTTCTGAATGTCATTCCTATCAAGAAGAACCAGCTAGAATCTCGGTGACTTTTCGGAGGTATGTGTGTTTTAAGAAATGAAATATCAAAACAGTGAAGAAAATCATCATAAGGCAATCTGCACGCCCGTAATTAATAATCTTCTTGAAGGTGTATGAAGGCTGCAAATTCGCACTTAACCAGCTTGGTGGAATATGGCTAAAACCTTCTCATTACGAAGAAGACTTGTGACCACAAGTGAAGATGATAATGATGAATGTTTGCTGCCATGAATTTCTAGATTTCTACAGTCATGTTCAGTAAATTAATCTTAGGAGTTTTGACAACACAGAGTCGTAAAATACTGGAAACTCGTGTATCTAACAGCTTCTAAGTTTTGCTTGAAACTTCCTCCGCGTAAAGTTTATAATTCTGTTGCACTAGCTTGCTTTAAAGGGTTGTTTTAAATCGATTTTCACTGCAAAGTTTTTAACCTTCTTGCAAGCTCAGAGGTTAGAAATAGGTTAATCCTCAAAGCTAATAAAATCTTGATCGATCAAATAAAATCTTGATCGATTTTTAAGTTGCGCTGATCGTCCTGTACCTCAACCGTTATATAGGTTAAAATCTAAGTACACAAGGAAACTTTACTGGGCGTATTTTGAATTTGCCGTGAAAATGTGATAACTTCCCCCTGGAGCATTTGTGTTAAAGGGATGACATAATATTTTAAGTATACTTGGAAAAGTAAACATGACTAAAATACAAAATTTCATCCTAATCGTTTAGAGTAACCTTATACTCAATATTCGATTTATTTATAATTATAACATGTAGGACATAGATGTGTCTCTTATGTTACGTCATGTTTTGACTCTACTACCGGATCGGAAAACAATTCTACTGATAAGAGCCGGCAAGAAACAGTATACATAGTAGAGAAACAACAGTATAATAAGGAATCCCGAATCGCCCTCTTGGATGAACCTAACACAAATTATTATTGAAGTCATATTATAAAACCCGTATTAATAAACCAACATCAGCTAAAAACATGTTCTCTAGTGATCAATCTATGCTAAAGACCCCATTGTCCAAGATGGATGGATGGATATAATCTCTCTCTGCATCGTGTTCTTCATTGCTGAGGGTCCTAATACCCTTCCATTAATCACATAATGGCAGGGTTTTTCTTGGGATTATAATGCGGTGGGTTCCCAGGTCCTTCCGCATACTTACGATTCGACTAATAGTAAGTACTATTTCAACTCTTAGGTTACTAACGATTATTATCAGATATTAGTGATAATAACCGGGACCGGCGGCTTAACGCGCTCCCCAAGGTACGGAGGAAGCGAAAAGACCAAATTCGGACTACCGAATTCGGTCACCCAGTTACCGACTTGGGTCAACGTTGCTTAACAATCGCAATCGACTGATATGCGTTGTCGCAACTAGGCCACTCGTCCCTCATAATTTAAGATACGAAATGAAAGATCTTACCTTAGCCTTATGCCTCTTCAGTACATGCAAATGTGTTCCGGTTATGAACGTCCGTATATGGAGCTCGTTTTCCCCTTGAAGCGTGACCAGGAATACATTGTCTTCGGTGACTTCCATCGCGTGTATCGGAACGCCGGTCGATACGGTGCTGAGCAGTGTAAAGCTGTCTACGTTCCACGTGCAAATCGTGCCATCTTGTGAACACGTGACCAAAATGTCGCCATCTTGTATTACTTTTATCGTTGTGACGGGACCGCGATGGTGATCGAGTTTTGTTACCTGAGGACAAAGGTGTTTCAGTAAATGCAAAGAGGCTTGGGGCAAAACACGTTAGGGACTGGGAGTCACCGGACAGGTCAAAGCACAAAGCTAAACGCGAAGTGCGAAACGTCGTTCGTGGACGAAGAACGTGAACAGAGGCCAAAAATAGTAATAATTTGACAGCTTAAAACGCATTACCCAAATTGTTTAAGGAGTTCATACATGCTTTTTGACGTGCATGTAGCAGGTCGAATTATAATGGATGGATCGGGGGGTGGATGGCGGGGTTAACCTCGTTTTGACCGTTTAATGTAAACCAATTCAGACGGGATTTCATGAAATATTACTAAGACAATATGACCATAAAACATTTTAGGTGATGGTAGAAACTCCCGTGGAATACTAGACGATTCATAATTTCTATATTGGATCGCAAAGCTATCGCTATTTCAAAGTCAAGAATAAAGAAAATGTCTTCTTACTAATCTAACTTCTTACTAATCTATCACTTCTTATAAAATCTATACTATAATATTATAAATGCGAAAGTTTGGATGGATGTATGGATGTATGGATGTATGGATGTTTGTTACTCAATCACGCCCCAACGGCTGAACGGATCTGGCTGAAATTTGACACAGAGACAGATTATAGTCTAGAATAGCACATATCCCGGAAAATTAAAGAGTTCCCGCGGGAACCAAAAAAACCTCAAACCGCGCAGAAGAAGTCGCGGGCATTCGCTAGCAATGATATACATAGTTTTTATAGCTATTCCTGAAGGCTTACCAAAGCTCCATCGATGAGCGACGTCACAATAACAGCGGAATCCTCTCCCCCACTGATGACCAAGGATCGGTTCACGATGGCGGCCACGCATAGGACTGGTGCTATGTGCTCTCTTAATAATGAAAAACTATCATGTAATATGTATGCTTATTTGAGGTAAGCGCATATTTAGACGGGCCGCATTGCATCGGGTCGCAGTGCAAAAATCCGCATAAATTCAATTTTCAAGTTCTTTTATACAATCCTCTATACCAGGGATTCCCAAACTATTTTGGGCAAGATACCCCTTTTCCAAAATGAACTGATACCTCAGTCCCCCATAGCCAAATTACTTTAAAAATCCTATCTCTAGTTTTTTTCTATTGATACAAAATACTTACCAGTTTAAAAGCCTGGTTATGTTAGTAAAGTTGACATCAATTTCTTGTCATAATTAAACAAAATAAATAGACCTAAAATTCAGTAAATATCAAGTGTAATAAAACTTTATTGATGCAAATTACGTAAAAATACTTAAGAAGGTAATTATTTAAAAAAAAAAAAAAAACATTAAAATTGCAATGTAAAGATGAAAAAAATAACAAGTTTAGTGTGATGGATGAACCTGGTGACTACCATTATATTGATAACCTGGTGATATTGAACCTTACCTTACACACAAAACCAAAACTTAAATTGTGGATTCCACCCGATTGTATTTCCATTTTCCAAAGTTCTTTATTATGTTTTCGAGATTTCACGATCTTTTTTTATTCTACTACAAGTTGGCCCTTGGCTTCGATATTACCTGATGGTAAGTGTCGATGCAGTCAAGATGGCAAAAGGCCAACTTGTTAAGAATACGGTAGTTATATTTAAATCCATACGCTAAATTGCTTGGCGGTACGTCTTTGCTAGTAGAGTGGCAACTAGCCATGAACGAAACCTCCCACCAGACCAGACCAGAGAAAATTCTGGAATTATTTAAATTCCTAAATTGACTCTGTCGGCAATCCAACCCGTGACAACCCTTTATAAGACCACAGCGCTCACCACTGAGCCAGGCAGGTCGTCCGAAATTCATTAGCTTTCCATGAGCTTTCATGCAGCTGTCATGACTCAAAATATTCAGTCAACTTTACAAGTATCTTCATCGACGTTAGTATTATCCAAACTCATCTCTAGACCTACATCCTATGGGTCTCCTCTCAGAATGAGAAGGATGTATGCCATAGTTCACCACCAAAGTCAAGTTCAGATTGGCAGACTTCACACACACCTTTGAAAACATTATGTAGAACTCTCAGTCGTGCTGGTTTCCTCCCGACGCAGTTTTCCTTCACCGTTAAAGAGAGTTAGCTTAAAATATAAATACATAATGCTGCGGAAAGTTAAAACTGCGTGCCGGGGATTGGAATCCCGACTCCCCGAATAGGAGACTGAAAAATAACCACTGGGTTATTAACGTTTAATTAATGAAACTTACAGAATTTTCGTCTTGACGGCCAACGTGTGCAGGTCCCAAACAATGACGCTGGTGTCCTCAGAGCCAGTTAAGAGGTACTGAGATTCTCGTGTGACACACATGCATAATATCCGCCCAGAATGACCTAAAAGAAAACGAAAATGTATTAAAATGTCGGTACTCCATGATAGCCAATAGGTAGTCTAGTGTTATGAGGGTAGTTCAAAAACTTTTGATGCTGGAATATTTCTGAAGTTGTTTAGCTAAGAAACAATTACCAAACCACAGAGATACAGTCTACCTTTCAAACCATAGAAATAGAGGTTTGCAAAGTTGTATCAACGTGACTACATAAATTAAATAATTAACTTGAACACCAGGGTCTCCTCAATATAATACGTATTGATCGATACAGCTTCCATCTGGAACTTGATGATTAAATTAGCAGCGACCGTTATGAAGCGCAAACCAGCCATCCAGATAATAAAAGGTTCACAAGCTGGTGAAATTTTGAGACAAATCTAGACGAATGGCGTTAATGCGGAGTTTTTATTCGATCGTAAAAAGTTTACAACGTGAGGATTAGCGCAGAGTTAGTCCAACTGAACAAACTTTATTGTGCAAACTTTCGTCGCGAGTGACGTATGTATTACTAGGTATGTATGAAAGTTTTTCTATGTATGTCTATAATAGGTATAAACGATGCCTGACTATGGAGTTTGGATTGCGGTTGCTTTGGAATGGTTGCACCTCAAATTTGTTAAAGCTCCGTTTTTTCATATTTGTCTTTGGAATAATAATAATAGTAAGTTGCAATCGTACTAAGTATCTGACAATAAAACCACGTATTATTGTCAAATACTTAGTACGATTGCAACACCCTGTCAGACACTCCTGAATTATAATTATACTTATTATAGTATTAAAGCTAAATTTTAACTATGTTACTTGAGGAACTATCAAAAGATGTTTCCCCAGTAATCAGACAGTTTCGATGGTTTTTACATCTTGTCAGATACATTTAAAGTATACCGTTGCATATAAGTATAATATTCTTAACGGTTTGAATCTGCTCACATCGTCGCGGGATCTTGGTCCATATAGAAACTTGTTTCGTGATTTCTAAATTCCGCGCTCAACCATCAGCGCCATAGACCTAATTTCCCTCATAGCCGCTACTCACAATATACGAGACGTATCCTCAAAGAAGTTGGCGACCTACATAGACAAAGCCCTTTGTTTATGCGACGACAACACACCATCAAGGGCTCTTGCTTTCTCATCCCGCGCTCGTTTAATTAGCCAGCCTAAATCTCTCGTCCGTATTTCTCGGCGAGTTTGTTTGTATTTCACAAAACACGTTTACCCCGGATTAGAATTGTCCCGACATATAAATATATTGAGTAAAGGAGGCAGAATATTCCCTAGCCCTGTATGTACCGGATTACTTATATCATTTCGCCGACCAAAAGGGACCAAAATATGTTTGGCTTCCGTTTTCCCCTCCTCGAGTTTGGGCTCATTTGGTTTGATTTAACGAGGTTTTTGATTTAAAATACATACTAATATTATAAATGCGAAAGTGTGCCGGTCTGTTCGTCTGTCTGTCTGCCTATCTGTCTGTCTATTAAACGGATTTGGGATGGTTTGTATCCCGGGGAAGGACAAAGGCTACTTGTTTTCCCGGAAAATTAAAGAATCTAAAAACCTTAATCCACGCGGACGAATCGTGGGCATCATCTAGTATTATTATAAATTTGTAAAGCGTGTTATTAAGTTTTTTAACGGCATATTAAATGATTAACTTATTAGGTATTGAACATAATGTAACATCTATACATCTATATATATTAAGATCAGAATAAATATACGAAATATGTTTATATTCCAAAATGGAAATAGAAAAACGACATCAGCGTAAAATTACAATTTTGACCCAACGTAAACCGATTAATGTTATTGGATTCTTCGGTGTATCCAGAGCGAAAGTCACAGGTTTCCAATTATTTTCAATATAAAGCCGGGTCGTTCTACACACCCGGTAATCTGTAACGGTAAATTGAAAATCGTGGAATTGATACCTTTTAAATGATGATAATTATCGTGTATTTTGGTACCTCCCTTTCGAATGTCGATTCCATTCAATTTTATAATATTAGTGGTTCGCCCCAAACTAAGACCTCACGGTATCCTTAAGATAGTTTTAACTATATATTGTAATATTTAACTTTTATTGTGTAATATATTGTCACGAACAGAGAAAACCGAATTATTATGAAAATCGAACTTACCGTGAGCGAAGCCACGGGCAAAAGCTAGTGGTAACATAAACTGCGAGCAGTTTGTGACCTTTTTCCAAAATGTGTACCTACTATGAACGGCGTCGTGCGAACACAATCATGAAATTGCCTCCGAGTTTCTTGCAAAAACCAAAAGATAACATTGCGTCTACATCTCAGGCTCTTCTGATAATAACATGAAACACGCATTTTATCCCTATTCAGAAAATAAAAACAAGTATAAAAGGTTTTAACACTATCCGATCCGACATGTGGACAGATATTATTATCTGTTGGAACGACGACATGTCCTTTCTCGGGGCAACAACCTTACTCTCTAACAAATGATGTCTAAAATCTGTTGAAAATATGAGCCATGAAAGCGTAGCAGACCAACAGACACTTTTATAATATTAGTAATGAATGGATTTACACCCTGAATATCTTTAACAAGAGTAGGTACCGCCTGTGCAAGTAAACGCGTTCCACAATCCATTATAATTTCTATTAGGTACGAAGCGTACGAATATAATGTAAAGAAAATTATTGTCCAATGGCGATCGAAAAAGCCCTAGATGTTCAACAGTGGCTGTCAATAGGGCTTACAATGATGACGACATCGGATCGTATATTGTTTAAGCGTAGTATGGGTGTTAGGTTCAATACAAACAAATGTGCCAAGTAATGCGAACAGCGGATTTTTGGTTGTTAATTATGTGGACGTGGGATGAGTAAGCAACGAACATCGTTTTACCCACGTACGTCTACCTCAGCTATACTGAATAAGATGAAATTGGGTTAGGGACAATTTTATTACTGAATAATTTGAGCTGCTTGTCTACAATTTTGAGGACCACCCTAGCGCAATGGTAATTTCCCGAGGAGCAATTTGGTAATTAATATGAAAAGTAAAAATAGTACTAAATCGAGAAAATAGAAGTGCCTTTTCTTGTATTTCAAAGCTTAATTGTTTATTAATTACCCATCACAATAACATTGTAAATGCAAATATGAGTTTGTTTGTTAGAAACGTACACGCGGTCCATCATTTCAATCTATTTTGATGGGTACATAACTATATAGGTATTGTCCAGGGGAAGTACATACTAGTTTTTATTCCGTAAAATTAAGGAGTGCCTGCGGGAATTCAAAAATTTAAAGCTCCACGAGCTTTAAATTTTCGTCACGTGTATCAGTACTTAATAATACATACCTTGAATAGTAGAGCCAATTATACGATATTGTACGTATAAATTACAACTGCTGAACTACAGAGTATGTTATGCTAATTCACATACAATTTACTATCTCCATACGGAGGTATTTGAACTACACGTCGTGATTTCATGTAATCAAATATGGGTAAGTAATTAAGTTCAATGGAATCCGCTTCAAGACAAGCAGGTACGTGGATGATCATACCTATGATAGTAGAAGGTAATTGAAGTTTACTTATCTAGTGTTTATTTATCAAACGAATTTATCCTTGGGTATTAAGGGTTCGATTTCAATTTAATTTCAATATTTATTTGTAAATACAGTTCCAATAAGATGTTAGTTTTATAGTTACAGGATTCATACCTACACTGACACAGTGTGTACAAACCTATGAAATACTAGCTGATGCCCGCGACTTCGTTCGCGTGGATTGAGGTTAATTGGTTCCCTTGGAAACTCATTAATTTTCCAGGATTAAAAGTAGCCTATGTGCTAGTCCAGACTACAATCTATCTCTGTGTCAAATTTCATCCAGATCCGTCCTAAGCGCATATACAAAGTTTTTATTTAAAAAAAGAAGTTTAATTCCTTTTACACGATTTACGACGTTTTAACAACTTAATAATATGGCACGCGTGACATGGGCTAGCGCCCGTACTAAACGTATTTATCACATGTATTATACAGATAGTAAAATTAACTTTTTATAGCTACCAGAGCTGTATTCGCCTGCAGAAGTAACTATTAGTGAATTAAATTGTGTCTAATTGCAATAAATAATGCCTACACTCATTGAAGATTCTCTCACGGAAAACACAATTTTATATGAAAAACTTTACTACAGGTAAATTTAGTACCTTGGCTTACTTTTAAAAGATGCACTTCATAGATCATCATAAAGTAGTTGTTGAACACGGACCTTGGAAATAACGACATAGAGCCGCCTGTGGAGACACGATTTATGGAAAACTATGCTACAGGTAGATTCAGTGGATAATGGTTTACCTTTAAGAGTGTGCACTTTAGAGTTGGACATGATATGCCACATTTGCGAGTTGCCTGCAGACGGTGCTAACACCAGATCCTGTCCAGAGGGCGCCAGTTCCAATTATCTCACGCCAGACCCCGGCGTAGAGCCGCTACGAAGACTACGCGTACCTGTGATGCTATCTATTATAATGAATTACCTTTAAACGTGTGCACTTTAGAATTGGACATGACGTCCCACAGTTGCTGGTCACTTGCAGACGGTGCTAACACCAGATGCTGGCTACAGGGCGCCAGTTGCAGTAATCTCACGCCAGACCCCGGCTTAGAGCCACTACGAAGACTACGCGTACCTGTGATGCTATCTATTATAATGACTTACCTTTAAAAGTGTGCACTTTAGAGTTGGACATGACGTGCTACAGTTGCTGGTCACCTGCAGACGGCGCTAACACCAGATGCTGTCCAGAGGGCGCCAGTTGCAGTAATCTCACGCCAGAACCCCGGCGTAGAGCCGCTACGAAGACTACGCGTACCTGTGATGCTATCTATGATAATGGCTAACCTTTAAAAGTGTGCACTTTAGAGTTGGACATGACGTGCCACAGTTGTGGGTCGCCCGCAGATGGAGCTAACACCAGATGCTGTCCAGAGGGCGCCAGTTGCAGTAATCTCACGCCAGACCCTGGCGTAGAGCCGCCTACGGAGACTACGCGGACCGTAGACGCTATAGGTGGATGTAGCCTGCATAACAATAAATGGTAATATAATTTGTAGACAATGATATATCATCTACAATTAGAAGTGAAACCACGTATAAGTGGTAGTCAACCGGTGGTCTATTAATAATTAATTTTAATTATTATTTTAGGGAATAGTTAGCAGCATATATACTACCTAGTTCGATATGCTATTCAGGAAGGAAGGGCTTGAGTAGATTTAAAAAATCTGTTGATTTGCGGCCTTATTTCGGGCGTATGCAATCCATAAAATTGTGTCTGTCTACACTTACCATTTGTTCAATCGATTTTGACATGAAATTTTAACAGGTTGCATTAATCAAAGAGATCCTGGGAAAACCTAAATCACGATGTCACGGGCATCATCTAAAAAAAAATTATAAAGAAAAAGGCATAACAGAAATAATTAGGTAGAACATCCCTATTCGAAAAATCCGAAATACCGAAAAACCTGCATTAAATCGTATTGCCATAAATATTATGATGACAGAATTATACGGTAAGTATAACTTCAAAAATTAAGGTCACAGGCTACGTGTCCCCTAACGATCGAGAACGATGTGCAATTTCTGTTAAATGAATGTCCCCATGCTCTGGCAACATGGGGGCGAGAAAGTTAACGAGATAAAGAATCGATTAGCGAATTAATTACAGCTCGACGACTCAAACGGGGCTCGTAATGGATCGCCAGCAATTTTCGCTTCATTACGCAGAACTCAGCTTGCGTGTATACATACACATAAGCACATATTATATACATATACGAACATATATTGCGTAGTATACTATTAGGTGCATGTATTATACACTAGATGATGCCTGTGTCTTCGTCCGCGTCAATTTAGTTTATTTTATTCCCACGGAAACTTCTTAATCGGGACTTGTTACTCAGCATTTACCAAATATCGTGGTAATAACCAATACGTTTGGGTGATGCACCCGATTATAGGTACGATATTTTTGATAAGACATATCCACAAAACTGTATGTAGACTGCTATCTCACATCTGACACTGCATCCAGCATCTGATTACATGACAGGGCTGAATGATTTGAACCTTCAATGCCATGGAAACAGCATGGCCATGGAACAATAAACGTTAGGTAAGATAAGTTGGCTTTATTAAAAACTTTTATCCAAACAATTTCAGCGGACATGGGGGCGTGGGTTTATTTGCTGTACAATAGTCGGGTAACAGGTGCGGTCAGAATTCTGACCATCTGGTGGCAATGGCGGCAACTGGGTCGGCACTCGGGAACCACACTTAGGGTTGTAACAAAACAACGTACTTTAAGACATGACAAATATGAATGCCCTACATTGTTGTGGAGTTTCTGCTGTGTTTCGTGTAAATTTTATAAACGGTGTTTTTTTTTACAAATTTCGTGGGAACTGTTTGGTTTTCCTGAATGAAAAGTATTCTATGTCGGCCTCTAGGATGCAAGGTATGTCTTTGCCAAATTTCTCCGAGATCTGTTGAGCTGTTGAGAGCAAACAGACCGACATACACACTTGAGCGCTTATAACATTTACATGGCTTGTATTTGCTGTTTGCTGAGGATCGCGACCATATTTCATTAATCACATAATGGTTCAACTTTCATTGGGATTATGAGAACTTAGTTTTATTTGCTGTATAAAAGACGCGGGTAACAGGTGCGGTCAGGATTGTATTCAGCTGGCGGCAATAGCGGGAATTGGGGCAGGTCCCGGGAACCGCAATCTAAGCTAGGGTTGTAACTTTTAACAAAACTATGTAGCTACTTTACCGTAAAGTATATTGTTTTGCCATAGTAATAATATTTGCCATTACGGAAAATATTACTCAGTATTATTGCGGAATTCCTGCAAACTGATGATTCGCGTGTATTATAAAAAATGTATAGTGATGTAGTGTAGTGATAACGAGTTTTTTTTCATCCACGACAATAAGGGTTAAAAAAAAAATAACTAACTGGGTAGTTATAATGTACAAGTAGTGTAGTTATAATGGCGGTTCGGAATGATTTCCGCATTCATATTACACTGTCCAGGTATTACAATAAGTATTATACTGCGTTGATTTTCATGCAAAGCCTAGAGCGTTGCAAATATAATATCTTTCTATCGGGATTTCACAAGATTTATTTTGATTGTGCTCAAGTAATTACTATTCAACTTAGTTCCTTTCTAACTTACCCGTATCTACCAGGAGAAATCGTGTTAGGGTTTGCACTGACGTTGTACGAAGGTTCTCATATCTCATATATCAGGTACCGCTAAGGTGAATGATTTAACATTGCATTGTATAATCCATACATAATACTAATATTAAAAATGCGAAAGTTTGTCTGTCTATCCGAATGACTGTTGACATAGCAAGTTCGCGGTAGCAACACGCGGTGATTGCAGGAAACAATTGGAAATTTGACAAGTCAAATCAGCAACTTTTTTTGAACTTCAAAACGAATGGCATGGGATATTGTATGAAATACTTAACAGTGACGTAATCAAAATTTATAATTAACAAATTCATTATATTTAACTCACTTTTTTACTTCAATGGATTTAGAGTATACGAGTTTATTTTAAACTATCGATTACGAACATAAAACTAACAGGTGACGTGGATATTACGACATAAGGGAGATCCTGTATATCATAATCACTAAAAAAGAAATTATTTCGATAGATAACAAATACACAATTGAGTGCGTCTATTAATACGGGTACTGTACGAAAAATTTATAATTATTAATACGGTTACCGTACGAACAATTTATAATTATTAATACGGGTACTGGACAAACAATTTATTATTCGAAAGATTACAATTTAACGCATTATTTTCCGGTATATTGTAATCTGATAGGTAATTAAACCCGATAAAACCTAAGGGCACTACTTGATTATTTCTGTCGAACCCTAACCTAACCTACAAGAAAGAGACAAGATAACGTAAATAAAATGAATATTTCAAAAATTGACACTCAGAACATTGAACAGTTTACAAATATAATTTATTCGTCCAGTACCTGTACAAATAGTCACTTCGTACACAATTCTGCTGCGCGCTAGCAAGGACTTGAAGACTATACCCACGAATATTATATACGCTGGAGACGTCTAATAGTCGGCATTAGCACGAATGCCGCGCGAATGTTAATGGACATACTTTTACGCTTTCACGGCCCATAATTTTGAGGAAACTTAGTAAAGAGATACCTTGCAGACCAGGGACAGAGATAAAGTCGCGGGCATTGTCTAGTACAAACTACAATATATATCCCTCATATCAAGAGGTACTGTACAAATCTAGAGAGAACAGGATTTCATACCATTACTTCAGAACAGCCCTAATATAAACTTCTACTGTGAACATGTAGCTAGGTTCAAAAGGATAGCTTCACTACAAGAGGGTTCTATTGCAAGGCAAACATTTTTAATAACGGCTTCTACCCGGATCCCCTATCCGATGTGATAATAGAAACTATTTGTATGGTATGTGAGCCCTAGATTAAAATTTACCAGAGTTCAAATCAACTGTTACCCAACATTAGCTTTAATGTTTATTAAAAAAACAGTCAAAATAATACCGTTCTACAGACTTATTTTAAAGATTTATGGTTCTACAGTTATAATATTAATTATAGTCCCACAAACTTAACTAACCCGGTGGCCAAAATTGGAACTAATATTTTTATGTCTAGTTTTTGTTTTTTTTTATTTTTCATAGTTTTATACTATATAGCGACGCTGTCACCGGGTCAGATAAGTTTGATGGACAATACTGGATTATAAAGATGGAATTCCATATTTTAATTTCAATGAAATAATTTCCATAGTTACTTACTGATATGTCTTTGTGTCCCTTAGGGCGAAACAATAGGACCGACAGGACAGGATAAAATTTGTACGTGTACACGACAATACACGACGAAACGTATTCCCCATTAAAACACGTTTCTTCGCAACAGCAAGTCTGTGCTGCTCCATATAAAGAGCGCGCGACAACGTATAATGAAGAGGTTTTGTCCTGTCGTGTCCGTAGTGTCTTCACCCTTACCATTTGACTGAAAACTCAGAAAAGTAGCTTACAAGATAATGAAATATAACTTGTATTCTATCTCATTCTCTCGCGGGCTAAATCGCATATTATGTTTGTCTTTTTTTGGTGTCACTTTTTCGTAAATTTTTTTGTTTCGTTGAGTTTTCAAATCACAACGATTCTAAAGAAGTTTCACTTTAAAAATATATAGCTGATTTGTATGTAACGTCCCGGCGGCGGAAAAAGGCTTTGTACATACAAAATCAAACAGTTCCCATGGGATATTTAAAAATCCATATCCATCTAGACGAAGTAGCGGGTAACATCTAGTTCAATATACGTAGATACTATGAAATGACGAACATTACCTAATTAATTGGTCGTAAATTTATTAATTAATTAATTTCAATGTCGATCCGGAAACTCCATAAACGAAATTAAATGCAAAGGTTACCCCACTAAGTGAAATGAGGTATCCAATATAGGTTAATTAATTAGCTTACCTTGGCACAATTTTGTATGACTAAAATACATACTTTTATACTATTCAATGTATTGTAATATATGCGAAAGTGTGTCTGACGGACTGTCTATTCGTTGTCTGTCTGCTACGATTTCACGGCCCATATTTTCAGTGTATTTTTGGTATTTTTGTTGGAAATTTGGTACAAAGGTAGGTTGTATCCCGGGGAAGACGTAGGCTACTTTTGAAGTGAAACTTCTTTAGAATCGTTGTAATTTGAAAATTCGATGAAACGAAAAAGCAACATTAAAAACAGACAAACATATTCATAATAGGATTTAGTCTGCGAGAGAATGAATACAAGTTATATTTGTCTCATTCCTTCGTAGGTTTTAGCGTGCAAGAGAATTAGATAGAATGCAATTTATATTTATCTCATTTTCTCGTAAAGAACTTTTCTGAAGTTTCACTTCTGCCGGGTGTGAATTGCACACACACTTTAATTATTTATCTTGGAAAATTAAATAGTTTGGCATGGACGATTTCGTACGTATTGTATTACAATAAAGATTTGACATAGGTAGATGCTTGTAGATTATCTACATAAATCTTTATCTTTACTAATAATAAATTAATGAATGATGAAAAAAATACAACTTTTGGCTTTTCATACCAAAGAAGCTTTCAATGATTTGGCTCTGATACTATACGAGTATAATATAGAATTTCTATGAAAAGGTTTCAGTAACAAATGGGGTAACCTTTTTCTCGTATGTGAGAATATACGATGGAATAGCGATGAGGTTTTTTACATGAGCAATCGCGATCTTTATTATTTTTCTACGTTTTGACTTCGCCGCAGAAATGATTTTGTTTTGGAACTATTCCTAGGAAACGTCTACTTTTACCCGCAGAACGAGAAAAGTTTTCAAATCTATAAGTAGAGGCTCATTTTCGTTGATTAACGAGCGACACTAGAAATGAGCTTTTCGATACAATATATAGATAGCAGCTTCACTTCCGTGGGGATTTCGAAATACCCGGTCTATACCTACTCCTTGTCTATATTTATTGATTTACTGATATACAATTATAGACTACTTAGCTTTAATTCGCTCTATTTTCATACAAATTTGTGTCTATGTCATTTTCAAATGACTTAAACACATAATATGAATGACTACTGTATAAAAAAACTAAAACAACACGGACGAAGTCACGAGCTTCATTTAGTTTAAAATAAAAAGTTTCAAAACGTTGTTTTTGCAACGTTTATGTTTTCCGGAAATTAATATTCCCCTGAGAAAATGAAGAGTTTTGGTGTTTATTCAGGATCTCCGATGGGCTTTCGTGACAAAAAAGCATTTGTGGAATGTTTTTCCTACATCATATTACGACATTCCTACTACCGATTCTGATATGAAACTAATTTACTACCTATGTATTGCCAGTATCTAATCAAAGGCAAAGTAGGTATCTGTAGACGGAATTAAATTAGTGTAATTGCAGAAGCTTTTTCAACATATGTTGATAGCACATTCTACACGCCATTGACAAACTGCCGCATTTTAGGAAAATGCGAAATCTGTAGTATTGGGGCATGATATGTACATCCATGCATGGATCTATTTCACAATTCCGTGTGATACGGCTGAATGAAGTGAAGTATGAGGCCATTTAAACTGGACGGTGCCGCGCTTTTGCACTGTCGGTGTATATGTAAAACATGTGCACAGTTGCATGGGCTACAGTTCGGCACGCCCCATGCACGGTACGATATAAATCTAGCCTAATTCTGATTTTCTGCGTGAAGATGCCAGCGCTGAACTTGACCACAAATTGCCTTTACGTTCCTGACGAAAGGGTATTTAACCCTACATACCAGAATAGCAACCGTGTTAGCAAATTTATCGCGTGCGGCGTGTACGGTGCGGTTAAATGGACGAAGACCATTACTTGGGAAATAGAGGGTGAATCTCATTTTGAGAAATATAATATCTCTAAGTGCTGCTTAATATTTCAATGCTCAGCGTTCTGTGCGCTCAACATGGATTAATTATGCAACAATTGCGCTTGTTCTGCTTCGAAGAAATAAATTTGAATACCTATAGTTTTCTTCTTATGAAAAATTCCCGAGATACTGTTGTAAACGCTTTGTTGTATCAGGGGGATTACGTTACAGATCCACAAGAAATATAATATTATAATCAAGAAAAGAACTACTATTATTCGACGATATGTGATTTAATGATGATGTTGCAGAGATATACAGTGACTCTCACTAAAACAATAATAGTAGCAAGTAGTACTCTAATAATCCTTAAGCAGCTTTACGATTTGCTTAACATCGTGTCATCGTAAACTAATAGAGGTCCACTGTTATTCTGAAAGGGACCAATACACACCATGGTCTTGCGCCGACTGAATCCATCGGCTCCCTGTGAGCTGCGACTCGGTTGATGTCGCATTATATTAGTTTTACTTATAATATTTTATAATAAGGCAAGCATTGCGCATTATAAGCATTATACTATGCTTACCTTGAATATAAGGTTCTCTATTTCTTTTTGATAAGGAAAATCTTATTATACCTACATGGCAGGTCACAAGAACCTCGAAATTGAATAGGATAGTTTTTTTAAATACAATATATGGCAGGCGGGTCACCTGATGTTAAACAATTACCGCCGCCCATGAACAGTTGCAGCACCAGAGGAAAGGCCAATGCGTTGCTGGCTTTTGAGATATTTCTTTATCCGCCCTCTGAAGAGCCTGATATTATAATTATGAGGGAACACAGGAGATGGAAGCTGAATCCATAATTTGCAAGTGCGTGGCAGAAATGACCTGGAATAACGTTTGAAATAGAAGAAAATAAAACTCACCAGCCATTAAGAGGAACGAGGAGGGGCTTGTCATAGCCATCGCACCACGCCATAGCAGCTGTCACCAAAGTGGCCAGAACACCTCGTCGGGCCACCGCCGGTCGAAGCCAGGCTATTATCTGCACAAAAATAATACAATAGCAATATAGATGCAAGATAGATAAACTGTATGGGCGAGGTAGAAATGAGGGTGAGGTGAGTTTAGTTTATCTTTTATAACAAAGCAAAAGACTTCGCAAGAGCGTTTAAAAAAGAAGTGTTTCTTTTTTATTTATATAACGAGCACACGAGCAGGCGGGTCACGGAATAAAAAAACTGTGAGCTGTTTATAGATTTGGTTGGGAGTTGATTTAAGTAGTAGTAGTTAATACTACTACAGGAAAGAAGTTGACTATGAACAGTGTGAAAGAGCTATTAGTGAGGCATAAAAAAACACAGGTCGTGTAAAATGCGATACTGATTACAAACTCCCAAACTGGTGAAACGAAAAGAAAAGAAGAAAGTTCCAGAAATGCAAAGAGCCAATTTAGAGAGAGAAACTGAAAGATGAATATAAAGTAGCCTAAAAAGTAGTAGTAGTAAAAATGAGAGCTCAAAAAACTCATTTAATCGAGGAAAAAACGGATACAATGGCAACATGGTCATAAATTGCAAATGTACAATAGCACAGTTGGATGGGAAATATAATGGATTTATTCTCAAAGACCGCACAATTTTACTTTAATGACGCAGTTGTACTTACGCTACTCTCTTGTTAAAATTACGTTCTTGACGCTATTTCTAGAGCTATATTTGTCTGGCATTAAAATCATTATCCGCAGCAGAAAAGGCTGAAACCGGCAAGCGGCGGAAGTATGCCTCTCTCATAGAGAGTTAGGTACATACTTGTTGCGTTTGCCGTGGAGACCCTTGGGCCGTGGAGTGTTAGTGGCAAATTTTTTTTGCGAGATATTTCACCTCGCTTAATTGCCTCATCTGGTGACAGAAGGGCTGGCTCATTTTTTGCGCAAAGGATCAGCCTGGCTGTCCAGCGCGGAAATGCAGCCAGCATTCTTGTCACCATTCCACGCGGGCATGATTTATATAGTAATTAGGTAAGGCTAGCTAGCATTAAGTTCTATTGTATTATTTGTATGTATTATTATTTATTATTACCACCATAAATTATAGCTCCATATTAATATTTTTATAATTAATGCGAAAGCTTAGTCTGTATTTTTATCCCGAAAAATAAAAGAGCAGGCACTTTCAAATACTGTCAACGAAAATTCGCGGGCGTCATCTAGGAATGGGTATAATAAGCTATCCTTAAAAGATAGATATATATTCTTTCGCGAAAATTTCTGTACACCTGTAATAAAAAGATGAACAATTCGGATGAACAATGGCAGCGTTTTCGGTGAGAACTTCCAGTTGGTTTGATTTTCAAACAATCACCGTCATATTTCAACCAATTTACACAAAACAATAATGAATTTCCTTTTAAACTTATTTACACCCTTGAACTTTTCACCCAGCCAGCCCCGCTCTTGTTAAGGCCACCAATTGTAAGTACCATTTATTATGATTTGTTTAATTTTATTGTGTACTAGCTGATGCCTGCGACTTCGTCCGCGTAGATTGAGGATTTTTGAGGGACTTATCCAATTTCAGGCCTTAGCTAAATCTGGTCCTGCTTTACTGCGGAACTTCGAAGTTTGAATTGCTAGCAATAACCCAACTACTAAGGGGAAGTATCGTCTATATTAACCCGACCTTAATCCTAAATGTAAATAAACATACGTACGAAGTTAACCCGCCGATACCTATTACCTATTCTGTGCCGATACTAAAATTCAACCCTAGTGCTCTTATTTTTGTTTTTGAAACGTCAAATACGTTTCATAAATGGGTAAAAAATGGCGTTTTGCGCCTTATTAAAAAAATATAGTTTACGTTTCTTTTGTAATAATATGAAAATAGATTCAGTACTTTTTGAGCTTAGCGCGAAGCGAGTGATTTTGTTTTATAATAGTAAATACTAGAACTTATATTCTAACGTATTAGAACTTGTATTATAGTTGGCTTTGTTAAAAATCTCTTGAAATCTTATTAATTTCCGGGATAAGTAGTGTGAAACCTATCTCTGTAGGCCATAAAAATCATCATCGTGAAAACATAGCTTTGACAGATAGACACACATACTTTTTGCATTTATATATTAGCATGGATTAGCATGGATAACGTAGTGTATGGATTCTGTAGCGTAATAACATCATAATACGTCGTGTACCTATACGTTGTGATGATAATAATCCCATACAATCTAGCAATAACTTTTATATGAATTATTATTGATATATGGGACTTATCGAAAGCTTTTGTTAGTCGAATAGCTTTATAGGCTTTATATTCATTGATAGCCAACAAAATGAGCTAACAATTTAATGTAATGGCCGCTTTTATAAAGCCATTGCATACAATACCTAGTTTTATTTTTAAAACACAGTTTTCGACTTTTCAAGTTGTCTTTTTTATTCCGGAGAGGAATCAGGTTACTTTTTATGTCGAAAAATCACACAGTTTCCTCGGAATTAAAAAAATCGTAATCCACGCAGATAAAGTCGCGAACACCATCTACTTATATTAATTATGGGTCCAATACTGCATTTTTTTATAACACATTATACCTAACTTTAGTATACGTTTGTTTAAAAGGAACTAGTAAATGGGAACCAAACCATTCTCTCTACTTCCATGTCTCTACCTGACATATTTATACCCGAAATGTATAGTTAATAGATGATTGATTGATAAATAACTAGTGTATTATACTGGATACAAGCAGAATATCGTTGACTTAATAATTTCAACAACGCTTGATTGTAATTCGAAGCTTGGATTAATGGACAATAAGTTACCTAGTTGAATTGTAATCTACTTGCAAATCGTGTATCACCGAAGGCTATATATAAACTTTGGTGCTTTTACATTAGTTCGGTTTGCCCGAAGACGACTGTAGCCGTTTTCGGTCACCGATCATTGTAAATAGTAATTTGGTTAGACGCATGCGATCGCAGCCCGTTTGCAAAGACCGACTTAGTATAAGATCCTTACATAGGCGTTTTGTAAGGAAGGAACATAAAGTCGATTATTTTGAAATATAATATATTTATTCAATCAAAGTATGTACCATTGCTATCTATGCACTTTTGCCATCTCATAGGTAGTTTATTGATCCCTTTACCAAAAAACCCTTTCGGAGTTCGGACGGGAATCAATAAAATCTTTGAAGGCGCTTTGGACTGCCCCATCGGAGTTGAATTTTTTTACTTGCAAGAAGTTATCCAAATTTCGAAATAAATGGTAATCTGTTGGAGCAAGGTAGGGGGAGTACGGCGGATGTCTTAGACATTCCAATTGAAGCTCTTCTAATTTGGTAGCCGTTTGTTGTGCAGTGTGTGGTCTAGCGTTGTCCTAAAGCAGCAGTGGCCTAGAGCGTTTTAGCAGTCTTGGTTGTTTAGCAGCTAGCTTTTCCATCATGGTTTGCAATTTCTGACAATAGATTCCGCCGTAATCGTCTGGCCAGATTTAAGAAAGCTGTAGTGAACGACACCGGCACTAGTCCACCAAACGCTGACAAGTAATTTTTTTTGAGTCAATTTTTGCTTGGGGCAGGATTTGGCTGGTTCGCCAGGGTTCAGCCATTACGATGAGCGTTTCCGATTATCGTACAGGAACCACTTTTCATCACAGATAATAATTAGATTTACAATCCCTTCATTATTCGGTTGAGTAATGTAACGCAGCAATCGACGCGCGTTTGTATTATTCGGTTGAGTAATGTAACGCAGCAATCGACCTTTCACGCTTTTTCACCTTCCCAATTTGCTTCAAGTTGATTAAAGCAGTATTATCACTAACACCGTGGCTTGCAGCTAGCTCAGACGTAGTTTGCGATGGATCCGCTTCAACAATAGACTTCAATTCTTCATTATCAACTTTGGTCTCCGTCCCCCATGGACGCTTGTTCTGCAGGTCGAAATTTCCAGAACGTAAACGTTGGAACCAAAACGCACTGTGTTTTCTTTTGAAACACCGTCGCGATACACATCATTAATCCTTCGAACCGTTTCTGCAGCACTGGTACCACGGTGGAACTCGTACTCGTAAATAGCGCGATATTTCAAGTTTTCCATTTTGTAAACTGAGTGACGCAAACAAAAAATCAAAAGAGGGAAAACAAATGAATTAGGGTTTTCAAAACACGAAATCATGAGTAAATAGCTGTATAAATTTGAAATTGAAATTCCTAACCAAAGAGGAGATATTTGAGATCAAAGTGGCCAGTACGGCAGAACGTCAATTTCATATGTAAGGACCTAATATTAAAGCTGTCACGGTTGACCGTATTCGATAATAACCGGCTTGTGGGAAGCACGACAAGCACAACCGGGGCCGATGCATTCGGCCAACGACGTAATGTAAGCGCGCTATAATCCCAAGCTTGGATTAATATTAACATTGAAATACTGAGTTTACATACTTGTTCACCGAATTTTACTGAAGGCTATTTAATGGCTTCTAATGATTAACGCTAATCTTTTTCTATTCATCTCAATCCATCACGAGTTTATAAAAATCTTAACGCACAATATTTTTCTTATACGAAAACATGAAATAAAACTCGATTTGGTAGGTACTAGGTACTCACTAGAAAATGGTTTTTCACGCCCACACTTATTTCGAGATTTTTGGTGGCTCTTAATAGCGCGATTTTTTTTCTCACAACTAAAATACCTAATAGTGATGATTTAATTTTATTATTCCAAATCACAGAAACCACTCCTATCAAATAATAATTTCTAAGAAAAACTCAATGAAACTTAAAAAAACAGCGCGCACAGATTAAATTGGATTCATGGTTCTAGGTTCTAGCTCTTAACTTCGAGTCTCGACTATTCAGTCTTTACTTTTTTAATTTATAACAGTAAAGTACGTTTAAAATCTTAATTTTATTTAATACAATAATTATTAATTCCATGAATTAATTTCATCAACCTATTGTAAATGTTATTATTTTTAAGTTTTCTACATACAAAATCAATATCATTATGAACCTGCTTGTAAGAATACTTTTTATTTAGAAGTAAAGTGGACCTACAAAAATAAAAAATAAATTGCAAGAAAAATAGCACAAGAACAGTCAATTTAACTTAAAATCCCTGTTTACGGCCACTGTAAGTGCATTTTTCGAGCAATTGTATTGAAAAGTTTTTTGAACGAAGTTTCTTAAGGGACTGTAATGTCCTGCGTATCACTATATACACTTTAGTATACAATAGTATAGCACAATGTACATTCCTACCGAGAACTGTTCGAAGTTATGTGCGTTTTAAGAAATTAAATATCTCTTCACTTGCTTGAAACGGTGAAGGAAAACATCGTGAGGAAACTTGCACGCTTGAGAGTTCTTTATAGTATTCTCAAAGGTGTGTGAAGTCTGCCAAGCCGTACTTCCCACCGTGGTGGACTATGGTCAAACCCTTCTCATTCCGGGAGGAGACTCATGTTCAGTAGTGAGCCAGCAAGTCATAACAAAGAGAGAGATATATACTTCGTAATTTCCCTGTTTAATTTCAGTTTGAACTTTTGTTATCAAAGAGGTACTAGATAGAGTCATCCAAAAACATTTTGGGTCGTTCTTAATGTAAAAGCAACTGATATCTAAATAGGTTTGCGTAATTGAACATCTTAGCTATCTTCATTATATTTTCACAAATACTCGAGGTAAAATTATTTTCTTCAATATTTTAATTTCAGGAGCTCTGTTTGTTTTAGCTACTCCAAGAAATTACGTTCCAAGATTAATATAATTCGTGAAGTTTCCATCCAAATTGCCAAAGGAATTATATTATTAAGTAATATTATACCTATTATCCTGCCTTTATTTCTATCGTAATTTGTAGTAAATTTATTTTAATTTTATATTAGTTAGTTTCTATTATTATTAATGAATCTACAAAATATAGATAGTACGAGATTATAATCAAACTAGATGAAGGATGAATGAGAGTGAATGAGAAGGAATCAAAAAAACTAAAAATTGTTTGTGTGCAATTCACATACGGTAGAAGTGAACCTTCAGAAAAGTAGCCTGCGAGAGAATGAGATAAATATAACTTGCATTCTATCTCATTCACTCGCAGGCTAATATATATGTTTCTCTCTTTTTGGTGTCGCTTTTTCCAATCCCAACGATTCTAAAGAAGTTTCACTTCAAAAAGTTAATCCCGCTTATAATGCAGTGGAGAAACTTCGCTTCTAGTAACCAAGTTACCTGAGCACCAAGTTGCATAGGATCCCGTGTGAGAATGTCACTCGATTTCCTCACGGCGCCGTACACTAGCTCGACGTCCCGGTCTAGGATATAGCAGCGGACGTGCTCTAGGATGCAACGGAGATACGATATTGTCACTGTCTGTACCTGTTTGTAGAGGGAAAAATAATTACAGTATTTAGAAAAATGTCTATTGAAAAGGAAAGGTTTATTTATTCATCTAAATAAACATTAACAAAAATCAAAAATAACTAACCGCAAGAAAAAGAAACCGCCAGCCATTTTCGAGTTCTTGCAAGACTAAGTAAATAAAAACACCCTTTTATTTCTTGCTCAATTCAAAGTTTTGACTTAAAATAATAAATAAATTAATGCTTTGATTAAAAACTAAAATTAAATAAAAATAAATATATTTCTAATTTTAGTCGATTCTTGCAAGACTAATGCACGCCAATTGATTTTTATTTAGGTATATAGGGGTAAAAATCAAAAACCTTAATAGAACTTAACTTAGAGGTGAGACCGCAGTCAAGGGCTAACTTGTAGTGGATAAAAAAAAGAAGAACCACTTACGGCTGCGAGCAAGAAGTCAAAGTTACAGACAGTCAAGTCCTTCAGCTTAGAGAAGTCGCCAGCCAGCAGCAAATGTAGCCATGACTCTTCCACGTGTCTCTGTGTGAAGGCGGCTGCTGTCCTGCTCGCCGAGTGGAATGGCGTTGAGTCGAGGAGGGCATCGTCATCTTCCACATAACCTGGGAGAACTGTTTATAATAGGTATTTAGAGTCTATAAATGATAAAATGATATATTTATTTCACGTAGGACACTTTATGATACGTCGAGACTCTACCACTTATACCACTTATAAATATAGGTGTCGTAGTCGTAGGTCTATAGGTATTAATACTCACCTAATCTTTGCTCAGTAGCACACATTAGGTAAGTTTTAAAAACATATTTGACTACTTTTAGTTTACTTTGTTTTTTAACCGACTTCCAACAAAGGAGGAGGTTCTCAATTCGGCGCGTATTTTTGTTTTTTTAATGTATATCGGTGCATATCTCCGTGGTTTCAGAACCGATTTGAAAATATTTTTTCAGTCGTTAGAGGAAGCTGTCGAGGTAACCCTGACACTAAAAAGTTAAAAATAAACATTCTTTCCAAAAACCGACTTCCAAAGCCACTGTAAAGTATAAAATAATTTTGATTTCGATAGAAGGATAAAGATAGGAGGATAAGCAAAATAACGCATCAGGCTCAGAAATAATTTTTATATTTTATTAAGAAAGCTAGCTATGTGTAATTCCAGACTATAATTAATATCTGTGCCAAATTTCATGTAGATCCGTTCAGCCGTTTTGGCGTGATTGAGTAACAAACATCCATACATACGTACATCCATCCAAACTTTCGCATTTATAATATTGTTGAAGTACCCATTAGCTGATAGAAATAGATTGTCCAACTGTCGTTTGATGTATTAAAGCGCGCGTTCTACGCACAGCGCCACTCTCGCCTCAATTTTCGACACGATAACACGCTGTTTATCACGCGTGAGCTACCATGTTTTTTTACTGTGAATTTGTGTTAGTCATAAGCTGAGTGCTAAAACCTTGTGTTAATTTGTGTAAAGATTAAAGTCATGTTTGATGTGTGGTTCCTTTTTGGTTGAACTTTGTGTGATTTGTTTGAATCGTGTAATTAAAAAGTCAGGTTTGACCTAACTGCTTTTACTTACCAGGTTCATGTGTTTCCGAGGTATCAGTATCGTCAGTATCATTCAGAAAGGTGGCAAAGTGTAACGCCGCAATGTCGGAATGCGCGTCTCTGAGCGCGCTTTGCATCACTTCACTTAGCTTGTATTTACGAGTATATGATGGTTTTTATTTTATGTTGCGTGATTGTTAGTAAACCTAATAAATAAAATAAACGGATAGACACTTACCAGGTTCGTGTGTTTTCGAGGTATCAGTATCATCAGTGTCATTCAGAAAGGTGGCAAAGTGTAACGCCGCTAGGTCGGAATGCGCGTCTCTGAGCGCGCTTTGCATCACCTCACTTAGCTTGTATTTACGAGTATATGATGGTTTTTATTTTATGTGTTGCGTGATTGTTAGTAAACCTAATAAATAAAATAAAAGGATAGACACTTACCAGGTTCGTGTGTTTCCGAGGTATCAGTATCGTCAGTGTCATTCAGAAAGGTGGCGAAGTGTAACGCCGCTAGGTCGGAATGCGCGAGCGCGCTTTGCATCACCTCACTTAGCTTGTATTTACGAGTATATGATGGTTTTTATTTTATATGTTGCGTAATTGTTAGTAAACCTAATAAATAAAATAAAAGGATAGACACTCACCAGGTTCGTGTGTTTCCGAGGTATCAGTATCGTCAGTGTCATTCTGAAAGGTGGCGAAGTGTAACGCCGCTAGGTCGGAATGCGCGTCTCTGAGCGTGCTTTGCATCACTTAGCTTGTATTTACGAGTATATGATGGTTTTTATTCTGTGTTGCGTGATTGTTAGTAAACCTAATAAATAAAATAAAAGGATAGACACTTACCAGGTTCGTGTGTTTCCGAGGTATCAGTATCGTCAGTGTCATTCAGAAAGGTGGCAAAGTGTAACGCCGCTAGGTCGGAATGCGCGTCTCTGAGCACGCTTTGCATCACTTAGCTTGTATTTACGAGTATATGATGGTTTTTATTTTATGTGTTGCGTGATTGTTAGTAAACCTAATAAATAAAATAAAAGGATAGACACTTACCAGGTTCATGTGTTTCCGAGGTATCAGTATCGTCAGTGTCATTCAGGAAGGTGGCAAAATGTAACGCCGCTAGGTCGGAATGCGCGTCTCTGAGCGCGCTTTGCACGCGCACGTAGCGTCGTCTTGCACGCGCACTCGCTGCCGCGGCCCGCCATCTCCATGTGCTTCTTCCGGATACCATGTTCTCCACTATGATGGTTTCTGCGTACCCAAATGTTTTCGCTACAATATACGTGCGCGAATTGAATGCATTCGGGCAGTGACGTGCACAGTATTATTATTATTATTATTATTATTGTATTCTTTATTGCACACAAGAAATAAATAGAAATATATAATTACAAAAAGAGAAGCTTAATCGTAGTGAAGCGTGCAAAGGCGGTCTTATCGCTAAAGCGATCTCTCCCAGACAACCTTTGGTGATTGGATTGGAGAAATCATGGGTTGCGTGGCAAGCAATTTAGTTTTCCTAGAATAAGATAGACTACATAAACACTACATACTAATAATACACATATAAATATCTACCATAAATAACTATTTATACATAACATATAATATACTACATTCTACTCCATTACATAGATAGATAATAGTTTTTCAGACAACGTTTGAAGATATGTAGGGATTTTGCCTGACGTATGTCAGCGGGGAGACAATTCCACAACCTGACACAATTCCTCGTGAAAGAGTTATCATAGAATTTCGTGCGGCTGGACGGCATCTTTAGCTTATTGTCTGTGCAGGAACGAAGAAAGAACTGGCTATCCTTACCGAGGTAGCTAAAACGGATTCGTATTCGGAGCCAGGGTAGGCATTTGTTAGGTAGATTGGTGCACGCCATTGGATTCGGGTCCTGGCTTAAAGCGACGAGTATCTTAATCTTATCTTAATAATAATGAGCGAAATTCTTTCCCCACCCTTTTATAAAATTGGGGTATATTTGGACACATGCTGCAATGACCCTATCATTATTATGTGCCAACGCTTGTTGGAAGCTGGTGGGTAGATAATGCCCCTCCCCGCGCGGGACTTCTATGACCAGTGCGCGTGTTTTGGTTATGCTAAGAGGTCTATTGAGGCACACCGTTAAAAGTAAGAGATTCGTGAAACCATATCAAGGCAGTGCCAAAGAACGGAGGACTTGCAGAATTACTGCTGCAACCTGAAGTTGACTTTAATTTTTAGGCAAAAGGTTAAAATTTCAGTCACTCACCTAAAGTACGCGCGCGAGTTGAATGCAATTGGGGCCTGAAGTGATACATACATAAGCTCTGCATCCAACATGCGCGCGAATATACATTAACCTGAGCAAATAGTAAACTTGCCGAAAGCTGTAAAGCCATAGACAACCATAGACATGCGACTATAGACCAACTTTGAAGTTTCCAAATATGATTATATTTAACGTAAGATTTGGTAAAAAATTTAACATAAAATCAGATGAAAAGTTTAAAGGAAAAGGAAACTCCAAAATATATTGGGCAGCCTTTTTATGAAAATCCTCAAGAAACAAAGTGATATTTCAGACATCGGATTATCAAAGTCCACCGGATCTTACCAACGGAAAAATTCGTTGAATAGGAAAATGTAAAAAAAATGCTAAAATAATATCTGCGAACTTTAAGGCTTCTAAGTCTCAAAATTGTAAAGCATTTGATTCTCAATTGAAAATAATCTTCCATTTGTAATAAGATGAAATGTTCAGAATATTATACGCGAATATTCCTAAAGTTATATTGAAACAAGGGAGGGTTTCATAAAAGGGCACATTGAATACACGTAAGGTGATTGCCTACAACTTCTGAAAAGAAACTAATCTAACTTGAGTAACTTGGCAGGGAGAAATCTGAATACGTAATTCATACTTACTCGTCAACATCATATATTTAGCGACACATAGAGTGGAAAAGTTGAAGTTGGCATCCTTTAGTGTAATGACTGCTTCGCTGTTGCTAGTTGGCATCAAAAGTTCCAGCAATTCGAGTTCCGTGAGACCGAACTCCGAACAAGTTATGTAACCTGAAAAGTATACGATCAAACTACTAATATTATTTGAAAAGTGTACTACGTTATCGTGACTATTCCAGCGTAGTTCTGATAATACTGTGATATGAGAAAATAAGGAAAACAATTACCAGCCAATTTACTGAACGATTTTGAACCGAAGACGACTTCCAAGTTATCAAAGGCGCCATCTATATAATCGCCGCAGCTATTATTGTCAGGAGACTCCTCGACCGCGTCCAACAAGTAGTAACAGTTCTGAGATTTGAACTTTTCTTTTTGTGCCGGGGTCAATTGTAGTTGTTCTAAAGACATAGCGCTCGTGCAAACTAGGAAAACATTTCTAGGCAAAGACATAGGCAACCAGGATAAGCCAGTCACAATATCACATTCTAATGGGTTCACCCTGTGAACGTTGTCGATGAATATTAATAATATTTCGTCTTTCATTTCTTCGCATCTTTTGAGCAGGCTTTGGAACCAGTTGTTTATATATAGGGGATCAAAACTTGCGTCCTTCGGTAGGTAGCCTTCAGGAATGTTTAAGATGATAGATATCTGTTGGCACATCACCCTCAACAGTTCTAAATTGTAGGCCGATCTCGGCGTAGCGGCTGAGAACCGTATTATCCTCAGGACCGGCTTGGGGAATATTTCCTCGCATTTGAAATAAAGATGCGTCAACAAAGTACTTTTTCCGGAGGCATCGGGCCCGTAAATCAGCACCGGGGGATGTCGACACCTATTCTCGTAGTTTTGTTTGGCGTTATCTAATATATCTCTAGCTGCGTCTTCGATTTTCTTAACATTTACTTTATAAAGACGATTATGTTCTATACATATTCTAAGGTGAGTGATGTGTTCCAAAAATACTTCCTGAAACAAAAGAGTTGAATGATTTTTTATAACAATGCGAACAAATGACATTTAGAAAACTATTTTGCCTATTTCTGGAGTTTTTTTTTGGATATTTGGCTTTCTAAGGTCCCATGGCGGTACCCTCACTAAGTGGACAGACTATGGAACCGACAATAATAAGTTCATCTTAGAAGGCGACGCTGGAAAATTCTGCCTGAAGTTGTATAATATCGTGATTTGTGAAATTTTTCTAAGTAGCTTATTACCTGTACAGTCTTTTTCCTGCCCTTGCCCTGATCAGGTTCGGTGCTGAGGCTATCGTCGACCAGCGACGATACTACCGCCTGCACCTTCTCCCTGAAGGGTGACAGTTTCTCTTCGTTGTCTGATGCCGCGTCCGTCCGCGACGAGTCTGCTGATATTGCTCTAAAACATCCATCTTTGAATTAAATTTCAGTCACGGAGGTCAATTCCTCTGGAGACAAACTAAGTAGCTACATAGTAGTTGTTGTAGTCAATTAGTGTGTGCGCGATCACTGGGGAACACTTATAATCCAATGGTATGGCGAAGCGACACGATTGGAGAGAGAAAAGGTGCAAAACGAACGGCTTATGGCGGCTTCGAAGAAACAGCCGTGTATACACGGCCAATTTCCCAATTTTATGGCTGCTGAATGTCTTTTTTGAAAAGTCAATTACTTTTTGGCCTGACACTGTATTTGAACTAATTGGCACCATCATGACAGCCGACTAATGTGGCAGCATGAGGAAATCAGAGTTTATGGAGTTTATATAGGTACATGAGCAAAACCAAATTATTTGTTGGATATACTTACTGTAACCTAATAACATGAGTCTCTGGTAAAATGTCTTCGAACTTTTTTTGTAACTTTCTTAATCTTTGGTTCACTAATGCCGTAAGTTTGGAGTCGTCCGCCTCCAAGTCTGGAATGTCTCGGAATACAACAATGAGACCCTTCGGATGCTTGCCAGTTGTCAATAAATCTGAAACAAGACCTTGGAATAAGTAAAATTCAGCAAATACTTCGGCTCTTGCGGCCATTTGGTCAACTTAAAAATAACTTCTAATATTACACTCAATAGCAAATTCAAATAGGCAATAAGTATGCTAAATTTTTAATTGCTTTGGCACAAAGCAAGTTTTGAATACATCTCTGCAGCAGGCTAGTACGAGTAGTAATTATTGTCGTCGGGAAATCAGGTTTCTAGGAACTTTTGAACTATTTTCCTGATTAAAACATGAAACGAGCAAAACGATTATGTTTGTTTTTGAGTGTTTACTGTTTAGCAGTTCAGTTCAATAAAATCTTCTCAAACTGTTTGGATACCTATTGTAACCTTCACAACGATTGCATTCATACAGACTGAATACGGTAAATATTATGAAAAAATGTAGGATTATTGTTCAGTTTCAGTGAATCTAAATAGTTTTAGTTAATATAAATGTTAGTGAGTTCTTACAAAACTCATCATGCGTTCAGGAAATTTCAGGTTAGGGTTAGAATTTAAATCTTATTGTCATACTATTTCTATTCGTCGCATGAAAATCCCGTGCCGTCTTTGGGCGCAGCCCTTAATTGGCTCCATTATCCTTCACCAGTATCAGGTCTTGACTTAAATCAATTACTCACCTATAGCCGTTTCGCATTGTACCTCCACAGGACTTCGGAGCAGGTCAGCCACATCGGCGCCTCCTTCCAAAGCTTCTAGCGCGAGTGTGTTGAACACCTTCTGCACTATTGACAGCTTTTTTCGCTGTTCTTCACGCTCTAGCAGATCACTGTACCTGTTAAATAAGAATATCATTTGAAGAGGTAGAGGTTCTGAACAAATAAACTTTCAGCCTCGCATTCTTAATTATTCCTGATAATTTATTCTCGAGATGATAAGGTGGTGGATTCCAAATCTTTCCGCACACGACTGGACTAAAGTGTTCTACCTACCTGTATTTCCTGTGTCTGTATTTCTACCTATTTCCGCGATAATGCCCGCGAGTCTTTTCTCTGGATGGTGGTTAGGCCATAGTCAAAAATGATAGCCAAGTAGGTACGGATTTACAGACGTTATCGACCTTTGAAGAAGTATGAATTATCGTGCAGTTGCATAGAGGCATAAAAGAACAGCTTACCCAAAAGGAAATTACGTCAATGCTCATTTTTCATCATGACAGTCAACAAATAGGTTTTCTGACTAACTAATACCTACCGCACACATAAAACATATAATTCAGAACCAAGGAGAATGCATAATATGAGTAATATTACGTTTTACCGACTCTCGGTGTCTCGAGTCGGTGAAACGCTGAATTCTATACAATATTATATATTATAATATTACATATTATACAAAAGTTAGTCAAGTATTCTATTTCTCAATATTGTTATTTGTAATCAAGCCAGCCGTATCAAAAGAGTTAAAATATGTATTATTATTTAATATTGCCTACTTTACAACAAGGTCAAACGTAATATTTCTATTTCGGGCCGGTCGTGACCGAAGTACTTTATACGATCTGATGCCCTTTTACAGTAAGTATCAACATATCTATTTACCAATCTATGCATGTCACCGTAAAATTGCAAAAATCGTCGGATTGCAATCTAACGCTTTTTATCTCGATAGATTGTAAACTCTCCACAGATTGTGAACCAATCAATGTTATAAGTGTAAATTTTTGAAATATTCAATGCAATGACGTTTTCTTGTCTTTTTCTTGTAGGTTAGGGTTCAACATAAATAATAATTATTCTATTGGGTTAATATACCTAACAGATTATAATCTACCGAAAAATAATGCGTTAAATTGTCATCTTTCGACAGTTTACAATCCCGCTAGATAGTTTACAATCTAACGGGTTTCACAATCTTACGGTGACACATATAAAAATAGTTATTCTGACCGATCTACCCAACCCACAAAATATGCTGTCCCAAACATGTCCTTAACGATCTTAAAGACCAAATTACGACAAACGACGCTCCCTATCAGGTAGGGCCACACACATACATAAATCAAGCGTAGCGTCTTCACCAACGAAGATGAGGTCCCCTATTTCTTAGGTCACCCGGACGTGGATTACGGCCTCGGGGGCGTACGAAAAGGCCTGGCTCACTTGTCACGTGACCTGGGATATTTAACTACTGCGCGAACCGTAGTTATACCTATTCTGTGGTACGAACTGGTCTAATCGAACCGACCATCCGTCCCAACGTCACCCCAAGCGGATGTTAGAGACCCACTGGAGGAGCCCTTAGCAAGATGGTGCCCCTCGATGCCTTCAAAGGGCTCACACCCAACATTTAGCCGTGCCTAGAGACCACCCACCCGATGACGCTGTAGCAGCCAGTGGGGCCTACGCACCATACCTACTCCATTAAAAATAAAAATACTTATCCTCAAAAGAAAAGAAGTCATTTTCAATACTCTTGAAATTTGGTGTTTGAAGAAACACGCGTTTCGATGTGTTGTAATTTGAAGATCTATCCAAGCGAAGCAGGAGCTGGTCAGCTAGTTTACCTATTCATATATATTAAACCTACCGACCTAAACGGGTCAACGTTTATTGAATAATACAATTAATTTCACCATCCTGATCTCTTGGGTCTTTTTCGTCTATAAGGAAAAGATAACTTCGAAGGTGTAGCAAAATATATTTATGTACTTGTAGGGTTACCAATATTGCAACCGGATTTACAAAATCAAAAGTTATAGTCAAGAATTTAATTAATACGAACATAATTTTGGGGTGAATAAACTTTAATATAAGCTCACTTTGAGTTGTTTCAAAGAATGAGCGGGCGCCACCGTAGCTTTGAAATGTGCGTTGCATCTAAATTATAAGTTAATTACCTGTATATTTTTATAGAAACTGGTACAAATAGCTTAGATGCTCTGGTAAGCACATAATATTATATAAGGTAAACAATCTTTTGATTACGAACGTAGTAGTAAGTCCAAACAGTCAATAATATATGCGTGGTATACATCTGATTTTTTACGTAGTTTGTTCTACAATATGGACACCCTTTTAAGGTACAAAGGACTCTTGGTCGCTCACGCCTTTTCGCTATTGACCAAAATCCATTGTCGCAGCCAAAATACCATAAATTCAGCCAATCGCAATAGTTGAGCTTGTAACATGGATTGATGCAACTTTACGGAATAATGTAACGGTTTTTGCATGTCAAAATCGAAATACTGAAAACATCTGCCAATATTTATCAGGATTGTTTGTTTTTTACGTAGTTTGTCTGACAATATGGACACCCTTTTAAGGTACAAAGGACTCTTGGTCGTTCAATAAATTGCTTTCTTTACGACCCCACTGAGTAATCGGATCTTATTCTAGGGAATGATCGTAAACTGTTACAGCCTAAATAGAGGGTTCGAGATGCGAGGAGGGTCTCTGAAAAAATTATGTTTAATAAATAGAACGTTTTGTAACATTTTTCCACTAACTTGTATTATAGCAATAAGGTTTACTTTTTCATGATAGGCATTAGTTCATAATATTATAATTTTGTCAGTACTGTTTCAACCGACCAGTCAGGCCAGATGCAAGGAATTTTACTGAAGTTATTTATTACCACATTCCAAGGTCTTGCGTCTTGGTATACTATTGCCAGCAGCTCGTTTGATGTCGTCTGTTAACTTAGTGGAAGGTGGTCTACCCACACATCGCTTTCTGGTATTGGGAGGCTAGTCTATACTAATATTATAAACTAGCAGACTTGCCCGCGACTTCGTACGCGTGAAATAAGTTTTTTAAAATTCCCACGGGAACTCCCAAATTTTTTGGGATACTATATATTCTATGAAACTCACAAATAATGTGGCTTTCTATTGGTACCAGAATTTTCAAAATCGTTTCAGTAGATCCAGAGATTACCCCCTAGGTCACAAACTCACAAACTTTACCTCTTTATAATATTATGTATAGATGTGAAAATTTGGATGGATGGATTGATGTTTGTTACTCAATCACGCCAGAATGGTTTAACGGATCACGGTTACATTTTGCACAGAGATAGACTATGGTCTGGAATAATACATAGGCTACTTTTTATCCCGAAAAATTAAGAAGTTCCTGTGGAAACCGAAAAACCTAAATCCACGCGGAGGAAGTCACGGGCATCAGCTGGTATTTAAATACTCGTAATTTCAACCGAGGTATAGATATCAGAGATTTCGGTTTGGATAACAGAGATAATGTTATTTTTCCAGACTTCTCCTAATTACAGTGACAAATAGCGACAATTCAGTGAACCGGAATGCCTTTAGGACAAAAAAAGTGTAAAGAAGTTGACAGTACGAGATGTGCCAATGAATTCACGTGACGTTGATAAGTTAATTTATTTTTGCGTAAAGATAAGCCAGATAAGCGTGACGGAGAACATTAATATAAGGTTTTAATTAAAAAAATAACGAATGAACGTGGCTGAATGGAATGGGGGCTCGTAAATTATTGTGCGAATGAACCGTGGAATTAACTTTGCAACGCCTTGGCTATCAAATTGGAGACGAAGACAAAATTACGAACTGAAATGAGACACTATCATCATAATTATGGAATTGTTTTGTTTATGCGTAATTACCTACCCAATCTAGAGATTAAAATCTTAATCTAAGCTTTTACTATCTCAAGTAGGCGTTAGTTAATAGATAGATAAATGGATAGATATAGGATAAATAGTTATAAATAGACAATTTTGGAGGTGCTTGCGTCCAGTATAAGTTAAACAGTCTCTGCTGTTTGTAAAACATTGCAGTGCCTTGCCAGAACTTTCCACATTCAGCACTCCTACTAGCGATGTAATAGTCGTTATCTTATAGTAGAACGGACTAGGCTAGTAGGTTTACCATCAGTTTGAACGCTTATCCAAGTGTCATGACAATGAACTTTTTTTACTATTACTTACTTACTATTTTTTATCGCCTTTTAAATGGAAAGTCACTATTGAGTCCTTATAAGTAAAATATACATTTGAATGCCGGGTCCGCTTTGATGAGCTTTTCTAACAATTAAGTATTTGACAAAAGTCAAATCACAAGTCAACATAAAACTAACAAGGGACGAGGATATTACGACTTTTGGGAGATATTTAATAATCCCTAAAAAATAATTTATTTGACTAGTAGTCAAATATCCATATCTTCTATGCCTTGAACAATAGGGTTAATGATATCTAAGGTATAAGTTTAATTGGGCTAACCATTTTTCATCGCCATCTAAGTGGTAAGAGCCGTCACCGTTGAGCTTGTAGCACGCGCGAATGAGAGCAGTCTGAGCCGATTCCGATTTGATAAGCTGTTCGAACGTTTCAACCGGGATCTTGAATGGCAGGACCGGCTGGTAGGCGGAAGTATCACCACCGATGAAGCACTAGAAAATGATATACTTATAAAAATCCTCAAAGTTACTTAGGAACTTCAAGGAAGAAAATGTGCTGCAAGATATGCTGCCGACGTCTCTATTTAGAAACGAGGAAGCGATTTGCTTCCTCGTCTCTAATTAGAACCGCTAGGATGTTGAATGCTCTTCCGGCTTCCGTTTTCCCCTTCTCTTTTAATTTATGTAATTCTTTCAAATCAAAAGTGAATATGCATCTTCTAGGCAAGCGCGCTCCACCTTAGGCTGCATCATCACTTGCAAGTAAGTGTTTGCAGCCAAGCGCTGGTCTATATAATATTTCTTTCGCGCGTCTGATACCACATTACTGCCGTCGTATTTTAATTATGCGGTAAGAGCACTTTTGTAATTGTTGCAGCACATCTAATTAAATTTTAAAATAAGGTAACATTTTTCTTAATATAGCTGAAAATTTTCAGAGGTTCGTTTATGATGTAGACAATTTATGATGTAGGATTCGTTTATAACGTTGGATTTTCTAAGGAAGCAATCCCGAGCGAGGAATTCCCCTGGGAGTGAAAACGTTTGCTAAAGCTTACCAGAAAGTATCCTGCCTTCGATATATGGTTGCAGGATCGTAATTCTTCGAGATGGTAACGAAGCAACGCTGGGTTCGTCTCGTCCCCGCCATCCGTCCCGTAGTGCATGTCCACGAAATCAAACTGCAGGAAAAATTAAACGATATACTACAAAAATCTTAACTATTTGAGGTTATTAGATGAGAAAAGTTATTTATTAGTTCTTTGACTGCAACAGTCCTGGGGACGTATTCCTTTATAATAATGTATCTGTAACGAGGAAGAGAGATGTTTTCCCGATTATTGTGATTAGATCGGCAACTGTAGTATATGCCCTGGCCCAAATTTTTTCAGACAAAGAGTGTTTTTTTACGAGTCGGCTGTAAAAAGAATCCAGAAATAGTCTTCTTATTTTCCATAGTTTGCAAGATAAAATCTAGTGGGCTTTGAATAGATAAGTCTGGCGCAAATACATCATGATTGTGATCTGAGCCGAACGCAATATTAAGTAGGATTGATTCGAGTGAATAGAAGTTTCAGATGTTCATTTCAATGCTTTGTGCGGTCACAATTTGGGAAACTAGAGATTGCGGTCCCCGGCTGATCCAGCTTTATGCTAGGGTTGCCAATTGACGTAGAATTTTATAAAAATGTTTTGATAGCTAACACAGTTAAGTAATATGCACATAATAATATATTGATTATATTTTTTGGTATCTATAGACTATTATTGTCCTCTCTCTTCCTTTTCACACATTTCTGGGTATTAATGAGGATGAATATTTTAAGGGTTATTTGCACAAAGCTACTGGTTTTCAAATGGGGATGTTACAATATCAATCCATCAATGTTTTTTTGACAGCCCTGTGTTAATTACGGTGCCAAAGTTTATACGGCACAAAATGCATTGTGCGACTGTAGCAAATGTTATACGAATAAGGACATAATTACTCTTTGATAAGTTTTAAGGCGAAAACATAAAATGAAGCAAAATGTCCGCACAGAACGCCCGCTTCGAATGGCAAACACGTTCATTCGTGTCGCGTAGGTCTGTGTAGCTCTATATATTTTGTTCTGTCCTGTCCTTTGTACCATTATCATTCAATTTAAAATTTAAATTCTCGCTTCAGTTTCTTAAATTCCAATAACAGTAGAACAGAGGTTGTGGAAAAGTTTTGGAAAATCTGAAAAAGTAAGGAGATTCGTATTCGTTCGTCGTAACCTGATTAGGTATGCATATTGCGTAGTAGCGAGGGGGCGGGCGGTGCATCCAATTTATATCGCTTATTACACGTTGCAACGTACAGATATATCTGGTTGGCGGATTACAGTAAAATTGAAGCTTATGATGTATAACAACATAATCTGTACCTACTAATACCGCGAATTCATCCGTGTAGATCAAAGATTTTTTATTGAAAAATAGCCCATATCGTTCTCTGAGATACGACCTACCTATGTACCAAATGTCGTCAAAATCTGTTGAAAAGATGGGCCGCGAAAGCGTAGCAGACAGATAGCCAGATAGACAGACAGACACACTTTCGCATATATAATAATATCTGGATGACTGAGCTTTGCTCGGTACTTTTTTTGGTAAATCGTGCCTTTTGGAAATAAAATTTAAATTCGAAAACAGAAAGATTAAATATGAATAATATTTTTCGATCTAACCGACATAGTAATAGAAAAATATAAACTTGTGCAATGCAATTGGGCTCCCAATAATAGTTCTTCTCACAAAAGGAACTTGAAAAAAAAGGGAAAAATATAATCGTACTGGAGACATCTGGACTCGAACCGGGGTCTTCTGGTATCGGGTCCGCCCCATTTCCCAACTGAGCTGTTATAACCTTGTAGATAGTGGCGAAATTTATACCTTCGTATTCTTATGATATTGTTTTTTCATTTCGACTGTAGTAACGGAACGTTGCCAATGTAAGTTGTCAAACGTCTTTTTTTTATTGAAAATAATACAATAGAACTTAATGCTAGCTAGCCTAACTTAATTACTATATAAATCATGCTCGCGTGGAATGGTGGCAAGAATGCTGGCTGCATTTCCGCGCTGGACAGCCAGGCTGATCCTTTGCGCAAAAAATGAGCCAGCCCTTCTGTCACGAGATGAGGCAATTAACCGCGGTGAAATGTCTCGCAAAAATTTTTTGCCACTTAGACTCCACGGCCCAAAGGTCTTCACGGCAAACGTCTGACAGATGTCAGATTGAGACACACTCTCTCATTAACTTGTATCACTAGTAGACGGACGTGTATTTTAATATTAATTGCTAAATAATAAGAAAGTGTTGAAATAAAGAAAACACCGAAGATCAAACAATCTTTTATTTGAATATATTACAACGACATTTTCTAAAAATGAATCCTAGCTAGATCGATTTATCGTCCCCGAAACCCTCCGCATACTAAATTTCATGAAAATCGTTTGAGCCATTTCTGAGATTCATAATATTAGTTGCGAAGTAAATACGAAAGTGTGTTTGTTTGTCCTTCAATCACGCTGACACAGGGCAATGAATCGACGTGATTTTTTGCATGGATGTTGAAGTTGAAGGCCTAGAGAATGGCACAGGATACTTTTTATCTCGGAAAATCAGAGTTCCAGGGGAATTAAAAAACTTAGACCTAGTGCGAAATAATATAGACTTCGGACAATAAACAATCGTACTATACTAATATTATAAATGCGAAAGTGTGTTTAATTATTATTATTATTATTACTAGCCCGCCAACCCGCATTGGAGCAGCGTGGTGGGTCTAAGCTCTAATTCCCTCTCTCCTATGAGAGTGGAGGCCTGTGCCCAGCAGTAGGACGTTAATAGGCTGTAGTGGTAGTGGTGGTAGTTTAATTATTGGTTTGTTGGTGCGTCCTTCAATCACGCCGCAACGGTGCAACGGATCAACGTGATTTTTCGGACGACGTAGGTAACTATAGTGACACGGGCTACTTTTTATATCGGAAAATTAACGAGTTCGCGCGGAAATTAAAAAAACTTCCACCACGCGGTCAGCTAGTGTATAAATAAAGGTAGATTTCAGACTCGGTAGGTAACATAACAAACAATTACTGATAATGTGGTGGGTGTTCAGTGGGCAAATGCATGCGGTCACATCTGCGGTGTGGGATCAATAGCATACGGTAGGTTACGGGTACTAAGCGCTCGATCCAAATAGCACATAAATTTGTAGCTTAATGTAGCTTTATTTCAATTAATGCAGGCACAGACCAATCAGATCCGTGAATGCTGGTATGTACTCAAACATTATGCTATGGTTAGAAATATATCTTATTTAATAAAAGGCAAAGTCTTGACTCATTTATCTATAGTGAATGAACTAGAAGTTTAATTCGCTATAATCCGCTACAGTAGACAAATCTGTGTGGTACAGTGCGTTTTGACGTGCAAGCATCTATGACCTCCTTAAACAGGTCGAATTATAAGTTTGACAGACGATTACGATTACGATTTCCTTAAATAATCGGGAGGCAGATCCGTGAATGTTCGTATGTACTCAAACATTATGTTGTGGTTAGAAATATATCTTATTTAATAAAACTTCTAGTTCATTCACTATCATGGACTTCCGCAAAGTAACGCCTGCTTCTATTCAATATCATTTATCTATTTACTTACTGACTGACTCTCGACGCAGCCTAAGCAAGTGCAAGATGTAGATGATCCACTTGGATCTAGAAAGTTCAAATTTTGCAAATAGGTTCTCTTTACAATGTAGACAAGGAATACGTTCCGACGGCGATTAATAAATTACTTAACGAATATAAGTGACTAATATAAAAAAAAAAAAACAACACGAGTGCCCTGCCATATTAAATTTTAAATGAATTTCAAAAAAATCATAGCCAGTGTCACTTGGGAGTCGGGACGACGCGATGTAAGGAATCTAACGGCCCGCCGAAATTGGAACAACGTGGTGGGTCTAAGCTCGAATTCCGTCTCTCCTATGAGAGTGGAGGCCTGTGCCCAGCAGTGGGACGTTAATGGGCTGCAGTGAAAGAAACTTACATACATTCATACATGAACCCTGAAAATATTACATTCCATTTTTTGGGCAGTCGTGTGTCACATAGGTTCTGGAAATAAAGGAAACTAAGGGCGAAAACAAAACGGACCGGATTGCACAAAAAGTCCGCACGGAAATTTCTCGTTTATTCACTTTTATGCGGCGTAAGTACACACTAGGCTACCGGATAAAACGTCGTTCCCGTGCACGATAAAACGTCGAATTGTCGCTGATATTTCTTTTCTGTTTTTTTTTAAATACTTCTTTTATATACTCCACGGTTTATTTAAAAAATATCTAATGTATACTCCAGAATACTCTGTGTAGACGTGTTCTCGTTTCGCTCATGATGGAAGCGTCAAGAAGGGTGGTTCCGGCGGATGACGGAAATGGGAACATCCGGTAAGCGACGCTACGTAATGTGACTCGTAGGTACTCTGAACTTACATCTTTGTATCTACTGAAGTCATTAGTAGGCTTGGTAGTTTTTGTTTATTATTTTTAAGAGATTTTATGTTAACGTACGAATATTTGCTCTTCTATGCAAAGCAGTATAGACTTAGATGGCCGTGACCTCTAACTTTTCGAAGTTATGTGCCTTTAAAATTAAATTTAATATTACTTGCTTTAACGGTGAAGGAAAACCTCTTGAGGAAACCTGCATGCCCGAGAGTTCTTCGTAATTTTCTCAAAGCCAATCCACACTTTACCAGCGTGGTACACTAAAGCGAAAATAATCGTGTGTGAAGTCTGCTAATACACACTTTACCAGTGTGGCATCATGCTCAGTAAGTGAGCCGGCAATAAGTTGAAATAATGATGAAAGAAAGAAAGAGATAATGATTACGAAATGCTAAAAATTAAAATGTGTAAATAAGGTGCCTAACCAGTGCGTTCTATCACATACAATCCTGAAGTCTCTATATAAAGTGAGATATTAAAGTGAATGGTCCGAGCAATATCAATTTAGTAAATGGAATTAAAAACGCTTTTTAATATGCAAAGTGCATGGGGGTAATGAAATTCCCTCGCTATCGCACGTAAAGTGCAGGTTTCAAAGAAATTTATTTTTTATTACGGAAACGGGAAAATAGAGCTGGGAAGCGCTTGAATAAGTTGGTAAACAAGATATTAAAGTTCAAAAGCATAGTACGAGTAGGTAACCTACTACTATCACTTATTTCTAGCTGCTTGAAATAGGCAATAGCAGTTTATGGTTGTTTTGTGTCAATGGTAGGGACAGTAATAAAGTATATATAGTCCATCTCCGGAATGCATGCCAATTGTCAGTATATTTTGTCAAAATCAGTCTAGTCATGGGTCATGAAATACAAAATATACATATTGACAGGCAGACACAATTTCGGATTTGTCCATGGGATTTTCACTAAAACTGGTATTGATTTATTAAACCTACCTCGACATGTCGGTCATCGTACGTCGACTGCAACTCTGGGCCCACCAACTCGAGGACATGGCGTCTTTCTTCCCGGAACTCTAAAATAAACGTTTTTTATTAAAAAGTTGTAATTTTGACGTACTCCCATGCGTAGTAGTGAGCGCTGTGGTTTGATACCTAAGGAGGAAGCCCTGGGTTCGAATTGCAGGGCACTTTGGGAATTTATAATTTCTAAAATTATTGTTTCTAGACCGGTGGAGGACTCCGTTTCTTGCTGCGTTTATTAATCTATCTAACTAAGTGGTGGTCACTTAGTTAGATGGATAAATAAATACTTTATTGCACACAAGAAATAATACAAAAAGTACAGTTAACTAAAACTACGAATATAAAGGCAGCCTTATTGCTTACAGAGCAATCTACATCAGAAAAAAAATCAAAAAAAAAAAGAAATTAGCTAAGCACTTGCCACCCTACCAGCAAAAACGTGCCTGAAAGAGATTTAGCTTTCAGGATTTGATACAATGTCGTGTAGTTAACTATTACAGGTATGGTTTGTATACTCTCATTTCCCTACCAAGTTAGCCCGCTATCATCTCAGACCACCAGAGACTCACTCACCTATACCATTCAGGTGAAATATTACCTAGTCAAGGGCTAACTTGTAATAAAATAGGAAAAAGTATCCTCAAAATTCGTTTGTGGGTCTGGTTTCCTTATTTAGCTGTGGATCTCGAATTTCCCTGGCGGAATCTCAGTTCGCCCCAAAAAGAAGTTATGCGTATAATTGTTAAGAAATTCACTGTGGCTTTCGTGTTTCAGAAGTTTGCGGTGAGATTGTGCACTAAAGAACATAATAAAGAAAAAAAGAAAGAAAGAAAACGTTTTTATTTGATCACAATATTTAGTATAAGAGACTATCAAAATAGTTAAAACAACAAAGTAGTGTGACCAAATATAGATCTCCAGCTCAGCATCATGCTACAGCAGGCTGCAGCGCTGGTTTTCAGTGGAAACCTTAAAATTGGTGAAGTCACGGACGAACTATGAATCCAATATCTACTCTATTATGTTTATAGAAATCTAATAGTTTAAGTAGTAGGCACACATAAGTTATTTATAAAATGGATGATGCGGAACTAATATAAGAATAAAAAGTAAATATATAAAAAGAGTAAATATATAAAGCGATGACAACGCTTACCATTGTACACGGAAGCGACGAATATCTTGACGACTCGAGGCCCGGGCCATTTGTCGCTGTTCTCAGTGAAGCCCTGTAGCGCTTGAAGCACTAAAGGCTCCGGAGCGCTCATCGCACCCCGCCCTACCTTTCACCTCACCCCGCACTCATCGCCATTCTGTGAACAAAAAAGTAAGTTAGCGTACTTTATGAACGAATTCGTAAGCAGCGGGCTATGCAGGGACGGTAAATGCAGAAAAAGCTAGTGGCGTGTAACGCGGAAAAAAAAGATCCTCCCAGCTCCCGACGATCACTATGTATATGTCACCGTAAAATTGTAAATACCTTCTTCTTCTTCTTGCCCTTTTCCCACGTTATGTGGGGTCGGCACAAAAATTGTAAATACCCCGTTTGATTATAATCTATCACGCGAGGTTGTGAACCGTTCAATGTTCCGAGTGTCAATTTTTGAAATATTCATTGTATTTAAGTTTTCTTGGGTTAACACGCACCTCTTACGGGGTGGTAGAACACACACTCTTCCTAAAACAGGTCGGAAAAAATGGCGGATTTCATTCTCTTTTGAAAAGAAAATTTCTCCTTACTGAAATTCATTGGGATAACTCAACGCGTCAGATACACGTGTTGATAAAGAGCTTTACAAAGCAGGTAGGTAGGTAGGTAGCTATGTACCTACATAGCTATACAAAAACCGAAAAAAAGGAAAATAAGACCATATTGTATATCCTCGACTTATTGAAATTCTTCTGGAAAATTACTATTGAAACCCTAAATATTACGAAGGAAATATAATTTCCTTGGAATATTCGTCAGGCAGGATTGAAAAACATTTTAATGAAATGCAACAAAAGGTTCTGATAAGAACATCATAGCGATCTTACCTATTGAATATCTTTTACATAGTAAAATTCAATTGGAAAATTTGATAGGCAGTAAGTATCTAAAAAGTAAATAGCGAAGCAAATAAAAATTGAAATGATTTTGTACGTCTTCTTTGACTCGCGTATTGAAATTCATTAGAGAAATTCGCCAGACGGGATTGAAAATCAGACAATAGTTACACGTAAACGTATCTTCCCAAGTACCTAATTTGTAAGAAAATGTAAACGAAATAAGGATCTGATGATAAGAGAGTAGCGATCTCAGAGATGGCACTGCTGGCACAAAGGGATATAATCAAAAGCAACTAGGGCTATTATTATACGCCTTTTTATAGCGCGCCTTCTGGGACTGAGGTAAGGAGGCGTCTTCATTTTCTTGTACATACTTTTGAATGATTAGTTTTGTTGATTTTTGTAAAAGCCTTTTTTATAGGTATACTAATAGTAGAAAAGCTGCATCTTATAGACAACACTGAACTCTATATATAATGAAATATGAAATGCATGTTTATTGAAAAATTCTGAAACTAATTTTATAGATGACGTTTCAAATATCAGATTTTAATATAATGTATGCCAAAGAGTCTTTTTATTTCAGTCAAAGTTGAAATTCGCTGTGATTTAATTTCAAACTCAAAGAGAGACAGCCAAAGAAATCTAATTAAAAAATCAGTCGCAAAAAGAGAGGGGACATTAATAGAAAATGAAGCATTAATTTCATACAAAATTAAGACAAACAACGAAATTATGCAAACGTACTAAATGCGCTAAAACAAACTGGTATGATTGATATTGTTTTACGTTTCCATTACTAATTAACGTAGTATTAAATATTTTAAGTAACCTTTTCGAAATGAATATTAACCACGACGGCTTTTATCGAAATAATTATGAATTCCGCTTCAGAACTGATGTTTTATAATATAATTAAATTATGAATGAGTTTATTATTATGACTGTTTAAAACGAATTTACCTACCTACTATTAACAAAATGATACACCAATTTTTTTTATTTTTTTTATCCACTACATGTTAGCCCTTGACTGCCATCTCACCTGATGGTAAGTGATGATGCAGTCTAAGATGGTAGCGGGCTAACCTGTTAGGGGCATGGCAGTTATATTAAACCCATAGGTACCCCTATTCGGTTTCTACATGGCATCGTACCGGAACGTTAAATCACTTGGCGGCACGTCTTTGCCGGTAATAAATGGTAAAAGGTAATTTAGAAGTTTTAGACTAAATAGTTTTTTTAGTTTTAATAATTAATATATAATACTCTTAAAATAGGTATGTTTTTGTTCCTTATTGTAACCTTAATTGTATCTTAAATGCTTTGATTATGGTTGTAGAAATGCAAATATTTTTGGTTTTGAAAAATATTTTATACCAATAAAAATAAAATAATGTGAGAATAACTGTTACTTTTTTGTAATTTTATTTGCATATGTGAAAAATCCGATTTTATAAGTGTTATTTAAGGGTTATTTATTATTTATTTTGTTTTGAGACTTATTTCAGGTTTTAATATTATAATACTTTGAATCTATACTTAATATTATAAATGCAAAAGTTAGGATGGATGGATGTATGGATGTTTGTTACTCAATCACGCCAGAACGGCTTAACGGATCAGGATGAAATTTAGCACAGGGATAGATTTTAGTATGGAATAACTCATAGGCTACTTTCTGTCCCGAAAAATTAAAGAGTTCCCGCCGGAACCAAATAACCTCAATCCACGCGGATGAAGTCGCAAGCATCAGCTAGTTATGTATAAAAACTAAAATAATAGAGTGCCTTAAATACTTTGGTTAAAGTTTCAGAAGTGCGAATACTTTTTGACTTGAAAAATACTACAAAATACAAAAATAAATGAATATCTACAAAATATTTAAGCGTCTTTTTTTGCTTTACCAAAATTATTAACTGATTTTGTAATAACTCCGGATATACAGAAAATAAATTCATATTACAAACGCAGAATAGTGGTATTATTGTTTACAAAAGTCGACTTTAAAAAATGTTCTGTGAAAAAAAATGGTAAGGTGAGGATACTGAGTTAAAACAAACAAAAAATATTAAAAGGAAAGAATGCAGTAAAAATATTTAACCTCCCCAAAAGTATACTGTTAATAAATTCAATAGGGTTGTTAAAGGATTTACTTTCATTACAATAAATTAATTGTAGGAGAAGATGTACATAAACGCTAATATTTATAACGGGGCATTCAGAGTAATTTAGTGCAGTTTTTTTTTTCTTTTTAAGGATGTATAAAACATGCTTTTGCGGCTACAGAAAAAAAAGTTATTGAGATTTTAACAGTGTTTTTGCTCTACTGTAAAATTGCAATTTTCATCATAAGCTTTTTTCCACTATAATGATACACCGACAAACCTCTGTGCCTCTAAAAACCTTTTTTTATTTCGAGTATGTCCTTTCTCCAATCCTTTTGTACTTCTTATATTTTATTTAGGACATCGTGCCTTTTTTAAGCTCTACATAATACCGAGGTACGCTCTTTATTGCTGATATCTTATTCATGAATACAAAGAAGCTTAGTCGTCCTACTCACTATGTCTTACCAAGTTACCCGGGCTCGAAATAGCTGGAATCGAATTTCAACATCCAAATTTACAAGTACTTGTACAATTGTAAGTAGAATTACAGTGGATTTTTATTATAGTCAGAACAAGTTGTTTCCTGGGAGTTCGTGTGGTAAATGATTATGTATTTAGAACATAGGTCTTTTTGGCAGGATACTAAGCGGGGATCTAGGCAAGAAATTGTTAACTCTATCTCCCTCTAGTATACATGTACTTGTAGGTATGTAATTATTATAGTTACTGTTGAATATTATAAACTAGGGTTGTGACGTAAGCATTCTTAGCGGAAGAAGAGGCGGATGGGGAGGTGAATGGGCTTTGCCTCTTCACCTCCGCATCCACCTTCAGTGAGATTTTAATCCCACTTATGAAATTTCCGAATTGTATATTTTTTTATTTGTTTTCTTTATTTTATTTTTAACTTTTTTTTAATATTTTTCAATTGAAATGGCGAAAGCTCAAGCAAAAATAACTTACGTATGGGGTTCAACGATACCACGGCTTGCTTAATTTATTTTATCTTCGTTCGCTAATTTGATCATTGATAAGCGTTGCAGAATTTAGAGTAAGCTACATTATGCCAGTTGTAATATTACCTATTCTGTGGTTTTATGCTTTAAAGTGTTAGGGCCGCTTGCACGAGGAAAGTTTAACTGATTTCTTTGTAAACCGGTCACTTTTTTGGCAAGAGTATTCTCTTCGGTATATTACGGTTGCTAAAAAGTATTAACAAAGCAACTTATTAAAAAATTAACTCATTCAATTAATTGAATGATTCTTACAAGGATTCTGTGTAGAGCCAAATGGGAAAGAGCTTCCCAAATAACCGTGTCAAACATAAAGCTGCCAATTAAAGTTCACTGGAAAAGTTTGAAATTGTCATTGAATTGATGAGCTCAGTAAATTTTCCCGAGTATGAAAATTAATATCACTAAAAGTCCCATTCAAAATGTTGCCACATTATCTTCTTTAATACATTCCATCTGCAATGCATGTACGTTAGCAACGTACATGCATTGCAGATGATTTCGTTTCTTTTTATTCGATTTACCAAAGCGTTTGACCGCGATTACGATTTGGCGTGACCGTTGACATTACCGTAACTTTTTAATGTAATATTTTATTGCATTTATGAACAACTAGCGAATGCCCGCGACGTCGCCTGCGTGGTTTAAGGTGTTATGGTTCCCCGAAAATTCTATTTGCTATCCCAGACTATAATCTATCTCTGTGCCAAATTTCAGCCAGATCCGTTCAGCCGTTGGGGCGTGATTGAGTAACAAACATCCTACAGAGTAAAAAACAAACACAAAAAAAATATACATCCATACATCCATCCAAACTTTCGCATTTATAATATTATTATTAAAGTAAGATAAGAAGTAAGATTAAGTTGTAGTAGCAGTGAGAAGTTTGGTACATACTAAACGTCGTGTCGTGTTGCGTCTATCGTACCCACAACGCGCTGCAATTTGAAGATAAACATAAATGAAGGCAAGTTTAGTTGATGACATGCGGTTTATACGATTACTTTGGATACTGATGAAATAGTTAATTTGCTTTAACTTGCTTTAGCTTTGTTTTTCAGCATTAGACCAAAATTTTGCCTTTAAAATTTCAAGAATACTGCACTATGCCAACCACTTTGATGAAACAGTTATACTTATAACTACCCATAATTTTTCTTTACCATAACTTTATATATGCTACGAGGGCAGAAGGGGCTTTAAGCATATTATACATTTGTACCAAAAGTTCTAATACAATTTATATTGCAACTTTGTCTGGCCCCAACTTTGTAATTTGAAACAATTTTCATACATGCTTTAAATGAAAATATGCTACACAGTTGCTTCGTCACAGGGTGCTATGAATAATTCAACACATAATTTAGTTTTCTTGTCATAAGCCTTTTGAGTTGCTGTTACGTATTCGTTTGCATAAATCTCTTTCAGTTTTGCTACTGAGCTGTGCAAAAAGCCGTAAAAAAGGGTTTAATCTTTATGAATAAAATCAACAAGATACGCCGCCCTTGCTGTTACCAATTTACTTGACCACGAACAAAGGTAGCTACACGTTGATTTACTTATCTAATTTGTATCTGTGAGTTGCGTTATAGCGAAAGATTATATTTTGTCAAAGCTTGCTTACATGTTTGAAATTTTCCCGCACAGAAATTTTCCCTCACAATTGTTACACAGTAGGGACGCCGGACGGATATTTATCAATTTCCAAACGCGCCCTGGTCTGAGAAGAAGCCCACAACATACTCAGCCGCGTATTTTTTTACTATCACCATTTTCACACACATCAAATTAACAATAATAATAAGAAGCTGTCAGAGCAACTCATTATAAAGCTTTCTTGTCATGGAGATAATCCCTAACATTGTAAAACTCACGGCTTATTAATAAGTTATGTTTACATAATTACTCGTTTTACATAAATTTTGAACTTGTTGAAAAAGATCTCGAATTTATCTTAATGTGAAAGTTTGTTAAAAGCACCTACATAATTGCAGATAAATGAGTCCACTTACTAAGTGGACTCATGCTCAGAAGCGGGCATTTAAAGTCTATTTTTAAGTCTATTTTTGCTAAATTTACTCTACTATCTCAAAAATAACATAGACTCCATTAAAGAGAAACCACATAAATCTAGAAAACAGCTGTTTGTTTTAAAAAGCTTAGTATACTTATAAAACCACGTAAAATAAATAAATCGTAGTGCTAAGAAATAATGACGCAGTCTATCTTATAAATTACTCTTATACCAACGCGGCGTTCTATGCGGGGCGCTCTCAGGTTACTAAGAAGGATTTGAGGATTATGACGCGGTTGAATAATGAACACTAGCATGTTATGAATAGAGTATACAAGGCTGCGCCTAGCATACTCCTTCTGTTTTCTTGAACTGGGGTTCTGTCCCCAACAGTATCAAACAAGCCGGAAAAGAAGCCGGCCGTCTTTCGCCACTGTGATTAACTAATTACAGCTGAAGGTATCTCGAAAAGGGTTCTGTCCAGTATCAAACAAGCCGGAAAAGAAGCCGGCCGTCTTTCGCCACTGTGATCAACTAAGTACAGCTGAAGGTAATTAAAAAGTATACTAAATGCCTAGGTAATCGGTTTAACCCCGATTTTTACTAGATGACACGCGAATAAGGATACTTTCGTTTAAAAACTTTTTATTTTGATTTTAGTAAATGATACTGTGAGCCATGCCCGTATTTCATAAGTTTCTAACACACGCAAAGTTACCGACTTCGAAAACGTGATGGCAATGTTTGAAAGAAACATTATTTAAAATGTTAGAAAAGATGAATATTACTCGTATTCTTTTAAAAGCTTAGTATTTTTTTTTAAAGGATATAAAATTTGCCAATTTATCTTTAAAAGGTTAATAGCAATTCTGTCTATAGCTTCTCAGTGTATTTGTCCTAATGTCTCAGTTATGAAGTCTTTATATTTTTAAGCACCATAATTTTAGTGACTCGATAAATAAAATTGGAAGCACATAATTATTACTTAGGCCTATAACGGGCTATTCTTAAAGGGGTGGTTCTTTTAAACTATAATTTCCGTGTAAATTATAGCAATAATTTACACAGAAAACTGCTTATGGTGGAATCGCGTGCCATGGGAAAAGGTAATACCATGTCACGGTTTATTTATCGCTCTGTAGTTAATAATATGAAATCCCTAAACTGTTTGCAATCTATGGACCACACGGCATGCTATTCGGATTTTTTTCGTTTGACCCATAACTCAAATATAAGCTACTAGAGGTCGCCCGCGACTTCGTCCGCGTACAATTTCTATTTTTTTTTTTTTTTTCAACTACAAGTTAGTCCTTGACTGCCATCTCACCTGATGGTAAGTAATGATGCAGTCTAAGATGGTAGTGGGCTAACCTGTTAGGGGCATGGCAGTTATATTAAACCCATACCCCTATTCGGTTACTACACGGCATCGTACCGGAACGCTAAATCGCTTGGCGGCACGTCTTTGCTCCCACCAGGCCAGACCAGGGAAAATTCAGAAATTATAAATTCCCAAATTGACCCTGCCGGGGATCGAACCCGGGACCTCCGCACGTTAAGACAACAGCGCTACACACTGCGCCACGGAGGTCGGTAGGTTCTAATTTTCTATGAGATTTTCTCGCTGCAAAAGGCCTTCTTATAGTGGCTATAGCATTGGCAGATTTTTATTATTTAAAACTAATAACTTAAATCCCGATTTTCAAGCCTCTAATTTCTATCACATTGGATTTTCATGTAAACTTACGACCCCTATTTCACCCTCTTACATTGAGGGTTTTAATTTTCAATTAAAACCCTCATGTAAGCTTCCATCCTCTATTTAGATTTTTTTTTACCTTGTATTCTTAAATATGCATAAAAAGGTTATTATTTATTTATTATAAGTCCCTATCTTAAAACACATAAGACTTTCACACAAATTTACAACCCCCATTTCACCTTCTTGGGTGAATTTTCATAAAATTGCTTATATAAGTTTTTATTATTTATAACTATTAACTTAATTGCCAAATTTTCATGTCTCTAACTTCAAAAACAAAGGACTTTCATACAAACTTCCAACCCCCATTTCAACCCTTTAGGGATGAATTTTCTCAAAACCGTTTCTTAGCTGACGTCTACACCATAAAAGGAACTTATTTTTATCTTTACCAAATTTCAAGTCTGTATGCTTTATACTGCCTCGTTGGTCTAGCGGTTAGCGTAGTCGACTGCGGATCACGAGGTCCTGGGTTCGATTCCCGGTCGGGCATAAAAATTGTTAGGTATTGGGTTTTTCAATTATGAAATTCTCAGTGCCAGCCCGGAGTTGGAAGTTGGCGGTGTTTTACCCCCGTGCTTCGGAGAGCACGTTAAGCCGTCGGTCCCGGTTATTATCACTAACATGATAATAGTCGTTAAAGCCCGCCAACCCGCATTGGAGCAGCGTGGTGGGTCTAAGCTCTTAATTCCCTCTCTTCTATGAGAGTGGAGGCCTGTGCCCAGCAGTGGGACGTCAATAGGCTGTAGTGGTGGTGGATGCTTTATAGTTCCTGAGATATCGTGATGAATCAGTGTGTGACCTTTCGCTTCCTGGAGAGTGACATATGCTTTTTATCCCGGAAAATTAACGACCTTCCGTAGGAATTAAAAATTAATCCCACGCAGACGAAGTCGCGGGCATCAGCTAGTTTAATAATAACTATAGTTACATTTAAAGAATTGCGGCCACTGCAGTTAATCGAAACGGAGGCTACCTAACTACGTAGCTCATTATGAGTTCATTAGGTATTAAGTAGGTAGTGCACAAATGTGAACACAAACGTAGGTGCATTCACTATTTCCTCAGTCTCAGTACTAATTTTATTATATCTATGTGTTCTTCTTGGGTTGCGGTTTATATTTTGTTGAATAGCTATAGAGCGTTTTTAAAAGGGCCTGTGGATTTAAAAGGATGTATCGAGCTGAAATGCCCGGGGCCTGCAACCCGGCCGCTGTGAAAATACTTTTGTTGGCAGTTGTAAAATATTTAGCTACCTGGGTAGATTCTTACTTCTGGCGAGCTCAAAAATTTCAATTCAGTTAAGAGTTGGTTTTATATCTCACTAGACGATGCCCGCGATTTCGTCTGCGTGTATTTGGGTAAATCCCGTTGGATCTCTTTGATTTTCCAGGATAAAAAGTGGGACTACCGTGTCTCCAGTACCGATGCAAAAATTGCGTTGATCCGTTGCACTGCTGCAGCGTGATTGAAGGATAAAACAATAGACATTTTTAGGGTTCCGTACCTCAAAAGGAAAAAACGGAACCCTCATAGGATCACTTTGTTGTCCGTCTGTCTGTCTGCCAACACCCTTCTTCTCAGGAGCGCATGGAGGTATCAAGCTGAAATTCACATCAAATACTCAGGTCTCGCACTTGGCTGGTTTTTTAATTTTTGATAGGCTTTTGTATTTATTCGAAGTACAGAAAACCTATCGTACCAGTAGGTAACAATAGCATGTTCAGAATGTTTTTGTACTTAGCTATTATTTACACATAGATTCATATAACAGCTGAACAATAATCGGACGGACTGACAATCAGTTGGAGAGATGAAAAGACTAACTGAAGCAGGCGTTACTTTGCGGAAGTCCATGGTAATGAAAGAACTAGAGGCTTAATTCGCTATAATCAATCAATCAATTCAATTGACTGTGAAGATTTTAGACTGAGCATTATCGAGTCAACGTCTCCTGAAGATGCTCCGGTTTCGGAGTGAAACGTACGTTGACAATATTTTTATGATTTGTGTGGTGTGGTGAATATCGCAAGCTGCAAGTACAAGATACACACTGTACCATATAGATTTACCTACTGTGGCGGATTATAGCGAATTAAACTTCCACTTCATTCATTATGAAAAGAGTTCCTTGTACTATTGAATCATATAAATCATCAGTCACTTTAAAAGAGAGGAAACATGGGCAGGTTGAAAAATTAAACAAAAAAACACGTTAAAAGTGTTCAATACAACCGCGTTCAGTCATGAGTATATTTCAAAGAGTTCAACCGATTGGATTGATGGGTGTGATATTTTTGGCGGCAATTGGCACTCGGAAAACATGAAAAACGTGAAATCAACTGAACAAGAGGTGTGTTCGATAAATTATTATGGAATTTGCAAACCTACATGAATATCTAAGTATATAAATTTCATATAGGTATGCTATTAATATTTTGAGCCAAAAATTTGCTTTGTTCATTAAGAGCTGTATTGTATTAGCATGAAAAACATTACGGACAGAAAGTCCGCGTCATTCTAGGTGACAGGATAAAACGTCGTTCCCGTCAAACACAGTCTTGTCGCGAAGAAGTTCTGTCTGATCCGTAGTTTGTTTTCACTGTTATGCTGACCTAATAACAATTTAGAAATTAGAGTTTAAGAGAGACTTTGCATTGATTAACTTCATAATAGGTAACGCTGTTATCACAGGATAATAAATAATACTTAATAATTATTTGTTTTTACTACTTTAGCAACAAAATATATAATGCAACTTTCTTTTATGGTTACCTACATAATATACTAAAATTATGATTCTTGTTTGACGTGGTAAAGAAAAGTAAAAAATTAGCAGCAATAAGTTAAAATAAGTTTTAACGCAATTGGTTAAATTAGACGATCGTACGAGCGACTTCATCCGCGTTGTTTTAATTTTTGTATTCACGCGGGAACTCCTTATTTTTCCGGGAGGAATTATGTAGCCCTTTAACTGGATTCTACATATATGTGTATCAAATTTCATCAAAATCGGTTGAGAAGATGAGACATTAAAGCGTAGCAGACAGATAGATAGACACAAATATAGTATACTAGCTGATGCTCGCGACTCCGTCTGCGTGGATTGAGGTGTTTTAGGGGTATGAAAATTAGATAGTAGCCGATTCTCAGACCTACTGAATATGCATATAAAATTTCATAAAAATCGGTCAAGTTGTTTCGGAGGAGTATGGTAACTAACATTGTGACACGAGCATTTTATATATGTCACCGTAAGATTGTAAAAACCGTTAGATTATAATCTAACTCGCGAAATTCTAAACTGTCGAAAGATTGTAAACTGTTCAATTTTCTGAGTGTAAATTTTTTAAATATTCATTTTATTTACGTTTTCTTGTCTATTTCTTGTAGGTTAGGTTAGGGTTCGACATAAATAGTCAGCTTAAGTTTTATCGGGTTTAAATACCTATCAGGTTACAATCAACCGGAAAATAATGAGTTAAATTGTAATCTTTCGACAGTTTAGAATTTCGTGACTTAGATTATAATCTAACAGTTTTTACAACCTTACGGTGACTTATATAAGAAGATTAATATGGACGTTTACACTTACGCGTAAATATAATATATTAATGGACGTTTATTCTATCGAATCTTTTCCTTTTCTCGTTCAAATAATCAAGACAATAAATAAATGATTTCGGTTGGTTTGTTATCTAAGATCTACTGGATAAATTCCGGAGCAACCGCTACTCTGTAAAGATAATATCGGCTGCCCAATTAATCCAGTTGATTGATAGAGCCTTAATCGTAATTTCAACACCTTATGACTTATAGACTGGGAGATGGTGGAAGATACTTTGTTTATATGGTACAATTTGGTATTTGACAAATAGTCAAATCCGCAACTTTTTTTAATTTAACGCGTCTAGTTATACGCGTAAGTATGAAATTTGTATGAAATTCTGAAATGTGACGTCATTGATAGCCGACGCACTTTTTTACTTTAATCGATTGTTTCAATGGTTTTCAATTTAAAACTATCAGGGGACGTGAATATTACGACTTTTGGATGATCCTCTATTTAATAATCACTAATAAATAATTTATATGAATAGTAGTCAAATACCAAATTTGAAAACTTATAAAGTAAGTACTTATACAGTATCTGATTAAATGTATGTATTCAGAATCAGAGGCCCAATTGTCTAAGCCAATCGTATCCATTTGACAGCTCATAACGTATATCTCGACCTTTTTAAGGAGTACATAGGATATTGATGTTTCTTTTCAAATATTGCGCAGGAGTATTTTGGACTTCGCTCGTAGCTCTGTTTGACGCACGTATCAGTGAGAGTTTTGGTGTAGTTTTTGTGCTTTTTTAGTGTGTAATAGTTGGTGTTGGTAAGAATATTTGTATAGTGTTCGTCTTACACAGTTTCCACATTGTGGAAACATGGATATAGACCCCCTGCGTGTTCCCCCTGATCCGGGGGAGCACGTTGAAATCCCGACTTCTACTCCGCCCCCAGAATCGGCCTCCTCAGCAGGCCGTAAACGTCCTTTTGAAGAAAATGTTTCATCTACCCCAAAAAAACCCACATTTGATCCTTCAACTGCAAACCCCTCGGTCCAATCGACTTATATACATCCGTCCTTAACCGAACTTCCTACAAAATATCTGGAAACGGACTCTGGACCTTTCATCGTATATGTCTCTCGTGAGGTGGCTGATCCATCGGCTGGCACCACAATCAGAGCTATTAAATTTGGTCAATTTCTACATAAGAACAAAATCCGATCTATTGTTAACGATGGCATCAAAAGCATCGGCAGAAACAAAGTCTCAGTTGAATTCTCATGTGGAGAAGCTGCAAATAGTTTTTTGACAAACCCAATTCTTGAATCAGCTAACTTCAAAGCTCATATCCCCACATTTAATGTAACGCGAATGGGACTGGTTCGAGGCGTTCCGGTTGACTGGCATCTTGACGAATTTGTTGAGTCTCTCGAACTCCCTCGTGGATGTGGGGAAGTTCTTAAGGTTAGACGACTAAACAGAAAACAAGTTACAGATGGCGTTGTGACCTGGATCCCGACTCAGTCGGTCGTTGTGACTTTCAGGGGGCAGGTGCTTCCTGTCAAAATTCTTTCATACCACACATCTCTCCCGGTTGAAACTTATATGTTCCCAACTATTCAGTGCATGAACTGCTGCCGATTCGGCCATATTAAATCTCAGTGCCGATCGAAGCCTAGATGTTATAAATGTGCACGTGAACACTCAGGTGATACATGCGATTTAACTGTAGATGAGGCTTCCTGCGTTCTCTGCACCGGTAGGCATCTAGCCACTAACAAAAGCTGCCCAGAACATTCCCGACAGCAAGCTATTAAACAGCTCATGTCACAAGAAAACATCTCTTACATTGACGCTTCAATCCGTTTCCCTCCTAGTGGTCCATCCTACGCTGAAAAAACTAAGTCCCATCCGTCATACCCATCTAAGCCCAATCCCACAACCTCTTCTCATCACAATAGTTCTCCTAACCAATCATATCGTGAAACCAAATTCCGCATTCCTCGTCCTAGAGCCCCAATGGCAAAGGGATACGATAGGCAAGCCCACCAGAATATATCTGGCAATTGTTCCTCCTCCCTTGGCAACGGTTGTGCTATAAATAATAATGAACACTCATATTCCCGTCAAATCAACAATGACAGTCTTATCCCTCTTTTAACCAAGTCATTAATCAACATTTTAGAAAAGCTAAATAATCAATCTTCACCGCCCAACGTTGCCCAAATTATACTTGAACTGTTTACTATACTCCAAAATGGACTTGGTCCAAATACTGCAATGGAATTGTAAAAGTCTGCGCAGTAGAAAACATGAATTAATCCTTTTAATAAATGAATACAAACCTGTTATTCTTGCCATCTCTGAGTCATGGCTCAGGCCAGGTTCCCATTTTAGGGTTCCAGGCTTTGCCTGTCTTAGGGATGACAGGGATGATGGGTATGCGGGAAGCGCCATCCTAATCCGGCGCTCTCTCGTTTATTCTTCCATCCTCCTTCCCCCGCACAGCTCTCAGTTTAATGCTGTTGCTGTGAGAATCCTTGAAATCTCCTTTCTTTCTGTATATATTCCTCACCCCCACTCCTCTCTCATTCCAGATTTAAAAGCTACCATTTCATCTCTTCCTTGTCCAGTTGTAGTGATGGGAGACTTTAACTCCCATCACACAGCTTGGGGTTCCCATTCATGTGATGGGTTTGCTATTCTCTTGATGGAACTTTTTGATGAACTTAATGTTTGTATTCTCAACAATGGTTCTCCAACAAGGAGAGTGTACCCGGATCAAAACCCAAAATCTGTCATAGACTTATCCCTTTGCTCTCCCTCATTAGCCTCACTTTTCTCCTGGCAAACCCTACCAAGCACTCATGGTAGTGACCACTTTCCAATCCTACTATCTCTGGCCCAAAGGTCTATCCCACTTAAGAATACCAATCCTCTTATGAAATACAAGCTCACAAAAGCACAATGGCCGCCGTTCGCTGATACTGTTGACAGGCTTGTTGACTCTCTTCCTGGTCTGGGGGCTGACGGAGACTATCAACTTTACTATGAGAATTTTGTAAAAATTTTAATTTCATCTGCCGACCTCCATTTTCCTATCAAAAAAACTGAACGAGATTTTTACTCATCTCCTCCCTGGTGGGATGATGAATGCACAAACATAATCAACCAACGCAAGCAAGCAGAAATTTCTTACACGATGGATATGTCCCGTAATAATTTTTTGAAGTACCAGCGTATTGATGCTAAAAGTAGAAGAATTACATCTAAAAAGAAAAAAACGGGATGGGTATCATACTGTGAAACCCTAGACCCCTGTTCTCCTTCTTCTACTGTTTGGAATAAAATTAAAAGATTCCGAAGTTCTCAGTCGCCTAACGACCTCTCATCCAATGATTCAAGTTCTTGGTTGGATGCTTTTGCAGACAAACTTGCCCCTCCTTATGTTCCTTGTGAAAGTACTGCCACTATTTTAGCACCTATTTCCTCTAATGACGAAATGGATGCCCCTTTTTCCTTTGCTGAGCTGCAGGGGGTGCTCTCCGATCTGAAAGACTCTGCCCCAGGAAATGATGGTATTCCATACTCCTTCTTAGTTAATCTTAATGACAAAGCGAAATACTGCTATCTTGACATGATCAACAGGTTTTTATTGACAGGATTCGTCCCGGAGCCTTGGAGGACTCAACTCATAATCCCAATACGGAAACCTGGCAAAGACCCCCTTGACCCAAATTCATATCGTCCCATAGCTCTTTCTTCAACCTTGGCCAAAGTCATGGAGCACCTGATAAAAAACCGTCTGGAATGGATAGTGGAAAGTAGAGATTTATTGGCTAAATCCCAATTTGGCTTCAGAAAGGGACTTGGTACAATGGACAGTGTTGCAGTCATCACGACAGATATTCGAACAGCCCTGGCTGGGGGAGAGTACCTGGTGGGTGTCTTCTTGGACATAGCATCGGCATATGATAATGTTCTTCTCCCAATGCTCAGGCATAAACTGCAAGAGCTGAGTGTTCCGCCGAGACTAACACGTGTCATTTGCAACCTTCTCTCAGGCAGAAATATTCTGGTGAGATCATCCTCCTCTTCTCTTCCCCCCAGAACCATCTGGAAAGGTCTCCCCCAGGGCTCTGTCCTTAGTCCTTTGCTCTACAGCATTTACACATATGATCTCGAATTGTCTGTCGTGAACTTCTGCAACATCCTCCAATATGCTGACGACATTGCTTTGTACATTTCGTCGAACTCTATGGAGAATATTTCAAGTCGTCTCAATTCTGCTTTGCACTATTTAGGTCAGTGGTTATCCGATCATGGTCTCTCTCTTTCTATCGATAAGTGCAAGGCCGTCATTTTCACGAGAAAAAGAATCATCCCAAACCTTAATATTGCCTACAATAATCAACACATTTCCCTTGAAACCAAAGCAAAATTTTTAGGTGTTGTTCTAGACTGCAGACTCAATGGCGCTGCTCATGCTCAACATATAAGCCGAAAGTGTGAAAGCGGTATTAACATCCTCCGTGCGCTGTCAGGGGTATGGTGGGGATCTCACCCGTACTCCCAAAAACTCTTATACAATGCCATAGTCCGCAGCCATCTGGACTATGGTGTATTCGCACTTGATCCCATCAATAAAACGGCTACAGAAAAATTAAACAAAATACAGTATAAAAGTTTGAGAATTATACTTGGCGCCATGAAGTCTTCCCCTACAAATACATTGCAAGTGGAATGTGTTGATCCACCAGTCCAAATTAGAAGTCAGTATTTATGTGACCGTTTTGTCTGCAAAGTTCTACAGCTTTCCTCACACCCACTACTGGACAGCCTTCGACGGCTGAGTTATGTGATCAGAGACAACCAAGGCAAATCCTTTCTTCTAAAAAGTTTCCTTAAATTTACATCCCTTCCACATCCAATTAATTCTTCCCCCAGGCTACCCCTGTTTTCTACCCCTTATCAAAGTTTGATTCGTAAACCTCCAATTGTTAATCTTGGTGTTCACAAAGGTTCAGCTGAGGCTAACCAGAAATTTAATGAAATTATTCAAAACAACTGGCCCGATTTTCTTACAATATACACTGATGCCTCAAAACAATCTCAGAATAGCTGTGTTGGAGTAGCATGTTGGATTCCAAAATTCAAAATTAGTATGCAATTCAAGTGTCCCCCAGAATCTTCAGTATTCACAGGAGAGTCTATAGGTATATTAGAAGCAATCCTTTTCGTTGAAGCCCACAATATTAGACAAACTATAATACTGACCGATTCCCTTAGCTGCTTGCAAGCTCTTAAGGGTAACCCTTTCCGTAGTAAGGAGAGAGTCTCTGTTGTGTTCAAGATCCGGGAGGTGTTATATTCTTGCGAGCAGAAAGGCCTAAACGTTATACTGGCCTGGATCCCGGGTCACTCAGGTATTAGTGGCAATGAGACTGCCGATGCTTGTGCTAAACTTGCTGTTGAAATGGGTACTATGACCCACTATACCAACCACCCACAAGATCTCCGTTCCCTAGCAAAATCCGACATGGAGAGCTCTTGGAACTCAATTTACTCTGAATCGATTTCTATTAAGGGTAAGCATTATGCTTCCATACAACCTGATATCCCACGACGACCTTGGTTCTTCTTTCATAAAAATTCGGTTCGCTGGGTCACCTCTACTATCAGTCGTCTTCGAATTGGTCACGCCTGCACCCCCGTACACTTGGCAAAATTAAGAGTGCGTGACAGCTCCCTGTGTGAGTGTGGCCTGGACGAGGGATCAGTCTCTCACATTCTCTTCTCCTGTCCTAAACTTCCCTTTAAATTATACGACGTTCTTCCCCCTAAAGTTCCCCGTCCCTTGAATGTTGAGTGTGTCCTAATGTTAGCCTATAGCCCTTTCGTTAAGTATCTTTGTAAATATTTTAAAATTAACAAACTTAAATTGTAATTTGTACATAGTATAGTAGATCCCTTTTATTATTTTTATTTGTGTTTGTCTCTTTATGGTAAGTCTATTGTTATGTAGAGTAGTTTACTAACAAATATATAAATATGCCTTCTATTACATAATATTTTTAGTAATTTTGGCACTCTTTAACCGGCCAATCTCCTTCGTGCCTCCCTCAAGTTACTCGACACTGGCGAAGTGCATTGTGCTGGCTTGGCACTACTCAAAGCCATAAACCAAGAGAAGAAGAAGAAGGAGTACATACATGCGTTTTAAGGTGCAAGCATCTATGACCTCCTTAAACAGGTCGAATTATACACTTGACGGACTATTACGATTACGATTTCCTTACATAATTGGGGGTCAGAATCAGAGATTATTTATTGCATGATACACATAATATTACAAAGGTGGTACAGAAGATAAAAAGACAAGTATATTAGTATTATCATGGCGTGCAATACTTAATAATATTCGATGTAACAAATCACGGTATTAATTAATTAGATAAATAGGTGAAACATTAAGAAAATCCATACTAATATTATAAATGCGAAAGTGTGTCTGTCTGTCTGTCTATCTGTCTGTCTGCTACGCTTTCAGGGCCCATCTATTGTACAGGTACAGGTGTAGGTAGTATCCCGGTCAAGGACATAGGCTACTTTTTATCCCGGAAAATTAAGGAGTTCCCGCGGGAATCTAAAAATATCTCTGTTCAACCGATTTTGGTGAAATTTGGTACAGGGATAGGTTTTATCCCGAAGAAGGACATAGACTTCTTTTTATCCCGGAAAATTTAAAAGTTTCCGCGGGAATCAATAAAAACTTAATCTAGTTTTTGATATATCGACAATATACCTACATATTAACTGAAGCAATCAAATATATATACATTAAAAATTAATATTATCCAGGAATTTATTGCAAAATACATAATAATATGTATTAAATATTTAATAACTAGATGATTGCCCGCGACTTCGTCTGCGTTGATTAATGATTTTTGATTCCGGAACTCTTTAATTTTCTGGGGTAAAAAGTAGCGTATGTCCTTCCCCTGGATACAAACTATCCCTATACCAAATTTCATCAAAATCTGTTGAATAGGTGGGCCGTGAAAGCATTGCAGATAAACAGACAGACATAAACACTTTCGCGTTTATAATATTAGTATAAATTAGTATGGATCTTGTTGGTTTAAGATTGAGTATATAGTAGTATGCACTTACGACATATGCAGTAGTAATAAGAGGTTTTCAATAACTTGATGAGGCAACTTTGCTTTCATAAAAAGGTTGCCATTTTCGTTTTCATACAGAAATAGACTCATACTTTACATCATCATACATATCATACTTTACTTGTAAAATTCAGACCATCATAAAAACTTCGAGTGACTCATTTAACAGCTCTTGCAGTAGGTATTCATGTTCAAAGATACTATCGATATAAAGTTATATAGGTGATGATTAGGCATAAATGATATTTAATGTTACAGGAAATATCCCAAAAGTTAAAAGGAAATGGCGCATAATTTAGGGCGGTGCTAATTTCCACCATCGCGTGACGAAAATGAGTTCAAATTGTAGTGACTGTCGAAAAAATATTACGGTTAACGAACCGATGTCATTAGGGCCACCCCTGATGACGTAGGTAGCTATTTTATGCATAAAACTTGGTGTGAAATGACAAGTTACAATGATCATTGATCATGTATTGATACCTATTAGTATTATGTTAAATATATATATATATATATATATATATATATATATATATATTTTTTATTTTATTTAATATCATTTAATCATTTAATCATTTATTTGTAAATCAAAAACATCCAATCAACATGATGCACAGTTATCAAAAGTAATACAATAAAGTTTTATGTATCAATTCAAAGTTTTTCATTAATATAACACTTAATTAGTCTATACATCATTAAAACAGAACATTTGTTACTGCTGCGCTAGGAAACCTGTATGACAGCAGTAACGACTTCCTCCAGGATCTCAGGATTATTATTATTAATGTAATAAAATTAACTTAAAATGTGTTAGAAACAGTGCCACAAAAACCACAGTCGGTTTTACTGTGCACCGTGTTATACATAATAGGTAAGACATAATACAATAATTAATTATATATAAGGAAATAAGAATACTATAACAGATAAACTTAAAAATATATTTAACTACATATTTAAAAGTAGGAAAGGTTAATAGATTGGAGTAATTATATATAAGGAAATAAGAATAGGTACTATAACATATAAACTAAAACAATATATAACTACATATTTAAAAGTAGGAAAGGTTAATAGATTGGAGTATCAAACAATGTTAACGAAAAATGACATCATGAATTTGATACGTATTAAGCACAACGAATTACGTATGTAATTCGTTGTGCTTAATTACTTTTTAATACTTATTTGTTTACTAGTCGTTAGCAAAAAAGAAACTAAATTATCTACTTATATTTTATTTTTAAGTATTTTATAGAACTCTACATCAATTTTGCCACAAGATAAAAATTTCATTGAATATTTTTACTTCACGTAGACCGTATGTGAATTAAATAACTACCTATTTATATGTATTTTAATTGCGAAAGTGTGTTCTTCAATCACACCGCGATGAAGCAATCGACGTGAATTTTTGCATGGGTATAGTTAAAGGACCGGACACCAGCTTTCCTTGACACTTTTTATCCCGGAAAATCTAACCAGGGGTTTTTAAACCTAAATTCACGCGAATGAAATCGGGGGTAGTATCATTAAGTTGCTCATAATTGTTAAGCTCATTCTACTTTTGACTATTCACTATTGACTATACTCAGTAGCGTAGTTAGAAATAAACTTAGCTACGAAACTATCGAAGTTCCTAATAATTTATATTTCCCTAATATGTAGCGCACATAATAATAATGTCCTCCCGACGGAATTTCGGCCAAGGCGGCCAATCTCCAGAGAGATTAGCCGTCTGCGCGGGAGATATTATAGTGCACAAGTGTGTGCGCATACACAGGTGCACACTCTGTTCCTTTACTCTCATAGCCCGATAGGACGGAAATCCGACACGACCGGAGAGAGATCAGGCGCAGGACCGACGGCTTTACGTGCTCTCCGAGGCACGGGGGTGAGACACCGTCAACTTTCTCACTCCGGGCTAGTACTGAGAATTTCTTGCCAGAAATCCCAATACTGATTTGATGACCTCCGTGGCCCAGTGTGTAGCGCTATTGTCTTAACGTGCGGAGGTCCCGGGTTTGATCCCCGGCAGGGTCAATTTGGGAATTTATAATTTCTGAATTTTCCCTGGTCTGGCTTGGCGGAAGGCTTCGGCCGTGGCTAGCGGTCCGGTACGATGCCGTGTAGAAACCGAATACGGATATGGGTTTAATATAACTGCCATGCCCCTGACAGGTTAGTTCTCTACCATCTTAGAATGCATCATCACTTACCATCAGGTGAGATCGCAGTTAAGGGCTAACTCGCATCGCAGTCAAGAATTGCCTATTTCAATTACAATGCATTCAGTGATCTGTATGCCTTTATTAATACAAATAAACTACATGGAAATCATTTTAGTATGCATAAGGTAAATTACACAGCCCGCAAAACTTGTCAATATTGAATTTTAAATCACGCCTGTTGTGTCACACGAGCTGGTTCGAACACATTCAGAAATTATACGCAGTCTATTTCTGTTTGCATTATTAATTTGTTCTGCTATCTCGTGTTGTTTTACATTAGAATAAATAAACATATTATCAATAAAATAAATAAAATTAAATAATATTATAATATTATTGCAAAAAATTGGATGGATGGATGTTTGTTACTCGATCATGCCACAACGGCTGACCGAATCTGGATGTAATTTGGCACAAAGATTATAGTCTGGAATAGTACTGTTGGATAAGTATAAAACCTAATTGTGGTAGAATTTGAAAATGATTAAATATATTATGTTAGTTCCTTTAAAATTAATACGCATTTATAATATCATAAATACGTAACAAGTACAAGGCTACTTTTTATCCCGGAAAATTAAAGAGTTACCGCAGGAACCAAAAAATCTTAATCCACGTTCCGCTTGGAATGGGTTTTTTTAATTCCCACGGGAACTCCTTAATTTTTCGGGCTAAAAAGTAACTAGCATATGTCACCCTCTAGGTCTTCTACTATACCTGTGCAAAATATGACTTCGATCCATTGCACTGTTGTGGTGTGATTGTAGGACAAACCAACAATCAAACACAATTTCACATTTAGTATGATTTAGTAGCGGATCATCTGGCGTGCACGGCATAGTCTTATTTTATTTTATTTTGCTAAGAAAACTTACAGCTACAACAAAAATGGATAGATAAATAATGAATAAGTATAGCGCCAATTACAAATTTTCAGATATAATTGACATGAGATAGAAATAGCTCGCAAAGGTATAAAAATAAATATTAATATATGCTACATAGGAAGTAATTAAAACATAAAAAGCTTACAGTTAATATAAGACAAGAACCAGAGAAAACTAATATTAGGGATAATTTAGAGATTATTAATTATTAAGTTTAAGATTATCAGCCAGCAAACTACTTCAACTCAGGCTGTGAGAGTCAAAGAATTCACTGGCTAAAATTCTACGCATGGAGGTAACCGTGGTGCAAAAGAGATCTAGCTTAGTATTCTTTTTTAACTGTTTATTGAATGATAAAGAAGATTTTGGCAAATAAGAGTTCTGAAAAGGACGCTTAAAAGGACTGCCCAGTTAATAGGAACTTATATTTTTTAAATTGCAAAATAAAAACTTGCTTGACGACTATCATGCTTAATGCAAAATAGCCTAGCCTAGGTCTCGGTTGGAACGCGCTTACCTAGAAGATGCCTAATCACTGGAAGGGCATTCTACATATATACAGAAACGTAGAGCTTAGAGATGTAGAGTTTTCAAGACTTCTTAATGTACAATGAATCAGTATTGTACCTAATCCAAAAAGATCAAAATGATTAATGTTTCAAATTAAATTTTATTGATTTGTATAAACATTAACAAAAAGCACACAAATACATTCTGCAATTTATCTACCTCCCAGAAAACTTATCAAATAGGTAATCATTTGGTCATTCTGCATAGGTCTAGACTCTAGATCCTGACTAGAAACCTGTATCTAGGATGTCATGCCCATTTTCTTTGCGGTTTGATGATTTTCTAACCGGCAAAAATATTGTTATAATAATTAAGTAAGATATGAATAGTCAACATTTATATTTAATATAAGGATAAGATGCCCTGTACGATCCAATTATCCCCATTAATCTTTCACAATCTAAACCCAATCACAATAATAAAACCCGCATAAGTAGGTAAGGCGTACCTCCAGAATTCATTATGTGGATGCCAATAATACTCAAATATTTGAGACTTTTTGTACCTCTAAGCCCGTAATCCAACATTTGATTGTACGTAAAAACGAGGGTTCGCCAACCCTGAAGCTATCGCCAAGTCCTTGCGGCGCACCTGTTGCAGAACTTTATATGAAACGGTCAAATCTCAAACTGTGTATCAAACCAAATTAAACCTTACATCGTTCGCAAAGCGCACAATTTGCAGTTACCTGGTTGGAACGTGATGCGTATGATAAAATATTGATCCGCCTTTGTAGAGGCATTGTTGTGCGAGCCCTGTCGAAAATTGGGCCGTGTTCTGTTGGTTTTCAAATACCGATTAAAATTAATGTACTTTCTCGTAGAATTTCGTATATTTTACAACTTCGTAATTTAGCTCGGCTGTAGAATTTACTCGGGATTAGTAATTACCTACCTACCGAGTTTCGTTTATGCAAATACTTAATATGGAAATCGGCTGATAAGATTATGCGTAGGTACTTTATTGTATTGTTCGATTTTATAACAAAAAAATAAGAGTAAGAAATATATTTAATTTTTTAACTAAAATGGGCGTTATTTAATATCTAAGAAACAAGATATATTCATAAAAAAGTAAGAGAAATTTTATTTTAATTAGAGAAGATTGAAATATTCAAATTCGATCCAATAAATGCTACAGTCTCGAGCTAGTATACATGCGTAGATACATAAATATTAATGCCAAAATAGCCCTTATTCCCAATTCAACAAGGGCGACTCGCAATACACAAAGCTGAATTTCATTGCTGTAAGCAAACACATTTGATTTATGTTGAAACACACCCATTGATCCTGATGGAGCTATTCCTATGGTAAATAGTGACATGATGCCCGACTTTGACATACAACAGAAGTTCTCTTTGAAAATTGAAATGTTAGTAGATATGAAATGTACTATAATGTTACTCCGAGAGCGCATCACGAATACTTCCTTTGTTTGTATGCTGCTATTAGTCTGAGTTGAATCCATACTAATATTGTTAATGCGAAAGTGTGTCTGTCTATCTATCTGTCTGTCCACCTGCTACGCTTTCACGGTCAAACTACTTAACTGATTTTGATGAAATTTGGCACAGAGATAGGTTACGTCCCGGGGAAGGACAAAGGCTACTTTTTATCTAGGAAAATTTCCCGTGGTAATCAAAAAACATCAATCCACGCTGACGAAGTCGCGGGCACTATCTAGTACTTAAATAAATGTACAGCTTCTTCCCTTAATGTATGTTTCTACTAGCTAATGCCCGGTACTTCGTTTGCGTGAATCGAGGTTTTTTGGTTCCCGTGGAAACTCCTTAATATTCGGGGATAAAAAGTAGCCCATGTGCTATTCCAGACTATAATCTATCTCTCTGTAAATTTCAGCCAGATCCATTCAGTAGTTGGGGCGTGATTGAGTAACAAACATCCATACATCCATCCAAACTTTCGCATTTATAATATTAGTAAGATGTTCTTCAGTTTTGTATCTAGTTTGGTTTGCAATAAAGTGTTTTCAGCTATTCATTGCATTCTTGTGGGGTACTTACTCAAGGAGTATTAATATGTCCTCAAAATTTTGAAACTCACTCTAAAGTCCACCGGCTGTGCGCTGTCTGTCAGTCAGTTAGATTGTACAGAACATACATACAGAAGAATAGGAATAAGGAATAGGAATACAGAAGGTAAATTTTTTTAAGGGGTAACGGCGTCGCATTAGACATTATTCCTATTACAAAAGAACCTCATCAATCATTGTCACGATCTCAATGAATGTGATTGGCTGAATTTGAGGTATTCTTGCTGCACAATGGATTTAGATTTTTGACCAATAGCGAGTGTGTGTTACTCAATCAAAGATAATTGCAATCGTCACATCTTTTATTATTAATCAATATTATCTATTAATCAATCTCAATATGATATATATATACCCCCGTGACCACTTGACTCATGAATTACTAGCGGCAGGGAGGAGTAAATCATACCACTACAACCTATTAACGTCCCACTGCTGGGCACAGGCCTCCACTCTCATAGGAGAGAGGGAATTAGGAGCTTAGACCCACCACGCTGCTCCAATGCGGGTTGGCGGGCTTTAACGACTATTATCATGTTAATGATAATAACCGGGACCGACGGCTTAACGTGCTCTCCGAGGCACGGGGGTGAAACACCGCCTACTCTCAACTCCGGGCTGGCACTGAGAATTTCATAATTCAAAAACCCAATAGCTAACAATTTTTATGCCCGACCGGGAATCGAACCCAGGACCTCGTGATCCGCAGTCGACTACGCTAACCGCTAGACCAACGAGGCAGTCGAGGCAGTGAGGCAGTAAATCATGAACTTCAAGAATTAAAAAATATGGGGGTAGAGACCCAATAGCCGTTCAACTTACCAATAAAAACATTAAACGATAACTCCTGGTAAATCCCCGTTAATAGTGACATAAAAAACAACACAAAGGTCATAAGCGTATCCAGGGCATACTAAAACAAACCGCCCAAGTGCGAGTAGGACTCGTGCACCGAGGATTCCGCACAAACCACCGTTTAAAATTATTAAAAATATTTTTATTATATGATGTAACTAACTGCCTCGTTGGTCTAGCGGTTAGCGTAGTCGACTGCGGATTACGAGGTTCTGGGTTCGATTCCCGGTCGGGCATAAAAATTGTTAGGTATTGGGTTTTTAGATTAAGAAATTCTCAGTGCCAGCCCGGAGTTGGAAGTAGGCGGTGTTTCACCCCCGTGCCTCGGAGAGCACGTTAAGCTGTCGATCCCGGTTATTATCACTAACATGATAAAAGTCGTTAAAGCCCGCCAACCTGCATTGGAGCAGCGTGGTGGGTCTAAGCTCCTAATTCCTTCTCTCCTATGAGATTGGAGGCCTGTGCCCAGCAGTGGGACGTGAATAGGCTGCAGTGGTGGTGGTGGTAGAAGATGTAACAAAAAATGTATGCTTTTCGCAATTTTTCCTGTATCTGTGCTATGAGACGTTGCTTCGTACCAAATTTCAAGATTCTGAGTTCACGGGAAGTACCCTGTAGGTTTTGATTCCCTTGCGAGTGTCGAAAATTTGCAGCATAAACGGCTGTATCTTTTGATTGCGTTGGCTAAGAAGTTTGATTTTTCCACAGCTCCAAGGGACAGTAGACTTGAGTATTTGATATGAATTTCAGCTTGATACCTCCAAGCGTTCCTGAGAAAAAGGGTCTTGATAAACAGACGGACGGACAAAAAAGTGATCCTATAAGGGTTCCGTTTTTTCCTTTTTAGGTACGGACCCCTAAAAAGGGGTAACAGTATATGTGTGTGTAGTAGGGGTAGCAGTGTAGTAACTCAGTTATGACATCACACGTGTTTATGACTAAAGTTATAGCTAGATATTTACATGTACAAAAATACTTTTCACCATTCATTTTTACAAACTAAAAGCATAGAGAGCGCAGAAAAGGCTTTTATTTTTTATGTCTCGACTCTCCAACTGTTGCAAAAACATTTTTATAAGAGCGAAAATATTACACTGGGGACCGGGCAAGACAAAACCAAAACAGCAAAGTTGGATTATGTCTTTCGTTGCTAAAGTATTCAAAGCGTCTTAAAGCTTATTAAATAGACTTTAATATTATTAAGTTAGCATAGGAACGAAAACACACTGGGGGCTAGACAGGAGAAAATGTCCTTTTGAAACGTTCGCGTTAAAGGGGGACGACGTTTGGTTCTGTCGCGCTAGTGTGCGTGCGCCAAATACATTAAATAGTATTTTACTGTTCGCGTGTTCCTTAAGTGGGTATTACGCGGACTTTTTGTTAAAGGACTAGAAATATATTTTTGTCACTAGTTTTTTGTCCCTTTTGCGTATTTAATGAAGGGCTTTGCGCATCTCGGTGTTTACATGTTACATATTTATTCTTTACTACGTAATATAACTACTAGTCCAAGATCACGTGACGATCAGACCTTCGTTGTTTTATTAAAGCTGAAAGTTTTTCTGTTTACCCCGTTGTTTTATAATTTAAGAGTGTCTGACAGGGGGTTGCAATCGTAATAAGTATGCGACAATAGACAACGTGGTTTCTAATATTAATCCAAAGAAAAATATAAAAAAACGGAGCTACTTTAACGTATTTGAGGTGCCACCTTGTCTACCTGATACCTTCCAAAGTAACCGCGATCCAAACTTCATAGCCGGGGATCGTTTATAACTCTATTAGAGACATACATAGAAAAACTTTCAGCTTTAATAAAATAACGAAGGTCTGATCTTCGCGGGATTTGCTCTATACTCTAAGCCGCTTTGAATTGTTTTGTGCTGCATGCATTTCATGTTTTCATGTAGGAAAACGAATTATTCATGGATTGTGTTGTCTACGTATTATGCATAGAAATAGTACTTTCAATTTTTTATTTTACGAAGATAATTACTAGGATGGTTTCCACACAAACGAATATTCTATGTACAGGTTATTACCTAAAATTATCATAATTTCATAAAATTGCAGGCTCACCACTATCAGCTTGATGACAGGCTTTATTCCAGAAGCAATTATAATTTAACACTTTTAATATTTTTTTACTTTCATTTAAACTTGCATAAGTACCTAAACTTAAGCGATTCATATCGTCGCCTCTACATCAAATTGCGACCTAAATACAAGAGTATTTAATATTTCCTGAAACTGCGTCCGGCAGACTCAGCCACTATTGGATACTTTTGTCACGAGTCACCTTTTAGACTGAGAGACGTTTCATGATAGTCTACCGCCAAGTTCGGATTGGTAGACTTCACACACATTTGATATTCTTATGAAGAACTCTCAGCCCTCTGGTATCCAGGTTTTCTCACGATGTTTTCCTTCACCAAGTTGAAATTTAAATTAAATTTTAAATTTCAATTTATTTTCCAAAAAAAAAGCTTACATTTAACCAAACAAAAATAATCTACAATATACTTATTTTTTCAGAAAACTTACTAAGTATGGCCATTTGCGTAGGTGGTTAGGTCTGAACTGTAGGATTTCATACCCATTTCCTTCGCGGTTTGCGGCTCGTAAGTTTAATTAGTTTTTTTAAATAAAATGACACTGTACTTATCGCTATTTATTTTTATACTAATAAATATGAACGAAAACTAAGCAAAAACTCTTGGACAAAATCCATTGACGCAGCAAGAATACCATACAATCAGCCAATCACAACAATTAATACTGTAACAATGATTGATGCAGGTTTTACACAATCGCCCTGCTGTGTTAAACTGGTGTTAGTTATTACGGTTCCAAATAATTAAAAAAACGACGAAGCAATCGGCTACAGAGTCCCAAGTCCCAATTCTGTGGTCTCTAAGTACGCAGTCATTTAAAATAATTTTGCAATGGGTACGATAAGCTTTAGTAAATACTCTTAATCCTTCATTTTGAAGATTCCTTCATTTAGCTGCGAATTCTAAAAAACTATATTTTTGTTCCTGTTTCTAAAAGCTTTTCGAATCGAGTTTCGTAATTTACTCGTAGGTACGTTTTACGTTGACCACATTTTATAAAACCGTGCAATCAATCAAACGTAAAAGCGAGCGTTGGAAACAGACTAATGGTATCAGCTCCAGTTTTTTAGCAAGCACAAAAAGCGTATATAGGATTATATGTAGCGACCGGTGCTGCAATACTCTAAAAGGCTTTTACTGCGCCGAAAACAAGATTAAAATGTTTCCCCGTAAAGACTTCCGCACATATTATTATCGACACAGGATGCGCCGCACTTTTTTTGGTCGCATAGGGAGCTTTACTAACACACTTTTTGGAGGTTCTCATTTAAAATGCGCTCAGTAGCTAAACCTTACTATTCTTTTCTGTGTTCATGTACCTACAGGCGAAGGCTCTGCTATAAGGCGGTTCATGTTCAATAAAATACCTTTGAGATTAAATTGGTCACAATTTAACCAGTAATTATTGAGTTTTACAACTAAAGCACAGAATAGGAAATACTTCAAAATTTTTCCTTCTGATAGGTCATCATTACCTAGTCTCAGTCAAATTCTACCCGTACCTCATTTAGGACATGATGCAAATTTTTTATTTGCTAAGTAATAAAATATTTTCCATGCCGCAATCGACGCGTATGGGGCTGATATCAGATGAGCGATCACCTTAACTGGTAACAAACTGGATACACTATACACAATTATGAGCAGCTTTAGTTACTGTAACCTTTTAATAAAAGGTTACGGAATCAAAATAAACGATTTTGTATTCAATACAATATGGCGGTGCGAGCGGCAAAGATACGAGGTGACAAAGTGGAAATTCGGAAATAGCCCTTTGAAATCTATAAAATACACCAATTTTCTAAACTCCCGAGAAATTTTCCAGGTAACCCCCTTTTTGAGCACCAAATGACTGGGCTATATTTCGTATTTACTGGAGTCACTCCGATATATTTTTGTTTGGCTGTCTGTAACAGCTGGTTTGCTCAGACTCGTAGACAGCTCTAAGGTCACATACACACATAGGTCGCACACAGGTAAAGCCGAGGTACAGTGTAGTTTTCCACAACTCTATTTATCATCATGTTAATATGATAAGTGACTTTGCAGTCTAAGATATTAGCGGGCTAACCTGGTAGAGGTATGGTAGATTTTTGAAACCAATACCCCTAATAAGTTTCTTTTCCTCACCACATCATACTGGAATGCTAAATAGCTTGGCAGTAAGCCGGAAGGGTGGAAATTAGTCACAGCCGAAGCCAGACCAGACTAGACACTAGAATTTTTTTTTTAATTGCCGGGGATCTAATCCTTTACGGGTATATTCATAAGACCACAGCGCTCACATCTGTACCAGCGAGGTACCTTTTTGTTGATGTAATCCATACTAATATTATAAATGCGAAAGTGTGTCTGTCTGTCTGTCTGTTACGCTTCCACGGCCCATTTTTTTGAGGAAGGACATAATATGCTACTTTTATCCCAGAAATTTAAAGAGTTCCCGTGGGAATCAGAAAACCTTATTACACGCGGACGAAGTCACCGGCTTAGTAAGTAATAACCGATTTTTTAAGTAGATAGAGTCAAAGAAGAAAGATTATCTCGTAATTTCACGAAAATAATGCGTTTATTTTCCTCATATAAGCACTTAATATAGATATACGGTATTCAAAAATAATCTAGCTCTGCATCTGGGTTTTGTTACCTCGTAAGTCGTGAATCATAGCGGGACGAAATCGGCGCTACATAAAAAACCAAAATAGACCCAAACGTTATCGTTAACGCACCGTTGCGCTGATTTTATTTCACGTTCCATAACCGTTCGTAATTCAATAATCAACTCTTTGATATTCCACCACCACTAAAGTCCATTAACGTCCCACTGCTGGGCACAGGCCCCACTCTCATAGGAGAGAGGGAATTAGATCTTAGACCCACCTCGCTGCTCCAATGCGGGTTGGCGGGCTTTAACGACTATTATCATGTTAGTGATAATAACCGGGACCGACGGCTTAACGTGCTCTCCGAGGCACGGGGGTGGAACACCGCCAACTTCCTAACTCCGGGCTAGTACTGAGAATTTCTTGTCAGAAAAACCCAACACTTAGTAGGTATGGCCCGACCTGGGACTCGAACCCGGGGGCTCGTCAGCCACAGTCAAACATGCTAACCATTAGACCAACGCGGCAGTTTGATATTCACCAATCGAAAATACGTAGATATGTATAATTGCGTTAGTCGCCTTGGTTGTAAATAGAAGTATATTAAATCCATATTCGTACTTATACTACAACTGCCTCGTTGGACTATTGGTTGACTGCTCATAATTCAACTGCTGCTGTCGAGGTCCTAGGTTCCCATGTTGTCAAAAATAGCCATAAACTATAGACATGGGTTTTTTCAAATAAATTCTCAAATCAGAGAGAAAATCCAGATCCCAGAGACAATTGGATTCCTCTGGGATGGGGAATGAAAGTTTCGGTCGATTCAAGTTTTGTCAACTCTGGACCGATTTATAATATTTTTAATTATTATTTATTTGAATTATAAATAATTTCTGAATTTACACTGGTCTGGTCTGGGAGGCTTTGGCCGTGGCTACTTACAGCCCTACCGGCAAAAACTTACCGCCAATTTAGCGATCCGGTACGATGCCGTGTAGAAACCTATTAGGGGTAGGTATGGGTTAAATATAACTGCGGTAAGCCCGCTACCATCTTAGACTGCATCATCATTTACCATCAGGTGAGATCGCAGTCAAGGGCTAACTTGTAGTAGAATAAAATAGAATATAATTAATGTTCTTATGCTGGTCTCGTGTGAATTTTGTGAACATCTGAAGAATAGGTTGGAGATGGCAGGCGGAACTCCTCAACGGTTAACAGCAAGTCCATTGCAATCAGTGTTATCTATACTTCTATACTTACTAATATTCTAAATGTGAAAGTTTGGATGAATGTTTGTTACTCAATCACGCCAGAACGGCTGAACGGATCGGGATGAAATTTGGCACAGAGATAAATTGTAGTCTGGAAGAACACATAGACTACATTTTATCCCGGAAAATAGATGAGTTTCCGCTGGAACAAAAATCTATCCACGCGGACGAAATCGCGGGCCTCAGTAGCCCTATAAATCGTAGATTTATAACCACATGCTGTACTAAGGCAAGGTAAGCCCATCCGTCCGAAGCCGAGGGGCTATAGTTAACAATAATTATACTAACTAAATCCGTCTTCATTTGACTCTCTCTGCGTCGTATTCGTCACAGCTTAAGCTCGTGACCCATTTTCATTAATCACATAATGGCACGGGTTTTCTTGGGATAATAATGCGGTTAGTTCCCAGGATCTTCCGCATACGACTCGACTAAGAGTACTATTTCCACTCTTAGGTTTCTGATATCAGATGTTAGTGATAATAACAAGGAACGACGGCATATCGTGCTCTCCGAGGTACGGAAGAAACGAAAAGGCCAAACTAAGACTTCCAAATTCGGTCACTCATCCAGTTACCGACTTGGGTCAACGTAGCTAATGCTAAACAATCGACTGATATGCGCAACTATAGGCCACTCATCCCTCAATTGAATATTAAGGTGGAATTTCGCCCAGTCTGCAGAATCAAATATAAGTTACATAAACTGTAAAGAACGTAACCATAAATCTTTGAAAATAGCTCATAAATAATGTCTGCGCTAGCATATGCGGAAAGTAATCCAAATTGAACTTTATCACCTTAAATGTATGTTTGAGTTTTTAATAAACTGAAAGTAGAGCTTGTTTTAAATAAGAAGTTAATATTATAATATTTACAGCTTGAAACCGAACTTCGAAGCGGAATCCCGTAGTTTCTACGGCTGTATCTGAACCCTTTTTACAATAAAATTCGTGGGTTTTCTTTGTAATCAATGTACTTAAGTGTGTAAAAGTGAACCATAAATTTAGAGCTTCATTTCCTATGATCTTGACAAGGACTGATTCATAGCTTTTATTAAATGTCGTGTAAATTTATAGCCAAGTACCGGGGCTTACTACGGGGCTTAAAGCAGTATTAATTTAAAATATAAGATTTATATGACCTTAATGCAAAATAAGGATTAATATTTTTTAAACAAGAAAGTCAATAGTAAGTAAGTAAGTAAAAACACTTTATTACACTCAAACAAATAACAGAACAGAGGTAAAACGAATCGTGTCAGAATTTACAACTTGTTACGGTGTAAAGGCGCCTTAGCACTATGAGTGATCTCTTCCAGGCAACCTTTTTAAGATAGGAGATTGGTTGCATGATGACAGGGCGGAGCACACGTGTAAATTTCTAAAAGTAAAATTATAACAATCTACTACTTAACTATTACAATATAATAAACTTACATAACAGTACATACTATAGTTACATACTATTTTACTTACATGATAACATAAATCTAAAAATAAAACAAATATAATATTATATACTCATATAATAATTATTTATGATTTAATAAACTTACTAACACGAGCTTATTAATACAAAAATAATACTGCTTTAAGCGAAGATAGCAAGCCCCGAGAAGAGACATTAAAATAACTGCTTTCGGCAAAGGCTAGATAGATTAGAGAAGATTAGATAGATTTGTAGAAAAATGTATACTATTCTGTGCTTTTGCCCTACTATGCTCATGTAAAAATCAAGGGCAATCAGTCCCCCGATTGTGTAATGTAATCGTTATCGTAATAGTTTGTCAAACGGATAATTCGATATTTTTAAGGAGTTCATAGATGCCTCTACGTTATAAAGATTGGATGAACTCCTCATACAGTTCTAATAACACGTTATAAGCTGTCAAATGATTACGATTTGCATGGAAAATTTGTCGCCTGATTTGTTATAGACATCGATTTCAATAGTTCAGTCAATCGCAACAATTGATATTGCAATAATAATTTTGAAATCCCTACGAGAGCCAACCGGCGAGCGCTAGTAAGTCATATTATTTTAATTGTAACTTTATTAACTTTTATAATTCCAACATAAAAAGAAACATTGTTATTACAATCTAAAACTACAAAGGAAAGTTGTATTAAAGATGAAAGCGACGACCGACTTTTATTTGCGGAGTTATAATAATCATTTGCGTGTTGCTTCTATGGAGCTAGAGCTGCGGGTTTCATGGTTTAAAAAAAGTCTTGTCAGCATTTTGTACAATTTTCAGCTAGAATAAAAATGTTTGATCAAGTTTTTCTTCACGTTAACGACGGCTCGCGGTTATAAAAGTAAGATTTTTTGAAATGCTAAATTTTTAAACATAGATTGTTCGGAAATTATACAGTCGGCCATGATTGTCTCTCGACAACGCCGTCTTTGAAGCTTTTAAACTCGCAGCCATTATGTCAAGTCATTAATAAAGAATAAAGAATAGTCTCAATATAGCAATCTAACCTAATCTTTTGTTTGTAAATCCACAATGTAATATTCTAGATATTAAAATATCTCCCTATAATGAAAATGTCAATCAACTTCGAATCCCGCTGTTCAGAAGATATTAAGCCTTTTAAACTTTACGTTGGTTATTAGGACTGAAATGGGCAAATTATATAAGCAGAGGAATTTGGTTTGTTGGTTTGTTCTTCAATCACGCCGCAATGGATCATCGATCATCGCTCATCGATCAACGAAGTAATTTTTGCCGTGAATTTAGTAATTTTTTTTTCCGTTAAATTAAAGAATTCCAATTTTTTTTCAGACTGTTGATTACTTGGATTCTTAAAAATTAAACACATTAAAAACTACCTAAATAATTATTATGTTAAGGTTAGTAAGGTAAAGAAAACTTTAAAGGCAACAAAAAAAATTGTGAAAAATATGCCAAAATTTTTATATCTCGCAAAACCGTACTCATAAGTCATAACGTAACTGAGATACTCAACATCTTTGGAGAGTTTCACATGTAGTTCAAAGACAAAAGAAACCGCTTTTACTTATAAACAAGTATTCGAAACGTTAAAAGACTTCTCTTTTTCTCACTTACAAATATTTTTTAACTTTGCTAAACTTTACTTTTCACCCGTATTTATACGGTTTTTCAACATATGGGTACATATTCGGTTTTTAACGAGAGGGTAAAACATAATAATATGGGTTTCTAAAAGAAGCGAAACATTATTATTATTATGTTGCTTTATTTTGGGCTAGAGCCAGCTCCATTTTATTTATTTTTCCTAGGTTTTAATTGCTGTTGCTAGGAATGCAGTTCGCGTTAAAAGTGTAAAGATAAACAGTCAAATATGTTAATGTTGTATGAAACATTAAATATACGCTTTGGAATTAATGAATGAAAATCATTTTAATATTATAAATGCGAAAGTGTGTTACTTTGATGGTTTGTCCTTCAATCACGCCGCAACGGAGCGACGGAGCGATCGACGTGATTTTTGGCATGGGTATTCTGCTACTTTACAGGAGGGTGAAGGATTTAGTAGACTTTTACAGTTCGTTAATTTTGTACGTTGAAGTGAAATAGGCTTAGGTATAAACAGAAATGAGCGAGACTCACCACGATATAAACACAAGAGCACCTATAAAGATGTACATCACATAACAAGAGGCGCGTTTTGCGCTCACTCGCTCAGGCAGCATGATTATTAATATAGTTCTTGCAATTCTCGAGTGCAAGGAACCTTACGCTGGGTATCCACTATTTTCGCGCTCCAACAGTGCTGTGCGCATCTACAACTGAGGCCCAATTGTCTAAGCCAATCGTATTCATTTGACAGTTAATAAAGTATAACTCGAACTTTTTAAGGAGTACCTACATACATGCGTTTTGACGTGCAGCATCTATGACCTCCTTAAACAGGTTGAATTATACGTTTGACAGACGATTACGATTACGATTTCCTTACATAATCGGGGGGCTGCTCCGGTAGGGGATACGTTCACTCTTCATCCAATCCAAGATCCAAGCCTCACAGGAGGTGTCCTTAGGTAGACATTTCCACCCGATGTCTTCATGCGATGGCTTATATTACACCCAACTTCTCGCCCCTAGGCATAGCGCTCGTCCAACCACTCAGTGACGCTGTAGCGGTCAGTAGGGCTTTCGCAACTTACTCAATCCGAAAAGAGTCCCTAACGCGGTGCTTTTAAAGCAGAGCAAATATATTTCTTGTAAAGATTCCCGTACTGCCTCCAGTACAGTTGCAGATGAGCCCGAACATAGTAGATTGCCAGTTTTATCGCTGGAAATATTAGATTCATAGTACCTAACTACCGCTCTTTACCACCCATTATCACCCACCAAACACGCTGCTTATTATCATTTCGTCGCTATTGTATATCCACAATGGTGGGTAAATTGCGATTACTCGGTACAATATATAAAACATAATAATTTTTAACGATTTTTTTAAACCTTTAGTTAAGGCTTTTAGTTTTACCTATATGTATGTCCCAACTAAAATAACATGCACAAAAATAAAGAATAACTTACTTATCAATAAATGGCAAAATGACCAGGATAAAATACTGACTTCGTACACAAAGGCTTTTAGTGTAATAATTTTCTACTTTTTTTAAATGTTCAAATTAGAGCGTTTTAAGCTCTTTAAGGCACGAAAACTACTTATCAAAAATTCTTAAACACGTATTTCTCCATCTTTAACTGTACCTAAGCCCAAATACCAATTTTAACGGATATAACTTGACTCATCGACTTGTAATAGAAACTTTCATCCCCAAGTTCATCCCTTTAGGAATGGAATTTCTACAATCCTTTGTTAATGAATACGTCTACAATACAAAATTAAACTAATAACAAAGTCTCCTGTTTCACTCCAATAATGAAGGCCACAGAACAAAAGAACCTTAGTAATAAGCAGATTCCTTGATATGTGATGTAGACAGTCTATATACGTTGATTTTCCGTCTGCTACGCTTTCACGGCCCAATTGTTCAACCGATTTTGATGGAATTTTGTACAGGGGTAGGTCCTTCCCCGGCTACTACTTAGCTATATTAGGCTACTTTTAATCCCGGAAAATTAAGGAGTTCCCGCGGGAATCAAAAAACGTAATCCACGCGGACGAAGTAGGAAAATATAATTTTCGAGAAAAGGATTGTAGGAAGATAGTTAAGATCATCAGCTACTAGGAAGCCATAAAGTCAAAGTCAAATAATGTTTATCCAATTTAGGTAGGTATACTACACTTATTGACGTCTAGTTATTTATTTATAAAATATAATGGTGACAATCAGTAACGGTGTCTTAAAACTAATGCTACGAGGGTTCCAAACGCGTCCTGGTCTGAGAAGAGCCCACAACAAACTCAGCCGGGTTTTTTTTTCATTATCACCATTTCACAAATAATCATCGAGAATCGCTGGAAGGTCGTTAGAAGGTCGGAAGTACCCGAGCCTCAACATCATGATTGACTCCCCCTGTTTGGCTCATAATCTCGGATTAAAGAAAAAGATAGGCAGATACAAAGATGCCATGACATTGCATAGACAGTAAAATATGAAGAATCCTACTAACTTATGCATAATTATGTGATAGCGTTTTTGGGTCACCTTCGTAAGGTCAATGTACGTTTGTTGGTCGAAAAATCTAAATATAAATGGAAATTAATAGCCAGGTTTAATTTAATTCGAGCTAACTGTCCACGGTAAACTCGATTTCACTACTCGAAAATTTCATGAGCCATTAATGCCTTCATTTTAAACTAGCATATGCCCGCGGCTTCGTCCGCGTGAATTTTTTTTAAATTCCCACGGGAACTCCCTATTTTTTCGGGTTAATATATAAGCCTATGACACTCACGAATACATAATGTGGCTTTCTATCGTCATTAAGAGTAAATTGAATATTTAATAAAGAATTGATGATGATGAGCAATTCGGCATAAAGTATAGGTATGTTTGTGAGAGCTCCGTCTATATTTCGTTTCGTCAGTGTTTGTAACAAGGACCGGCACTCAACAACTACAAGAGCACTCAGGCCGCGGTCCAGAGAGCAGGATTAATAAGATCAACGTGCCTACTGCGGTCAAAATAAACGAGGTTAGTTCTCATTTTCACAAACTGCCTCCTATTTTTCCTTACAAATAGCAAAGTCTATATAGCATCTCCAAAATTGTTAACATTATGTACATAAGTTTTTTGGCGACCTCCGTGGTGCAGTGTTGCCTTTACGTGCGGAGGTCCCGGGTTCGATCCCTGGCAGGGTTTGGAAATTTATAATTTCTGAATTTCCCTGATCTGGCCTGGTGGGAGGCTTCGGCCGTGGCTAGTTACCACCCTACCGGAACGCACGGCAAAGACGTGCCGCCAAACGATTTAGCGTTCCGGTACGATGCCGTGTAGAAACCGAATAGGGATATGTGTTTAATATAACAGCCTTGCCCCTAACAGGTCAGCCCGCTACCATTTTAGACTGTATCATCACTTACCATCAGGTGAGATCGCAGTTAAGGACTAACTTGTAGTGGATAAAAAATAAAAATAAACTAGCAGAGATTGATAGAGATTCTTAGGATAATCAATGTAGAAGTAAATCAAAGTCCTTAATATTCAGAAGACAAGTAAGTGTACTTATTCACGACCAGACTAGAGAAAATGCAGCAAATTCCTAAATTTCTGCCGAGAATCGAACCTGATACCACCCACTTATTCCGCGTGATTTATGGTTTTCGATTCCCGCGGGAACTCCTTAATTTATTCTCTGTATGTCAAAATCGGTTGAAAAGGTGGGCTAGGGAAAGCGTAGCAGACAGACGAATAGACAGACAGACAGGCATACTTTCGCATTTATAATATTAATAGTACCGATGATATGGCTTTACAGTTACAAATTTTGATTTCTCTTTTATCGACATGAATTATTAACTCGACATGGAATAACTCGCTTAAATTTGGCGGTAGAATAGATTTCTAAAATCCCCGCTCAGTATAGCATGTGAACAATTCACGCTTAGTTACTTTTATCACTGAACAAATATTACATTTCTCGAAGGCCTTATCTCGCAGGTATTCAAATATTAACTCAGGCGTTATTGTGTAAAAGGCGTATTTGTTCTGCATCTTTGTCAGAACGTTACTTAGACAGAATTTGATACTCAAAGGCTTAAGCTAGCTAGAGCTTGTTAGCACTAATTATCATCGTACTGTCGTCACGAAATAAATAACAGTAAGTATTACGTAAAACGTGGTGATAGACTAGTGATTTTGATGCCTTTCTATTCGGCCGGTCGCGAGTTTGATCCACGGGCAGGCACTTCTAACTTTTGGGACTTATATGCTTTTTAAGTAATCAAGTATCACTTGCATTAACGGTAAAGGTAAACATTATGAAAAAATTGCATGCCCAAGAGTTCATCAAAATGTTTTCAAATGTGTGTGAAGTCTGCCAACTGGCACTTGACCAGCGTGGTAGACTATGGCAAAACCCAACCACACTCAGACTCGACTAACTACGACTAAACTAAGAGACTCGTGCTCAGTAGTGAGCCGGCATTGGGCTGAAGGTTTGATGATGTGATGAAGTATTATTAACGTGAAAAGAAGCTACCTACAGCAGGTAGGTATATCAATATTGAGTCAAAGTTGAAACCTATAAGGTTCTAAAAATTCCTTTAGATCTATTTCGTTCTAAAGCTGCCGTGATGCGGTGCAGTCATGTAGATCGGTTTTCTGAAATACACCTTTTGAAGTTTTAAATCGAAATCCAGTGAAGCGAAACTGATAGCAGAATTCCTCACAGTCCACGCTATATTATTCAATGAAGTTATGCATTTAATAATTTAACTGTAGGTATACAAAACTAACATTTTAATTTGCTTGAACTCTTCATGCACAAATATCGATGTTCAGGTAACGTTATTCCGATTCAGTAAGTTCATTCTAGAAATGTGATGGAATAGGAATGTTGCCTTCGTCGTCGTAATTGTTTGTCTGGAATGAGGTTTATTTACACTTTTGCAATGCACTAATGTCTTGTATGATTGCTCATTGAATTATTAATTATTATTAAATTTACAAATGTCAAGTACCTACTTACTTATTAATGTGTTCTAGCTGTCTTGAGCCTGTATTATAAGTGAGCATTTTGGCCCTTGAGCCGAGATTGGATAGCTCTAGATTGAAACAATTTGAAATAATGATCCGCTTCCATATAATTGAACTCTTGATAATATCTTCCTTTTCTCGTTATTGTATCCAGTGGTGTGCAGTTCATAGAGACGTTAAAACACTGCTTACATAAGTGCAAAATACCTTAATGCTCATTTTTTTACCAAGACAGTCAGTAAATAAACCCGACTAACTAATACCTACCCTAGCTTCAAACCCTGTGCACGTCACCGATTGTACTCGTTTATCAAGCTTTTACCGTTTGTAAGTCATAATAATAGTCGATTTTTAATTATCTTGGTCAGACACCACGATCAACACTTTTGATATTCATCATCATTTCAATGCATGCAGTGGGAAGGGACTCTAAGTTTACATTGATATAACAAGGAACAAGATCGCGTTTCCTGCGATATAATATAAACTAATCGTGTCAGTATAGATCTTCTTTTTGCCACATTTGAGCAATAAATATTTGGAAAAGGATTTATTATTTTCACCTCAACTTAGGACGACTTTGCACAAACCATAAGATTTGTAATCTATAAGCTTTTGATGTATCTGAGGCGATTCAATCTTTCGTACGGGAAAAATGACAACAGGTGTTGATTTCTAATAACGCTTACTATGTTCCGTCAGATTTCTTTCCAAAAGTGTCACAGCATCCAAAGAACGAAAACTTCGGTCTTCGATTGATTATAAATTATGGTTGCTAGCTGCTGTGGTGGGAAAAACTAAGGTACTACTATACTATATCTAGGTATACTAATATTATAAATGCGAAAGTTTGGATGGATCAAATGAAAGATGGATGGATGTATGTTTTTTACTCTATCACGCGAGATAAGCTGAACGGGTATGAATGAAATTTGGCACAGAGATAGATTATAGTCTGGAATAACTCATAGGCTACTTTTTATATCGGAAAATTAAAGAGTTCCTGCGGGAATAAAAAACACCTCAATCCACGACAAAGCCTTTAAAAGCAATCTGCAAAAAGTGTATTGCCTACTTTTCGTTCCGAGTTCGTTAAAATATTAAGGTCAACAAAATATCCAATTAGCCGTAAAAGGGCGGCCGAGGGACTTTAAGGAATTTGTTTGGAGCTTCTGAGAAAAACCGCCAAAGTATTTATCGGCCACAACTAATTATAAGTCTAAAACTGATGAATCGGTTCGGCCTACGTTAACAGCGCCTTAATTGTTTATCAATTCGGAAACATCTGCCCGACATTTTGGGGCTGTTTCTTGTTAAAAAGTGGAAAGTTTGTTTTGCGTTGTCATAGTTTGAACGTTTCGTGTTTTTAATTTAAAATGTTACAATCAACGACCTCAATTTACATGGACGGACCCTGTCAAACGAAGACAAAAGAATGTGGACTTATTTTACTAACGCACTAACGCTATCTAGTCTGAAAAGCGGGACGGCGCTATGGCGGGGACAAGGACAGGCTTATACAGGTGAGGGGCATGCCCTACAAGTCGGACGCCCAAACTTTTTCAATGAAAAAAAAAAGCTTTTTCTTTTTCTTTTACAATGTTTTTCTATAAAAGGGCCCATATAAAACATTAAGCCAACCTAATTTAATAACTGTACAAGTTATTATTATTTTAGTTATTCTTTGAGCAATACATAAGCTAACCTTTGTAAGCTAGAAGAGGTTAATAACCACGATGAAATATCTCGTAACAATAATATATTTATTTTTCGCACTCCAGAAAGGTCACGTTTTGGTGTCGTTTCTCAGAAACTGTAGGTGAATTCCATGTAGGCTTAACTGAATTATTTCTGAATTATTGCTGAAATAGATACAGACCAGTTTAAATATAACCACTTATTTATTAAATATATATTATATAATAATATGTTTTGGAAGGCACTGTATATTGAAGTCAGTCATGCGTCAACTATAGGTAGTTTTTTTCCCGACTGCGGAACGCACAGGGTTATGTGTTCATCAGTCTATATATGTTTGTTTGTTCCTTGCAGGAAAGCTACAGCCTAAACGCGTGGACCGATTTTGATGATTCTTGCACCAGATTATGCCGAGTATATCATTAGAGTGTGGAAGCCGAATTTGAGAAAAAACAAAGTGGCGCCAACAGCAAATTATCAAGGCGCAGTCGCACGTTAATATTAGCTAATGGACGTGCGACGCGCCTTGATAATTCGTAATAATTACAAAATTATTTATGAGAGAAAAATATTGTTATAAAACGTGAGCTGTGGGAATACTGAATTGGCTATATTATTTTGTTCATTATTTCATTAAAATTATTATACTATGTAAATTGATAATAATGAAATTCACATCTTGTTTTATACTTTTTGGTATCCAAGCAGTCGGGTTTTTTATTTTTTAAATTACTTTTTTATTTATTCACTACAAATTAGCCCTTGGCTGCGATCTCACCTGATGGTAAGTGATGATGAAGTACAAGATGGTAGCGCGCTAACCGGTTAGGGGTATGGCAGTTACATTAAACCATTACCTAAGGGTAAGGGTTTTCGGTTTCTACACGGCATCGTACCGGAACGCTAAATCGCTTGGCGGCACGTTTCAGCCGGTAAGGTGGTAGGTCACAAGCCACGACCGAAGCCTCCCGCCAGGTATTTCAGACACAACTTTATCCCCAATTGCTTTTTTAATTTAATCATCGTCAGCCTGTAGCCTATGTCCACTGCTGGGCATAGGCTGTTCAACCCCCATATCTGGTCCTAATCCTTGAATTTGGTTTGGACTACGTAAGAGACCTTGGATCTCCTGCGGATTTGGTAACACTTCTGCTGTTTGTTATTATTTCATAACAAACAGCAATTTTGGTTTTATTTTTGAAATTACAATTACATTAAAAAAATAAGTTATAAAATAATATAATTCTATTACTGTAAAAATTTCATACTTTTCAATGTCCGTAAAGTTATATTACATTCTTAGAAAAGTGTATATACATTTTACATAACATAGTATGAATATTGTCAATTCAAAGAAAGGACTTGTTCCATCAGGGTTAAATTTTTCATAATATTACGATTATGATTTATTACTATTTGAATAATAAATTCAACCGCAGCGTTACACATTGCGTACCTCTCCAAACATCGTGGGACTTGGGTAATCTTTTATTGTTTACTTACTTTTGCTTTTCAATGTTTATTCGTACTTTTTCTTATAGATACGTTTATTATAGTACTTGATGATGCCCACGAATCCGCGTGGTTTACGTTTTTTTATTCCCGCGGGAACTCCTCAATTTTCCGGGATAAAAAGTAGCGTATGTCACTCTCCAGGTCTTCAACTATGAACATGCCAAAAATCACGTTGATCCGTTGCTCCGTTGCGGCGTGATTGAAGGACAAACCAGCAAACCAACAAACAATCACACTTTTACATTTATAATATTAGTATGATATGATGTTTATTCGTACTTTTTCATATAGATACGTGTATTAGGTACAGTATATGATGAAAAATAATTTATATCGTGACCATAAAAATTAAAGACCTTGCCATATTTCAGAAATTGAACAAATTTTTATAATTATGACTTTACTTTATATAACAATGAGAAATGCAATCGTGGCACCCCCAGCAGGTTTTTATTTTTGCCGCTATTTTATATCCTTGTTATACCCTCCCAACTTCAACATAGTGTGTAGAAATCAATTTTTTTTTTACTTTACAGTGGCTTTGGAAGTCGGTTTTTTGGAAAGAATTTTTATTGGAGTTGAGGAATTGATGTTGGGGTTATTACACAAAGTGATTCTTAGTTTTATACTAGTTATTAAGATTATAAAAATCTTATTAAGAGCTTATCGTTCACCGTTAGAGCAATACGATAAACAATTCAGAAAACTAAGAAGGACTTACCCTTATCCTGGTTCACCTGAATAGGAAGTCGAAAATTTTAACTACTGAGCTATATAAGTACGACGACGAGTAGGTAGGTGGGTTGGCATATTAAGCAAATATTCCAACGCCATTTTATGAGTGCTTTCATGAAAAAAGGCAGCCACGTGAGTCACGTTTCTTTGGGAAAAAGGATAATTATTTCCCCTACTTATTCCTTTGTGGATTTTCCACAAAAACAATTCCACCCTTTGTCTATAAAACTCGTAACTACCTACCTTGCAAGTTGGCTTCCCAGTTATTTGTTTCGTTTGTTCTCTTGAGACTAAAAATGTACTTACTTCTTTTTATATTAACACTAACCATTGCCCGCGGCCTCGTTCACTTCCTAACTTTGATTTTGATTGGTAATTGTTGTATTTGACCGAGAGAAGCGAAGGTCTCTGAGTTTATTTGAGTGAATTTGCACTTGTCCGTCCTAGGGTTGCATAAAAAAATTGTTCGTCTGTCAGAGCCTTATAACTTCTGAATTAATGAACGTAATTACTTCAAATTTAAATATAATATGTAAACTGATAGCCTCCAGCCGAATATGGCTTAAATAGTTATAAAAATATTTATTTCAGGGAAGCGAATGCGAAGTAAAATATTTTTTATAGCGTTACATAAGGTTGCGGTATAAATATGTCGATAAATATATCGATCGATATCTTGCAATGTATTACTAATGCAAATTGATTATTTCCGCTACCTTGCGTTGAGTAGTAGTAGTGATATTTAAGCTATAAAATAACACACAGATATCAAGTTGGCGCATGTAGTTTTTGATACTGAAACTCAGTATCAAAAACTCACTCAGTTCGGGGCGAACCACTAGTTACGTAATAGTTTAGTGTTGTAGGTACTTGTGGAAACTTTTTAATTTTTGGGGATAAGAAGTAGGTAAAAACTAAGTAAGCCTTTATGCGTCAGTCGTTCTCGAGGATGCAAGCTATCTCTACCAAATTTCATCAAAATCGGTTTAACGGGTAGACCGTGAAAATCTAGCTTACAGACAGACATGCAGTCGACAGACAAATCGCCTCTACTATAATAAATATCTTCGAATGAAGCGACTCATATAATTATGATAGAACCTCACTTTGTAAGTTCGTTAAGTCACTAATTGGCATGGATTTTGAATATGGATTTACAGTAATAGCCTACATTGAGACGTCATTATATTAATAGTTATTAGTAGTGTTAAGTAGTTTATCATCATACCTATTCGAAAAACGAATATTGGCTTCAGAGGATAGCGGGAGCAAAATGTAATTTTTAGGCCCATGGGACTTTTCATTTCTCTGTTCTGATTGGTCCGCGTTCGTACTTCTGATTGGTGCTTAAACGTATAGGTAATGTCCATACATAGTACGTCGATACTCCTAGCTTTTTCTCATACGTAATGATGAAAAATAGTGTGTGTCACTCGGGACCAAATTTTTTGTTCTCGGGTGGCGTATATTGAATTCCTCGCTACGCTCAGGATTCTACTTTTAAATCCTTCACTTCGCTCTGAATTCAAAATAGCGCCCTCGCGGAACAAAAACTTTCTTTGGCCCCACCACTACAGCCCATTAACGTCCCACTGCTGGGCACAGGCCTCCACTCTCATAGGAGAGTGGGAATTAGAGCTTAGACCCACCGCGCTGCTCCAATGCGGGTTGGCGGGCTTTAACGACTATTATCATGTTAGTGATAATAACCGGGACCGACGGCTTAACGTGCTCTCCGAGGCACGGGGGGGAAACACCGCCAACTTCCTAACTCCGGGCTAGTACCAGGGATTTTTCTAATCAGAAAAACCCGATACTTAATTATGGCCCGACCCGGGACTCGAACCCGGGACTTCGTCGGCCGCAGTCAAACATGCCAACCACTAGACCAACGAGGCAGTTTTGGCCCCATATAACACAAATAACCGTCGCCAATAATTTAGTAGCGTCTGAAGTTTACCGTAAGACGCGTCGCAGTAGTATATTTTCGCGCGTAGTATGGAACGGACTTCGACAATTTGAGTGACAGCTGCTCTAACAAGCGTTTGCACCTCAACTCAGATGCGGCTATTTGATTGGCGCTAACTACCAATGTTCTCCTTTCATAGGTAGTAGGTAGTAGTTCATATGAAGCCAATGACGATCGGTAGATTGGGGTTAGCTTTTAACGTTTCAGTTTTTTTTCTTTATTACGCTTGCATTACATGCTTGGTGCAAAGCAATGATGAGGTCTAGATTGGAACGCGTTTTCCTAGAAGATGCCTATTCACTCTTGCCTCGGTACTTTAGTTATATGTGGCACCAAACACGTGCGCTTGGAAGGTGTACCATATCCAGTCGCGTGCAGTTCAAAGAGGCACAAAAGCACTGCTTACCTAAGTGGAATTACGTCAATGCTCATTTTTCATCATGACAGTCAGTAGATAGGTATTCTGACTAACTAATGCCTACCCTAGCTTCAAACCCTGTGCACGCCACTGACCATATCCTAGCGGTTCGTATCATAGACGTCGAGCAAAAACGCTTTGTGCGAGCAGATTGGACTTCATCCCCATAAGGATGCCAACACAGACGGTTTCTCGCTGTTCTGTGGTAGAACGGAGAAGGAAGAACAAGGTTGTGAAGTGCCTGAGCACACTTCCCATGGGATATCCGATAAAAAACCGATAAGCAGGCGACATTGCGTCAGTGTTATAATTCTTAGAAATTGTGCCTGCGTAAATAGCTGTAGCTATAAGCTGCGTAGTTTCACGCGGAATATTCGACACAATGTAAATGGCGGGCTAATCCAACGTTGATTACGAGTCGCGGTCGAAATAAAGAGCTCCCTATTCCCGTATCCCGTACATAATTGATGCCTTGCCCGAGCTGCCTACCTCATCATTTATTTATTACGCCCTACTTGGAGTTTTTGGATACACCTACCTAGAAATATAGGTAAGCGACTACTCACAGATTTTCACATTTTATTGTAGGTATATATTTGTAACATTGTATTTGCCCATGATTTCGTCTGCGTTGATTATTTTTTGTTATTTCTGCGCCTTCATAAATTACCGGGATAATAAGTAGTCTATGCCCTTACCCGAGACACTGTCTATCATGTCTGTACAAAATTACATTAGAATCAGTTGAAAAAATTTGGCCTCAAAGCGAACACACAAAGAAACATTTTCCCACTGGCCCTTACAATATTATTGGTCAGTAATAGCAAGTATCATCTAACAAATAGGAACTAGGAACTAAGTATTTTATTTTCCGGTATTAGAAATTTGCTATCTTTTGTATCAAAATATAAAAAGTTATATATTAGTCAATTACTTTTAAGCGTTTTCCGCCAGGTTTCCGCTTATCTAAGCAGGAATTTAAGCATTTTAAGAAAACTCGTTGGATATATTTATTATCTCTGGATAAAAAGTTGCTCTGGCAGTGTGTGAATATTGTCTTGTCAAAAGTCGGTGCAACCACAGAATAGGTAATGTGCAACCTTAAAGTTAAGCCAGAAACAATTAACTGGAAACAAAAATCACTTAGGTACTTTTATTCCGGGAAATTATCATAGTTCTAAGGAAAAATACCAGAAAATAGGCAGGGACGAGTGGTCGAGTTGTGACAACGCATATTGGTCGATTGCAATTGTTAAGCACCGTTGACCCAACTGGATGGTTGACCGAACTTAGAGGTTCAAATTTGGCCCTTTCGTGTCCTTCGTGCCTCGTAGAGTTTGATAAGGCGTCGGTCCGGGTTATTATCTCTAAAATCTGATAATAATCGTTACAAAAACCTAAGAGTTTAATACCCTAAGTCGAGTCGTATGCGGAAGGATGTGGGCACCCACTGCATTATTATCCCGAGAAAACTCCTACCATTGTGATTAATGGAAAGGGGTCACGACCCTCAGTATTGATGAATACGACGCAAAGAGAGAATATGGAAAATAGAATATTGTTTTTAAATTTTTTGATTTTAGACACACATAGAACGTACAAAGAAGGAAAGGAAAAATATTTATTCTCACCACTGTGCCACAAATTACAATACCTTAAGGTAAACGTTACCATGGCGCCTTCAGTACTTGAGCATTAAGCTCATGGTCAAGTCCTAGAGGCACCTTGACAATGCTTGTCGTGTGTAGCACAACCTGAAAGAAGGCATCAGCTCAACATAATGCTGAACTCCTTGCAATAAATGACAGCATTCTATGCTGACTTCAGCTGAAGCCCTACTCCAGATGAAGCCACAATATAATAATTTATTTAGTTCAGTTCATCTGACAGTCTACGTTCAACGGCGTACATAACAAAATTATCTATGTATTAACAATCGTACACGCACAAACATAAGGCATTCAAATGCAAATTATGTAACGAACATAATAAGATTTCATTCGGTGCGAGTCAGCCTTCGCAGATGGGATTAGTTACCCTCATTACGGCAATTTTAACTGAGTCGCTAACACCCAACTGTACGGTTTGTCTGAGATTTTACATATCACCAACGTTGATGGAATTTGAGCTCCGAAACACGATGTACCTACTTTCAGGAAATATCATACTAATCCATACTAATATTTGAAAATTAAGGTATGTCTGTCTGTCTGTTCGCTACGCTTTAACGACCCATATTTTCAACCGATTTTGATGAAATTTGGTATAGAGATAGGTCTCGGGGTTGGCTGGTTATCCCGAAAAATTAAGGAATTTCCCCGGGAATTAAAAAAAACTTAATCCACGCGGACGAAGTCGCGGTCATCATTTTAGTCTAGTATTATTATAAATGCGAAAGTGTGTTTGTTGTTTGTTGGTTGGTTTGTCTTCAATCACGCTGCAACATAACACGGTTCGACGTGATTTTCTCATGAGAATAGTTCAGGACCTGGAAAGTGAAATAAGCTACTTTTTATCCCGGAAAATTAAAGAACATTTTCTAGCCTATGTCCTTCCTCGGGATGCAACCTATCTCTATACCAAATTTAATCCAAATCGATTGAAAAACCAGGCCGTCAAAGCGTAGGTCATTTTTTCATTAATATTAGTATGGATGCGTAACTACATAGAAAAATACGAGTGTAAAACTCTTTTTTTTATATAAGTAGTTACTATCGGTTTTACCGTAAAGCTGCCTGAATTTGGTCCATATTGTGTTGTTGTGTTGTAACAATGAAAAGCCATTCACTGCAGTTTTCGAGCAAAAGCTAATATTATGCAGCAAACATGAGCTCAGCATTTCGGTTTATTGTATTTTTGTACCAATGAAAATATTTATTGAAAAAGAATAAAATGGGTATTGAGTTCTGTGATAATATTATTGTTAATAGAATATGTACATATGTACAAAATGCTTACTATTATACTCCAGATTTACGAAATTATTTTTGAAAAAGAAAAATTACATAAAAATTAGAAAAATATTGGTAAGGTTAACAAGTAGGTGACAATAAGTGCCAAGGGAGGTATAAGCAGGACAGGAAGTAGGTTCGGAGTAACCGAAATAGCTCGAAGAGTCACTAAGCTTGATGGCGATAGGCTAGGCACTTAGCTCGAAGAAAGGATAGGCGTTGGGGTGCCAAGGTCTTGAAAGGCGGCCGCACATCTGAAATCGCAGCGTTAGGCTATCCCCTACTAGGTGGAACTCTCAAGCGAGTACTTGGGAGACGCTGGAAGCAAGAGGCCGAAGACCATGTCCTGTGGAAATGTATGTAGGAGGCCTTCGTCCAGCACTGGACGTATATAATATATGAAATACGTAGTTGTGACGTCATTAAATTACAACGCACTTTTTTAAATCGATAGTTTAAAATGATTATCAAACTTAGCACTAACAAAACATGTTTGTCTTTTTGAAAAAATTCTATTTAATAATCAGTAAGAAATAATTTATTTTTGACATAGGTATCATCCGGGGGTATGTTCTGATATACACTGCGAGCACTGTTAGGTGTGAGGTCAATTTAGTATACTGCGAAGCCGTTGCTTTATAGTTAGCTATACTGGTTAATGTTTAAAACGGAACGCAGTCTAGCTGTTGATCACGTGATCAAAGCACTAAGAGCACCTTACCTCGAACGGCAGTGCAAACAGTACACAAGTCATAATAAAAAAAAATTAAAAAACGACTGCCTTGCCAAAACACGAACTAAAAAGTTAAAAAAGTTGTGAATCACTGGATATTGAAGGAAAGTGTTATATATTTTTGGAATCTACTCATCATTTTCTAGACGATGGTTAAATAGTTAATCTTATTTTCGTTTTTTTTTTCAAATTTAATCTTTAATGCGGGTATGATCACCCCAATCAATTTTTTTTTAATTTTACTAGCCTATGTCACCCGGAATAAGATTGGGATTATAACTATACCTCATTTATCAAAATCGGTGCAGACGTATAGAATTAATCGTGGAATATACAAACTCACATACATGCATACATACATACATACAAACATAAACCCTGAAAACAATATACTCCCTTTTTCAGGCAGTCGTATAAAAAATGGCGACGATTTATGACGTCGTATTTTTCCTCAGGATACTACGGTAGTATACTGTCAGTCCATAATGGACAATTACACAACAATTTCTCCCCAGTTAGAGCACCGAACAGTGCTCGCAGTGTATATCGAAAGATACCCAGGGATGATGCCTATGTCAAAAATAAATTATTTCTTACTGATTATTAAATAGAAGGTTTTCCAAAAGACTAACATATTCTGTTAGTTCTAAGTTTGATAATCATTTTAAACTGTCGATTAAAAAAAAGTGTGTTGTAATTTGATGACGTCACAACTACGTATTTCATGCAAACTTCTATATACCCAATAGAAGCGTGTTTTTAAGTTTGATAAAGAGTTGCTGATATTTTGATTGGGTTGTCAATTGGTTGAGACGACAACGAGGTAACAAGTTGTTTAACTTGATAGTAAATATTATGATTTTAACGGCACCCGATTACGGGCTTAAAATAAATTCAACGCTTAATGATAAATCTTATCTTATCTTATCTTACTTATTATTATAAATCCGAAAGTTTGGATGGATGTATGGATATATGTATGTATGGATGTATGGATGTTTGTTACTCAATCACGCCCCAGCGGCTGAACGGATCTGGCTGAAATTTGGCACAGAGATAGATTATTGTCTGGAATAGCACATAGGAAAATTAAAGAGTTTCCGTGGGAACCAAAAAACCTCTAACTACGCAGACGAATTCGCGGGCAATCGCTAGTAATAATATTAATCCTGTAGCCCCTTAAAAACTAACTTCTTAAATGACTTGTGCGCCACACAAGTAATTTTAAAAGGAGGTTCGTTTGAACATTTTAAAATGCACTGGATGTTACATCCTGAGAGGATAAAATAACATGATAACACGTCGGTGACAAATCTCATGGAGGTAGGTAATGATTATAATAATATATAGAAATACAATATTGAATGGCTGTGAGTCGTGGTTTACATATTTAACATTGCCATTAACATAATCAAAGTCAAGGATATTTGCATAAACGAGTCCTACCAATATTACAAATGCAAAAGTGTATTTGCTCGTTGATTTGTCCTTCAATCATGTAACAATGGCGCAACGGATCGACGTGATATTTGCATAGAGATGAAAGAGTTTCTTTTTATTTATTCAACTACAAATTAGCCTTTGACTGCGATCTCATCTGATGATGAGTGATGATGCAGTCTAAGAGGGTAGCGGGCTAACCCGGGGTACGGCAGTTATACTTATTACCCATATCCCTTATCGGTTTCTACACGGCATCATACCGAAACGCTAAATCACTTGGCGGTAGGGCGATAACTAGCCACGGCCGAACATTAGAGAAATCAGAGAAATCAGAAATTATTAATTTTCAAATTGACCCTGCCACTCGCCAGGTATCGAACCCGAGGCCTCCCACTATTTTTAATAGCACTCACTACTGCTTCAGGGAGGTCGTCGAATAGGCTTATTTTTATTCAGGACAATTCCCAAACAGCTACCACGGGATTTAAAAAGAAATGCGAAAATCGTTTCAGACCGGACAGGCTAAAAAAAAATCCGCGTTAGATATTATTTTTATACGGAGCGAACACACATATGAGGTAACCAGATAAAAAGTCGCATACGTAAAACATCGTTCCGTTTAATGAAAACTTTTTACCTGTCCGTAGGTTGTTTTCGCTCTATATCCACGCGGACGATGTCACGGGCATCATAAAGTATACCTCAAGTGCTGCAGCGAAAATTTAGTATAGTCCCACAAACATATCTGACCCGGTGCCAGCGTCGCTAAACGACATGAAAATAAAAAAAAATTGCATTAAGGGGACTAAAAGTTTATCTTCGGCAGCATCTTTTAATACTAAAGAAGCGCAATTAAATTCCAGTTTGGAAAACCTCTGAGAGTTATAGCTGATGTTTTTATGGAATATACATTATTTGTGGCGATATCCTTAAATAGCACCGTCAGTCACACAGAAATCGCACCATGAATATCAAATGAATCTTACAAATAAGTGGTTAGTAGTTAGAAACAGTAACCGAAATAAGAGGTTTAAACACGTTTTTAAAAACTGTTATAAAACAGAAACACTTATAACGGAAACAGAAACAATATTATAACCCAATCCATCTGTAACCTTTTATTTCTGTTAATAAGTGTTTTATCTGTAAACTTAATAGGTACATGCCCTAACAAACTGCACGGTGTGACATCGCGTTCTTCTCACTTCATTGGACTTTAAACACACTGACACAACATGGCCATGTTTTTCTTAAAACAATCGCAACCATCGGAGCTTTCACCTTAGGTTCAAATTTGAATACTCGACAACAGTAAATTTGGCAACGTCGCCATTTCGGTTACACTTTAATACCCTTTATTTTAGTAAAGATTCATTTCTGTTACTGAAATATAAGTGTTTCGGGTTAACTGAATTAAAAACACATTCAAAAGGGTTACAGCTCCGATTCTGTTACACTTTCATTCTGTAATACTTATATTTCTGTAACCTTAATGATTCTGTATTTCAGTCCCTCATTAGTTCCAATTTTGGCCACCGGGTCAGATAAGTTTGACGGACTATGAAGTTGGTACCTTCTACCTACCTATATCAATCTCATAGAAACATTTTAGCATCCTTCACTTTAATCCAGAGCGCTCCATCCAACATGAATGAAGTTGTCTGAATGTCGAATTCAATGTAATTACAGTGCTCGCAGAAACCTGTTAGTGTTCTATGCCTCTACAGTGCCAGTGTTTATAAATCAAAGGCTTTGATAAATAACTGTAGGTAATCTTTCAGTTCCAAGCTGGAAAGACCTTAGTGCAAAACCACATTAGGGACCGGACAAGACAAAACGTCCGCGTCATTCACTTTTGTATGCATGGCATAATATGGGAAGCATTTACACAAGGCGACGGGATAAAACACTGTGATTTCGCAAGGAAGCTTTCTGTCCGATTCCTAGTGTGTTTTCGCCCTTACTGGTAAGCGACTAGATTAGTAAAAGCTCGCCATTATCCGTGTAGGAACAGGCAGCCGTTTATCGCAAGAAATGATTTAATTCTTATAATATTACTTACTATGATAAAGCGGTAATTGAAACTTCAAAGAATCTGCGGAAATACGTGATCGGATATTTATGCTTTAAATAAAAATGTTTACTTTTCAACTTTATTATTTAAGTGATCATGTTTCATACTAGTTGAAGAAAATGCCAGATGCAAATTTTTAATATTCTACATCAGTTTTTAATCTTTGACAAAGACCACCACCACTCCAACACTACAGCCCATTGACACACACCGACAGCAGGGCACAGGCCTCCACTCTGATCGGAGAGAAGGAATTAGAGCTTAGACCCACCACGCTGCTCCAATGCGGGGTGACGGACTTTTACGACTATTATCATGTAAGCCATAGTAAATAACCGGACCCACGCGACGGCTTAACGTGCTCTCCGAGACAGGGGGATGACACACCGCCAACTTCCTGACTCCGGGCTAGTACTCAGAATTTCTAGTCAGAAAAACCCGTCGAACGCGGGACCTCCTCAGCCGCAACCGAACATGCCACCCACTAGACTAACGAGGCATGTCAAAGACGCTACTGTTGAAATAATACGCTGGCACAGGTTAGCATCCCTACATTTTCCTCCATCTTTTTCATTGGGTAGATAAGTACCTATTAAGGACTGAAAGTAACAGAAATAAGGGGTTTAAACACTGTTATAAAACAGAAACACTTATAACGGAAACAGAAACGATAATGTAACCCAATCAATCTGTAACCTTTTATTTCTGTTAATAAGTGTTTTTTTTTATCCACTAGTGTTTTTATCTGTACCCCTAATAGGTACATGACCTGACACACCATGACCAAGTTTTTCTTAAAACAACTGCAACCATCGGTACTTTTTAACAGTTGACAGTTTTGGCAACGTCGCAATTTCAGTTACACTTTAAAACACTGTCATTTCTGGTACAGATTCTTTTCTGTTATAGAAATATAAGTGTTTCGGGTTAACATAATTAAAAACACATTCAAAAGGGTTACAGCTTCGATTCTGATACACTTATATTTCTGTAACCTTTACGAATCTCTTTTACCGTCCCTGGTATCTATACTGTTGTATTCAGTAGCTCGAAGACTAATGAATTCGCAATGAATTTGGCACAAAGCTTAAAATTTTGACACATGGGAGATAAATGGCCATAAAAATAAATTAAAATGTTAAAAAAGCGTTATCAAACTTTTGATAAATTATTGTGACCAGATTTCCCGTTGCGGCCATGTTTGTTTGTGCTTCCGCTGATGCGTCAGCGATTAATTTCAGTCTATTTGAAAGCGCGCCGTCACTTTTCGCCATTTATACCATAAACAAGACGCACCCTAGCACTCAATCATTCTTTAGACAACGCCGCATTATTTCTGTATTTATTATTTTCTCGCTTTATATTTTTATTCTTAGTAGTTCGAACAATCGATAGACTTTGATATCCGAGGTAAAGGCAACCTCACACTGGAAAAATCAATTTTGTCAGACCCCTTACTAGGTGAATGAAAGTCGGCAACGCTATCGCAGAAGAGTTCCACGGACCAAATAGTTCTGCGGAAGTGTCTACAATAGTCATATTATTCTTCATTCTTTTTTATTTATAAATTATCTATCTGTGAAATTTTTCTATTTGTGAAAACTTGTAATTGACATTATACTTATTTTCTATTTATTTATATATCCATTTTTGTTGTAGCTGTAAGTTTTCTGTGCAAAATAAAATAAAATTATGAAACATGCCTGCCATTACGGCTACCCAATTCATCTTACCAGGCTACAAAAAGCACCTTAAAATAAAAATAAAACGAGACATCAAATAAAACAGACTAAACAACATATAAGACAAAAAAAGAGATTAAAAAGACTTAACACTTAATGATTTTGTAACATTAGTTTTATTTTATTTGCGAGTCAATACTGGACGAAAATATTCCATACAATGTATGTATGGATGTTTATTAATTGCTTCACGGTGATGAGGTGGCTACCTGGTACATCTCCGACAGGCTTTACATAATATGGGATTCAACTGAAGCATTTTTCAGTGAATTTCCGCGCGCGACATTCTTTGTTACGTATGTGTATATTACCTATATAACAAAGAAAGTAACAAAAATGCTTATTAGGTATTATACTGATATTATTTCTATAACTCCTCCCACCTTCTTATTATTAACTTTGCGTTTTGTATTCATAAGGTAAATATTATACAAAACAAGAGTACCTATCTATTGAATCCCCACATGAGATAAACTTGAGCAATTCAGATAGAACTTTACATTTTCTGAGAAAACATTCATAGGAAACTTCTTGACCTAACATTAAGTTTTCCGAGAAGCAATACAAAACATGACTAGGTATTAACTTTTGTCTTATTGAAACTCACGCCTTATTTTTCTATTTGTCAGCAAGGAAGGAAATTATATAATACTAGACGATGCCCGCGACTTCCTCCGCGTGGATTAAGGTTTTTGATTCCCGCGGGAACTCTTTAATTTTCCGGGATAAAAAGTAGCCTATGTCCTTCCCTGGATACAAACTGTCCTTATACCAAATTTCCTCAAAATCGGTTGAAGAGACAATTTTTTTATTCCCGCGGGAACTCTTAAATTTTCCGGGATAAAAGAAGCCTATGTCCTTTCTCAGACTCTAGACTATCTATATACCAAATTTCATTTAAATCGGTTCAGTATTTAAGGCGTGATTGCGTAACACACATACAGACAGAGTTACTTTCGCATTTATAATATTAGTATGGATTATTATCGCATGTGATACTATTTTTTTAAATAATTATGAAGATAACTAGGTGAGGCCCGAGACTTCGTCCGCGTGGATTGAAGTTTTTTTGTTTCCAGGAAATATTTGTTCAAGACTATAATCTAAATATCTCTGTGCCAAATTTTATCCGGACCCGTTCAGCCGTTCTGGCGTGATTGAGTAACAAACATCCATCCATCCATCCATCCAAACTTTCATATTTATAACAAGCTAGAAGTATAGATACTATCCGGCACGGCTATCGCTTATATCATTCCTAAATAGGCTGTTTAATAAAGCAATATTGGAATAATCTAATCTTATCTAGTTATTACGTGGTAGAATATTTGTGTCCACTACAGCTGTCTACGGAGTTACAATACTACGTATAGGTACGATTAATTATAGGTTAAAAATAATATCAATGAAAATTTAAAATAACTACAAATAATATTTTTTTCTGAATTATTTCATTTGCGTTATGGTTGGGTAGTAAGTATTATTTAAAACTGTTCCAAATTTCAAGTCTGTAGCTAATAGTTACAAGAATATGTTAAATTTTACTGGAAAGAGTCGCACCCTAAGGGTTGCAACCCTACCTTTTAAAAAGGTAACTTTTGAAAAAAATATAGACTGATGGTATATCTGGTGGATTTTTCAATCTTCTTTTTCAACTTGGATTCAATTTTTAGGTATTAAACGATGCCGTAAAAGGACATTTCAGTGGAAAAGTTTCGAGGAGCAATTTTGATGATGCAAGTAACATTAAAAAAACATATTTTTTTTTAATTTGGTTGTTTCAGCTTGGAGTATTTATTGGATATTTCTTATTTAGTTTCCATACTTTACATGAATGTTTCAAGTGAAGAAAGTTTTGACGGATCATTTTTCCGGACCAAGATATTAAACATAAAAGAGTTTAGGTAAAAGTACCTAACTTCCGTTAATTTTTTTGTTGGATATTTATAAAATACCTTGCTTGATGCTTGATGCAAAAAATGATGCTTTACCATACTGTAAAGTTTCGTCATCTGAGGAATTACTGTTGGGGTCCACTAGCTTGCTTTCCTTGACTATTAGGTACGTAACCCTAAAAACAGTTAAAACTAAATTTTCTTACTTTCCATTAACACTCTTGTCTTTTTCGAACATGCTATGGGATGACATACGAATGAAATATGTGAATTAAGCTCATTAAGATGTGTACTTATGTTGAACATGGCCAAAGATGGTAAATTTTAATCTAAATAGTATGTAGAAATCAATGGAAGTTACCTTTTATTGTGAGAATCAGCTTAAATGTATTATTTGTTTGGCAGCGTCGATAATATAAACGATAGCTAAATAACTATAAAGTAATAAAATAATTCAAATGAAATAAGATGAAAATAAAGCGAAATGAATTCAAAATAGTATCATTACCATTTTCATTTCATTTTCCAATAATAGTAAGAGAGCCCAAGAGGGGATTTTTGGATTTACTCCAGCGCGGCAGATTAATATAAAGGGGAATTCATTGGACCCTGTAGAATACCTTCACCATATATGAGCCCTGTATATTGTTGGGTGGAGTTTTTAAGTTTGTAACTCTCATACTTCTTTAGGTCTCGCTCAAATCGTCAGATTATTTGAATGAACACTTTTCGGCATGCAATTAACTAACTCTACATCATCAAAAATACTCGACCCACTCGAATATTTCTGATTTTATTTATTTACTATTTTGATCTGCTGTCCTAGACAGACCTACCAATTTATAGAGTTCATATTATATGGTGAAGGTACTCAACTAGGTCCAAAGAATCCCCTTTTATATTAATCTGCCGCGCTGGAGCAAATCCAAAAATCCTCTCTTGGGCTCCCCTACTATAAATCATTGCCATCATTTTCCTTATCGCTCGTTTCAATCTTAAAGCCTTCATTTTCACAGTTAATTCAATATGTTACGTTTCCTTCAAAAGTTCAGCGGAGCGATCACAATTTACACGTACGGTTGGAGCGCTGGGTATGTCATGGCCCGGCTGTGACATTACCAACAAAGGGTGCAATCTTTTGTACCCACATAACTACATAGATAACAGTATAAATTAAAAAAAATCAACTCTCTATGTTTGCTGATAAAATTCAATTTTCTTCAGTTCGATTTAGTAGATCAATGGTTGGTATATTCTTATATCACGAATGCTTCCAGGCTAATTACTAATCCAAAAACGGAGCGTTTGGAGACCCTTTCTGGGTCAAAAGGACCGGGACTGACAAGACTAGCTGTAGGCAAAATTTGGTTGAGCCAACGATGACACAATAAGGATCTTCGGGCACTTCAAAATCTTAAGTAAACTCGAATCGAATGAAGCACATTTGTTTTGTTCTATAAAGTAATAATGAATTAATTAGGAATATGTATCTTTAAAGTAACTTTTTAAAAAGGCTCTTTTACCATATTTTTTTCCCACTACATTATACATGTATGGCAGTTGTATTGAGCTCATCTCCCTAATCGGTTTCTACACGCCATCGTACATGAGCGCTTAATCGTTTGGCGGCACGTCTTCACAGGTCGAAGGCCAAAGCTTCCACCAGACCAGAGATAATTCAGTTATTATAAATTCCCAAATTGACCCTGCCAGGGATCAAACCTGGACCTCCTATTTATAAGACAGCACTTACCACTGCACCTTAGAGGTCGTCGAATAGTTTAAGCAGAAGCTGAAGCATTTAACGCAATTGCAAAGTCATACAACTACTTGTTCCATTTAAAGTGAAGTTCATCTTCAAAGTTAAACTGCATAACATAGTCACCTGCAGACTTGACTAAGTGAAAAGTTTGAAACTACTTAAGCTGTCTGAAAATAGAAATACGGAAAATAGGAATCGATTTATTTTATTTGCATAAAAGAAGACGATTACAAATACACGATACTTTTAACATAGGTATTTTGGCTCTCGATCGGTTTTTTAGAAACTAGAAGATGCGAATGGACTTTTCCATTATTAGTCGTCTTCGACGTCGTCAGTTAATAGACGTCCACTGCTGGACAAAGGTCTCTTGTAGGAACTTCCATGGAAGTCTTCCAAGGAAAGTGGTCTTGCACCAACTGAATCCAGTGGCTCGCTCGTTTGATGCCGTCCGTCCACCGTATGAGATCTGTGCATTTGAATCCATAATAATATATGTTCGAACGCCAACGATTTACTTAGTTAATAAACTACGCTCAAATGCAACAAGTCGCCAAGACTGGTTCAAAGCATAAACCTGAAAGGTACTATTAAGTATTCCGTGCATAAACACTGCATCAAAAATTAGCTCGGTAGTAGTAATTGATTACAGAATCAATTACTACTACCGATGCAAATTTCTCCACGTCATCAATCAATAATCTCATTGGTCTGCTATACAAATCTCCGTTATTATCCCTTCTGGCGGATACCGGGCCCAAAAATTTAGGTTTCTTTATTTCTGAAAATGTATTTGTCTAATAATATAATTTAAGTAGGCCAGGCAGATGATATATTTGGTTCGCCTGAGAGTGTCAGGCCTGTCTGAGACATTTATTGATAAACTGTGAATAGGTACAACGATAAATAAACTAAAGCTGGACTCCCACGCAGATGCATGCTTCACGAGCAAGCTGTCAAGTGCAAAGCAAAGTTAAGGGTGAAAGCACACTATGGGCTGGATAGGACAAAATGTAACGTCCGCTTTAGACGGTAACGATGTTTATCCTGACGTTAGTGTGTACGTCTCCATATTATAAGAATGCCGAAGCGGACAATTTGTGATGCCTGTTCCGTAGTATGTTTTCGCCCTTATCGTTGCATCCATCCATTGACTCGTAATTTGCTTGAATGAACTTAAATAGGACGAACCCTGAATGCCATGGATGGTTTGTCATCCCTGAATGCTATAAAACTAATCTAAATAATTTTCTTAACATTAAAAACGGTTAATCCTAACTGACTGGTTGACATTTTTAACATATTTTTTTTAATTTGATCTTTTGCGAATGGGGCATTTTTTATGGGGCGTTATATGTGAATTAATGGCGTCCTAATCGAAGGTTTGCATGAAACTCCGTCATTTTTGAAGTCTATATCCGTGAAAATTGGTAATTGAACATTTGGTTCAAAAATGAAGAGGGATTTTAGAAAATTTGACTAATACAAAAAAAACACCTCAAGCAAACCCGGGGCGAGTCAACCAGTTTACGCTTAAAATCACAGAGGTAGAAATCCAATTACACGTCTTGAGGTAGGATTGAGCAGATGAAATTGAACCAATTGACTTGGATAATGGATGTAACCACTAAAGTGACGACGTAAATAGGTATAGTATTGTACATGACGTAGGGCAAATCTGTGGGTTTCAGCATCATCATATCAAACCCATTGCAAGCTCACGACTAAGTATGAGTCTCCTCTTGGAATGAGTAGGGTTTGGCCCAAGTCCACCACTCTAGTCAAGTGCGGATCGGCAGGACTTTAATCACCTTCTTGAGCATCATGAAGAATTCTTGGGCATGTGGGTTTCCTCACGTTGTATGCCTTCGCCGTTTGAAGCAAGTGATATTTAATTTCTTAAATCGAACGTTTACTCCGAAAATTGAGAGGAACCGGGCCCGGGAATTGAACCCGCGACCCCGCATAGTATGTCTGTGTCCTGTGTATCACCGCTTTACATATGTGGGTTTAATTACAGATAAAGCTACGATACTATATTATTAATCGCAGTCTTTTTAGACATAATACCACCGTACCTATATAGGTATAATAGGGGCCTATTACAAATAGAGCAATACCTGTAATTTGGATCCTCCACGCATTAACCTATTATTATTGAATGGATACAATTTTAGTAAAACTTAGCATAAAAATACATAAGTATGTATTTATTTATTCATTGGATGGATCCAATCGTACTTGTAAATAGTTTATTTTTTAATAATGAATTAAAATTTCGATCGTTTAAATAATAGGAATATATAATTCAAACACGGAATCCGAAAGGTAAAGTAATACTTGGGTTGGGTACTTTATCGTTTTCATATATTTACTACGCCATCTTCATAATTCAAACTGAACCTTGGCAGTCAGCTGAAAAACCACGTGCTTACTATAAATAAGATACTGAGTTTGAAAAACCGCTTGCGCACTAGATAAAATAGTAGTGTACCTATTATAATAATTCAGTCAGGTCCGACTTTAGGCACCGAACCGCTTCTTTCTTTTTTTGCAGTTGCTGTTTTTGTGGATCAATATCCCACCTACCTTTGAAATCATTTTTTTTTAAATTATATAGGCCAGCGCTTGGCTGCAATCAGACTTGCTTGCAAGTGGTGATGCAGCCTAAAGTGGAGCGCGCTTGCCTAGAAGATGCCTATTCACTCTTGATTTGAAGGTACCTATATAAAAAAGGAGGGGAAAACGGAAGCCGGAAGGGCATTCCATATCCTAGCGGTTCTAATAGAACGAGGAAGCAAATCGCTTCGTACGAGCCCGCGGAATTTCGACTGCGTAAGGGTACAGACCTTGTCGATGCCTTGCCTTGCCTTAACTTGTAAAACTCGTAAAAATACCAAAAGATCTTCCTTTTTGGTACCTAAGAATTCATTTATTTGTAATTACCGTTATTTATTAAGATGTAGTTGCAGTCAAGGGGAATAAGCTTTAATATAATAAAAAGTACGACATAGCCTCTCGTTATACAGGTCAGTAGGTGTATTGCTTTTTACGTAAACAAATCCAGGTCTCATTTTCCGTTATGCGTGTATTTGGGACGTAGTCGGGACTAGCTGTAGTAAAATAAATTAACTGACAAATGTATCTTTCAGCGCTTCGCTAATATATATATTCGTGAAGCGCTGAAATGCCAGTTATAACCATATAGCTATATACCATATAGCTATACAGCTGCTATAATGATACAAAATTAAGACAAAAGTGAATGTTTGCATGGCATTTCATGGCTGGTTAGGGCCGTTTCTATTTTACCTGTAATACCTCTTTTGTATAACTACAATCTAGCAAATAAAGGATTATTTATTTATTAATTTAATACAACAGATTAAAAAAGAGGCGTATTGTACTTCCAACGCATGCGTTTCATATTTTAAGCGGTGGAATTGTTATTCGCCAATCAAGATCGTTTGCCCTTATCGCCTTAGTTACAGTTTCACAGTTACAATAGATTACAAACTATTGCAAATCTCGTACTATAATCACTTGTTTTATCGTGATAGTTTCGGCCGCTACGTCGTTTTATATCTTATCTATTGGGAAATAACTTCATTTCCTGGAAAAATCTGATAATATTACGAAGATAACCTACTCGTAACTGTAATTATTAGTATAGACGGGCCAAAGACAGATTTTTTAAACGTTTTTGAAATAATATAATAATGTACACTTTTGGTCCTATAATGTGAGGTCATTAGCTGCATAAGACGTAACAGGGTTTCTTTAAGAGAACAACCCAACGTGATTAAAGTAAATACCATTCCAGAGAACCTATCTACGTAGATAAGTATTTTTTTCAATCTACTACAAGTTAGCCCTGCACTGCCATCTCACCTGATGGCAAGTGATGCTGCAGACTAAGATGGTAGCGGGCTAGCCTGTTAGAGGCATGGCAGGTATATTAAACCCATACCCCTAATCGGTTTCTAAACGGCATCGTACCGGAACGCTAAATCGCTTTTCGCCACAGCCAGACCAGGAAAAATTTAGAAATGTAGAAAATATCTTTATTTCCTACATTATGTTTGCAATTTTATTCCGGTTATCACAATAATTTAGACAATCTCTTCTGAAGGGTTCATATTATATTAACACAGTTATGTTTAATTTTAATGGACAGTAGTGAAAATTGTCCTTGTTCATGGTCAGGGCAGGGCGCTTGTCTTACTCTTACTATCTTACTAATATTATTAATGCAAAAGTTTGGATGGATGTTTGTTAGTCAATCACGCCAGAAAGCTGAACATATCTGGATGAAATTTTACACAGAGATAGGTTATAGTATGGAATAACACATTTTATCTCGGCCACTTTTTATCTCGGAAAATTAAAGAGTTCCCGCGGGAACCAATAAACCTCAATCCACACGGACGAACTCGCGGGCATCAGGTAGTTTTATCATAATTTTAACGTATGAAACCGATCTCGATCCATAAATCACAATCGCCCGAAGGTCTAACCCACGATGACCCAGTTATAACTGGTGTGTAACTAATACGTAACAATAAAATATTTTTATCATTTTGTGTTGGTGTTGAGATAAGTTTTTTTTATTATTCTGTAATATTTCGATGTGCCAGTGTTTAATGTTAGTTTGATTAGTTTTGGTGAGGAATACCTACCCTAGTTTCGGTAGGCGTATCTATACTTAGTTCAACGTAAAGCAAGTAGCTTTATAGTTCGTATAGTGTTCTGTTGTAAAGCTAAGGCGGTTAAAAGGCGTATATTAGTATTACGTATGTAACTCATTTGAATGTTTCTATTCATTTGGAATAAAATATTGTGTATGAGTGATCACGGGAAAAAGTGTAGCTCTTATCAACATAAGTTACAACCATAGATTTATTTTGGTCTTCGCTTCGCTTCAACGAAGTGAAAACCAAAATAAATCTATGGTTACAACTAAGAACGTCGATTGTAAATTGAAAGCTCTACGTCTAAGATCAGAAAAATAAATATTACTACTTAAGTAATTGAATGAAAAAAGTATAAAAAGACAAAACAGAATTCTTATAAACTAAATTCTTACGTACTTAAATTCCCAACTGAAAGAGCCCAAAAATGTTTTTTCACAAAATACACTACCACCTAAATTTCCTTCTACACTTTCACTGAATGAAAAAAATATGTTATTTCACTTGATTTTTCTCAATATTTTTAAGGTTTTAATTCATATTTTTACAGTTTTCGTTACGCGGTGGGCGCGAATTTTTTTAGCGAGTAAAATACGTGTGTTCTACTCGATCGCCGGAGGTAGACTGCGACAAGGTGCGGGTGGGGGGTGAAACGTGAAATGCTGCTCCAGTCCCGTAGCGTAGCTCCCTTGGCCGCAACCGCCCGCCCTAGGTGGATCAACACCCGTCATTGCTTCCGACCTGTCTTTACGTTGCTATATCAAACCCTGAGACTCAAATTTATTAGACAATACTTCACTGAGTTAAGAGTAACTCATGCAATTTTGTCATCTGCTCGGTTAGGAACTGGATTTTAGAAATTTTAGCATTACTATAATCTGCCGCCCGCCCCGTCCCATGAATTCATTAGAACAGGTCGCTGGTTGTTATTATGAGAAACGCTTGCTTTGTCATCTGCTCTAGGTTTAGGAACTGGATTTTAGACATAAGGATATAGCATTTAAGCATCTGCCGCCCGCTCTAGAAAAAACAATGTCCTAGGTGATATTGCTTCCAATTTGATAATGTCCCTTGAGGCCATAACTTAGTAGGTATAACAAGTAACAATAGACCAAATCAGAGACAATTGCCAGGAATCGAATTGTAGGAAACCTACTTTTTATTTTTATATAATACTAGATAAATACGCCTTAAATAAGTTGCCTATCAAAATCCGGTCCAGGCTGTTTATAAATTAATTAATTTTAATTATTTTTTTGGACAAGTTTATTAAAGCCAATGCTATACCATCGTATACAGCTATACATTTTTTTGGATAATAAAGTTTACCAAAAAAATTATTTTAGACGTATTTATCTAGTATTAAATAAAAATAAAAAGTAGGTTTCATCTGGTACAGATCGGCGAAGGTCATTGTATATCCGGCTCTAAGACCATTAAAGCCATATTGTTTCATTATTGTTACTTTCGCGATCCCCGACCATAGAAAGCCGTGCGTACCACCACCACTAGATTATCACCGCTTTTTAGTGTGTTTTTATAGCTCTTGTAATACGTGCAACAAATCTATCTGACCACTAATTGCCGTACATTGGATACGGGACAGGTGATAAATCAAACGCAATGCCGTAATGGTCATTTATTGTTTTGATATTTTCCCCGATAGCAACGCTGAGTTATTGCCGCTTTACCCGTTGCCCTATCCCTTTCACAAAGTTCCCTGTGGAAAGGGACACCACCAGATTGTGTACAACAGTTTTACAAGCATAATGTAAAAACAACAAAGTCATGAGGTTTTGGCTTTTTGGTAACTCTGTACAAAGTGGGTACATTATTTTTATTCAATTTCGTAAAAGATAACTATTAATGTAGCAGTCTATATTATTTGAGCTATGTTCAGTTTTGCGTGACTGGAGTAATAAGTTTGGCGAATGAGTGTTTACTTTGCATGATTAATGTTTGTATCTACGTACTCGTTCATCAATGTCGGTATGAAATTGAATGATATTCGGTATAAAGGTACCACGTGTACCTAGATATTATATTGATCAAAACAACTTTACAAAACTAACTTGCCTTACCTTGGTTAAAATAGTGATGAAAAAGCCGTGCATTGTCATTGGACACCTCGTAAGAACATAATATACGTACAGGTACTCTGTCTCAGACCTTCTACCATCCTCATACGAGAGAGAGACATCGTTTAGCGCTTTTTTGGTAGGGTTTCCCTAGTAATTTCTTAAAAAAAGAACTATGGTCTAAAAGATACAGCACTTACCGTATCTATCGCTGCATCATCATCATCGTCGGCTGATAGACATTCACTGCTAGACATTAAAAAAAAGATACAATAGTTTTTAATATATCTCGTTTTTTTTTAAATTTAGGCTGCTTCAACTTTACGAAAAAATAGTTTGGTCCAAATTAGAAAAACTCTACTACTACTTCTACTAATACTAAACTACTAGATGATACCCGTGACTTCGTCTGCGTGGATTTATCTTTTCATACTCGTTCCCACGGGAAATCTTTAATTTTCCGTGATACAAAGTGGCCTTCCCCGGGATGCAACCTGTAAAAAATTTATAAAAATAGGTATAACAGATGGGCCGTGAAAGTGTAGCGGAGAGATAGATACACTTTCGCATTTATAATATTAGCATGCAATGCGGAAAATGGTTTGATATTGGTACGAATTGTACGCGATATGAATTGAACCAAACTTATCGCGATAAAAAAAACGCACGTTGAAGTTACTTAGTGCGGGCTTACCCTAAATACCAAGGACTGAAAGACAGATTCATAAAGGTAACAGAAATATAGATGTTACAGAGTGAAATTGTAACAGAATCGAAGCTGTAACCCTTTTGAATGTGTTTTTAATTCTGTTAACCCGAAACACTGATATTTCTGTAACAGAAACGAATCTGTACCAGAAATGAAAGTGATTTGAAGTGCAACCGAAATAGCGACGTTGCCGAATTTACTGTTGACGCGTATTCAAATGTAAACCTAAGGTGAAAGCACCGATGGTTGCAATTTTTTTTAAGAAAAACATGGCCCTGTTGTGTCAATGTGTGTAAAGTCCAATGAAGTGAGAAGAACGCGTTGTCTCAACGAGCAGTTTGGTAGGGCATGTACCTATAAGTGTTATAGATAAAAACACTTACTAACAGAAATAAACTGTTACAGATTGATTGGGTTATAGCATTGTTTCTGTTTAAAAAAAAACAAAACCCTTTTAAAAAGTCCTTATTTCGGTTACTGTTTCAATCCTTACTAACCACTTATTTGTAAGATTCATTTGGTATTCATGGTGCGATTTCAATGACTGTCGGTGTTATTTAAAGATATCGCCACAATTAATGTATATTCCACAATAGCATCAGCCATAACTGTCAAAGGTTTTCCAAACTGGAATTTAATTGCGCTTCTTTAGTATTAAAAGATGCTGCCGAAGATAAACTTTTACTCCCCCTTAGAGCTTTTGAATTATTTATCGAGTAAGCCCGTTAAGCTTACCTACTTGTGGAAGAAGCCTTTTGTTTTCTAGATTTAAGAGCACTGAATTTAACTTTTATAGACCTAGGTATATTCGTTAATTAATTATTTTTTTGAAAATATTTGCATATGCTTACGCAGGTACTAACGTCTTTTTGTAAATATTTCCGCAAATATTGTAAGACGTTATTAATTGAATTTCAATTTATTTACTTAACTAGCTGATGCCCGCGACTTCATCCGCGTGGATTGTAGTTTTTTGGTTCCCGCGAGAACTCTTTAATTTTCCAGGATGAAAAGTAGCCTATTTGTTTTTCTGGACTATTACCTATCTCTGTGCCAAAGTTCATCCACATCCGTTTAGCTTTTCTGCCGTGATTGATTAACAAACATCCATCCATCCATCAAAACTTTTGCATTTATAACATTGGTATAGATGTAAGTTTATTAAGGGTTCAGTGCTTATGTCACACGTAGTGATATTAATCAAACATATTATAATAAAATGCTTCTTTATTATAAACAATACAATAATATATATATCAAGATAAACCATAAGAAGGCCACCTAAAAAAAGAACATTAGTCCCAAGTACTAGATCAGCTACTCAAAGGTTTAATGGCAATATTATTCACATTTTATTATTCAATATTCGAAAGGACGCTAATCTAAAGCTATAAAAAGTTGTCTGAAATATTTTAAGTTGTCAGGAATCATAAATCTTATAGGTACATGTTTCTTAGTCTGTGCTTTCCATATAAGGAAATTTTATTAGGAATACGCGGCATAAAGAAGACGAACACATTACTTGTCATTCTTAAAATGGTAAGGTTTAAAACTTGCCTTTCTCTCAAACGAACATTATTCACGTGGACAGAAAGCATTTATTAAAAGGTCAATTAAATAAAATAAGGGCTAGCATCCACTAGTGCGCTTATCTAAATGATAAGGTAATATTTTAATGAAAAAATAAATATATCCACTATGGAATTATACAGGCGCAAGATATTACTAAATATCTGACTTATATAATGGGAGTTCAAAGGTCATACCTTACATCATGGTAAAGCGTGTAGTACAAATCTTTCGCTTCCGGCGAAACAACGTTTTTTCTTGCTTTACATTTATTATAACAATTGTAAATCAGACTTACAAAGTTTCGTTAAGTTATTGTAAAAAGTTTTTTTATACTGTTGAAGATTATGGCAAATAATAAAAGAGCGCGGATTTGACTCGCTCCAGGAAGGCTACTCGAAGTCTATTTTTAACAATAAAAAAGCAAACTCGGTCTCACAAGTCAGTATTTATTTGTCACTTATTCAGATATCAGAATAATACATATTGTGGTTGAAAGTTATGAAACCTTAGCTTGTGCCAAGCCTATAACCGCCTGAGTGAGTAACGTTATTTCAATATATCTGAGATCAAAATAATAGAGCGGTGATATCGCACGAAATATTATTATAGCGATATACAGCTAGATAGTGAACGAAGAACTTTACAAAATTTTTATTTTTATTTATTCGGGTTAACAAACAGTAAGTATATAGTTAAATAACATTATACATTAAATATTTGGTAAACATGCTACCAACTGGGTTAACCACAGTTTACTTAATTATTAAATACAATAAAAGTTACACTTAACAAACTATTAATTATTAGTCTTAACTTAATAATGATGTACAACATTTATAATTTTTAACCTTTATATATTAATATAGTTTTGAAATATTTAAATTTTATAGATAACAATAACTGTTCTATGATCTAAATTTATTCCAGTTTCATATTCCTTTTAAGATAATCCATAAGCGACCTCTTGAAAGAGCCTACACGAGTAGAAAATATGTCAATAGAATGTAACATTCGTTAAAAATAACAAGGCAAGAAATGCTTTCCAATCAGCAATGGCTACGTTGGAGCCCTTGCACAGAGTACGAATAGACATCGATTTTGAAAACAAGATAGTGAAATTTATAGCCTTTCGATCCTTAAGGTATCTAGCAAATTAACTAGAGAAAGTTATATGTAGGTGACTCGTGAATGTTTATATTAAGCTAGCTGATGTCCGCCGACATTAATAAATGTACTGATATTTATTTAGTTAAGTTCTGTTTTATTTTAAGTACGGAACATAAAAAGGTAAGTTCTTATACTTATATCATCCCAATCGCGTAATTAAAGAACATCTTATGAATATTTAAGGGCGCGTTATCCGAAAAATTAGTGAAGCTCCATTAAACTTTTCCTGTCTTTGATTAATTCAAAATTTTATCCATAAGCTTCAAAATTTCGAACTTCCTAATTTTAACTTTCACTCGCCTTTGGAATACAAATAACTCAATCTACGTTTAATTTAAAAATCGAAATTGAATAATAATAATCGAAAACATCCGAAAATCTCTATTTAAATAGAGATTTTTGAAATCACATAGAATTCAAAAACAAAAGAAAGCTCCTGACTCACAACACCCAGCCCAAACCATAAGATGTAAATTTTACATGAAAATTTCAGCTACAGTGTAACGATCGCAATCACCTCTAATTAGTTATAGGCCTATTACACTGCACTTTTTATAGGGCCCTGAGTTAAGGGTGGGCGTGGCCGCTAGTTAGAGCTTATTACACAGCAATAAGGACCAATTTAGGGAGCCTTAATCCCTAAATCCTATCATACTACACTGAAAAAAGTGCAATGTAATAGGCATATAAACGGTTCCACTATTGGCCAAAATCATAGATGTAAGATTGGTCTCGCTCACCGGAGACCAATCTTACATCTATGGCCAAAATCCAGTGACGCAACCAGAATACCATAAATTCAGACATACACAACAATTGAGACTGTAACAATGATTGACGCATGTTTTACATAATTAGGCTGCCGAAAAGCTGAAATTTTGCACAGAGGATACCTTTCTAATTTAAAATACGAATAAAACTCTGTTTATCCGAAATCCAACGTATCAGAGCAATGGGCGCGCGTTATTTTTTAACTATTTAGCGTTTTTTGTGTAAAGGACCTAGATCCGGTTAGCTGTCTGCCAGTGATTGCTAGAGTTTGCTTGATCTCATCACTGTTAATATAAGTTAATTACTATTCGTTAAATTATTTTAATTTGTATTTTTTCTTCTTTTATAACTTTTTTCTACGCAAGCTGAGGCAACCTCTAAGTGGGCTTACAATGATGCACATTACTCTATTAACTTGCTGTCTTCTCCTGTTATTGTTTTGTAACCTGTTGGATGTCCTAAAATAAAATAAAATAAAAACTATATTTAATCAACAATTTTCTATCTATTGCACTAAACAAGTTTTTTCTGGAAATTGTTGTTTACACTGGCGAATGAAAGAAGTTCGTCGGATCGTTTAAAAGTCCATTTGGAACTCGAGTGTGGGTGCGAAAACGTATTTATTTCAAGTAATTGGTTGAACTACGAGTATGTTAGTAGTTTCTCTACGTGATAAATCAGCAACGTAGCAACTCGTTATCAATAGTACCATTATTATAGTCACTTGTACATTATTATCACTAACATCTGATAATAATCGTTACAAAAACCTAAGTGGAAGAAGAAGGACGTGGGAATCCACCGCATTAAATTCGCAGACGATAAATTAAAAAATGTGATGAAATAAAAATTTTAGGCACTACTTTTTTAATATCTTTGTATTATTTATTATTATCAGTGACATTAATAAAATACGCCTGGTCTTTGAGTTTTGACCTTCGATTATAAACGCGCCACACACAAACTGGTAAACATAGTAACTTATCCCTATCTAATCTAATTAAGTACATTAAAAACACTATTATAAATTGCGGAACTCATTTAAAAGTCAGAATAACACTCTCATTAGCTCATTGGAATTGGATGGATGTCCCGTTAACAAGCAAAAAGTCACTGATTTGAATAAAAAAGCCACTCACAAAGAAACAATAGTAGAAGACTATATGGCTTCAATAGCTGTTTGGTAGACTATCCCCGTGTAATCTATTTCTGTGAGGAATGAGCTTTAAATGGAGGTAAAATAGAACTGATCCTCTAGTAGCGAGATTAATCAAAACTTTGAAGTCACGCGACGTTATGAGAAAAAGTTATTAATTTAATAACGACCTAAGTTGATAATATAACAGCTTATATACGACAGGCGCTGTCACACGGCCCTGAGACCGGCTTACAAAGGATCTTTTATCGCGTCATCTCCCATCAGTTTAAATGATTAATGCTCTATTTCTATGTAATAGGTACGCATAGTATCTTACACTTCTTACATACTAATAAGATTTCAAAGAAGTTGGGTACTAAAAGGTGCTTGAACTTGATTCCACACTCGATAACGTAGTATCGAGATTCCTCCCACAATCAATAGTCAATAGTCAATTTATTGGTAAAATTTTGTTTACAAGTCACTTTAAATACACATGTTACAAAAAAAAACATTGTATCAATCAATCAATGGATAAAAGAAGAAAAAGAAGATTTTTTTTAAATATATGGATTTATATATCACACCTATTATATCGATATAAGCGGTTTCAGTTTTAATTAGCCTTGGTTTAGCCCCCTGAACTAAACTCGGGGTCTACTTTTTCTAAATAGGCTTTAAATCCAGACTTCGTGCTACTATGAGGTTACTGTGATTATTAATAGCTGTACGTGATAATAAGCGGGATTGATAGCTTAACGTGCACTCCAAGGCACAGCACAAAAATAATTAGTAATTTTATAAACTTTTTAAAGTATTAACTTAGATCCAAACATTTTAAATTTTTTTTATAATTCAAACATAATTAATTTATTTTATACTAGATGACGCCCGCGACTTTGTCCGCTTGGATAAAGATTTTTAAACTCCCGCGGGAACTCTTATTTTGCGGCACAAAAAATAGCCAATATCCTTCCCCGGGATGCACCCTACCTCAATTTTCATGAAAATCGGTTGAAAAGATGGGCCGGGAAAGCGTAGCTGACAGATAGACATACAGATATATACCGAATTTCATCAAAATCGGTTTAAAAGATGGGCCGGGAAAGCGTAGCTGACAGACAGACAGACTTTTGCATTTATAATATTAGTATGGAAGTATGGATTCAAACACCAATTACTATTATAATTATTATTAGTAGAGTATTTTGGCTTTCGTCTTTTGTGTAACTCAAAGAGATTTATTTAAGGCCGATCGTTGATGGATATTAATATCCCTGAAGTATACAATAGTTGTACTCTTGCCGCGCCCTGTTCTATTGACGTCTTTAAGCGATGGGTCGGCAAACATAATATTGCGATGGAATTGCCCCGGGTGCCGCCTTCAGCCCCTAACCCTCGAGGGTCGCATAAACTGTAGCATTTCAATAGCTCTATCAATATTTCCACTGTCCGTAAAATATAAAAATTGATTAATTCATTCATTGCCTACATATCTTCATACGTTGTCTGAAAAACTACTATCTATCTGTGTAAAAGAGTAGAACCTAGTATGAAAAATGGAAAATGATTTATTTATTTCATGTAGGACCAACTTGTGTCACGAAACGTTAAGACTCTACCACCGGTTCGGAAAACTGATTCTACTGAGAACAGCCGACAAGAAACTTAGCAGTTGCTCTTTTCATAGAAAAAAAAGGTTACAATATGTAGACAACACAACACATACGTTACAAGTTTTATACTGACTTGTGAGTCACTGGATGCGAGACCGGTTGCTTCAGCCCCTAACCCTCGAGGGTCGCATAAACTGTAGCATTTCAATAGCTCTATCAATATTTCCACCGTCCGTAAAATATAAAAATCGATTAATTCCCTACATATCTTCATACGTTGTCTGAAAAACTACTATCTTTCTATGTAAAGGAGTAGAACCTAGTATGAAAAATGGAAAATGATTTATTTATTTCATGTAGGACAACTTGTGTCACGAAACGTTAAGACTCTACCACCGGTTCGGAAAACTGATTCTACTGAGAACAGCCGGCAAGAAACTTAGCAGTTGCTCTTTTCATAGAAAAAAAAAGGTTACAATATGTAGACAACACAACACATACGTTACAAGTTTTACACTGACTTGTGAGTCACTGGATGCGAGACCGGTTCCTTCAGCCCCTAACCCTCGAGGGTCGCATAAACTGTAGCATTTCAATAGCTCTATCAATATTTCCACCGTCCGTAAAATATAAAGATTGATTATTCCTTACATATCTTCATATTTTGTCTTAAAAACTATCTGTCTATGTAATGGAGTAGTATTTAGTATATTAAATATTATGTATAAATAGTTATTTATGGTAGATATCTATATGTGTTATATTAGTATGAGTGTTTATGTAGCCTATCTTATTGTATAAAACTAAATTGCTTGCCACACAACCCGTGATTTCCCCATTCCCATCACCGAGGTTGTCTGGGAGAGATCGCTTTAGCGATAAGACCGCCTTTGCACGCTTCTCTAAAATTAAGCTTCTTTCCTTTTGTAATTAATGTATCTATATTTCTTGTGTGCAATAAAGAATTCAATAATAATTTATTTGTCTATGTAAGTTTATTAATTTATATTTATTTACGTAAGGTTATTATAACTCTTTAGGCCATATATGTATTTATTTTGTATGCGGGCGTGAGAGCTAAATTTATGTCGAAAATAATAATAATAATTCGAGATAGCAATATGGGGATAATCTGCGTTCATCCATACTAATATTATAAATGCGAAAATTTCGATGGATGGGTGGATGGATGGATGTTTGTTACTCAATCACACCAGAACGGATGAACGGATCTGGATGAAATTAGGCGCGGATTTTCCATCATAGTCCGGAATAGCACATAGGCTTCTTTTTATCCCGGAAAATTAAAGAGCTCATGCGGAAACCATGAAACCTCAATCCACGCGGACGAAGTAACGGCAATCGGCTAGTACTCTAATATAAATAAGTGTGTCCTGTTTGTTACATTAAAACTCATCAGTTTAACAGATTTTGATGAAATTTTCTACAAGGACCGACTTTCACGGCCCACCTGTTCAACCGATTTTGATGAAATTTGGTACAAAGATAGGTAACATTTTGGGAAATTACATAGGATACTTTTTATTCCGGAAAATTAAAGTTACAGCAGGAATCCAAAAACCCTAATCAAGTGGACGAAGTCGCGGGAATCATCTAGATTTAGTAGTCGATGCCCGCGACTTCGTCCGCCTGGATTGAGGATTTTATTTCCCGCAGGAACTCTTTAATTTAGTATGTAGGTAAGTATAGATTATCAAGACACGCGGAAGCGTGTCCAGCCAAAGTTCAAAAAAACTGGCGAGCAGCACCGTGTGTAATATTACACGAACCATTTGGAGCCACTTTTGACCCCCTCATAACTCAAAAACTATTTCACATAAACATGTCAAATTTGGCGCATATATTGAGACCCGTGAGATACATATGTGCTCCAAATTTCATAAGCACACCTCAAATGGTTATTTAGATATAAACGTACAAAAATCGTCATTTTTATGATCAAAGGATAGATCAAAACTCTGACACGAGGCATGCTACCATTGCTTAAAGCCGTATTATTTTAATATTGTTGACGTTTATGTTGTAGTGTTATAATCATTATTTTAAGGACGTCAAAGTACGTGACATTCAACCGTTAGTTTGAAACAATACTGCTTTAAGCGGTGGTAGTAACTCCTTAACTATTGAAAATGACACATAATTATTATTTTAATGTAAATAATAATGAATAATAATATAGTTGCATTAAAACCTTACCTTCGTATTCATACATTTTGTGCAACGAAACGTCATTGACAGAAAAGAAGAAGAAACGTATTTGAAGTCGTCAGTTCAAGCTGTCAGTCATTGTGATTTGTATTCATTGTTTATAGTGGTTTTAGTGATATCGACTGTTGACCGTGCTTGTTTTCAATGTTTCACAAAAAACTTTTGATTTTGAACTTTTGCAATCAAAATTGATGAGATGTAGAAATGTGCTGTAGAGGTAGTCTGACCATAGATGTAATCTGTCAATGTCAGTGTAACTCCAGGTACACTATATATTTTTCTTGAGAATTCTCGTCTTTAATTATCTTGTACAATGAGTCGTACAATAGAATTACTGGTGGGTGACACACTGACCTTACACCAAATTATAAGTACCTACTAATGTAAAACGTAAACTAAATTAATAGAAAAGTCCTATTACAGTGTAAAGGATTATTTGAATGATAGCAAGGCATGGGTATGAATTGTTACAACGGCTGATTATGTAATGTTATATTATAAGTACATATATATAATTTCAAATATTTGTGAGATGGTGATAATAAAAAAAAAACGGAGTTTATTGCGGGCTCTTCTCAGACCAGGGCACGTTTGGAACCCTCGTAGCTTTAGTTTTAAGATATCGTAGTTAATTATCACCATCACCTCTTATGCTCTGTAAGCATGACGTTCAGAAGGTGTACTTTGTAGGTACATATTTTGAATAAATATGTTTTGAGTTTGAGATTGAGTTCAATAATTTCTGTACAAAAAGTAATGATATCCCATCAAAAACATAAATGTAAAATGAGAGCCAAGTTCAAAATTGTGATATATATGCCTTGGTTGTTGACTTCAGCGACAAAAGAAGTGAGATCTAAATGGGTGCCAAGTTCAATAGTCAGTCCTGCAATTTATATATCCCATCAAAAACATAAATGTGAAATGAGAGCCAAGTGCAAAATTGTGATATATATGCCTTGGTTGTTGACTTCAGCGACAAAAGAAGTGAGATCTAAATGGGTGCCAAGTTCAATGGTCAGTCCTGAAATTTATTTATAACAACATATAATATTTTATAACAACTTAAAATATCATTTCTTCTTATAACTTAGTATAAAATGTTGAAGACTAAGGCTTTGGCTTGGCTAGTTTCCATATACGAATTATTATTAAGTAGGTACCTAAAAGTACAGTTTCTACCAGCAAGCCAAATTTTCGGAAGAATAAAATAAGAACTTACAGCTTTACAACTTGTGAACGCTATAATTCGTATATGAAAACTAGCCAAGCCAAAGCCTTAGTCTTCAACATTTTATACTACGTTATAAGAAGAAATGATATTTTAAGTTGTTATAAAATATTATATGTTGTTATAAATAAATTTCAGGACTGACCATTGAACTTGGCACCCATTTAGATCTCACTTCTTTTGTCGCTGAAGTCAACAACCAAGGCATATATATCACAATTTTGAATTTGGCTCTCATTTCACATTTATGTTTTTGATGGGATATATAAATTGCAGGACTGACTATTGAACTTGGCACCCATTTAGATCTCACTTCTTTTGTCGCTGAAGTCAACAACCAAGGCATATATATCACAATTTTGAACTTGGCTCTCATTTTACATTTATGTTTTTGATGGGATCATATTTACAGCCATACGAGATCTCTATCTAGCATTCCAAAAATATCGAAATGAACTTCAAGTCTTTGTCTCAAAAGTTGTTTGTTAATTGAAATGGTATTCTTCATAGAGCTAAAACAGCACTATTGTTGTTAGCGATCAGTGTGCTCGTCTAGAAGCTTCCACTATCACCTCAGGCACTCTTCGTGTAAAGTTAAATTGAAATGTTTAAGACGCTAATGGGGAACGTTTACTACAAATAATTAATTCGGAGCGATAGTTATTTATGTCTGGGTGACGTACCTTACCTACATAGTCTTCTCCTATATTTACATATCTACAAGTTCAATTAAGACTAAGGCAACGTTCGCACTGCGTATGCACGTTCTCATGCTCAATAATAGATAGATAGACAAATTATTTACTGCCACACATTACAGAACTAAACTATAAACAATAAACATAATCGGTCGGTACACGGCATCGTATACTGGAACGCTAAATCGCTTGGCGGTACGCGGAATGGTGGCAACTAGCCACGGCCAAAGCCTCCCACCAGACCAGACCAGAGAAAATTCAGAAATTATAAATACCCAAATGGACCCTGCCGGGAATCAAATCCGCTTAGCACTGCGGCAGCTAGAGTTCGTCAAACGTCGATTGCAATACAAGAGCTGCAATTTCGGGCAAAACTCAAGAACGAGAAAAACTATGCTCAGTTTGCGCTGAACTGTTGAATGATTGTTTAAACTCTACAATGTGGCTCAACTTTAGTGAAAAGGGGTTGTTGTATAAAGTTCCTCGTTGGATGGATTTAGTTTTTCCGTCGAGTCATCCGGTTGATTAACAGTAGTGTTTTTTATAGTTACTACAAAAATACTACCTTAGGCGCACCTACTTTACTTTAGTGATATCGATTGATTGATCGCCATACTTATAAGGTAAGGCATGGGAATTTTGACAAATCCGGCCTTAACCTTACTATACATAAAATTATCATACAATTTACAACCATAAGTACTTTTAGCTGCCCAAAGGCATCTAATTAAACCACACTTTGTTCAATACTGAAATGTTTCACAGTTTGCGCTGAACGGCTGATTAATTGTTTAAACTTTAAACTCTACAATGTGGCTAAACTTTTGTGTGAAGGGTTTTGTTGTATAAAGTTCCTTGTTGGATGTAGTTTTGCTGTTGAGTCATCTGGTTTAGTAACAGTAGTGTATTTTGTAGTAAGTAAAGTAAATACTAGCTAAAATAAGCTGTAATTGTAAATTATCGATCGATTGTCATCACGGAATAGAAAATCTTACTTACTATAAGGCATACTTACTATATAAGGTTCTTGCAATTACATAATATGCAACTGTGCGTGGCTTTTCATCATCTATTTCATCTTTCTAGGTCCAAGGGTTTGGGTCTGCCCAGGGTATTGAGCTATGACCAAAACCCTCTCATGCTGATAGAAACTTATGCTCAACAGTGGTCCGGCGAAGGCTTGAAAAGATGATGACGATGATTATAAGGATAGTTTTCTTATAAGGTACGGTTGTAACTGGTGTTAGCATTGTAACTGTTTGAAATTATATTTTATGAAACAGTAAGTATAATATCTGTCAATTTGACTCGTTTCATTCGATATAATCGGCAGGTATGGACGCCATATTGAAATTAGTTAGTATAAATACGAGTGTTTTGACGATAGTAATTCAGTCTCCTGAATCGACACTAAACGATTATTGAATACTTTTGTGTTAAGATCGCAATTTGGTTTAGAGTTTAACGATAGCAATCGTGGCCGGATCAAATGAATATTGTTATTAAGTATAGACAACTTTTATCTAATTATATTAAATCTCTCGTGGAACCTCAACACGTTTAACCATTTACTCGTGCAAGCTTCAAATGAGAGGACAAATATATTAAAAGTATTTCGTTAATACCTACTTCCGTAATATAAAAATTGTGGTTTTGATAAAAAAAATGTAATTATTTTACTTAGTCCAAATATTCTTCTATTGGATTTAGTTCATACAATTTTCATTGATTTAGCTCCGATAAGTTTAAAGTATCGTTAATCTTGGACCACATGTTCAACAAATTTCCCAAAGGCATCGTAATTTTACCCAGCCTTGTGCAGGGCGAAATTGTTTTACAGTTTGGCTTTAATTTCACAACGAATTTAAAACCTGAAACTTACACAACGGGCAACATTAAATTTAACATGAAAATAACAGTACATAAAGCAAGTTACATTGCAAAATGTTTCAACGATGTCAGATCCGTGTAAATTTGCAAAAAAAATAAAACCAGCCAAGTACCATCGTCCACGAAATTGGCGCTCAAAAATTACGTTTCTTGTTTACCCCCTTTATTTTATGTACTTAGCCTATGTCATTCCCCGGGCTACACCTAACTCTTTACCAAATTTTATCAAAATCGGTTTCAAAGATAGGCCATAAAGCGAAGCAAACAGACAGACAGACACAAAGAACAATGGCGAGCTTGGACCCACATAATTTAAAAATTAAGGAGGCATCGTTCAAGTACAAGTTTATATTAATTTTAATCATACGAGTATGTTTATATGAAATATATATAAAAAATATTGAGACTGAGATACGGGATTCAAAAGAAAGAAATTATTACAATTTATTAAAAAATAAGTCATCTTGCACTAACGGAACGCAATTGACATAGGTAGACATTTTGTTGACATGACAACACTTGTCATTATGTTTTATTTTTGTAGGGATGTTCCGACACCATCGATGTATCATCGATACCTACTGAAATGAGTATTCTTAATATTACTATCGTCTTGTGATACTAACACGGGTACTTTAAAAGTATCGATACCTAATCGTATCGATACTTTTAAATTTTTATGTAAATGATTTTATCAGTATCAGTGATCACTACTTCTATGACACTAGCTGATGCCCGCGACTTCCTTCTCATGGATTTGGTTATAAGAGGAAGAAAAAAGCTCTCATAGGAAAAGTAAATAAGTAGTTAATGCAAGTGTTAATCAAAGTATAAAGAGGAATAAAACGCTTAATGTAAGGAAGATCAGGCTATAGAATGGGAAAACAATCTGAATTATTGGTCAGCGAATCACTTCAACTTGGGCTAGAGTGTCGAAGAATTCACTGGTCAGAATCCGCATAGAGGTACCAGTGGTGCAAAAGAGATCTATTTGATATTATTGTTACTCAATTTGTTAAAAGATAAGAAAGATCTAGGCAGATAAGAGTTATTTCGAAATATGGTGTGAGTAAAATTATTGCGGAATTCTCGCAGACATAAGTACCTACCTAATTATAACTAGGCATAAGTACCTGCCTACATGAGTAGGCAGGTACTTATGCCTAGTACTAGGTACTAATACTGATACTAATTATTGATTGACCAATAGCCCTTTCCCGTAGTAATAGTTTTTGATTAATAATTTTTAGGTTATATTCTACTTTTAGGTGTATCTTTTTTCTCCCACATTTTTAGACTTACTTACTATTTGCTTTTTTCTTAGTTTTCTACAATTATTAATAAGTTTCCATGATGAACGCTACCCTTTTCAGTGGGTCCCAAAATACATGCATTCTCGCCATCCTCCTTTCGTATTTATTATATTAGCATAGGAGCTATGCGGAAGGAACCCACCGCATATCCCAAGGAAACTCCTACCAATATTTGATTAAAGGAAAGGGGTCACGACCCTCAGTAACGAGGACTACGACGCAGAGAGAGAGAGAGAGATGAAAGTACCTACGGTTAATTAATTAAATATCATTTTTCGCCAATTCAATGAAACAACAACTGATTTTCCTAAAATGAGAGCAATGGTATCGTGGAAATTATTGCTGCGAGTGCTTGAGCGACTCGGGGTGCTGCACACAATAGAGCACAATAGAGCTTGGAGCAGTTTAAAGTACAATGCCCGCGTTCACAATAGCCCGTGTGGTGTTATTAGTGACACAATTCAAAACCTACTGGACCATTTAGCAGTGCTTTGCCTGTGCACCGATGATAAATAAGGATCAACTGATGATGGAAAAGAGAAGAGCAACAAAGCTTTGAAGTACTTATTATAAAGAATAAATAATAATGCAGTTTTTGTTACATGCACCCAAAAAAGTATGTAGGTACATTATATAAATGTAACAGTCAGCATAAATGTTGAAAAAATCGAAGTATTTTTTTGTAACTTTTATTTTGACTAACAACATTAAAACTTATAGGATAAAATACTCATTTCAGTACTTACCTATTCGTCGTGAAAAAAAGAAGCAGTGTCACACTCATTCTGTACTTTAATTGTAATTTTATTACATGTCTACCAATTAAACTTTCTGCCAGTCCTGTATCTTGTAAAATGAAGCTTAAAATTTCAAAGAATCTATAATCCCACAAACTTATCTGACCCGGTAGCGGAACTAACTTTTATGCCAGTTAGGTTTTTAAATTTTATTTTTGATATAAGTAGGTATAAGTTTAAGTTAGTGGTAACAAGTTAGTGGGACTTATATGGGTCCGTTTTAATACGCAATGTCATATGTCTTTAAACAACGAAATAAGTCTTCAATAATTAGGACACATATTGAGTTCTTCTACATCGATTTTTTTGTAGATTGTTTGAGGCAATTTGCCTAGAAAACCACTCTTAGTGGTTGAAAATACTTGGGTTTCATACAATAGAACACTACAACAGCTTAAAGAACAATGGCAGCCCGCCCTCTGCCCGCACAATACCGTCTGTTATATGGTTTCAGTTATTAGTGACACAATTCCAAAGCTTCTGAACCGTTTAGCAACGCGAAGCAGCAACAAAAGCAGAAGCTTAATGAGCGTGCTATGTACCATGGTCCATTGCACGTAACTAGTTCTTCGATACATAAAATAGAATTTTTAATCAAATGTGTTTAGTGGGGCGATGACTTCCGGAGAGTGCCTGGCCTCAAATGGATGCAAACAGCCAAGGATAGGCAACGTTGGTGCAATCTACGAGGCGTATGTCCAACAGTGGATGCAACTGACGATGATGGATGATACGTTGACAGCGGTAATAGCCCGATAGTTCCGACGTCGGTCCCCTATTCAGAGGGTAGGGTATCAATCCTGGGAGCTGGGAGAGAGAGAAAATGCATGCGGGCATAAATTTTCCCTGAGATTCATTAAGTTCATTATTGTTCTTCAAAATATTATGTATTTTAAAATATTTTCAAAGGTGTGTGAATCTCGAATGAAATGGCTCGATTTAGTTAATTCCTTTCCTTTTTGAACAATATATTTATTATTATAAGCTTTGTGCCTGGTGATGTAATATTTATTACTTTTGACGACTGCTTCAAACCAGTATTGCTTTTCAAAGACGTATTCGGTTTTAATTATAGGATTTTTCAAATATTGGAGCTGAGATAATGACGCTTCTCCAAGGTTTGAACAGACCTCAAATTTCCTCAGAACTCCGCCTAAAGCAACTGAAAGAACAACAAGTGCCCTCACAAAAGCCTCTCGTACGGTGTAGTTGTTGGTGACGAAATATTTCATAGTGTTCCTCAATTTCGTTTCCTTTGTACTGAAAATGGCACGTATTTTATTTTTTTCAAGTGACAGCTGAAAAATAGCGCGTTGATGGCAGTCTCTTTATTCATTCATTAGTAATCAGAGGCACATTAAAAATAAGCAACCAATAAAAAAAGGCGCATCAAAATTAGCACCTACTTACTCATTTTAGATATCGGTTTAAAAAAAATATAGAGCTATGTGACACCCACGACTTCGTCCGCGTGAGCTAATTTTTTGTTGATTCCTGTTTGTCAGGCGCTACCCGTTTACCGTCATTACGTATGTAGGTATTTCACATTATTGTTGTAAGACATCTTTCTTGTTATTTACTAAAATAATTTACATTGTGTGGTGGTGCGGAACCCTTTGTGCGCGAGTCTGACTCGTACTTGAACGTTTTTTTTGTTGTATTTATCAATGCTTCATATCAACAAAAACAAACAAACAACTCAATCTTTATCAATCTCGGTTCCACAAACTCTTTTATTCCTAATTGGTCAGGGGTCAAGAATAAAGTAGCGTCCTAATTCAGCGAGGTTTATGAATATCTGTCGTACAATTATACGCATCGCAATGAGTATATCAGGCCCTAGTGGTATGGGTACCGCAGCAGTGATAATATATTGCTGTAATTTAGGTCGCACGTGTCGGGTGAAAAATTTTTATGCATTTATTTTACAAAACGCTAAATCAAGAGTCAAAACATGATTTGAAATATTTTCAAAGCAAAATCCCGGAAAATTTAAGAGTTACGGCGGGACTAAAAAACCATTCCACGTTGACCAAGTCGCGGGCAACATCTCGTATCTAATATTTTAAAGGCGAAAGTTCGTATTTGTGTGTGTATGTTTGTTACTCCTTCACGCAAAAACGTCTAGACGGATTAGGCTAAAATTTGGAATGGAGATAGATATAGTCTAGAATAACACATAGGCTACTTTTAATCCGGAAAATTAAAGAGTTCCCGCGGAAACCAATAAAACTCAATCAACGCGGACAAAGTACGGGCATCAGCTAGTAATTTAATAATATAGTAGAAATTAGCATAGAATCCACCATATCATGGCATGCAAAGTTAATTCTACTTAATTCTTAAACAATGTTAAAATAGTAGCCATGACAGTTACCGTTGCAGCCGCAGACATAGTAAGAGTAAAAAGTGTCAATTGAATAACGCTTTTGTCTTCAACATGGAAACATCACTCGAACAGAAAGAATTTCCTTCACAACAACCCATCATAAATCACGACAGTGATAGAACAGTTCGTATTATTTGATATGCAAAATCTCTGTCGGTATATTGGAAAGCAATTTCCATAACTTTCTTTAGAGACACGAGCTTTTGCACGACAGCGTCATTTATCATCCACGTCATTATTATGTTTAGGGTTCCGTACCCAAAATGTGCCAACCTATAACTCAAAACTCATATTTTTTTAAAATTCAAATAAACATATTATTGCAAGTGAGTCGTCGAGTGAATCTACCACTGGTTCGGAATCACATTCCTACCGAGAAAAACCAGCAAGAAACCCGCAAGTTTCAACTGCTAGTATTATATTATGCTCGAAGGTTAGCAGTAATATGTATCCCATCAAAAACATAAATTTAAAATGAGAGCCAAGTTCAAAATTGTGATATATATGCCTTGGTTGTTGACTTAAGCGACAAAAGAAGCGAGATCTAAATGGGTGCCAAGTTCAATGGTCAGTCCTGCAATTTATTTATCCCATCAAAAACATAAATGTGAAATGAGAGCCAAATTCAAAATTGTGATATATATGCCTTGGTTGTTGACTTCAGCGACCAAAAAAGTGAGATCTAAATGGGTGCCAAGTTCAATGGTCAGTCCTGAAATTTATTTATCCCATCAAAAACATAAATGTTAATGTAATGTTAATGTAAATAAACAACTTAAAATATCATTTCTTCTTATAACTTAGTATAAAATGTTGAAGACTAAGGCTTTGACTTGGCTAGTTTTCATATACGAATTATAGCCTTCACAAGTTGTAAAGCTGTAAGTTCTTATTTTATTCTTCCGAAAATTTGGCTTGCTGGTAGAAACTGTAGGTACTTTTAGGTACCTACTTAATAATAATTCGTATATGGAAACTAGCCAAGCCAAAGCCTTAGTCTTCAACATTTTATACTAAGTTATAAGAAGAAATGACATTTTAAGTTGTTATAAAATATTATATGTTGTTATAAATAAATTTCAGGACTGACCATTGAACTTGGCACCCATTTAGATCTCACTTTTTTTGTCGCTGAAGTCAACAACCAAGGCATATATATCACAATTTTGAATTTGGCTCTCATTTCACATTTATGTTTTTGATGGGATAAATAAATTGCAGGACTGACCATTGAACTTGGCACCCATTTAGATCTCGCTTCTTTTGTCGCTGAAGTCAACAACCAAGGCATATACAGGGTTACAGGAAAAGTCGACCTAGATCCGTTAAGGGCGTGTAGTACACATCATTTCTGAATGATTTCACTATGGAACCCCCCATCCTAAACTTAACCGTTTTCGAGATATTCGAGTTTAAATTTTTTTTATGAAAATGCCCAATTTTTCGGCTATTGAATTGAATATTTTGAATTTTTTTGACTCTTATGATTATTTTTTTGGTTTTTTACATGAAGAATGAGATGCTTAATGACCTCAATGACTAAAATTGCACGTAAGTTAACTAAATAGGTCATTGTAGACTATCGAAACTTAAGAAAATAAGTACAAATTATAAAAAAATATTTTTCTTTTCTGGATATCTCAAAAAATTATTATGGCACTTGCTCTGCAGATGTGCTTAAAAACATCTACATTTTATCAGCTATCCAACGAGGTATAATAACCTAGGGTTGTATTTAAACTCATAGAAAAAAACATAGTTGAAAAGGTTCAGGTAGTAGGTCTAACGGGTCCCTCGGCTATTGTCCTTCAAGTTAATCCGGTGCGTGTGAGCGAGCGAAAATTTCTTAAGAGATCACTTAGGTGACCTACTAGATGATCTCCCATTACAATTACTGCGGGACATGTGGTTTCAACATGATGGCTGTCCTGCTCATTTCAGAAGAAGCGTTAGGGAATGGTTGGACACTAACTATCCTAACAAATGGATTGGACGAGGTGGTCCTTTACCCTGGCCAGCCAGATGTCCCGACCTGACCCCCATGGATTTTTATGTATGGGGGCACATGAAGAGCCTCGTTTACAGTGAGCCCAACCCCATATCGTCAGTGGAAGTTCTCAAAGAAAGGATAATTAATGCTGCTAACGACATAAGAAGAACATTAACCACTGGTGTAGTGAAAAGTGGACTACGTGAAAGAATGAGAAAATGTGTGCGAAATAGAGGTGGACACGTAGAACATGAACTATAAAAATTTATTCAAAAACATTAGGTGAATAAATGTTATTTTGAACTGATTTATTGTTTCATTTAGCTTACTACAATCACCCGTTAGACCTACTACCTGAACCTTTCCAACTATGTTTTTTTCTATGAGTTTAAATACAACCCTAGGTTGTTATACCTCGTTGGATAGCTGATAAAATGTAGATGTTTTTAAGCACATCTGCAGAGCAAGTGCCATAATAATTTTTTGAGATATCCAGAAAAGAAAAATATTTTTTTATAATTTGTACTTATTTTCTTAAGTTTCGATCGTCTACAATGAACTATTTAGTTAACTTACGTGCAATTTTAGTCATTGAGGTCATTAAGCATCTCATTCTTCATGTAAAAAACCAAAAAAATAATCATAAGAGTCAAAAAAATTCAAAATATTCAATTCAATAGCCGAAAAATTGGGCATTTTCATAAAAAAAAATAAACTCGAATATCTCGAAAACGGTTAAGTTTAGGATGGGGGGTTCCATAGTGAAATCATTCAGAAATGATGTGTACTACACGCCCTTAACGGATCTAGGTCGACTTTTCCTGTAACCCTGTATATCACAATTTTGAACTTGGCTCTCATTTTAAATTTATGTTTTTGATGGGATATCATTACTTTTTGTACAGAAATTATTGAACTCAATCTCAAACTCAAAACATATTTATTCAAAATATGTACCTACAAAGTACACCTTCTGAACGTCATGCTTACAGAGCATAAGACGTGATGGTGATAATTAACTACGGTATCTTAAAACGAAAGCTACGAGGGTTCCAAACGTGCCCTGGTCTGAGAAGAGCCCGCAATAAACTCCTCTTTTTTTTTTATTATCACCATCTCACAAATATTTGAAATTATATATATGTACTTATAATATAACATTACATAATCAGCCGCTGTAACAATTCATACCCATGCCTTGCTATCATTCAAATAATCCTTTACACTGTAATAGGAATTTTCTATTAGTTTAGTTTACGTTTTACATTAGTAGGTACTTATTATTCGGTGTAAGGTCTGTGTGTCACCCACCAGTAATTCTATTGTACGACTCATTGTACAAGATAATTAAAGACGAGAATTCTCAAGAAAAATATATAGCGTACCTAGAGTTACACTGACATTGACAGATTACATCTATGGTCAGACTACCTCTACAGCACATTTCTACATCTCATCAATTTTGATTGCAAAAGTTCAAAATCAAAAGTTTTTAGTGAAACATTGAAAACAAGCACGGTAAACAGTCGATATCACTAAAACCACTTTATACAATGAATACAAATCACAATGACTGACAGCTTGAACTGACGACTTCAAATACGTTTCTTCTTCTTTTCTGTCAATGACGTTTCGTTGCACAAAATGCATGAATACGAAGGTAAGGTTTTAATGCAACTATATTATTATTCATTATTATTTACATTAAAATAATAATTATGTGTCATTTTCAATAGTTAAGGAGTTACTACCACCGCTTAAAGCAGTATTGTTTCAAAATAACGGTTGAATGTCACGTACTTTGACGTCCTTAAAATAATGATTATAACACTACAACATAAACGTCAACAATATTAAAATAATACGGCTTTAAGCAATGGTAGTACGCCCCGTGTCAGAGTTTTGATCTATACCTAGGTAGAGCATAAAAATGTAGATTTTTGTTCGTTTATATCTAAATAACCGTTTGAGGTGTGCTTATGAAATTTGGAGCACATATGTATCTCACGGGTCTCAATATATGCGCCAAATTTGACATGTTTATGTGAAATAGTTTTTGAGTTATGAGGGGGTCAAAAGTGGCTCCAAATGGTTCGTGTAATATTACACACGGTGCTGCTCGCCAGTTTTTTTGAACTTTGGCTGGACACGCTTCCGCGTGTCTTGATAGCCAGTTGACATTTTCAGAGAATATTATGTGCTAAAAAATCCTTTATTCCAGCAAATAATAAAAATTGAAACTCAAAGGGGACATGCATAGTGGGAACCTTGAAAAAATATATTTATTCACTAGATGATACGCGTGACTTCGTCCGCGCGGATCAAGTTTTTATGATTCCCGCGGGAACTTTTTAACTTTCCGGGATAAATAGTAGCCAATGTCTTCCCTGGGATACAAGCTATTCCAATAACAAATTACATCAAAATCGGTGGAACAGATGACCCGTGAATGCGTAGTATGGATTGTGTTTTGTATGCCATATGTTAATATGCCTATAGGTGTACCCTATCATAGAAATGGTAAAGTTTTCAAGGTCAGAATTGCTTTTGGATTTCGTACTCAGACGGTGCCGAATTAGAAACTAGCAATAATTAATCTATCCAAACTTATATTTTATGCAATCCAAACAAAAGGGTTTTGTTTTTGCCAGTCGAATAATTTAAACCTTACAAGGTACGGAACTATTCGTGAGCGAGTCTGACTCTTGCTTGGGTGGTTTTATTATGAAACTAAGAAATAAATTTGAATATAAAAGCGTCTTTATAATTGTATCTCAAGGTATATAAAGGAACCGTACAGTGGGTTAGTAGAAAATAGGATCCTTTATTTAAACGGAGATCCTATTCAATATCAAAGGTTTCCGTTACAGTTGAATGTGATCTTACTCGAGTGTCTATTTGTATTGTAGGTAAAAGTTCTTGCATATTTCTTTCGCATAATTTATATATTATTATTAGACCTAGACGTTGTATTCTGTGCTGTAGACTGTGATATTCAATAGAGTTAGTAGGTGATTCTAAAATTATCCTAGAAATATTATAAACTAGATGTTGCCCGCGACTTCGTCCGCGCTGGTTAAGTATGAATCCCGCGAGCAATCCTTAAATTTATTTTCGGGATAAGCCTATGTCCTTCCTCGGGATTTAATTTATCTCTACATCAAATTTCATCAAAATCAAAAAGCGTAGCAGACAGACACACTTTTGAGTTAGTAATATTAGTATTTATGTGCAAGTTTGGATGTTTAGTTACTTTCTCACGCCACAACAATTTAACAGATTTGGAATGACAATAACTTATAACCTGAATCGACACAATATAGGGTCTCGGAAAATTAAAGAGATCCCGCGGGAATCAGAAACCGTGGACGAAGTCTCAGGCATCGTTTACTAAAAGTATAATTGAAAAAAATTAACAACAGCGGTTGTTGTTTATTTAAAAAAAATAGAATTTTAAAAAGATTTTTTGAGAATTTTTAGGATTCGTATGGAAATATAGATACGTCATATCACTTTCTGGCATGAATCTTGTGGGGTACTCTGCAACCAGGTTTTAAGTTTTATCAATCAATTTTCCAAACCAGATATATATTTTTATGTAAAGTGTAATTTTTTATGTTGCGCAACTGCCTGCGAGGCATTAAATGAAGCGTCTCTGTTTACTCCAGTTCCTTCGACATTACAGGTTAATGAGTTCAGCAGCGCTAGCATAATCGATACGATACATCTCTCTCGCAGCTTACGCCACGCTTTTCGATGAAGAAAGCCATGAGAAAGCCGCGATAAGCGGTTTTATCGCACTGATTGTGCTCGAGCTGCTGTTCTGGCAACCTTACTTTGCATACTTTTCTGATTACTTTAGATCGTCGATACGCAAATACTAAATACAGCTAAGGATATTGGTTTTCAGAGTAGGTATCTCCTACTGCCTGATATTCCCGTACTCGGTACTTCATCCGTATGGATATGTAGATATTTAGGGTTCCGTACCTCAAAAAAAAACGGAACCCTTATAGGATCACTTTGTTGTCCGTCTGTCTGTCAAGACCCTTTTTCTCAGGAACGCATGGTCCCCGGTCTACTGTCCCTTGGAGCTGTGAAAAAGCAAACTTCTAAGCCAACGCAATCAAAAGATACAACCGAAATTTCCGACACTCGCAAGGGAATCAAAACCTACAGGATAGTTCCCGTGAACTTAAAATCTTGAAATTTGGTATGAAGCAACATCTTATATCACAGATAAAGGAAAAACTGCGAAAATCATAAATTTTTAGTTACATCATATAATAAAAATATTTTTAATAATTTTAAACTAAATACAGGATTGTACGGAACCCTCGGTGCGCGAGTCCGACTCGCACTTGGCCGTTTTTTTTTAAAACTCCGTGCCAAAACGAATTATGTATAATTACTGAATAAATGTGGGACGATAAAACATTGTTAAATATATAAATAGGCCGTGAAAAGATAAGAACACCGAAACAATTTCGCTACACGTAAAATACTAGTCACAGTTTGGTTTAATTTGGTTCTTAGCAGAGTTTTAGCGGAAACAAGCACGCATTTTTTAATTCGTTTGCTTACTTAAATGACTAACCACCGCACTCAAAGTCGCTTATTGCTCAATCTAAGGAAATACTTAGTATAGATTTAGTATTTTTTTAAATCTATACTATACAGTTCCTCAAGTAACGATTAAGCAGAAAAATACATGGTAGGTATATGTGTTTTGTTAGTGCGTTCCTCAATTCTATTCCATAAAAAAATAGCTGCTTGAAACTTATTAAAATTAAAGTGTGCTTATTCACGGAAAGTCCGACAGGTATGAGAAATGAGGTAATTGTCCACCTGGGGGTCTAATAGCGACGTACTAAAAGCTTTCCTTTGTTCGGCTTATAATAAAGCGGTGAGAGAAACGCAAGCACTTTCCTACTCGTATGTCTTAGTCTAAACTAAATCGCTTCGACAGTATTTAAATCATATTTAAATCGTCTCCCATAGTGAATAAAAGTTTTTCTGCGAATAGATGGTACCAGCCTTAACAAAAACCTAACAGTGATTTGCGCTGTGGTCTTATAAATAGGAGGGCCAAGGCAACGGACCATTTGGGAATTTATAATTTGTAAATTGTTGGCCAGTTTTCACCCCTACCGGAACCGGAAATTACGATTCCACGAAATCCGCTCTATGTATCTTCTTGAACCATATTATAGTAAGTACATTGTTTCGTAGAAAAAGCTACGTTAGCGTGATTCAGGCTCTGTAGAGAGAAATAGTAATTGTAGCATGTGTATTTTGTAGTAATGTGTAGTTCATCACTACAGCCCATTAACGTCCCACTGCTGGGCACAGGCCTCCACTCTCGTAGGAGAGAGGGAATTAGAGCTTAGACCCACCACGCTGCTCCAATGCGGGTTGGCGGGCTTTAACGACTATTATCATGTTAGTGATAATAACCGGGACCGACGGCTTAACGTGCTCTCCGAGGCACGGGGGTGAAACACCGCCAACTTCCTAACTTCGGTCTAGTACTGGGAATTTCTAATCCAAAAAACCCGATACTTAATCATGGCCCGACCCGGGACTCGAACCCGGGACCTTGTCGGCCGCAGCCAAACATGCTAACCACTAGACCAACGAGGCAGTTAATTAATGTGTAGTTAGTTCCTTGTAAAGGCTGACACCCACAAGTCTGGCCGAGTCAATTCCAATTTCCAATCGCAATCATTTTCCACCTGTATGTATATTGTATATTATGGAAACTGCGTCGATTATCAGCGTGCCGACGTGCACCGTTTTAGCTTATCGTGTACTAGCTTTTGCACGCAGCTTCGCTCACGTTAGGTTCAATTTTCATAAAAACTTCAAACCCCTATTTTACTTCCTTAGGGGCAGAATTTTCAAAAATACTTTCTTAGCGGATGCCAACATCATAAAAGCTTCCTGTATGCCAAATTTCAGCCTGATTCGTCCAGTTTGAGATGCGAGTTGATAGATCAGTTAGTCAGTCAGTTACCCTTTCCTTTTATACATGACTTACCTACAGAAAAAATGGGATTTGATTCGATTCTGACTCTGCTGTAGTCGATCGGGCTTAAGTTATTTCGGTGGGATTTCTTCGTAAGATTTCAAGAAACGCCATCTATAGTAACTGTGTGTGGAGACCCCACATTTCGCCGCCCCAACTAATGTAGTTAGCACAACAATGCTCCATGTTTCACCGCAAGCCTCGGAATAATAAATCAGGCGTTTTGTTCGGCGTATAGTGGGGCTTTAACGGTGTTTTATGACGCGGATTGCCTTTACCTTTGTTGTGACTGTGGCTATTCGTAAATAACCATAATATGTTTTTCCTGGTGGGAGGCTTCGGCTGTGGCAAGTTACCACCCTACTGGAAAAGACCGTCAAGTGATTTAGCTATTCGGTACGATGCCATGTAGAAACAGATTGGAGGAAAATTGGTTTTATATAACTGTCATACCCCCAACAAGTTAGCACGCTACTTAGACTGCATCATCACTTACCATCAGATGAGATTGCATCAATAAATTGCAGTCAAGGCCTAACTTATAGTGGCTTAAAAGTTACTCTCCTCTCTCTCTCTCTCTCTCTCTGTCTCCATCGCAGTTTTCCTGGTGGGATGATTTGATCGTGGATATAGTTACTGTATATCCACGATATATGTCAGGTGCGGGACATATCCGGTCGGGAAACCCCGCTGGGAGTCGAACCCGGGACCTTCTTAAGACAGCGTTCATCACTGCGCCAGGAAAGACGTCGTGATGAATATATGATGTAAATACGAAATTGCAGACCCCGCCGGGCTTACTCGAAACAAACATGCCGGCAGTATGATGTATGTTAATTAAATGTTCGCGGCATCAACGAGTTGCAGGGATTTTTATACGACTGCCTGAAAAAAGGAGTATATTGTTTTCAGGGTTCATGTATGTATGTATGAATGTATGTATGTGAGTTTGTATATTCCACCATAACTTCTATACGCCTAAACCGATTTTGATAAATGAGGTATCGTTAGAATCCCTAGCTTATTCCGGGTGATATAGGCTAGTAAAATTTTAAAAAAATTGATGGGGGCCGCATTAGACTAAATTTGAAAAAAAAAATTAAAATAAAATTAACTATATTATAATCATCATCTAGAAAATGAGGATTGATTCCAAAAATATATAACTCTATAGTTCAATGTCCAGTGATTCGCAAAAAGATATCATTTAATAAAAATGTGAATAAGATTCTAATTTAACTAGATTAATTTAGATTTTTAACTTTGTATTTCGTTTTTTGGCAGGGCAGTTGTGTTTTTTAATTTTTTTTATTCTGACTTGTTGTAAAATACCTACAATAGATTTAATTTGGAGTCGCTGTCACAGCCAATCGTATGTAGTGTACGTTTAGCTGGTGGTTCTAAAGGTCTAGCGGCAAGCCCGACAGCCAAGTACAGAGTATATCCAAGTACTCTTTGGAGACTGTATGGAGCTAGGCCACCTTAAGCGATGCGGCACGGAGATGCGCTTCGCATACAAACTCATAGTAAATAATAATTTGTCGCTGCTAAGTGGGGCTACAACTTCAAACCTGCCCCCCCCCCCCCCCCTTAAGTAAGAATTGTCGATCAAATCGTCAAAGTTCGGCGTCAAAGTAAGATAAACCATAACAGCAATGAATTAGAGCTCAATTTCGTGTATCCATTCTCGTACGTTTAGGTATGTACGATACCATAAATGTATGCTAATGGATACATGAAATTGAGCTCTAATTCAATGCTGTTATGGTTTATCTTACTTTGACGCCAAACTTCGACGATTGGATGGGCAATTCTTACATAAATGCACATATGGTCACCGAAAACTTATTTATTCTCAAAATAAAATAAAATTCTCAAAATAAAATAGCTTTTTCTTCCTTACTCACAACCACAACCAACCAATTTTATGCTCACAACGTTATATGCTGGATTTATGCCTTACCAACCCATGCACGTCTGTAGACAACTTAAAGTAATGTAGAAGCCGGATTATCTCGGCAACATTTTCTCGGTACTTACTCAGTAGGTAATACGCAAAGAGCGTGAACACGTCTATGATTGAGTTCCGCAGCTGGGCAGTTTCTAGTTACTAACTAGAAATTGTGGCAGTCCATTTCTTTAACGGTATTTTTTTATGGATTTATATACCGAGTTACAAAATAATCTTAATTCGTCATTATTAGGTTCTTAATTCGTCTTTTTTTTCCATAGGTGATGGATATCTACATCGATTTTTTCAATATTTCTGGATCAATTTGCATAAATATATTTTAATTTTATTCGATAATTCTTAATTAGATTTGTTTCAGGACGTGAGGAAAAAAATATTATAAATAAATAAATATAAATATATTATAAAATAAATAGCAGATTTTTATCCATCGATCCATCCATCTTTTTTTATAACTTGCTCAAATTCTCGGGACGATTTCCACGATTGATATGATTTGTAACAGATCTTAGATTATCCGTAACACAGATATCTGGATATAGAAGAAGTAAGTAGACGTAAGTAAGGTTCCTTCTTTTACTACGGAACCCTAAACAAAATATACTGGAAGAGAAAATTACCCTCGACGCGAACCTATCACTCTCGTGTCAAAATATTATTTCGCTTTTTACGGGAGATAATTTAATTTCGCATGACGCGGAATAGAATAAGAACGCTCGCCTAATTCACCGATGTGCGCACGTGAAATGGTTTTGATGAAAATGCCGTGAAAACAATATTTGGCTTTTATAATTTATAAGACATATTTCAAGTAAGAGCGAAATTTCTGCTGCATTATATCGTTTCTATTATCTCAGTTAATTGTTATTTAATACAAGACTAGTGACTTTTTCAAAGGAACAATTCCACCAACCATTATTACGTTAACTCTTACGCATTTACGCAGCGCGCGCCACAGAAGCTCTCAGATGAGACAATTTTTACCGACTTAATTAATTCATTAATTAATTAAGAATTAATTAATCAATTCACTTAATTAATTCCAGCGCGGAAATGCAGCCAGCATTCTTGCCACCATTCCACGTGGGCATGATTTATATAGTAATTAGGTTAGGCTAGCTAGCATTAAGTTCTATTGTATTATGTACAATAAAAAAAAAAAAAAAACACATTAATGCAATTTTCGTACAGTTTTCTAATTTTTTGAAAATAACATATAGCCTATATTATTCTCTGACAAAAAAGCTTTCTATAAGTGAAAGAATTTTTAAAATCGGTTAAGTAGTTTTTGAGTTTATCCTATACAAACAAACAAATCTTTCTTCTTTATAATATAATATTAGTTTAGATTAGATAATGCCCGTAACTTCACCCAAGTGGACTTAGGTTTAGGGAATCCAAAAAACGACCTCTTTGATTTCTTGTGATTAAAAACGCGCTGAATGGAGAACCTCCTCCTTTTTGGATTATCGGTTCATTATTAAGTACATAGTCCCCTCCTCGGGGCAAGGGCAGACTAAATTAGATATTAAGAAAAAAATGGGTTTATCTGAAAAAAAATATATTGGGTACACTTACCCAACTAAGTTAAGTCTATGGAATAGAGTAAATGATCTGGATTTTTCAGTATTTATATCCACCAAAATAGGCAAATTAAAATTCGTAACACAGTTCACGAATACAAAATAGTGTTTGACTCATACTTTTTACAGAAAGCTAAATAGAGAAATATTTTTTTTGGTGGCGTAAACTGTTCACACATAGCGCTTCTATTTCCTGGTATCAAAATCGATTTATCCTGGAGCAGTACGAAGGAAAGCCATTACGAGGAGTCATAGTCTATGAAAAGGTGCAGTTAAAAAAATCCATATACCATTTGGTCTCTAGAGGTTACAAAAACAGTAGCGTTCCGAATGCGTCACGACTTTTTTGGGTATTTGACAACTAGTCAAATCAGCAACTTTTTTTCAAAACGCGTTCTTAGTATGGGATTTTGTTTGAAACACTGAATTGTGACGTTATCAAAGTTCGACGCACTTTTTAACTTTAATCGATAGTTTTAAATTGTTATTCAAAATATAAATAACAGGAGACTTGGATATTACGACTTTTGGAAGATCCTCTTTTTAAATATCACTAAAGAAAAATTTATTTGACTAGTAGCCAAATACCCAGTATATAGTTACATCACGTTTTGATGAAATATAGTAAAATACCTCTTACGTGCTTGCCCCATACCCTGAACACTTCCTGGCACAGCATACTGAAAAGAGAACTCTACTTATCCTTCCACCACTCATCATCACTCATATCTCTGGTGGAAATACAGCCTTAAGAAGTATACCACTACAGCCTTTTAACGTCCCACTGCTGGGCACAGGCCTCCACTCTCTTAGGAGAGAGGAAATTAGAGCTTAGACCCACCACGCTGCTCCAATGCGGGTTGGCGGGCTCTCCAATGCGGGTTGGCGGGTTAAGAAGTATATAGTTATATAAAAGTATATGTACACATCCACAACTACAAAAGTATCGCACTACCGTTAGATAGATGAGCCAAAGAACTCAATTTTTTTTTATTATTATCAAAATAAAAATCGTTACAATTTTGGTGGGTATTACTGCGAAAAACCACATAGGTTTAAATTGCGTTCTCTTCCGTCAACATATTATCAGTATTTTAATTTGCTAACTATAAGCAAATTAGTATAAATACATGACAAAAACTAAAAACAAAGCTACCTACAATTAGCTTAAGAAATACGATTTTAACTATTAATTATTCTTAGTCAATTTAATTCTAATACTACTATCGAGACTATTTATAAAGCGAGGGATTATGTGTGAATAAAATAGAAATGAATACATTATATTTTGATTTCCAAATATTTGTCACCGTTTTCGAGCTACTAAACTCATCTAAAATCAATCAATCAACCCATTTGCACAACTGCTTAAAAACCAACACGTGCGCGGTTATCATGGACTTCCGCAAAATAACGCCTACTTCTATCCACTTCTATAACCGTTCTGAACTCTGTGGTATGTATTTATTTGCCGTCTTCACTGTAAATGGAGAATTCATGTTGCTGTGGCGAGTTGATCTCGGATTTTCTCTCGAGGGCCGTCTATCGTCCATGCTATAATATGACGCTCGAGAACTCTTTATTCGGTATTCGGTTTCTCATTAAACATATTAAGTAGGTAGGTATGATAACAAGTAGGTAAATCTAATTTTAACTTTTGAAATAACAGACATATTGAAGTAACAGTAGATAGTGACAGTACTATATAAACGGATCGAAGTGATTTTTTATACGACTGCCTGTAAAAAGGAGTATATTGTTTTCAGGTTTCATGTATGTATGTATGTGAGTTTGTATATTCCACCATAACTTCTATACGCCTCAACCGATTTTGATAAATGAGGTATCGTTAGAATCCCTAGCTTATTCCGGGTGACATAAGCTAGTAAAATTTTAAAAAAAATTGATGGGGTGACCATGGTCCCGCATTAAAGACTAAAGTTGAAAAAAAAAATTCGAAAATAAGATTAACTATATAATCATCATCTAAAAAATTATGAGTAGATTCCAAAAATATATAACACTATAGTTCAATATCCAGTGATTCACAAACAAATATCATTTAATAAAAATGGGAATAAGATTCCAAAGGCTATATATGCAAATCGATTCCTAAAGAGGTAAACTCCGAAAATAATATAGTAGGGCAGTCGTATTTTTAATTCGTTAAATTAATTTATCTTGTTTTAGGAATAGCTTAGGACTTGGAAAGTGACTTATGCTACTTTTTTATCCTGGAAAATTTATGGAAAAAAAACTTATTCCACGAGGGTGAAGTCGCGGGCATCAGCTAGTTTGTAAATTTTATAATATGTGTTATGTAGTAAGTATAATGAAATATAAGAAAATTCGGAAAGCGTTAGAAAAAAATAGAGTCACTGGTAAGTACAAAGCGAAACTTGGGGAAAATTAATAATTGCCTTACCATAATCAAAAATTGAATTTTATAATCATATTAAAAAAGATAGCTTAGTGGACTGTATTTAGCGTGTTTTTCCCCTAGTGAATTATTGGTCAGTTTTTATGATATTATATAAGGTAAATGAAATGGAACTTACGGATGATTGCATTAATTAATGTCACTCACAAATTCACTGCAATTCCACTTATTTTACCTGCGGCCGCAGCTTATTTTACAGGTTGAACACAATAATGACACAAAATGTTTATGATTTTCGTGGATTTAAATTGTTCACGTGTCGGATTAACTCGGAATGGCGTCCCGATAGGTAGGTTTTTCACTAGATGCGTGCACGTCTTATTACAATGCAGTTTTATACGGAACTAATTAGATTTTTGCGAAATGCAATTGACAAAAATGGAAAGAGAGGGAGATAGGATGTAGGATGGTCAATGAGTGCGAGAGAGACAATATCATAGTACGTCTGTCATAGTTTCCAAGATTCTACGAGTCTATTTTGCGATAGATCACAAATTATAATTTTGGTATCAAACATCCCCGCCTGCATGAAGTCTTGACTTCATAAAATTAAATTAAAAGATAGAGTTAAGGGACAAAGAGATCATAACTCATTAACAAAGCCCTACATCATACAGGTGCGTAATATTGCAGTGAATTAATAACTAAAAAACTAAGTATAAGTAACTAAAGTAAATATAATAAATAAATAAATTTATTGAGTTGGTAACGGACAAAGTTTTACTACAGGTCTATCATACGTTCCAGAATTAGTTCGAACCTGAGCGACACGAACGACTCCGTCTTTACCTGGCATTACTTTGGTAATAACTCCGATTGGCCATTTCAATGGAGGTGCGTTTTCAACTAGAATTAATACAATAGTACCTACGGTAACAGGATTACTAGGCGTATTCCATTTTTCACGCGATTGCAAATTATGTAAATACTCCGTTTTAAACCGTTTCCAAAACGATTGGACAATTGAGTCCAATAGAGAAAACCTAGTTAAAAGGTTAGCGCGTTCTCCTGTAACATCAGGAGCGGGAATAAATTCCAATGGTAGAGTAGAGAGAAAATGCGATGGCGTTAATGCAGTGGGTTCAGAAGGATCTGAACTTAGAACGTAGAGAGGACGACTATTTAGCACAGCCTCAATCTGACTAAGTACGGTAATCATCTCCTCGTAAGTCAAAATTTGTTTTCCTATCACGCGAAATAAGGCCGCCTTTACACTCTTAACTTGACTTTCCCAGGCCCCTCCGAAATGGGATGCCAAAGGCACGTTTGGTTTCCAGTGGATACGATTCTTTGTTAATTCGGAGCTAAACTCCTTGTAATAGTCTTCAGAGTGTAAAAAGGTATGTAACTCATTTAAATAAGCCTTAGATGCCATGAAATTACTCCCTCGATCGGAGTAGAGCATTTCAACGGTTCCTCTTTTTGAAAGAAATCTTTTTAAACAATTTAAAAAAGTCGCGGAACTAAGATCGGATGCTAATTCTATATGAATAGCCTTTGTGACTAGGCAAACAAATAAGCAAATGTATGCCTTCTGACTACGTACGCCGCGTTTTCTCGTTAAAGTTATGTAAAGCGGTCCTGCATAATCAACGCCGGTATGTAAAAAGGCTTTACTTTTTTCGACTCTACATTTAGGAAGATCTGACATAAGCGGAAAAGTAGGCTTAGGATTTTGCCTAAAACATGCGTTGCATTTATGAATGCGGTGGCGTACCACACGACGAGCGGACAGTATCCAATATTTTTGCCTTAATATGGATGTGAGTAATAGAGGACCTGCGTGTAACTGAGTACGATGATAGTGATCTACTAAGAGATCAATTATATGTCCATTCTTGGGTAATAAAGCTGGATGCTTATGTGAGTAATCCAAAGTGGATTGAGAGAGTCGTCCGCCTACGCGTAAAATGTCATCAGAAATAAAAGGAAATAATTTTTGTACCTTTGACGAACATGGTTTATTATTTTTTATATTGTCTATATCAGACTTAAAGGCGGAACGTTGTACTGCTCGAATAATCATTAATTCAGCAGCTTCGATATCTTCAACTATAATAATGTCTCTTCGCGGAAGCCTCTTCATGAATCTGAGTACATAAACCACAGCGTGGACGAACTTAGTCCAAGAAGAACATTTTGATCCTAGCGTAATGATTGGATGCTCGTCCTGAGAAATAACTACGTGAGTCATAGTTTTCTTCTCAGGTAGAGAAGAGTTGTCGCGAGGTGAGAATTTGGTTATAGGCCACTCTTCCGATGGTAAAGAAATCCACGAGGGTCCTTCAAACCACAGTGCGTGTTCCGAAAACTGAGCGGGCATAAGGCCACGTGATATACAATCAGCGGGATTTTGAACTCCAGCGATATGATAAAATGTTACATTAAGTGGCGACAATAGCGTGTGAATTTGAGAAATGCGATTAGCTACATAAGTATTAAACTTATGTGGCGAAGAAAGTGCCCAACAAAGGGCGACTTCTGAATCTGAGAATGCGAGTACTTCATTTATTTTTATGCGAGAAGACAATGTATAATACATTGAGTTTACTAGACGAGCAAGTAGTACTATACCGTTCAACTCTAGTCTAGCTAGTGTTACCGTGGGCTTTATGGGCGCTACACGCGATTTCGAACAGATCAGTGTAACTATAGGCGGTTTATTTTCATTTTTAACGTGTAAATACACGACACAACCATATGCCTTTTCGCTGGCATCTGAAAATGCTAGAAGTGAGACTTGCGAATTTTCCTCACTGCCCAAGTGGCGAGGAAACTTGAGATTAGAGATAATAGGCAATTCGGATATATAATCCTGCCATTTATCGATTATGTGTTTAGGTGGGGAATCATCCCATCCCATATTCAGAAGCCACAAATCCTTTATGATTAATTTAGCGGATAGGATAACTGGGCCATCGACCATACAACCTAATAGACGCCTATTTACTATGCATTCGTAATGCAAACAATTCAGTCAAATGACTGAGGTAAGCGGGCGCGGGGTACTTAACGCTGATTAGTCTACTCAAGGTCAAAAAAATCATAAATCAAATATAGGGATAGGGTCCTAATAATTATTTATCGATAATTAATTATCGATATACTCTAAACATTTAAATAACTCGGTAGGTTTTGTTACACATTTAGTAAGCTGAGTTTTTTTGTATTGACACTCTTATCGTGGTGTTTAAATGAAATCAATAGTAGGTACCTAACTCGCACATAGGTAATTTAAACTACTAATTATTTTATTAACAGCTCTTGAATCTCTTGTGACGACTATTACCTCAGTGGACTTAATAAGTTTTGATAATGAATGTTAGGTACATTGTGTCCCAGAAAGTCCACGCGGACGAAGTCGCAGGCATCGGCTAGTATATTATAAATAAAATTTCGAATTTCTTTGTCAATTGACCGATTTCGTTCAAAATCGATATTTGAGAATCCCGCGGATCACAAAATAGGAAACTGTTACAAAAATTTGAAAATGTCAGCCCCATTTTGAAATTATCTGTTAATGTATCGATTTCAGAAAAATCAGTGATGATAACTATTATTATTGGATCGATCTCGTTTAAAATCGATATCTGGGCATTGTATGCATCATAAAAAGGGAATCTGCAGTAATTTGTCTATCTCACGTTTGTTTGAACTGATGCTTGCGGATATCAGACAGTTTAATTAAAAAACAACATATTATACTTAGTCTACCTTAATAGAGTAGAAATTTAATTAGTGACTTAAAAATAATACTATATTAAGTGAATAATAAATAATAATAGTAACATAATATAATTCTTTTTTTTTATTTGTAAAAAAGCAACTCAGTCATTTTTAAAATGAATTAATTTAGTATAAATTCGTCTGACTGTAGGTTTACGATCTGCAGTCCTTATTAAAAATGCAAGTCTTGCAGATATATATTTTTGGATTACACATAGAGTTAGATCAACCACATGATTAGTTTCTTCGCAGTGAAATCGATGATTCTCTATATCTGAAAAAAGCTGTTCTCCAAGAAAGCTCGATAATGTTTTATTGACCAAGAAATCTGTATTCTTCCTTTTGTCAGTATATCTCTTAATTATTATCTCACATCTTCGGCAAATTTTTATTACGGATTCCGAGGGATAAATTAGTCCCCCTAGATCTCTGTAGGCTATGAGACTATTTTTTTTTCTTTTAATGAAATTAATCCCTTTATGCAAGTCTTGCATCGGATTTTTTTTAATATTGCGCTGGCCACAAAGCCTGCTATATACTCAATTGCATTTTCTGCAAACAACGATAAATGAAATGACAACTCATCTTCTTGACCGTCGACTTCAACCTCTTCAGGCATATCTTCAGATGAGGTTGTCAAATTGATACGTTTTATCGCTGATGAACAATTTAATATTGATATTTGTTCTAAGGGAACGCAATTACCCGTAGATGGTACACTAAGTTGTGTGTGAATTAGAATTCTCTTATATATAGCTTCAAACAAGCGTGGCGTAGGGTTGTCATTATTACCTCCATGAGATCGCATTGTAGCAAAAAAAAGCTCAATGTGGTCTTGCGAAATTTTATGAAAAGGAATGTATTTGATGCAGGATCGAGAGTTACTTACAAAGTCACCGTACATGTGTTTAACATTCTCAATTGCTACACAAAAGCCTAAAAATGCAGTGTGTCTTGGTGATTTCATTAACCGGATGTCCCTGTTTTGTTTATTTTTTGCAGTAACGGTGAGTAGGAACTGTTTACATATTTCAAGTTTATCCATTACTTCACCAGCATTGTCCTGATTCAGCGCCCGTTTAAACCCATACCCATGCACTCTGGAGTCAAGTATGTCGAACAGATCATTTATAAGGAGGATCATTTCAGCTGTAGCATTTACATTTTTAAATTCGGGCAGTTTCAATTCATTTTCGCAAAACTGCAATGCTTTTGCTACACTGCGACTAAATAATTGTGATGCGAGTTTCACCTTCATAACATTTTGTTTGAACTGAATATGAGAAACCCGCAATTTATTTGCCAAATGGAATTGTTCCTTATCTTGTAACTCCTGTAATATTTTAATGTAGTTCCATTTTATAGAATTCCCTTGTACATCCTTAAATTCTTGATAATATTCAAATGCATTACGAAACAGTTTTAACATATGAACTGGATCTAAGAATAAAAATATTTTTGAATTTGTTTCCGGGTGCTTTATATGAGTTTTGAGGTTTTCGGGTTCAAAATTACATCCTAATATCTTAGCCATTGTTATATTAGCCGGACATCCATCGAACGTTATGGCCTTGATTGTTATTTTACTTTCATGGCATAATTGAATTGCTTGCAGTATTAAATTGGCTTTCTGTTGTGCATTAGTGCCGTTTGTCAAAAAATATCCAATGGGCACTTTAAAACGCTTGTTTAATGCAACAACTAGTAATACTAGTGCTTCTGTACACTCGTGATTTGCGTCAGTTTCAATATTTGCACCAAAATCTACATATCCATAAGTACGCTGCGTTGACGGATGGTACTCTACTTTATTTTTAATTTTCATTTCGTCAAATATCAAGGAGCAAATCAATTCTTCTTTGTTCTGTTCAGCTTTTGTTTTAAGAGCCTTAAAAGCTTCTTTAGTAAAACCAGGCCTGCCATCTACTGTTTGGTACCACTTGCTGATGGTTTTCAAGGACGGCAAACACGTTTGGAATGTTTGCCTCACGTATTTATAAGCCTTGGTCGAGTAAAAATTAAGAGTTAAGGCAAATGTCCTAAGTTCGGCTGAGTACTTTTTACGAACTACACTTCCTTTTTTATTTGACTTTGCTAACTGCCTCTGGACCAATTCTTTGTTGGTAACGCCTATTTTGCTCAATATATCTGCATTTTCTGCACTAACGAGACGTTTGTTTTCCAAATCTTTGATGATCGATTTTAATGACGCTATTTTCTTTTTTAAGTAGCCAGTTTTTTGCTTCAGATTTTTTATCTGCTTATTTTTCTGAACTATTTTATCAGATAATTCTATTATTCTTCTGCTGAGGCGCTTTTTAATAGGTGTATTGTAGTTTGATGGTGAAATTAATTTTGTCTTTTTTTTCTTTGGAGTTTCGGAGATAGAATTAGCTGTGGACGAAGTTGATGATAAATCAGCCAATCTTTTTCTTTTTATATGTTTTGGTGTTGATATTAAGCTGCATTCCGTGTTAGGACTATTCGCCTGCAATTCAAATTAAAATATTAATATATAAAACTACTGTGTGTGTTTTATGAAAAACCCTTAATACTACATAACACCTTAATATTACATAAAATATCAATTAGACCAGAAAAGGATCGAGTTATCTTACTAGTAGGGGTAGAAGCAGTGAAGGGACTGCAGAGCTTAATAGTCTTCGTCGATTTTTCATATTTAAAAAGCAGTCTTCAGTAAAATGCCGAGAGCAGATTACGCTGTATGCCGATGGAACCCAATCTTCCCGCCTAGTAGCTTTGATCCACTGTTCTTTTAGTTTGATATCTTTTGGATACCTAAAAATTTTGCAAAGGTAAAATAATATATTTAGTTTACTACAAAAAAACTTCCTGTATATTTATGTACTTATAATAAAATAAATTCAAAATGGCGTTTCCGTTTTATATCAATTATGAAATGCTCAGGTATCAGTTTTGGACGAATACGGCCCAAAAAAAGGAGAATGACGTCCACTTTTTGAATTTTTTACTGCAGATTCTCTTTTTATGATGCATATGTCACCGTAAAATTGCAAAAACCGTTAGATTGTAATCTAACTAGTGAAATTGTAAACTGTCGACAGATTACAATTTAACGAATTATTTTTCGGTAAATTGTAATCTGTTAGTTATATTAACCCGATAAAACCTAAGTGCACTACCTGATTGTTTATGTCGAACCCTAACCTTACCTACAAGAAAGAGACAAGAAAACGTAAATACAATGAATATTTCAAAAATTGACACTCTACATTAAACGGTTCACAATCTGTCGATAGTTTACAATTTCGCTATTTGGATTACAATCTAACGGTTTTTGCAATCTTACAGTGACACATACAATGCCCAGATATCGATTTTAAACAAGATCGATCCATTAATAATAGATGTCAAAATGGCGACCACTTTTTAAATTTTTACTTCTGATTATTTTTTATTATTCATGCAATGTACTTATATATCGATTTTTAATGAAATCCGATCTATTAAATAATATTACATATGATTGAATTAATTAACATTTTATATTATTTTTTTTATAATAAAGTATATTAACATATCTAAATCATAATATAATTATAATTATACCAATCAAATCATAAAATTTACAATTTATCATTAGAAAATCGACAATCTAACTATTATCCATCTCCAAAGCGCCCATCACTATTTACACGTGCCATTGACAACGTCTACTGACCGACCAGTTTAATGTTGAACTCCGGTGATACTAAAACGAGTGTGTAATATCATAATACTAATAAAATTAATGTATCTTACCGGTGAAATGTTATACCATCCGCTTTAAAATTTGAGGTTTGACTCTTTTTGCCACACCACTTTATTGTACATGGAGCCATTACAATTTTTTACGATAATTGTAGTAAGCGAGCGCAGAGACGTTAACAGGTCAGAGATCTGGTCGTTACTAATTCGACATAAGTGGGCGTGGATATTATATAAGACCTATTAGTCTGATGTGTTGTCTGAAAGTGTTCGCCCTATATGCGGGGTCTATTAGGTTGTATGGTCGATGAACTGGGCCAACGAGGCCTAGGACGTCATAAAGGCGCGCGGTTGCGGAAAGAATGGCTCGTTTTGTACAAGCTTGAGGCGGTTGCGAGACTTTAAAAATAAAGTCGTCGGAAGCGGGAAGCCAATGGAGGCCTAGAATTTTAAAGGAACTATCTGTGTCGAGAGAGATTGACTCAGACTGGCGATGAGACATAGGAATGTGACCAAGCAATTCAGTGGAATTGCTGGTCCATTTCACTAAGTCAAATCCACCAGCCTTAAAGAGTTCTATTAACTCATGTGCTATCTTTACTGCTTCATCGAGAGATGAGGCAGAAGAAGCTAAGTCGTCCATGTAGACGTCTCTCTCCACAACAGAAGCAGCGAGCGGCCATCTCTGGCGCTCATCGCTGGCCAGCTGCCGTAAAGTACTCATGGCTATGAACGGTGAAGAACGTAGACCAAAGGTCACTCGAGTAAATTCATATACTTCGAGCGGGTCCTCGGGCGAGAAGCGATAAATAATACGTTGATATTTGCGGTGCGGTGCGTTAACATAAATACATAAATACATTTGCCTAACGTCGGCAAAAAATGCGATGCGGAATATGCGTACATTCAAAAGAATGTTAAAAATATCTGATTGCAAATTGCAACCAGTATGCAAAATATCGTTTAGCGATAATTTTTTATCAGAGGAGAATTCTTCTATATTAAGAAGAGAAGAATCAGTGGGGCAAGAACCATCTAGAACGATGCGAACTTTCGTACTTTTGTCCTCCCGAATCACTGGGTGGTGCGCTAAATAATAGCCTGATGAGATAGGCTCACCAGGTGGCACGCGTTCAATAATGTGGTTTTCTATGTAACTTCTAATTACATCGTTATACCTAGAGTGAAGCTCAGTATCTCTTTTGAATCTCCTTTCTAGATTAAGAAAGCGTTTCTTAGCGGTTCTGTATGAATCTCCTAAAACATCAGGATCAGTATTAAAAGGGAGATTCACTGAGTATGAGCCGTCCTGATTGCGGATGGTTGAAGAAACATATATATCTTCACAGTTTTGTTCATCAGAACTTAAGAATTTGCGTGCGGGGGGTTCTTCAATAGTCCAAAACCTCTCTAATAATCTATCTAACGGCTCGCTTGTGAAAAAGCACAAGGCGCGAGATTTAATATTTTGTGAAATAATAGGTGCATCGCCCATAATTAAATAGCCTAATGAGGTCTCGAATGCGGAAGGCGTATTTATATTACCAACTATTTTATTATTTAATGCTATTTTACAGTAAATATTAACGCCCAGTAATATGTCTATCGGACCAGGTTCATAGAAGTTATCATCCGCTAATGGTAAATTTTTTATCAGATCGTCAAACTCTGCGATATCGACGTGTGAGTCTGGCAGTTGTGAAGTGATTCGTTCTACCACCAGAGGGCGTATCGAGTATTCCTTCCCGTTATCAAACCGTGACTCAAATCTAAACTCGGAAATACCTAGTATTTTTTGCGAAGATCCGCCGATACCTTGGACTTCAGCAAAACGGTTTTGAGAATTTATGGGTAGTGAATACCTTTTACAACAATCGATAGATATATAATCGTTTTGCGACCCTGGGTCTATTAGACACCGTACAAGATGTGGACGATTGTTACTGTCATATAATCTTACTTTTGCAGTGCCTAACAGCGTCGTAGTAGCAGTGCGGTCTATACAATCGTAAGACACGTTACACACAGAAGTATTATTCGTGCTACTAGAACTAGATTTAATTTTATTGGCGTTATCACTAGAGGAGGGCGTAGGTTCCGTAATATTAACAGAGGATAAGCGTGGCGATGCTATTGCGTTTGAAGTTAAAGATGGATTATCTAACTTAGGTTGGGACAATTTTGAGTTATTATTGTTATTATTCTTTCGTTCAAAATGTATCGCTGAATGATGCGAAGACGATGAACACTTGGAGCAGATTCCCTTAGATAAGCAGTTCATAGTGCGGTGAAGGGTTGAAGTACAACGATTACAAAAAGAATTATTTTTTATAAATAAATGCCTATCTTGAGGAGATAATTTCATGAACGAGGGACAAGAATAGAGATGTAAGTGTTTATTATTTTTACATAAACTACAAGTTTTACTCTCTGACGGATTGAGAGATTCAGTGTTAACAAAACTCTTAGTTGAAGGCTTTGGAAGCAAATTAGTCTTGCTGCGGTTTTTATTTTGTTGAGATTCAAAACCTTTATCAATGGAGCGTGTTATCACCTTATTTTGTTCCTTAACAAATTCTATTAAATTTTTATAAGTCGGAATTTGTTTTTTACGATTGATAATCTCAAACATTTTGACAGTTTCTGCGTCCAACTTAAGCGTGGCTAGATGAAAAAATATGAAGTCAGTTAAATCAATCTTCAACTGTTTAAGTGCTTCCACTGATGAATCAAAAGTATTTATAAAATTATCTAGCGCGTTTGCATTAGTGTTTGCGAGCGGTTTAAATTGTAATAATTGATTCAAATAAGCGCAGGCGAGCGAGCGAGGGTCATCATACTTTTGAATTAACCTTTCCCATATAATAGAATAATTTTCGGCAGTGGTTGGCAAACCTGCGCAGATGGAAGCGGCTTTATCCTTTAGGCGACCAACTAGATAAAAAACTTTTTCACTATTTGATAAGTTAGGATTGTCATGAATCATGCTTTTAAATTGTTGATAAAACAAGGGAAATTTAGTTATCTCACCATCAAAAGTCATTAAGTCTATAGGTGGGAGATGCGATTTCAATTTAGGAAAATTTGAGATTGGACGTGAGGCGTCAATCTCATTGCTAGCGGAATTTCCATTATTTTCGTTTAGCGTTAAAATCTGTTTGACATAGCAAAACATTTCTTCGAATGATGTCCATGACTGATAGTTAGGAATAACCTTAGGATTTATTTTAAATTGAGCTTCATTATATAGATCCAAATTTCGTTCGAATTCCTTGCGCAAAGTTTCTAAGTTGGAAGCCTGCGTAATTAAAGAAGACAGTTTTGATTTATCAACTTCAAGTTGAGTTGCGATATCGTACAATCGTTGCATTCTTGCGAATATAACATCTCTTTTACTCTCCAATAATAATAACGTACATTCGTCTTTATTATATGGTTTAGAAGAAGGAGAAGCTTCACCCTTACTCATTTTGAAAGAATAATAAATTTAAATTATAAAGATATGAATTTATAATAATTAATAGCGTTTATTTTTTATATAAAGCGTAAATATAGCGTAAATAATGCGCGAGGTATAGATATAACTTTGTCTAAATGCGTAAGATACAAATAATAATATGCGTTTGCAGTTTTTATGTTGTAAAAAAACATACAAACACTATTATTTGCGTGCGTAAATAGGTGCGATGAGTTCCGAACAAAATATAGTTACCTACCTACTGAGATACGCTGCAACTGAGCGATCGGTGCATTCAATTTAAATACCTATCGAAAACAAACTGAGCCGAGCGGAGTTAAATACCTAAATATTGCCTTGTTCGATGTCGTAAACTTATTATAGAATTTTACCAACTATCTATACGTTTGTACATAACTAGATATGCGGAGTTAAGTATATATACTTGTATAAAATGAAGTAATAAGTGCGTGAATAGGATAATATAAAAATTATAAATCTTATTACTTCTATCTAGTAGTAAACGATAGAATTACGTAAATATAATAAAACAATTCTGCAATATTACGACACAGTACAATAATTAGGGCGTTTTTAAATGTTATGAATATTAAATTTGACCAAAATTTTGTTTAGAAATTACAAAATTAATCGTAAATTCAAAGTTATGTTTAAATTTACTAGAATTAGTTCAAAAAATCCGGCTCGTAAGTGGCCAAAATTATGGTAAGTACAAAGCGAAACTTGGGGAAAATTAATAATTGCCTTACCATAATCAAAAATTGAATTTTATAATCATATTAAAAAAGATAGCTTAGTGGACTGTATTTAGCGTGTTTTTCCCCTAGTGAATTATTGGTCAGTTTTTATGATATTATATAAGGTAAATGAAATGGAACTTACGGATGATTGCATTAATTAATGTCACTCACAAATTCACTGCAATTCCACTTATTTTACCTGCGGCCGCAGCTTATTTTACAGGTTGAACACAATAATGACACAAAATGTTTATGATTTTCGTGGATTTAAATTGTTCACGTGTCGGATTAACTCGGAATGGCGTCCCGATAGGTAGGTTTTTCACTAGATGCGTGCACGTCTTATTACAATGCAGTTTTATACGGAACTAATTAGATTTTTGCGAAATGCAATTGACAAAAATGGAAAGAGAGGGAGATAGGATGTAGGATGGTCAATGAGTGCGAGAGAGACAATATCATAGTACGTCTGTCATAGTTTCCAAGATTCTACGAGTCTATTTTGCGATAGATCACAAATTATAATTTTGGTATCAAACAGTCACAAGGGTGCTCAATAACACAAATGAAAATGCCTTCGTTTGGTTCGTCCAAGACAGCTACCCTTGCTCGATCGGTGTTTACGACCATTCGTCCACTATCACTGAATGTGGTGGGACGTGTTATTTATTATTATTGTATTCAATTTGCTTCGGACAATTCAGTACCTTTTTATATTGGCAATTGATTGAGGGACGTAAACTGTTTATTATTAGCAAGATAATTGGAAAAAATGACGCTTGAAGAAAATGCATCATTTGTTAGATCTAAGTAAAGTGTAAGTCAGTATACTTATTGTGAATAATATTGTTGCTTTGTGAAAAAAACTTAGCTAATGAAAATATGGACAAGTGAATTATGAGTGTGTAGTAATAATTTGAAATTTTCTGCTAGTTTAATACCCAATTACTATATATAATATTTCTAAAACAACGTGCTTTACTTGGTAAGTAAAGATTATTTACAGGTAATTTAGCTAGATAATGCCCGCGACCCAGGGGGTACCCTTTGAATTTCCGAGACAAAGTAGCCAGTATCGCTGTCCGGCTGGTCTTCAAATAAACCCATTTTAAAATCACTTCGTTTGTTCTATATCGACGTGATTGTTTGCCAAATCAGCAAACCATTAAATTAAGAACTTAATATTATAAATGCGAAAGTGTGTTTCTTTGTTGGTTTGTCTCTCAATCACGCCGCAATAGCACAATGGATCGGCGTTTTTTCTGCATGGATATAGTTGAGCATTTTCAGAATGACATATTAGGCTACTTTCTATCCTGACAAATTAAGGAGTTTCCGCGGGAATTAAGAAAAACTGAAATGACGCGGACAAAGTCGCGGGCATCATCTAGTTTACAGTATTTATGGATTGATAGAAAAGTATTTTCAAAAAACCTTCAAAAATACATACAACGAACAGATACATGAATTATTTATTATCATAGTGAAATAGCATGCGCATTACGAGTTACGCCAATACGAACAACGTAACGCTATTATAAAGTAATAGAGCTATATATTACGGAACCTGTATCGCATATTCCGTGCACATATTGTTTACGTTTCAGTTGGAATCATAAAATTTTATGAGTCGCTTCAGGCTTCGTGGGCTTTAGCAGTCTTTGTGAGGCCGGGATGCTGTCACACGAGGCCTTGTGTTGGCTCAAGCAAAATTAAATTACTATCCTATGTATTATGCGAATGTAATAAAAGAGAAAAGATTCGGGTCATACATCGTACATCCTTGTAGCTTCAGTGTCTGTTTATCGTGTATTTATTTATTTATGTATGTATTGAACTTTCCAATCTAGATTGTTATCAATACCATTTTTGTTGTGAATTGAAGCTTTATACTACTCTAGCTGATGCCCGAAACTTCGTCTGAGTTGATTGAGGTTTTTTGGCTGCCGCTCTTTAATTTTAAAATTATATCAAATTTCATCCAGATCCGTTCAGCCGTTCTGGCGTGATGAGTAACCAAACATCCATCCATCCATCCAAACTTTCACGTAATCAGTATAGATTCTTTTTTAATAAGGTGTTTGACATTTCCAGTTGAAAATAGTTATAAAAAGAAAAAGCAAATATGCGAGTAAAATCATATTACTTATTATTATCTGCTCATAATCGGGGCTGATCGCACAGCATTGCATTGAGAGAAAAACTTATAGAGACATATTATCATTGCGCTACTGAATTTTATGGTGAGAAAAAGGGTCCAGTGGAAACTTATTCAGAAAGCGTAATCAATTGGAACACGAGATACATACAGATGTCGTGAGAAAGCATAAATGTTCTGGAATAACTCGTTCGCTTTGATCGAATAAATCTTGTTCTCCTTTGACGGAGCATAGAGGCGAATTAACTGTTCGAATGAGAAAATATCGTAATATGTGATTGTTAAATGTATTAATAATTAACCGACCTACCGTGACTTCGCTCTGGTGAAATTTTTGAATATCCTTTTTTTATCCACTGCAAGTTAGCCCTTGGCTGCGATTTCACCTGACGGTAAGTAATGGCTAATGATGTCTAAGATGGAAACGGGCTGTTATATTATATTAAACCCATACCTCTAATCCGTTTCTACACTGTATCGTAACGGAACGCTAAATCTTTGCCGGTGGGATGATAAATAGCCACGGTCGAAGCCTCTCACCATTCCAGACCCGAGAAGACAAATTGCCAAATTGACACTACGTACTTCCCTTCCCATTATTAGATTGTTGTCTCTGTCTCTGATTGAAGAGTCAGAAGAGGATTGTTGTCTTAACATGAGACTTCCCATGTTAAGACAACAATCCTTTGGAGACTCTTCGGAAGAACAACAGTTGTCCTTCCTAAGAGTCTCCAAAGAGTGGTTCTTCGCAAGAGTCTACGTCGTAGTAAAAACCTATATAAGTGTTTTCGCATTTCAATTTCGAATTTTCCTCATCTAGCTTTTTCACGCTACTCTCTCTGTACTGTCAATCCATAAGGCTAAATTACACTATGCTCAGGTACTTACTCGTATAATATGCTGTCTCCACTCTAGAACATGACCTACCTATTACCAACTTGCAAATGTTTTGGGTCGCCGGAATAATTTTAAAAAGAAATAGTTTTTTATTCAAATATTAACAAGTGCTTTTGAATCGTCAAATAAATCTACCACTAGTTCGGAATGACATTCCTACCGAGAAGAACCGGCATGAAACTCTACAAAAGATAATCATAGATAGCTATTGGACTTTGGTTCTTCTTGAGTATCTTTATTGCGAATCCTATCATTCTGGAAAACTCCTAACAAATTGGCATCCTCTCGCTAAGCAACTTTGAACCTTTTGACCAAAAGGTATAGGTATTTTGACGGAAAATTGATATTTAAAACTCTCAATCCACGCGGACGAAGTCGCAGGTAAACTCAAGTAGGCAGTCACTACAGCCCATTAGCGTCCCAGTGCTGGGCACAGGCCTCAACTCTCAAAGGAGAGAGGTAGTTAGAGCTCAGACCCAACGCGCTGCTCCAATATGGGTTTGTGGGCTACTCTAGCGGCACGCTATGATGGCCGGTTTGACACATTACAATAGTGATGTGGAATGTCAATTTATTCTCGAACAAAAAACAATTAAGTTTTGTTTTTGTACCTGATTAAATAGGTTTAATAAAACAAAAATGTATATGTTTATTTAATTTATTTGAACGAACTGAATATTTGAACGAAAATGAATATACATTCTTTATATGCACACAAGAAACATATGAATACAAAAGATACCAAAAAAGGTGCCACAAAAGGCCATAATTAATCAGATTCGTCCATACTACTATTTTCACTGTCGTCACTGCTATCATCACATACATTAATAATTATATGTTCGTTTAGAGGTTTGTCCACATAGTGAAAATTGTTCATATTCACAAGTACATTCACCCCTTAAATGGTGCAAACTGATTTTTCTACACTTGTATACATTTAAGAAATCAATTTAATAAATAAATTTTGAGTCCTAAACCTAAAACTACATTCGATAAAATTTATGAATCTCTGCACATCACTATCGTCAATAAAGTAATACAATTATTTCCTTCAAAGTCGTTATCAATTAATACGGAACTTCATGAGAAACTACATTCGATAAAATTTATGAATCTCTGCACATCACTATCGTCAATAAAGTAATACAATTATTTCCTTCAAAGTCGTTATCAATTAATACGGAACTTCATGAGCGGACAAACGTCAAACCGGCCATCATAGCGTGCCGCTAGTTTAGTAGGTATACGATATAATTAAATTGCCGTTAAAATGTTCACCCATTTTCCGCGGCCTACTTCGTGTAGAAAACCTAGACAGGTAGCGTAATGTTTTTCTCCATTTTCTCAAAGGCCCGAGTGCAAACCTTGTTCCAAATACATTATTCATATCGGCGTTTACATGCACTTTATTGAAGTGGTTCCAATATAATATCGACATTCAAGCACTATCGGGTAATTGGAGGTGGAATTATAGCAATTATGCATATGACAATACTAGATTATGTCCGTGATTCATCCACTTGGATTAAGTTTTTTTTTAAATTTCCAGGGGTAATAAATAAAAAGTTGTAAGCAGTAGTACAAAAGTAGCAGGGATGTCACCTGACTCTTTACCAAATTTCATCAAAATAGATTGAAAAGATGGTCCGTTAAGGCGTAGCAGATATACAGACAGTCACACTTTCACATTTATAATATTCGTATGAAAGTATGGATTCCTACCTTCGTTACAGGGGTTTCAATAAGCTTTGGGGATTCTAAATTGTATTAGTTACTTCGGAGGCTCAGTGAACCAAATTGTATTTAACTAGATTCGGATGCCAGGAGCGTTTATTTGCTACTCATGTATGGCTTGCGTCAATTTATGCACGTCAGGTGTTCTGAGAGCTTGGGCATTCAAACGAGCGGACGGATTTCCAATTCTTTATATATAATTCTACTGTACGTGTGTATGTCATTGAACTCTTCCTAAACGGCTGGACCGATTAGAATGGTTTTTTTTGTATGCGTTTGGATGGCGAGGATAATTTTGAATTTAATTAACCAATTTAATTTTGTTTAATAATTTAATTAGTATAATTTAATAATGTTATATGTTAGATATTAATAATTCTAAATTTTGTACGTCAAAAATGGCAGAATGCATGTTAATAACATAACAAATAAATCAATAAATCATCCATTTTCTCTATGCGTATGTATATATATGTAAACGGAATCTCGCCAATTTGTTCTCTCCAATATTATTGGGAAGTGTTTATTATTACCTTCAGTTAAAGCAATCTGTGGCTTTCATCACGATCCGCTCAGACGTCGACGAAATCTTTTATTAGTATCTATTACAATATACATTTTTAAAAAAAACCTGAGCTTGTCTTCGATTATTTTGTTGTTTATTCCACAGGGTTTCATCAGCGCGGTCGATGAACTTTTCCGAAATGAAAGGAACCAATGCGTTGTACCTATTTATAGAGAACTAGATGATGCCCGTGACATCATCCACGCGGATGAGGTTTATTTATTATCGCGGCAACTCCTTATTTTTCCGGAAAAAATAGCCTATGTCCTGCCCCGGGATACCTAAATTATACAACTTCAAAATCATCTCTATACCAAACTTCATTAAAATCCGATGAGCCTTGAAAGCGTAGCACACAGACAGACAAACTTTCGCGATTATAATAATAATAATATTATGATTGTGCATTCGCCCCTCAAACCAACAGCGCCGATGGGAGTTGGTCCCACAATTCACTTTCCTATTTTGAAGAACAAAAAAAACAATAAAGTGAAACTATTTTATTTTCATTGGGAATACACAAAGGCCGGAACAAGGGTTTCATCAGGTCCATTGAAATGCTATATTTTATTTGACCCTCATCCACTGACAGGGCTACCGGTGGCGCTGGCCGGAGGCGCTTTATCATGTTACGTTTGTTGACCCAACGTTAACGGTCGATATGAAGGAAGTACCAACTTAGTTTTTTTAGCTAGCATTTTCCTTTGCTTTACTGAGGAACGTGACGTTCGACGACGAAGCACGCGTAAAGTTTTATTGATTACGTGTTACAAAATGAAAGTGTAACAGAATCGAAGCCTCTAACCCTTTTGAAGGTGTTTTTAATTCTATTAACCCGAAACACTTAAATTTCTGTAACAGAAATCAAAGTGTTTTAAAGTGTAACCGAAATAGCGACGTTGCCAAATTTACTGTTGGCGCGTATTCAAATTTGAACCTAAGGTGAAACAACCGATGATTGCAATTGTTTTAAGAAAAACATGGCCATGTTGTGTCCGTGTGTGTAAAGTCCAATGAAGTGAGAAGAACGCGTCACACCGTGCAGTTTGTTAGGGCATGTTCCTATTAGGGTTACAGATAAAAACACTTAATAACAGAAATAAAAGGTTACAGATTGATTGGGTTACAGTATCGTTTCTGTTTCCGTTAAAAGTGTTTCAGTTTTATAACAGTTTCAATGCAAAAAACAGTGTTTAATCCCCATATTTCGGCTACTGTTTCAGTCCTTAATCACAACATAGTATGGATTCATAAGAACAGTACACCGTAACTTGTGATACAACATACTTACTTGCAAAGTTGTAAGAAGGGTTTTAGTTTGATTGATGACCGTTGTGAAACAGCTTCGTAAGTTTCAAGAGTGAGTTGACAGCTGTTGTAATAATGTATTGGATCTATAATTTATTTTGTTGAAAGTAACTTTGTCTGCGTTTTTTCATTGCTTGCATATTTATTTGTTTGTATTTGGTACATATCATGTGGCTTAAACATATATTGTGACTCTCTCACTGTTGGACAAAATGCATAGCTGCGGCATAACTGCCATTATATCATAAATTCAGAAAATAACAACGACTGCGATTGTAGCAATGTTATAACCTTACTTACTTAAATTTCATATATCTCACACGAGACACTAGGTCCCGCGTTTTCTTTGCAAGGTAATCAATGTAAAGAAAACCTACTTTCGTGACCAACACGCTGTACAAGCTGGGGCAGCTACATGCGATAGTAGGTATTAGTAGACCTACTTGCGTATGGTGATGGATAGGGGTTTTAAGATGCAAACTCAAAATATGTAATACACACACTCGGTCACTTATTTAAAAGGAAAGATAATAACGCGATTACATAATATTATATATATCAAATTAATTGCAATGTAACAATATAACAACAACTAGATCTCCACTCGCAATCAAGGTATAAATAGGTCTAATTTCTAGAATTCTTGCTTCGAAGCAAATCTGAGTATCGAATGGTTAAGGTGGAAGACAAGGGTCTGCCCGCGAAATTCAAATTTAATTTGGTTTTTCGCAATTTGTAAACTAATACGACAAAGTAGGCTTATGGCATTCAAATTGCGCCCCTAGGAATATCATCTTCACAGGTTTATATAAAAATCTTTACTTGAAAGTGCCCAGCTTAAGAAATTAGTCAAATTAATGACTAATTTGTGAGTAACTCACGTCAAACTCATTATTTTGACTAAATTCTTAAACCTATTCTTATTCCTAGGGGCGCAATTTGAATGCCATAAGCCTACTATGTCATATTAGTTTACAAATTGCGAAAAACCAAATTAAATTTGAATTTCGCGGGCAGACCCTTGTCTTCCACCTTAAGACTGTAAAGTTGCTATAATATAATATTCTAAAGCAGTATTGTGACGTCACGTCCGTTAAACATAGCAGGAGCTCCTCTGATTGGTGGAAACCACGCGTAACGACTGCTTGGTCACACAACAGGTCCAGCGCCATCTGTAGTCATCGAGCGGCGCTAACAATGTAGCTTTCTAGGCAAAGCGCTTGACGTCATTGTATTATTAATACAAAGCACAAGTTAAAGCAAAAATCGCTAGGCCCACAGTCTCCAGGTATTTTGTCCTAACCAATTCAGCAGAAAATATTAAAGTTCTTAGGGACTTGGACAAACACAACGAGCCACGACAGTGATGTGTGACGGCAACATGTCCTCCTAGAAGTTATAATATACGGAGGATCTTGTTTTTCTACGGAAATGCTTTGAAAAGTGTACTCTTGCTTTATATTGTGTTCTACAACAAATCTACTCGCACGAACTCGTTGTTTTTATTCAACGTTTCTGATACAAACTGTTCTACCGGCGATCATTACTCAGGCTTCGAATAACATAAGTACCTTTATGGCAAGTTTAAAATATAAGAAGAGCCTCTTCTAATCAAGCGCATTCCTACCACGTTTCATCATTTAATAATTAAAGCAAAGCGTAAAGGTTTTCCATTAGACATGATTGTCGTCAAGTGCCAGCCTAGTTATTATTCAACTAATCTGTATAAAACGTGCACACTGCAAATCGTGAGTAGGCACGCTTATGCAGTCATGCTTTGCAGTATATATCGGCAGGCATTGAAGCAAAACTTTAGGCAAATCTTTACAAAAGTTTCACGCGCGCGCCTACAGTGTGATGATTATATTATTAGTTGACATTTATCAGCATTACTTTTTTTTACTCGTAAAGTAACATTATTCGACTCTTTTTCACTAGCTATTTAAATCCGATGTATCGTAGTTGCCTGAATGAGATCGCTTCAAAACGATAAGGTCGTCAATAAATTGTACCGATTTTTTATTTGTAAATGTTATTGTTTATATATATGTATCTTGTTTCGGTGTAGTGATGAATGAATGAATATTCTATATTACATTTCATTCCATTCATTCATTCGAAACCATCGCGCTGTATGTGGGTCCAAGCCTTTAAGGTACAACGCAGCTTATGAGCCAGGCCGTAAATTATTTGAAAACTGGCAAGTGCGCCTTATTCGAACCAGTAATATTCCAGGGAGGCTTTATTAAATTTTGATAAATTCTACTCCCCCGGCTGACACCGAGAAAGATTACGTAATTGATAAAATTCTCTTCAATTTTGTTTCTTTTTACACAAAAACAGACTGTACTGTCGACCCTGTATTATAATATTCTCTACGTAAATCTTCCAAGTACCAGGGTACTTAAAGTACTTCATTTTAGATTTTACCTACGTACCTAATCGCTAGATAGGATATTTAAAATGGTGTAGATACATATCTGTTTGCCTGTATGTAGATCTGTACTACCGTTATAGCTTGCATCGCGAAACGGAATTGTTTGAATGAATGTTTCTGCCAGAAAATTAAAGTGAAAGCGAGGCTAACTACGAAAAGTTAAGAGTGCGTGCCCGGAGATCGAACCTCGTGCAGAAGGCTAACCTCGTCATGACCACGAGGCTAACCACTTCAAAAAAAGGAATATAGTATTTATTACAATTTAATTAAGTAGGGGCACATAATTGAATAGGCGTGTCCCTTTAGAATTTTTTCCAATTAACCTCTATTCAGCGAAAAATCTGGGAGAGATACTTATATAAAGTTCAAAGAAATGGAAGAAGTTGCGAATTAATTAAGAATAATGATCTGCCTCAGTGTGGATGCAGGAGCTAAACGATTTGTCATTGCCTCAATATTAAAAGCAGAAAACACACTAGGGACTGGGTGAAACGATTATGGAACAACGTTAGGTCCTGTTGCGCTAGTGTGCATGCTCCATATAAAGCGAGTGTCATGGCCTTTTTGTCCGCTAAATCCTTCTTTCCCTTTGTGTTTTGACTCTAATATAAAGTTGCTGTGTTTACGGTTTATTAATCAAAGATTTGTCAGCCAAAGAAACTATTATTGTATTTAGATCCTAAGTTCCACTAAATCATAAGTTTAATAATTGTGCCGATGAATATCCACTTAGTTGTTCTCTGAAATTTGAAGAAGGGGTTGTACCTATAGGTACTCGTATATGTGAATAATATATCGATGCATATAATAATTCACAATAGCATTCACAATAACGCTACATTATCGAATTGTCTGGACTCCCACTGTCGTAGCGATGATATTTTAACATATATATATATTATATTGAATAATGAATAATATTCTCCAAGGTGTGTATAGTCTGCTTATCCACACTAGACCAGCTGGTTTCCTTTAACTTTTTAATTCTAAGCGGTTCGTACTCAGTAGGACGATTGATTAATGATTAATTGAAAACCGGATGACTGAAATGAAAAAAACTGCCTTTTAAAATAATTTACTCAAGCTTTTAAGTCACTCTATAGTGACTACCTAGTGAATACCTAGAATATAGTCCTTGAAAGTTGTTGTCATCGTGATCCAAGTAGGTAAGCTTCTCATGTCGGAGTTAAAGTTAAGATGAAGTGAAGTTTATAGCTGATGTGCATGTCTTAACGCCAGAACTTGTGGGCGACCTTATAACGTAAGATAGTACTTTAGCATAAGATGATTTGTGAGATGGTAATAATGAAAAAAAAAACCTGGCTGAGTTTGTTGTTTGGAACCCTCGAAGCTCTAGTTATAGGATACCGTAATTGTTTTTATCATTATCATGTTTTTAAATTTTTTTGCCGTTGAAAAAGTGCACAGCGTATCTAATTTGAATAAATGAACATTGAATCATTGAAAAAGAAAATTGCAACAGTGTAACGATCGCAATTACCTCTGGTTATTCATGGTTCGGAGAAGCATGAATGCACATGCTCCTGAGAATAATTGTCATAGAAATTTTAATCTCTATAAATTCCAGTAAGTAAAATATGTTTTGATATTAGCATAGAATAGGTAATAGTACTATATTAGTTTGGATCTACTGTGCCATATTATAATATAAAAGCCTGCGTCGCAGTAGGTAGCTCACGTCATAAGGTATGTAAAAAGGTTGAGACCCAAGACATGCCGGATATAATATAGAAATCAATATAAAAGACATCATTCCCTAAAATAATAGCAGTGTTCGAATTACGAGTCTTCTCATTCAAAAAGCATTTTAAGTTTAGATATTTTGATTAATATAAGTGGATATCTAGATTGTATCGAGAGTAATTTTACTCATAGTCACAGACTTGTTAAAATTAACTTAAATTTTTAACGTCACAATACGTATCAAATAACGTACAATAAAATTTAAGTACATAAAAGTTAAAAGAGAAAGTACAAAAGTTAAATCGAAGAATTATTGTCCATCTTGTAAAAGTTAGGCTAACTTTACTTATATATTCAACGTCGTCGTTTCTTTTGTACTTGTAACTTTGGATGGACTTAAAACTTTTAAGTGACATAATGAAAGAGTCCTTACAGAAACTTTTATTAATCTTATGAGAGTTTTTGAACACTTAATGAATTATTAACTAACTAATTAAAACAAAAGAAAACTTAATTAATCATTCTTTGTTTGAAGTGCACATGACCTATCAGCGATCAAGTCGTTTGTTCAAGCTTCAGAATAGAACTTTTCATTAAATAGCAAATTTAATTTTCATTCATCACAAACAAAAGCCTCTATGAAAATCTTGGCTACGAGTAATTTACATTTCTAACTGCAAACAAACTGGCAAAGAGTCTGCTCAGAAATTTCAACTAACTTATACAAACTTTAATATCCCGTGTAAATATAGGTAACCATGTCGGCTGTTCGCCTAGTTACAATTTTGTCTCTGAATTTAACGTATCTAGCGCTGTAAAATGAACTCATTGTTAAAATTTCTGTGAAAGTCTAATAGACCACGGGGTGTGGTACTTACAAGAGTGAAACGTCAATTTGGCGCCGACTAAGGCTAAAAAATCTAGCAGAAAACGGACGTTTCATCTGTATCTCATCCGCGTGGATATCTTATCTTACTTAAATTATAAATGCAAAAGTTTGGATGGATGTATGGATGTATGTTACTCAATCACGCCCAAACGGCTGAACGGATCTGGCTGAAATTTGGCACAGAGATAGATTATAGTCTGGAATAGGGTTGAGGGAACATAGGGTTTTATCCCGGAAAACTAAGGAGTTCCCGCGGGAACCACACAACCTCAATCGACGCGGATGTAGTCGCGGGCATCAGCTAGTATCATAATATATCCTATGGAATACCGCTTCATTTAACGGTAAAGATACCATGGTCGTAGTAATATTTAGTTAGTATTCTGTGCCATATAGCCACGGCCGTTTCCAGGTGTCAGCGACGTATTATTAGGTACTTACTACGAGAGAAAAACGCGAAATTTTAATCAGTACTACCGCTGGTAATACTTAGAACCACTGCAAAATTCCTGTGCTAGGTATAAAGAATTATCTAGGTAAAAAGTTTAATTGCCTGAAATATTTTTTAGCTTGTATCTATGTAATGGAATTTGGCTTTTATAGTACGATGGATAATAAATATAGCTTAATAACGGTAAATGGCTTCACTAAAATCCACCATACCGATAGAAAATAAATTGTCAGCCCATAATTCGATAGCAGTAAATGCCTTTATTGTCCCATCCAAATCACAGGGAATTAAGTAGCAATTTACGACATAGACATAATCGGCCAGCGCGGTCTGTTCCTATACTATCAAAGACAATATATTTCAACTTTGATTGGGTTGGCTGACGGGGTAAAATTGGGTTGGAATTAAAGGAGGACACGGGAACACAGCATTACGAATACCGCCACGGTTTCTAAGCGTTTCACTCGAATTGAGACCTGACCTCAGACTGATGAACCTCAGCCAAACGACTTTTTGCGTATTGTGCGTATGAGCTTATATACAAGTATAAAACAAAATTATTAGGTTATCTGTTATGTATATGTCACCGTAAGATTGTAAAAACCGTTAGATTATAATCTAACTCGCGAAATTCTAAACTGTCGAAAGATTAGAATTTAACGCCTTATTTTCCGGTAGATTGTAATCTGATAGGTATTTAAACCCGATAAAACCTAATTGAAACCCGATAAAACCTTGATTATTTATGTCGAACCCTAACCTAACCTACAAGAAAGAGACAAGAAAACGTAAATAAAATGAATTTTTCAAAAATTTACACTCAGAACATTGAACAGTTTACAATCTTTCGACAGTTTAGAATTTCGCGAATTAGATTATAATCTAACGGTTTTTACAATCTTACGGTGACATATCTAGCCAATAAAGCTTTTTTGTTTAATCAAATTAGATTGATATATTGTTTTCTATATCTGTCATTAGAATAAGTTAATTTTGTGGAATCAAAAACAGATTAATTGGTTTTATTTGATCGATGCTTGTGACGCAACCGGTAAGTTCTGACTGTTACAATTACTTACCTACTTATTACAATTTAAATCAAATTTCGAAATCTTTTCGCAGAGAAGTGACTTTTTCTGTACGAATATTACATTGTATGTTTACAAAAATAATTATTTCATTGGAGCCGTATCGCATCAGATGCTATTTCCCGGTGGCAGGAGATGAGCCACCGGTATCTACCAACATATAAATTACGAATGTTGATTTTATCAATTTTATGCACGAAAATGTTTACTCGCTGAAATGGGAAGCCTGAAACATCACGGATACTAATATTATAAAAGGAAGGACAGCGTGTCTGTCTGCTTGTTTTATCAATAAAGCTTATTCTTTTGTACTCCAAAGAAAGACATGCTACTTTTAGTCTAGAAAAATCAAAGAGTTTTCCCGGTATTAAATAAAACGTAAATCCACGTAAGCCTGTTCCGTCGCAATCTGACGCTCTATAGATCTTTAGAACTCTAGGCTTCTGGACTCTGGTAGTGGAATTGACACTCATTCGATTGACTAGATTACCTACTTGCAAGTTTTTATTGCAACTGGACACAAACAGGATTAACAACCTTGTATTAAGACTGTTTATTGCTGACTGGACTATCCATGGCACTATTTAAGAACATTGGTTTGTCGACAAAGTTGTGTATTTGTATACCTATTGTTTTGAGTAACTTTCGTAAAACTTTATTTATTTTTACGTTATTTTTATGTACATACTTAGTTTTCTCACAGTGGGTTTGAAAAATATGAAGCAAAAGGAATAAATTAAAACGGGCGCGGTGAACCAAGTTTTCAGGCGAAAACCCTCTAGGGATGGGACAGGTCAAAAGGTAAACACAAAGTGTCCGATTTTGCGGGAAAATACGATTTGTCCTGTCGTGTTAGTCTGGGCAGCTCCATATAACGTACACGTAGTTAAGTGAGTTACATGACGTATCCCATTTCAAGAGTGTCTCAACCGGTTACTGGGTCACATTATAACTTTCATTCTTTTTGGAACGGAGTTCTTTATCGCGCGTTGCGAAAGGGGGCTGGCTAGACGGAAAAAATTAGGACCAAAAGTTGTGACGACACTTTTTGATATAGTCCCAGTACTAGTTAGTAGTACTAGCCCGGAGATAGGAAGTTGGCGGTGTTACACCCCCGTGCCTCGGAGAGCACGTTTATTTTTTGCTATATATGCTATAAAATACTAGCAATGCATTGCTAATATGCAATGCAATGCATAGCGTAGCAAAGCATGGCACAGCATAGCATAGCATAGCATTGCTTAGCATAGCATTGCATAGCATAGCATAGCGCAGCGTGGAATAGCATTGCACAGCATAGCATAGCATAGCATAGCATAGCGCAGCGTAGAATAGCATTGCATGGCATAGAGTAGCATTTTTGAGATAGCACAGCATAAAAGCATAGCATAGCATAAAATAGCATAGCCTAGTATAGCATAGCATTGCAAAATAAATAGAATAGCATAAAATAGCATGGCGTTGCGTAGCATAGCATAGCATTGCATAGCATAGCATAGAGTAGCATAGCAGCATAAATAGGAGGGGGCTAGACGGAAAAAATTAAGACCAAAAGTTGTAACGACACTTTTTGATATAGTTGCAAACACGCGCACGCCGCACGGCTTACAGACAGACGGACGGACGGACGGACGGACAGACAGACGGACGGACGGACGGACTTATTAACTTATTTAGTATTTTTAATATGGTAATTTATAATTATGATTTACTTTGAGTTTTTCTTGCTCTTTTTATTTGTAATACGTAGGTCTGTCAAATATATCCCATCAAAAACATAAATGTAAAATGAGAGCCAAGTTCAAAATTGTGATAAATATGCCTTGGTTGTTGACTGCAGCGACAAAAGAAGTGAGATCTAAATGGGTGCCAAGTTCAATGGTCAGTCCTGCAATTTATTTATCCCATCAAAAACATAAATGTGAAATGAGAGGCAAATTCAAAATTGTGATATATATGCCTTGGTTGTTGACTTCAGCGACAAAAGAAGTGAGATCTAAATGGGTGCCAAGTTCAATGGTCAGTCCTGAAATTTATTTATAACAACATATAATATTTTATAACAACTTAAAATATCATTTCTTCTTATAACTTAGTATAAAATGTTGAAGACTAAGGCTTTGGCTTGGCTAGTTTCCATATACGAATTATTATTAAGTAGGTACCTAAAAGTACAGTTTCTACCAGCAAGCCAAATTTTCGGAAGAATAAAATAAGAACTTACAGCTTTACAACTTGTGAACGCTATAATTCGTATATGAAAACTAGCCAAGCCAAAGCCTTAGTCTTCAACATTTTATACTAAGTTATAAGAAGAAATGATATTTTAAGTTGTTATAAAATATTATATGTTGTTATAAATAAATTTCAGGACTGACCATTGAACTTGGCACCCATTTAGATCTCACTTCTTTTGTCGCTGAAGTCAACAACCAAGGCATATATATCACAATTTTGAATTTGCCTCTCATTTCACATTTATGTTTTTGATGGGATAAATAAATTGCAGGACTGACCATTGAACTTGGCACCCATTTAGATCTCACTTCTTTTGTCGCTGCAGTCAACAACCAAGGCATATTTATCACAATTTTGAACTTGGCTCTCATTTTACATTTATGTTTTTGATGGGATATCATTACTTTTTGTACAGAAATTATTGAACTCAATCTCAAACTCAAAACATATTTATTCAAAATATGTACCTACAAAGTACACCTTCTGAACGTCATGCTTACAGAGCATAAGAGGTGATGGTGATAATTAACTACGGTATCTTAAAACTAAAGCTACGAGGGTTCCAAACGTGCCCTGGTCTGAGAAGAGCCCGCAATAAACTCCGCTTTTTTTTTATTATCACCATCTCACAAATATTTGAAATTATATATATGTACTTATAATATAACATTACATAATCAGCCGCTGTAACAATTCATACCAATGCCTTGCTATCATTCAAATAATCCTTTACACTGTAATAGGACTTTTCTATTAGTTTAGTTTACGTTTTACATTAGTAGGTACTTATTATTCGGTTTAAGGTCAGTGTGTCACCCACCAGTAATTCTATTGTACGACTCATTGTACAAGATAATTAAAGACGAGAATTCTCAAGAAAAATATATACAGCCGGTTTCTGAATTGAGAATTTCATGTTGAGTCGGTCTCAAAGACTTCTTAAGTGTGTCTTAAGAACGACTTAGGCAAATTATTGTTTCTGAATTGATATTGCGTAAGGTTTGAGAATTGGAGCTTGCAAACTTTCAAATTTGACAGTTTCGAAACTTAAATCTCTGCTTAACAGCAAAATTGCGTTTCAGAGCGCATTTGGCAGCGCTCAAAGCTCTCCTTTCTCAGAGTTGACAACGTAATAGATGAGTGACGGATTTCAGCTACTTAAACTTTACTCTCGTTTGAACCTTTGTAAAAAAATCCATTTTTTGCACAATGTCCAGTGAAGATTCTTGCCTGTACAAAGACAACCACACAGGAGACAAGTTATCAGAAATCGCCCATTGTTTCTTTCAACAACAAACAATTTAACGACCGATTCCGCTTTTCGAAGGAATCTGTAACATTTGTTTTTGGCAAAATATAGACCAAATTACCCGCAAGAATCCAAAGGTGCGACTGCATTCCGCCAATGTTACAACTTCTAATAGCATTGCGGTATTACGCAACTGGCAGTTTCCAGGCCGTCGTAGGAGACACGGCGAACGTAAGCAAAGCAACTGTGTGTCGGGTAACCGATAGAGTATCCAGTGCTATAGCGATGCTAAGGGCACAATACGTGCAAATGCCTTCTGCTCAAGAACGATCAACAGTGGCTGCAGGATTTTATGCGATAGCAGGATTCCCTAGAGTAATTGGTGGTGGTCTCGGTGGCAACAGGGCAGAATTGTTTAGAAATAGAAAAGATAACTTTTCAATAAATATCCAAGCCATATGTGACGCTAATTTGAAAATAAGAAGTATCATCGCCCGTTGGCCATGTTTTGTCCATGATACAACAATTTGGAATGATTCTCCACTTGCTGCTCAGTTTGAAGATGGAAGATTTGGGTCATATCTAATTTTAGGAGACAGTGGATACCCATGTCTAAGGTACATCATGACGCTATTTTTAAATCCTACCACTTCAGCACAAGAAGCATATAACAGAGCACAGATTACTACTAGAAATACAATTGAGAGATGCTTTGGAGTTCTGAAGAGGCGTTTCCCCTGTCTTCATTCCGGGATGCAGCTTAAATTAGGCAAGGTGTACAAGGTTATTGTAGCATGTGTAGTTTTACATAACATGGCCCCAGATCTTGATGATTTTGTTGTAAAGATGTACTTGTTGAAGAGCAAAATGATGTTCTACCTTTGTCCCAAGCTCAACAAGCACAAAATTTAGCTGTAAGATCAGCATTAGTAGAAACTTATTTTACTAATGCATACGGTTAATACCCTTCAGGTAATTATATTTTGTAGTGGAAAATATAATAAAATTAGTAATTTATTTGTGAGAATAAAAAAACCCGGCTGAGTGTGTTTTGGGCTCTTTCAGATCAGGGTGCGTTTGGAACCCTCTTTAGTTTTAAGATACCGTGATTGATTTTATACTAATACTGATGATGCCCGTGACTTCGTCTGCGTGGATTAAAGTTCCTTGATTCCCGCGGGAACTCTTAAATTTTCCAGGATAAAAAGTAACCTATGTCCTTACCCCGGATACAACCTATGCCTGTACCAAATTTCATCAAAATCGGTTGAACATATGGGCCGTGAAAGCATAGCAGACGGACAGACAGACACACTTTCGCATTTATAATATTAAGTTTGGATATTAGTATTTGTATATATGGTTTATAAATACGAAAGATGGATGTATGGATGGAAGGATGCTTGTTTGTTACTCTATCACGCCAAAAAAGTTGAATGGATCTGGATGAAATTTTCTGGATGAAACTGCCTCGTTGGTCTAGCGGTTAGCGTAGTCGACTGCAGATCACGAGGTCCTGGGTTCGATTCCCGGTTGGGCATAAAAATTGTTAGGTATTGGGTTTTCAATTATGAAATTCTCAGTGCCAGCCCGGAGTTGGAAGTTGGCGGTGTTTCACCCCCGTGCCTCGGAGAGTCAACATGATAATAGTCGTTAAAGCCCGCCAACCCGCATTGGAGCAGCGTGGTGGGTCTAAGCTCCTAATTCCCTCTCTCCTATGAGAGTGGAGACCTGTGCCCAGCAGTGGGACGTTAATAGGCTGTAGTGGTGGATGAAATTTGGTAAAGAGATTATTGTCTATAATAACAGATAGGCTTAAAATTTCGGACAGTAATATGAGTACGTGTGCCTAATTTAATAAAGAAATATTGAATAGAAATAAAAGTTTTGTTTTTGAAATGTTTTTTTATTAAAAAAATAACAAATTTAAAAATTTCTTTAGAGGGTCATTAAAACTTATAAATAATAGGATCACGAAATTAAATTTCAAGTATCTAATGCATCCAAAATTAGGATTAGAATATCGAAATAAATGTACTTCACATTAATTTTCTCTCCACCTTTCTTAACTGCATTTTTAATATTTGCATCTGAATTTCATGCCTTTTCTGCTCATTTCTAAATTTTAAAATTTCATTCTTTTTTTTTAAGCATCTCTGCAGATTTTTTATGCATACATTGCCTTCATTCTTCTTTGTTTTTTTTTGCCTTCAGTCTGGAACGCAGCTCATTTGAAAAGTAACTTTTTGGTTCTGGCACTGTATTCGTTTGTGAATGCACTGGATCTTCCACGATTCTTTCTTATGTCTTCTATAAAAAAATGTTACATTAAACAATAAATACCAAATTTAAAATTAAGGTTTAAATGTTAATTAAATGGCCAGAGCTAATTCCAAGTAAGTGCCATCCTATACTATGGAGTATGTACAAAATTTTAGATTTGTATGCATAAACGTTTTGCAGATTAGTTCATATAGCACTGAAAATTGAAACTGACAGACAGATAAACTACTGAGGCTGAGCAATTGGGTCTTGTTGGCAACCTTTGGGTACAGAGTCCTAAAAAAACTAATAATGTGGCTTATTTTTCATCACACAATATAAATTTAGGTAGGTGGTTTTCAAGTCAGAATATATGCTAAACAGTACCTACAAGTAAGAAGTGCTTACTAAATTATTCAGCTGCTTCATCGAAAGGATTCTCATCAGGAAATCTTTAATCGAATTTTCATCAAAAATAAATGCCTGAAAAGATTTTTTTTACTTAATACTATTGTACACAGAATATAATATAGTATAATACTAGATACAAGATGATGCCCGCGACTCCGTCCGCGTGGATAAGGTTCTTTGATTCCCGCGGAAATTCTTAAATTTTCCGGGATAAAAAGTAGCCTATGACCTTCCCCGGGATATAACCTATCCCTGTACAAAATTTTATCAAAATCGGTTGAACAAATGGGCCGTGAAAGCGTAGCAGACAGACAGACAGACACTTTACTAGTATGGATATTAGTATGGATTACTAAGTAGAAATTAAAAAATGACATTATCACATTATCACCAGATGTTGTGGCGATAAGTGAAGATTCACTTATCAGCTCATCTTCGCTTTGGTCCTGAAATAATAAATTATGTAAATGACTAATTAATACTAAAAAAACACGCGGGGACACGAAATACCTCAATCCACGCGGACAAAGCCGCGGGCATCAGCTAGTATAATATAAAACACATAAATATGCCTGTTATTCAAAGAAAACATTGACATTATTCTAAGTTGTGAAAGTTGTGAAGTTTATCTTGTGAAACATAAAAAACTTAAGTCTTAACTTAAGTCTAGAGCAAAGCTTAGCTGATTTTTGCTTGAATGCCTAATTCAGAAACCGGCCGATAGTGTACCTAGAGTTACACTGACATTGACAGATTACATCTATGGTCAGACTACCTCTACAGCACATTTCTACATCTCATCAATTATGATTGGAAAAGTTCAAAATCAAAAGTTTTTAGTGAAACATTGAAAACAAGCACGGTAAACAGTCGATATCACTAAAACCACTCTATACATTGAATACAAATCACAATGACTGACAGCTTGAACTGACGACTTCAAATACGTTTCTTCTTTTCTGTCAATGACGTTTCGTTGCACAAAATGCATGAATACGAAGGTAAGGTTTTAATGCAACTATATTATTATTCATTATTATTTACATTAAAATAATAATTATGTGTCATTTTCAATAGTTAAGGAGTTACTACCACCGCTTAAAGCAGTATTGTTTCAAACTAACGGTTGAATGTCACGTACTTTGACGTCCTTAAAATAATGATTATAACACTACAACATAAACGTCAACAATATTAAAATAATACGGCTAAGCAATGGTAGCATGCCTCGTGTCAGAGTTTTGATCTATCCTTTGATCATAAAAATGACGATTTTTGTACGTTTATATCTAAATAACCATTTGAGGTGTGCTTATGAAATTTGGAGCACATATGTATCTCACGGGTCTCAATATATGCGCCAAATTTGACATGTTTATGTGAAATAGTTTTTGAGTTATGAGGGGGTCAAAAGTGGCTCCAAATGGTTCGTGTAATATTACACACGGTGCTGCTCGCCAGTTTTTTTGAACTTTGGCTGGACACGCTTCCGCGTGTCTTGATAGCCAAGGGGAAAAATTAAAACCAGCGTGGCAGTATGTAGTAATAGCACAGCTGAATAGGTAATAGTTAGCATTCTGTGGTGGCGGGTACAATAGGACAGGCACACTCTGTTGACGCGGCGTCCCGTGTTACCAGTCATACTCACACCTCACTAAAGACAGCCTCTTGAACGCTCTCTAGTGTCTGGGTTACATTATGATTCCTATTCCATTCTTCTCTAATAATTGCTGCACTCATTCGTATGGTAATTCTTTATTTTTTTATTATCATTTAGGTAAGTTTGGTTATTCGTATCAAAGGGAATAAATTAAAACCCGGGCGTAGAGTGGAGGCACGCTCACTCGACGTCGCGGCATCCCCTGGTGGCTGGCACCTGTCATACCTACCTAACCGAGAGTCTCTCGACTGCTCTTCAGTATCTGGGTCACATTATAATTCCTGCTCCCCTATTCCATAATTCCTGCACGCATTACGGTTTGAATAGGTCTGTCTTGATAATATTGTTTAATAGTGAAATATTGTATGTATCGAGATGTATCAAATGATGCCTGCGAATAGATCTGGGTGGATTAAGGTTTTTTAAATCCTGTTATTGATTTTTCGGGATTAATGCCTCCGAGATGCTACCAAACTCTCTGTATCAAATTTCGTGAAAATGAACCGTGAAAAGGTGAGATACATACCTAAACTTACTAGAGAAACTGTCGCGTGTTAATAATACGTTGCCATTACCGTTATTTACTATTACTGTAACTTACCATTAACATTACTAACTATTACAATTACTTACCATTACCATTACTTACCATTACCTTTACTTACCATTACCAATACTTACCGTTACCGTTATTTACCATTACCATTATTTACTATTACCATTACCATTACAATTACTTACCATTACATACTATTACCATTATTTACCATCACCTTTACTTACCACTTATATGATATATCATAATAAAGATTAACCTGAAAGGGTTATTTTCGAGACCAAACGAAATTTTCCACCGTTTTACTCCGAATACGCAATTAAAAGTCTTTATAGTAAAAGCAAAATCCCGGCAAATTATTAAAAAAAACGGGTCGGATGGTCTGGGATTAAACCACTGAGTTAATGCGCTTGAGCATTTTGAGCCGTCTTGGCAGTAACTAAAAATTGAAATAATCCACTCTCAGCTTTCACCATAAGACTATTACCTACCTAATACCTACTATTACTATTAGACTTTTTAATTACATCACCGGACTGGTGCTGCTGTTAGCCAGCACGCTTCCAGTCTTCAGTATATTTTTATACGACTGCCTGAAAATAGAAGTATTTATACGACTGAAAAAAGGAGTATTATTGTTTTCAGGGTTCATATATGTATGTATGTATGTATGTGAGTTTGAATATACCACCATAACTTCTATACGCCTGAACCGATTTTGTTAAATGAGGTATCGTTAGAATCCCTAGCTTATTCCGAGTGACATAGGCTAGTAAAATTAAAAAAAAATTGATGGGGTGACCATGGCCCCGCATTAAAGACTAAAGTTGAAAAAAATATTCGAATATGAGGAGTAGATTCCAAAAATATATAACACTATCCAGTGATTCACAAAAAAATATCATTTAATAAACAAGTGAATAAGATTCTAATTTTACTAGTTTTTTGGCAGGGCAGTCGTGTTTTTTAATTTTTTTAATGATGACTTGTGTAGTACTTACTACATGTCAGCAAAATTGAATTTCTTAAGGTAAGTGTTCGCAAATCGCAAGCCGTAAAGCACTTAAGGTGCATTAACGTTGAGGATGCATGAATTATTATTGTTTACCTATGTAGAGTTAGTAGATACACTACATAAGAACCAACGCAGACAACCGAAACCGTTAGATGTCTGAGACGGAGTTGTATACAAAAACTACTGGGTATCAATGAGTTGTTATGTCCAATTTTTCAATGTTCTCTCTTTTTTTCTGTCTAAAGTCAGACCAAAATTCGATTCATAAATCGAATCTTTATCAAAAATTGCGGGGGAGTTAATTAACTTTAATTTTATTGGACCGTTTTTCTAGGTCGCAAACCGTGTCGTTCTGTGTATTTTTATTTTTGGAGGACTATTTTATCAATAATCAGTAATAGGCTTTCACGAACGCGGGCATTTGCAAGGAATTAAAGACGTCCAAAGCTTAAAGGTTTAGAGTTACAATAGAGTAAACATATAAAAAGAGTTCTTTCATATTAGGTACCTAATCATGAATTCCATATTTTTTTCATTTCAAAGTAAAGCCTTTAAGAAGAATTAAAATTATGCAACCACGCGTAACAGCTGTGCTGAATTTCCTAACGGAATTTATAGGATGCGGTTTATATACGCATAGAAGGAGCGCAAGCGGAGACTGGTTGAAGACAAGGCACATCTTGACTGAGATTTCATTTGACCACATTTGCTTTTTAACTATGTACACAGTACATAAGTATTGCATGTAATATTTTTTTTTGTACTACTGATTAATTTGATGTAAACTGTTGGTCAACAAAAATTCATTTATTTATTTCCTCTAGTGACGATGGAATCTAAAAGGAAGCGGTCTAAATTGAAAAAGGTATAGTAATTAGTGGTATTAGGTATGGCAGTAGGTGGTATGCCAGTAGTGTAATAATTTACCACGACTGAAAGCCTAGACTTCTTACATAGACCTAGTATTGAGCTAGTTGCAATATCAAAAGGGAGCTAGTGTTCTAGCTTGCTAGAGAGCTAGCTATTAAAACATGAGACGTTTCCGAGTCTTCTCTAGCTATGTCGGAGCCAGCTTAGATACCTAATTCGTTATATCCTGCAGCGCAAGGTATTTTGATTTTTCAGTAGAGCAGTTCAGTGAACCAGTCAAACACGCACGGAATTAAAAGCAAATTTCTCTTCAAATTCTTCTTCACTTCAATTCTCAATAAGACTCGTGATCGTGACCTTTAATAAGGACGCGGATAAGACGTTGCTAGCATTAGATCCGCGCCGTTCTCCGCTCTCGCCTATGTAATATAATCAGCACATTACGAAATTTTTATACCACGCTCCCTTACGCTATGCCTCTCAAATGAAACGTAGTTGATTTCTTTGAAATTGTTGACCTCGTTTGCCGTTTGGCTTTTAACATGATGAAGGGCTTTTTGTATGTAGGTATATATGGGATTTTTTGCACTCCACTTTGCCGAGAGCAAAATAACGTGGAGCAAAAAGCTCGAGTGGAAACTGATTTTATGTTAAAACCTTTAAATGTATGTGAGTAGATAATGTTTGCCTTTAACTTGAATTTTGTCTATTCTACGTGTATTTTTACATCATTTTTATGCCCTGAATATGACTACATGCCGACAAAGTCGTTGTTAACTAGTATATTCTTTAATATTAAAGGGAAAACCGGTTATTACCCTGTGATGGGCCTAGTAATATGATATTATGCTTAATTTGTAGGCACTAGATGATGCCCGCGACTTCATCCGCGTTGTTTTATTCCGCGGGAACTCTTTAATTTCCTGGATTTTAGCCTATGTGCTTCCCCAGGATGCAGTTTATCTCAAAATCGGTTGAAAAGAAGAGCCGTTAAAGCGTAGCAGGCAGACAGACAGATGGACGGACAGACAGACACGTCACTTTCGCATTTATAATATTAGTATTATTATTATTATTATTACTCTTTATTTTGTACACCACAACACATATAAAAAGTACACAAAAAATACATAGAAAACAAAGAACTAAGTAGTATACAAAAAGGCGGCCTTATCGCTTAGTATGGAGTAGTAGTATGGATTCTCTGTAACGTGGTCTACGTTAAAGAAGAAAAAAGACAGGCTGTATCATCAAGCGCTATAATCATAGTACCTAGAAGTATAGACATACGCATAAACAAAGTTCAAGAACATTCGTCCTCGGAATAGGTTTGAAAATGAAATCTATCGTCAAAGAAATTTCGTTCACAGCTAAATTTTCAAAGTTGGAAGTAAACAAAGAAATTTCCAGAGCAAAAGAGCGCAGCTCCTATTTATATTTAGTTGTACTATCTATCGTTTCATTAAATTATCCCGCGACGGAGACCGATGGCAAGTCGTCCCAACTCGACGTGGCGTCAACTTGTCTCTCTGACTTTTACGAAACTCGTCTAATAGCGCGTTTACATTAGTTCCGTTAGGCCGTACTCGATTGGAACCGTTTTAGGTCACCGATTAATCTTAATAATATTTAGGTTTAGTATTTCTTTAGGTTAAGTACTAACGTAGGAAATAGGTTTGTATAACTAACAAAATATGAGTAATTGTTGCTTGAAATAAAGAGTTATTATTAATTCGGTAAGCCGAATTTGATTGCAGCCCGTTTGCGGTAACCAACCAAGTATTAAAGTTGTTATAGTTGGCCGTATTCGGTCATAACCGACTTGTACTTAGCTGTTTCCTGAACACCGACTGCGGCTGACGCATTTGGTCACCGACCTAATGTAAACAGGCTGTAAGACTGAAATTGTTTTTATGGATATCGCTTCTGAATATTGCAGCAACTGAGAAGATACCTTAATTTAATTAAGTATTATAGTATTAGTAAGATTAAGTAGGCTGTAGTACCTAATGAAGTAATTCGCTACCTGCTGAAAGCTCATTATCATATTAATATGGCGTTGGCTAGTTACCACCCTACCGGCAAAGACGTGCCGCCAAGCGATTTAGCGTTCCGGTACGATGTCGTGTAGAAACCGAATAGGGGTATGGGTTTAATATAACTGCCATGCCCCTAACAGGTTAGCCCGCTACCATCTTAGACTGCATCATCACTTACCATCAGGTAACCTAAACTTATCGCAATAAAAAAAATCCTGATCAGAATGCGACCGTTTTCTAAAACAGAATCTGCCGCTTCAATCAATCTCAACCCATCGACTAAATCACAACTGAGTACAGATATATTTCTCTCTGAATGAGATAGGGACTCCGTACTTTATCAGCATCCGCACTTTATCAGCATGTTAGACTGACATACAGTCTAACAGGCTGATAAAGTGCGGATTGGCTAATTTCATACGCCTTCGAGATGGATTATGAAGAATTTGAGAGTTAGGGATGCAGGCTCACGAGGCTTTCCTTCAAACTTAAAAAAATAGTACCAACCTAAAATTAAAATGTGCGAGTAAGGGATTCGTACCCTGGACCCCCCGATTGGGAAGCCAAACTCCTTCCAGCCACTATATTCCATCCACTACAGCCTATTAAGGTACTGCTGGGCACAGGCCTCCACTCTCATGGGAGAGAGGGAATTAGAGCTTAGACCCAGCACGCTGCTCCAATGCGGGTTGGCGGGCTGTAACGACTATTATCATGTTAGTGATACTAACCGGGACCGACGGCTTAACGTGCTCTCCGAGGCACGGGGGTGAAACACCGCCAACTTCCAATTCCGGGCTGGCACTGAGAATTCCTTAATTGAAAACCCAATAGCTAACCCACTTTACTTCATAGGATAATTTCTCTCGAATTTTTCTACTAATAAAATTCATACTACTAAAAATTCGTCGAAATCCAAGGTTTAGAAATATTACAAATGACCACATAATAGATATATTTTGCAGGCTTTTTCGTCACATATACAATTAACTATAGGCAGCGAAGTATCGTGCTTTCAATGAACCGTCGAGTCGTCGCCGGACGGAGTTCCGTTTTTATAACGAAAAAAACGCTTTACGCCTTCGCCAAAGAATTATTACGCGTACCTACCTCTCATTTCATAGACTCCTAATGAATTTTTATATGGTTGTTTTAATTCATGGAATGTAACTAATGAATAAAATTTTGGATAATGGATATAATTGTAATCTTTTCTTGCTAAATAATATTTTATTTACGGAACATGGATACAGATATTGTAGGTCTTAGGCATTTCCCTTACATGTAATAAATTCTACCATAAGATGATGCCCACGGCTGGGTTCGCGTGGATTAAGTGTTTTGATTCGTGAGTGAACTCCTTAATTTTCTGAGACAAAAATAATTTTCTTCCCTTGGTTGAATCTCTGTACCAAATTCGATTAAAATCGGTTGAAAAAATGGGCCGTTAAAGCGTAGCAGACAGACAGACAGATAGACACACTTTAGCATTTACAATAATATAAGTTAGTGTGGATATAATAGCGTGCAAATTGTTAGTTTTTCTGCGAATTATCTTGAATTATTTCATTAAATGAAATCAAATTACATTACATCTTTTAATAACGACGGTCATTATTAGAAAAAAAAGGCATTACCATATTATGAAGGTATATAATATAAATACACACAAGACACGTAGCTTATACAAGAATACTAAAATATATTTACACATAAAAGGTGTTGGAACTGGCTCTAAACTAAATTGTTTATTTTTTAAATATGCTCTTTATTCTTATTTTAAAGTTTATAGTTTTTACGTTCTATGACTTTTATACTTCACTTGAAATAAATATCTCAATCTGGACGTCCAATTTTCCCTTTTAATCAATATATTATTCCTGTAATTTGAATATCCCAACAAAAGGAAACTACGTATAGAGACGCCATATCGTGCAGCTTTCCTTTCTTTTTGTGTTAGCTGTTAGCTTGTTGGCGAACAATAAAGTAAGCATGATAATTATAATTTTCATTTGTTTTTTTAAAAAGACTTTACTTTAGGCATACTTCATAGGTACTTGTGTAAATATCTTGTAAAAATTTTTGGCGTAACGAAAAAAAAGGGTACGCCGAAAGTTTCACCGCTATCAAGTGCCAATTATTATCTTTTATGCTTGCCTACTGTCGGATTTTCTTCAGAGTAAGTAAAGATTGGTACGAAGTTGTTCAAACTTGTCAAGGCTTTATCTCTTTGCATTGCTACACTACTTTTGTTGAATCAATCTGTAGCTCTTATCGCTTTGGACTTATGGACTACATTATAAATAATATTCAGCTTTCGATCTTGAGAATCAATAGCACTTGGGATTGGAACAAGGATTTCAAAGAAACTTGACCCCTTCCAAGATGTTCCACAAAGACTTTGAAATTTGAATATAGAAGTAGGTGAGTACACTTCGGCGATTCTAAGCATTTGTAAGTACACGAAGCGTGTTTTGCATCTATACTTATATCCCAGAATACTTAGTCGTATTATATAATTGACAAAATCTAATAATAAGTTTGACGACCTCCGTGGCGCAGTGATGAGCGCTGTTGTCTTAACGTGCGGAGGTCCTGGGTTTGATCCCCGGCAGGGTCAATTTAGGAAATTATCATTTAAGAATTTTCCCTGATCTGGCCTGGTGAAAGTTCGGCCGTGGCTAGTTACCACCCTACTGGCAAAGATGTGCCGCCAAGCGATTAAGCGTTCCGGTACGATGTCGTAACCGATTAGGTGTTTGGGTTTTAGTTATAACTGCCATTCCCCTAACAGGTTAGCCCGCTGCCATCTTAGACTGCATCATCACTTACCATCAGGAGAGATCGCAATCAAGGGCTAACTTGTAGTGAATAAAGAAAATAAAAAACTAAGTTTTCAATGAATGCAACTGGCTAACTATCAAGGAACTTAAAACATGATAAACTTTTAAGAATTTAGTTTAGAACTACATTTTTAAGTTTATGTAATTGCTGGGTAAAAGCCTTGTTCAAATATACACAATTAACGTACCTATACTCACAGTGTGATATCAGAAAGTGGGAGTTAGTTTTTGTCCTACTCAGCCAATTAATGGAAATTTTTTGTATGGCGGCTAAAGATCATAGTTACTTACTCAAAGTTCTTTTACCAAATTTCCATACAACGTAGGTATGTAATGTGCAAATTCGGTTCCTTTATTGCACCCCAAAACGAAAGTATTATTCTCGTTATGTTGCTTTCCAAATTTCCAAACCTAAAAATATTTATTTCCAGTTGGTAATGTAAAAGCTCAAAGGTACCGCGCGATCGTAGGTTTAACTCAAACTCTAACTCATATATCTCTTTTTAAAAAATCATTTACAATTACATCAATGTGTAGATCTATACATAAGCAACCGCTGTCCTTAGCATTGCTGGAGCGAGTCAAATCCATGCTCTTTAATATCGCAGTAAAGTGCTCTCAAAGAGTATTTCTTTCTCTAATAGAAAATAGAATAACTTTCCATTGTCCCGCTTTGTTTGTTTGAAGGCCTTACTATAATCACTTAGCAGTATTGTTTTAAAATTGACGTTTTATGTGATATCTCTAAAATAAGGATTATAATTCTGAAACAAGAGCGTTAAAAACATTAAAATAATACTGCTTTACAACTGCACCCTGACTGTGGCTCTGACATGAACCATGTGGAGTACCTATCACAGGGAAACTGGTGCAAATACAAACACCAACGCCTTTTTTCAATTTCCATGGTAAACTCTTGAGTGGAAATTTATAATTCATTAGAAGCTATACGAAATCTCTAAGCATCTTTCCTTAGTTGTAAAAAGTTTTGGAATGAGCTTCTTTAAAGAACAGTGCACTAAATAATTAAAAGCGGTGATAGCCTATTGGTTTAGGTGTCCGGCTTTCTATTCGAGTGTTCCGGGATTCGACCTCCCAACCTCAACTTTTCAGAATTATAAATAACTAGATGATGCCCGCGACTTCGTCTTTTTCCCCGGGATACCAATTATTCCTATACCAGATTTCATCAAAATCAACCGTTACTAAGTAAATGGTTTCTAGACCAGCTGAAACCCTGCAGCAACAGTTCACATAGCAGCATTCTAGCCTGTATCATGGCGATTATGTGCGTGTTAAGAAATTTAATAGCACAGATAAACATCGTGAGGAAACCTGCATACCCGAGAGTTCCTTTGACCATGCGGTAGACAATGGCCAAATGTAGATTGGCCATAGCTCTGTAACGTTGCGGCAACGGGTTGAAGTGGTACGAATATAAAATAAATATATTTTTTTTGTACCCAAGTTTTAAAAAGCAATTTACTTATTAACTTTTTTGAAGTGAAATCTTCTTTAGGCGCGTTGAGCACTCGCGAACATATAAATATACTACATTCAAAATTAAACTTTAATGCCTCATTGTTAACCTGTTGAGTAACAGGTTAACAGGGGAAATCCGAGTTTATATATAATATAACAAAATATGTTTCAATTCTTGGATAGGTTCTAGGGATGGTTATCTATTATTCCCTGACTTTATTTACATTTGATCATCAAACCAAACAAATGAACGGGATTCTGTTAATCTAAATGCTAATTTAATCGGACTGAGTTTTCAACCCAACAAGCGCTTTGTTCCTCCCGAATCGTTCTTGATTGGGTGATAAAAATATTTACTGTCTCAATGATTGGCCAAGGATTTATATGCCGTTAATATTTTATGAATCCAACCTACCTACTCCATACCAAAGAGATAAAAATACAACGGCAAAATAATTTGTTTCCCTATTTGATGGCCCGTTGCAAGTTGATAACCAAGTCTTGAGTTATTGATTTCGTATGTGGATATAAAGAATTCAGGTACTTATTAACGCAGTTAAGTGAGGTTTGGTGGCTTAAACGTCGACTTCCTATTCGGGTGGTCGGGAGTTTGATACTCAGTTACATACGTACGTTACGTTACATACGTTCAGACCAGGGACTGAAAAACAGATTCATAAAGGTTACAGAAATATAAGTGTTACAGCATGAAAGTGTAACAGAATCGAAGCTGTAACCCTTATGAATGTGTTTTTAATTCTGTTAACCCGAAACACTCATATTTCTGTAACAGAAACGAATCTGTACCAGAATTAATGAATGTATTTTAAGGTGTAACCGAAATAGCGACGTTGCCAAATTTACTGTTAATGCGAATTCAAGTTTGAACCTGAGGAGGAAGCACTGATGGTTGCAATTGTATTAAAAAACATGGCCATGATGTGTCAGTGTATGTAAAATCCAATGAAGAGAGAAGAACGCGTTTTCACACCGTGTAGTTTGTTAGTGCATATACCTATTAGGATTACAGATTGATTGGGTTACAGTATCGTTTCTGTTTCCGTTATAAGTATTTCTGTTTTATAACAGTTTCAAAAAACAGTGTCAAAACCCCTTATTTCGGTTACTGTTCCAGTCCTTAGTTCAGACTTTTCTGAGTTATATGTACCTACGTTTTAAGAAATTAAATATCATTTGCTATAACGGTGAAGGTAAACATCCTGCATGACATGCGTTTTTCATACAATTCTCAGAGGGGTTAAAGACTGCCAATCCGCTTGTGGCAAGCGTGGTGGACTACGGCCAAAGCTTTCTCATTTTGAAAGAAGACCTGCTATTGACCTGAAGAAGAAAATTGCTCAGTAACCCGTGACAAACTTAAATGCTTTCGTATTCAATTTAGCAACTTTTTAAGTAATAAAGTATAAAATAAGTAAATACATGCCAATATTATTATTGCCAATAATATACTAGCTTATATGCCCGCGAATACGTCCGAGTGGATTGAGGTTTTTTGAACTCTTTATTTTTCCAGGATAAAAAGTAGCATATATTTTACTCCAGACTCTCTATCTCTGTACCAAATTTCATCCAGATCCGTTCAGCCGTTTGGGTGTGATTGATACAAACTTTCGCATTTACAATATTTATTTGATTTGATTGATGATATGCGATTGTGTGTCTGTTCACTTTTCAACTTACCTCTATGTACTAAACAAATAGACAGGAATTTTGCGGGTTCCGGGGCTGCAACTCGATTAATGCTTTTAACTTTAAGGCCAGTATCAATGAATGCGCCTTAGAACCGATATTGACGAAATTCGGTAGGTACATAGATAGCTTCTTCCCTACTGGAGACGAGTACCTATAGGCAATTATTTTTTTAAATTTTTAAATGATTTTAAATCAAAGAGCTCTCACGAGATATTTATAAAGAACCTAAATCTACGTGATCGAAGTCATGATAGGTAACTCTCAATAGGTATTTAAAAAATATTTTTTGACAGATTTGTTACGAAATGTTGAAGTTGATATAGTTGTCAGTGGTTTATCTCCCAGAGAACTTAATTCTATTGAGAGGATCATTACAATTATAATAAGTATAGGTATAATAAGTTTCTATAATAATATTTTAAATCCTTAAAGTAAGTACCTTCCACTAAAGACCTTTTAACCGGCATTATTCAAATTTTTTCTTGGAGATTCATTCAATACTTAAAGATTTTCTGATTAGAATGAAGAAATTTTTTATTTTAAAAAGGTCTGCAAGGGTCGTTAGTTACGCGTGCCCAATGAACCGAGACTTTTAAGAGTTTTAATGGCTCTTGTCGATACTGCCAAACTTTTTGTATTTTACTAATGAGAGATATTGTTCTAACCCCATGGATACCGTTCATGGGCTATTTCATCTTTTATAAGATAAGATATTTGTTTTTTCCAAAAACCATAAAATAACCCTGGACCCCCAAACTAGGATAGCCCGTGGGGGTCATTCTCTTCCCAGTGCAATTTAAAATACCTAAGATTAGAAAAAGGGACTGAAGTAAGGTTAGTATTATCTAATATTACCTACTTAATGCAGTTTATATTATAGCAAACTCGCACTGGAAGGCGCAGCATTGGCAGACCCCCTACTCGGTGGACGGACGGTCATCTCATGAGTCGCGATTTTGCGCCTGGAATCTGGATCCAGATCCATGCAGGAAACCTATGTCCAGCAGTGGGCGTCTATCGGTTGAGTATGATGATGATGATGATGATGAATAGCAAATATTTGGTAAGTAAGTATTTAGCGGTGGTTGAGGGAGGAGTGGCCTAGCTGTGATAACGCATATCAGGTCGATTGCGATTGTTAATCAACGTTGACCCAAGTCGGTTACTGGATGGGTGACCGAATTTAGACGTTCAAATTTGGCCTCTTCGTTTCCTCCGTGCCTCGGAGAGCATGTTAACCAGTCGGTCCCGATTATTATCTAAAACATCTGATAATAATTAATCAAACCTAACCTAACCTAACAAAAAAACTAAGAGTTGAAATACTCTTAGTATTATTACTATCCCAAGTTAACCTTTACCATTATGTGATTAATGGAAAGGGGTCAAGACCCTCAGTTATGAGGAATACGACGCAAAGAGAGAATTAGTGGTGATACTTACTTATTAACAAAAGCAACAGGAACGGAGTTAACAACGTGAGTAGTTTATAATTATAGGTATTAGGTACCAAGGATGTAGGATTTGCTCCTGTCACTAGCCATGCTATTTTGAATAATCGCCTTTAATAAGTCTGTGATGTGATGTGATCTCTAAGAAAATAAATTGACGGAACTAAAATTATACAGATCTTAGCATTGATGTATAATTTTAGTACGGTCTTATGTAGGTAGATATTATCATAGATAAAAGGTCGGCATTACGCCTGTATCATTTTAATTGCACTAGATTCGGCGTCGTTGAGAATACAAAGAAAGATGGAGTGATGGAATGAAAAGCATAATTAACGTTGTATTATTTATTTTAGTCTGTGTCCCAGCCGCCCGGTACAGCGGGCGACGTTCATTCGTTATGTTAAGTACACGTAGTAACGCTACTTTACCAAATACTGATATTATCTTAGGGCCAATACCCCGCAACGCAAACAAACCGCGGAGGCAATCTTGAGAAGAGAACGATTCAGCCAATAATACTCTATATTGAACATTCATTTACGATATAAACATTCATCACACAAACCATAGGTAAAACAAAACTATTTACACAATGTGAAATATCTTTACATTACGGTTATTGCTATAGGTGAAAATTGATGTTTTATATTTATTCAAAGCTCTTCTTTGTAGCGTCAATGAAAATTTTATTAAGATTTACCTAAATGAACACTGAAGGTAAAGGAAGGAATGCTTTGGCACCATCTGTCAATACTATTTGATTTGCGTAAAGATTTGAATTTTATAGGAATCTAAAATCTTAGATTTTCGTTTTAGGGCTATCCTAAACAATATACCTATATTCACTAAATCCCAATCACGTTAATGAGGTCGTAACAAACTTAAGATTTATAATATTATCTACACTCTCTCTAACATTATTTTTTTAAGATATAAATTTTAAAATATTCAAAATCTTATTTTATACACAAATATATAAATAAATTAATAAAATTTCACAGTGAAAACACGGATTTGCTCAAATATGTTTTCACTGCAAACTTCAGTCTGTCTGCAGACATTATTTTAATAATTATTTTGAGAAATGTTGTCTTACGAGGGAGCCTTCTAAGAACTCCTCTTTTTAAACTCTACACTAATAAGGAATTTCCAATTTTCGTATCAGAAATTTTACATTATTGTAGTATCGCTAATATAAACAAACATTTAACAATATTTGAAAATTGTGCGATAGAAACTACCCTGGTAGAACAACAAATACAAATAGTTTGTTATTAGATAAAGCCTCTGCCTCATTAACATGGCTAGGTGATTTCTTTAATAAACTCACAACATATAATTTTATCTACATAAATAGAGCTAACAAAACGTTCTTTCTCAGCATTACCACCGCGTTAAAGCCAACTGAAGCCGTGCGCCGTAGTCACTACACACTATAGCTGGAGTGCTGGTGAGCAATTTCTAAGAGGTGCTTGATAAAATCTAAAAGTTCTTAATATGTTAGTTCAACTTTAAATAATAATAAAAAGCAGTACCTCCCAGCTAGACCATTATTAGTTTTATATGAATAAATACGAAAGTGTGTTTGTTTGTTGGTTTGCCCTTCAATCACACTGCAACAGAGCAACGGATCGACGTGATTTTTAGCACTAGTTGAGGACCTAGAGAGTGACTAGGCTACTTTTTATCCCGGTAAATTAAGGATTTCCCGCTATTGTTGAATATTGATAAACTTTTTTAATGAGATAAGGAAATTTATGTCATTCCAAAATCGAAACCCACTTCGGCTTATGTACCTATTATTACGTCATCATGAAACCTTTAATTTGCAAAGCATTCATAAAACACGAAACCACCTCAGATCGGCTGGCTGGCCTGTGCTGGTATACCCTGGAAAGGTCAACTTTCAGCTTTATCAAGCACATCCTGTAAATTCCCCATCAGTTCTCAGGCCACTACTGCCGCGAATGCGGCGGCTACGCACTGTCGAGCGACACTTCAAGTCATATTTACACCTATACTGTATGTATGGATCGTACTATTGAATTATCGTAATATTACAGTAAATATCATTATCAATAACCATTAATATGTTAATTATAAAATTGCTAACTTTTAACTTTATTATCAAAAGTGGCGCAAAGAGACATTCGTCGAATTAATCTGTATGTACCTACATATAAAATGATAAACTGAATGACTGGAATGGTTTTCGAATTTCACAATTTTGATTATACACTCTTAAAACGAAGTCTCCGAGCCGGGGGTAAGTATTGTAAAAAGGATTCATGTTACATCTAAGAAGACTATATTATATAGTTTAGCCATTGAAAATAATAACTATATCAGATAAGAAGAGCAATATTGATTACGGTCGCGGTAATGTTATCCTTTGGGCCACTTTTCATAATCTCAAATTGTATAGTACCTATTTAATAGGCGCTCATATTAAATTCTAATTGGATTTTATGTAAAAGCGATGTACAAATGTCATGTAAACTTCAAGATTTCTTCGAAGAAATTTAGATATTACAATGATTTTTATAAGTTTTATCATAAGGGCATAATAATTGTTACAAAGTCTATGGCAGCGCAACATATTCATACTTTAGTTCAAACTTTCCAATAATACGACCCGATTTAATATTCACTCTGACCACACGAATAAAATTACTATTCTAATAATTTAGGCTCGATGTCTTACTTTAATGGTGTATTCAGTGTACAATGTTGAAAGATGAACGATTCAAATATACCTATCCAATTTTATTCGCATGGCTCTATACAAACATGAAGGCAATATCGTTCTCCCATTAAAAATGTATTAGATTTTATAAATTCATTTCTAAAATCATATTGTCATCGATCTTCAACCTTCGGAATAGTTAAGAAATATCCGTGCATGAATTCTCTACCACGTTCTACTGAAGTTGCGTACATGGCAACAATCTAACTAACTACGAATAAATTCATTTCTTTCATATATTAGTTTAATTAATTTCATACATTATAAGCACATTAACATGTCAATACAATAAAGTTCAACTTTTTATCATCGAAATACTTAAGTTTTAAGATTAGTTTAACGTATAATAACCACAAGAGGCTTTTCAGCCGTGCCCCCTTTGTAAATGAGTGATAGTAGAATAAGAATTCATGAGCGCACATTCAGTATTTTATAAAAGGCGAGGTTCCAACACAAGTCCTAGTATTATCACAAACGAGAAACAGGTAAAACGGTAAAGTATCAAAAACGTTGTGTCCCATATCAGTCGTGTTCTTTGTGCAATGCTATTTTATAATAAACAGTAATAACAAAACTTCTCTTGAAGTGTTGCTCAAAAGCTATTTGTAACCAAACAGCCTCCGACAGACATATAAAGTGTTATTAATTTAATATGTAGTTAATCTCTATATAAAATGGACCAATCATGGCAGTGAGAATTCGAATCAGTGCTGTCATTGGTCGATTTCTACCACTCTTATATGTCTAGCAGACGCTAGTTATAAGAACTGAGACTTTATTTGCGAATTTCAAAAAAGGTTAGAAGAATTAATTAAATAAATTAAGTAAGTACAATAAGTAGCATCGTTTTAATGTAAGTCACCTCTTGTGAGTACCAGAGGTATTCAAAAACTTTACCCCTCCGTCTAACTTTTCAAGATTTTAACGAATATTATTCTTGCTTTATTCGTACTAAGCCTTTTCATTAAAGTCCTTTTCATTAAAGTATTGTGATGTAACAAAATTTAATTTGAAATTCGAAAATAACACCTCCGATCTTGAGATTGCGACCGATCTCACTTTAAAGATAAATAAATCCGTTCCTTCATAGAATTAGCGACTCGTAAAAATGCTTTGCTAAAATCTATATTAGTTTAATTTACCGTTATACATATATTTATTAAGTTTATTAATGAACAAGGAATATTTGGAATATTTGAAACTTTCGTAACAGTTTACAATTACTAGACCTCGAACTCGTCACGTAATCGCTCGTTCTACGACGGATGTTCATCGAGTGGTACTTAGTACGAGCTACATTGATATGGTCTCAGTCTCAAGACAGTCCGCACGTCTGATCTACTCGTATGATACACTCTCCCTACTCGAGCTACTGGCTCGTGATACACCATCGACACTCGGACGGTAATGTTTTTTTATATTCTAAAAGAAGTTATTGGCGATCTACTCAGCTCTGTGTACTTAATGGGAGTTCCTGGGTTCACATTAAATTCCGAAATTGCCCCCGTTGGGAACCGAACCAGAAACCTTCCTCCTATAAGACCATTTCGCTCACCACTGAGTGTGAGATATCGTCGTAGACTTATGACTATGACTACTGCAAGCTCAGTGGGAGTTTTTTTACGTATTTGATCGCTATAACGTTACCTACCATTTACATGAATTTGATCAAGCGCCAGCTGTCATCTGTCGTCAAGCGCTTGACAGTGCCAATAGTTAACGTTGTCGCGATCGAATGGGAAGTAAATCTTCCACTAGGCACTCAGTATCACAGCCATTAAGCGCGTCGATAAGTCAAAGATCTCCACGTAATGTTAAACACAAGCCGAATAGAGTGTCAACTGTGCCCAGGAGCCTCTGATATGTGGGATGATGTGTGTAGCGCTAGGGCCGTGTGCTGAGGCCCCGCCCGAACGGTACAAAATTGGAAAGTACCAACACATACGTATTCAATTATATACAATGTACAATACAATACGATAAACACTATAGCGTCTACGGGGCGGGGCACCAGCCTCCACCTCGCGCGTCAAAAGGTAAACATTCTCACAATAATATACATCGTAACTCGCTCTATATATAACAAACATTTCACGAACGCGCACCACGCTCGCTAAACAACATAATATACAGCAGAATCGTAGCACTCTTTCGATTCGATAAAAAAATTGACTAGAAAATCTCAATTCGCTATGAGCACTGGCGTATCGCTCGCTGCAAAGTCGGGGCGCAGTCAGGGCAGTGTCGTCACGGGGGCTAGTAGCCGTGACCGAAACTATAATCTGTTTATTTCATTCAACATACAATTATCAGTCATCTCAAATAGTAGAGTTATGAGATGGTCCATCCCACCAACGTTAATAGATTTTGAGGGTAGGAACACAATAACGGCAGAATAAAATGGACCAAGTATGTGATTTAAAATCATGCATTTAGCACTGATTTTTATAACGCAAGGTTTCCCTTGGCGCTCGTGCTGCAGACCGACTAACTTGATCTTTAACACAAGAATTACGGTAAATTTTACCTCAACCGTGTTTCGATGCTCGGATTCTGTCAAAGTTGGTGAACTCTACAGAACAAAAACGCACCGAAAGTTCCGCTTCGACGCCGCCACGACTCCTGTCAGTGAGTGCAGTTACATTGATTAAGAATACCTAGAGCAGGCTACCTCGACTTACAGTCCTGCGAGCGATACACCTATGTGTGCGTGGTCGAGGAGAATATGTCAGCGGCGCGCCACGCTTCCGCTTCTTCTTCCTCGTCGTAATGTTGCAGGAACGGGTTGGTAGAGCTATATCGAGGACTCAACGCGCCGCTGTTACTGGAGTTCAGCGTCACGGCCAGACCCGCTGACGTACCAGGGATGGCGGAGCGGGGCGACTCGCGCGAACCCCCCTCCCGAGGAGTGGACTCCCGAGGAGTCAAGTCCCGCGGAGTGCTGCGAGGGGAGTCGCGGGGGGAAGCGCGAGGGGAAGCGCGCGGGGATTGGCGCGGTGAGCTTGCTCGCTCGGGCTGGCGCAGGATGGACGACACCGAGCCCCCGTGCTTGATAGTATCAGCCGGGCTGTGGCTGCCCGAGCTGCTACTGGGCGAGCCGGGTGATGACACTGTCACCTGCCGGGAGCGAGGCGGCGCGGGCAGAGGACCGCGGAGAGGCGACTGCGGACGATATTGGCCTGCCCTGACTGATGAGAGAACCTGGACGACAAAACAAACCATTAATATCCTAGGACACATAGATACGAATATATAAGTACACTAGCGACCCGCCCCGGCTTCGCACGGGTAGCATTAACGATCATAATTATTAATCCATACCCAATGTAGGCAGTGGGCACTGGGCAGAAAATCAGGTTTTACATTAAGCACTGCGATATTGTTAATCTTTATAACTTATTATTATACATATTCATTTAAACGTTACACGCCTGACGTTGTCGCCTTGTCTTTTCAAAACCAACTAAAATCAATATGGCGACCCTCAGTGACCATTGACTCGCAAACATTTGTAGGTAATAATATTGCGGCCATAAATTAAGATGTAAGCTACCATATCTTTCAAGTTGGATCAAACTGCACACGGTGTCAAAATTTAATTTAAAATCGGTTAAGTAGTTTAGGTGTCCATCGCGGACAAACAACGTGACACGTGATTTATATATATTAAAGAACATTATGCATTCTTTGGTATTTACGCACAGCACCGTCGACGGTGGATAATAAATAAATCCATGCTAATATTTTAAATGCGAAAGTGTGTCTGTCTGTCTGCTACGCTTTCACGGCCCAACTATTCAACCGACTTTGATGAAATTTGGTATAGAGATAGGGTGCATCCCGGAGGACATTTTTAGGAAGGCTACTTTTTATCCCGGAAAATTGAAGAGTTCCCGCGGGAATCAAAAAACATCAATCCACGTGGACTAGAATTCAATGCCTAAGTCTTTGACTATTTTTGACGTTAATAGATAATTTCTGAATTTAGCATCTAAATATCATGGATGTGATGGTGATAATTAACTACAGCGTTAAAAAACTACGAGGGTTCCAAATGCGCCCTGGTCTGAGAAGAAGCCTGTAACAAAGTCAGCCGGGATTTGATTTAATCATCAAGATCTCGTTTCAATTCAAACAAACTATTATAAAATAATAGTTTTGAATCATGATATTGCAGCCGGTCAAAAGGCTAAGATGTTAGGCGGCTATTTATTATATGCATGCCATATATATGGCTGATTATGTATTAACATATGGTAAAGTTTGCCTTACTATCGCCTAAATAGAGGTGGCTGTTCATAGAATAATACTTCTCTGTCGAGTTCGAAGTTTCGAAGTAATCGAAATTACGATTATTTAAACATCACATATTTCTGTGTGTCACTGTAATCGGAGACACTCTCAAGTGGTGCCTATAGCGCTAAAACGTTGACTTTTCTAAAAGTGACGACCTCCGTGTCGCAGTGTGTAGCGCTGTTGTCTTAACGTGCGGAGGTCCCGGGTTCGATCCCCGGCAGGGTCAGTTTGGGAATTTATAATTTCTGAATTTTCTCTGGTCTAGCCTGGTGGGAGGTTTCGGCCACGGCTAGCTACCGGTAAAGACGTGCCGCCAATCGATTTAGCGTTCCGGTACGATGTCGTGTAGAAACCGAATAGGGGTATGGGTTTAATATAACTGCCATGCCCCTAACAGCCCCCCGATTGTGTAAGAATTGTCGATCAAATCGTCTAAGTTCGGCGTCAAAGTAAAATAAACCATTATTGTATTAGAGCTCAACTTCGTGTGTACATTCTTATACGTTTAGGTATACAATACCATAAACGTATGAGACTGGATACATGAAATTGAGCTCTAATTCAATTCTGTTATGGTTTATTTTACTTTGACGCCGAACTTGACGATTAGATCGGCAATTCTTAAATAATCGCACCTCAGGTTAGCCCGCTACCATCTTAGACTGCATCATCACTTATCGCTGAGATGCAGTCAAGGGCTAATAGGCCTATTAAACTGCACTTTCCACAGGGCCCTGTGGTAAGGGTGCGCGTGGCCGCAAGTTAGAGCGTCGTTTATTACACAGCAATAAGGATCAAAATAGTAACCCTATCTCCCTTAATCTTATTACACTACACTGATTCAAGGGTAAGGGTCCTTGTGAAGAGTGCAGTGTAATAGGCCTACTTGTAGTGGACAAAAAAAAACATACATGTGCGGGCGGCGAGCGATCGGCCGCGTGCCGAGCCGAGAGAGCTGGCGGCGGAGATGCTGCTGATGCTGCCGCTTGATGCCGATATGGACTGGCTGAGGGCGGAGCTCGGCCTGCGACATACCGACCACATGTAACAGCTCCTTCTAATCTACAGGCAGGTACTGGATCAGACTGGCAGTACACAAGCCTACAATTTTTTTTTTAATGATTTCTCTGCTTAAACAGGAGCTATGGGTTCCTCCGATATGGCGGTCGGAGACCTTTTTTGCTATTTTATTTTAACTACAAATATTAGGTAATAAGTACTTCCTAACAGGCAGTATATAGAGATTATTTTCATATAATTTACTCACTTAGCAAGTGCAACACAGTTTCAAACTAACGCAGTTGTTATCGTTGTATAGTTTTTAAGGCTCCGGTGTAATTTCGAGAAATATTTAAAAAAAAAAGTTTACAAAGGTTCCTTATTACCAGCTGCGTTAGTTGAAAACTGTTCTACAGCTATTATCGCCCACCTCCATATGTGTTGAGATGTTGACAGGTTCACAAAAGATAACATAGCTCATAGTACAAAAATAATACCTGTATCGATAGTGAAAATTGAATAGAGCTTTTGAGCTTTAACTTACTGATACCACGCTTACTTAATCTAGAGAAGAGTTCTGCATACCTCCTTATAATATTACTGTAACAGGTATGAAAATTGCTCGACTTCTCAAAATTCAGTTCAGGAACCTCAGGAAAATGTACGCAAAGGCGTACCGAAATTAGCAAAGAATTGGTCTGATTTGGTTCCCCACAAGAGCTCACTATTTGAATCTACGGTGAGCTCGAATCTGCCATTGCTTATTAACTGGCAAATTCTAAATCTATCTAAATTTTTGTGTCAATTATTCTGATCAATTCGTCAACTTCAATCTCGAAGTACAAAGGAATACGGTGAGAGACATAACATAATTCCATTTTTTGTTAGAATACCTTTTCCGAATGACTTTTTATGGTCTAGCCTGCACTGTCCTTGGACTGGGCTCAAGACTCCCTCCGATTTCTCCACAACTTCCTATTCTGTACCTTCATCGTTATATTACAAATTGCTTCATCGACGTAATGCCTTGCCATATCGCTTTATGATTTTTGCGAAATTTGGATTTTTTCCATAAATAAAAAATTAAGGATATACAAAAAATTAAAAGGCTACATTTAAAATTGGACATCATCTTGAATCAGGTACTTTTGGTTTTATTAAAAATATCTTTAATTTATTCTCCAATTTTAGGATCACATTATTAAGTGCGTAGAGAGTGTATGAATGGATAATTTGATTTTGTGCTACCAATAGTAATCATAATTGGTTTTTCTGATAGGTATATAAAATGTCTGATCATAGTGTAAAGTTTCAAACTGCACCAACAATAATTATTGTTGTCTCAGTGAATGATTGCAATGTTGTTTTGTGTTAAGTGCATGTACATTAAAATTTCGTGAAATGTTGTATTTCTGGCATTGTCACCAAATGTTATTCCATGATAATGCAGTAAGCTACCACAGGAACTAAAGGTAACATTTAGTGAAATAAATGAAGTACGAAATTTATCTAACCGGGTAACTGAAACACACAAAGCATATTGTTATAAGCTGGACGTTCATTGCCACTATCGCCTATCTAAAAGAAGAGATGCCCTCTTCTTTCAGCACCTATCCAAATTTTTGCTTCATGGGCATTTTAAAATTGAAATCGGGCGTCCAAATGAAAGCATTTCATCATTTTATAGCCCTTGAATAGAACAGAGGATCCTTTTGACGATATTGCTGAAAGGAAAGCTTGATGTTCAAACGATAGTTGCCAATGTGCGCCCAGCCATAGACAGTATCACAGTAGACGTAAATATCAAGAAGATAACAGTTCGACACGGCTCAATAGTCAACAGCAATCGAGAGGTAAAGCCTAGACTATGACGAATAAAGCTTTCCACCGACTACACAGGATCGCGACATGGCCTCGATCGTACCGCAACATGCATAAATAGCACATCCAATATCCATATACGGGAAGCAATATTAAATAGCAGAGCTCCTAGTGTAACTTTTCAAATAAACTAATTTGCCACGATCATTGCCGTAGATCTGCCATAGTATAGTTATACTAATGCCGCCATTAGAAATCTCCGTAAGTATAACTTTAGCAGATCAACGTAACTATAGTGTCAAGTATTTTTTTAACTTGAAAACTTACACTGGGTTCAGAATTGTTTTAAACCATGAACTCTTTTATCTAAAAACATTTAACCACTCCGACAGAAAATAATATGTTACAATTGAATTCGAAAATTTGAACAGGTCAGCCAGAGAAAAGTTCATGACCTATTAAAACGTTCGTATCGATGCTACAGGACAGAAATTTTCATGCATGTGACGGTCTGATTACGGTCACATCAAGGTCATATGTGGTGGGGGGAGATCTTTAAGTTTAAGAAATCTCTTAACCTTGGGGGAGGGTGGCTGAGGCCACTGGCGACGCACTGACTCTGTTTCCACGCGGCCCGGTTGCTGGCTCGCCGCGCCGAACTGTCTACAAACATACATGCGTTAAGGTACCGCTTAGTTAAATCAGCAACAGCAACACGACAGGGCATGCAAACAGCAAAGAAAACACAACTACAAGTTAAAATGAATGAGACAGTGCGTTTTCGGATTGGACGTAATGACAGTGCGAGAGCCAAACCGACTAAACTCGAAATTATTCTTCGCGAGCTGAAGCGGCAGTAGATGCGCCAGAGTTATCGCAGAAGTGAAGGGAACTTGGGAGTGTTCCGGACTCTGGAATAGGGGATGACTTTCAACACGCACAACCGACGAGAACGACGACCTTGAGAAGGTGATAGGATTTAGTTTCGTAGAAGATAATGGAAGGTAGTGACATATTTTAACTGGTGGCGTGCTCTCGAAAAGTGTTATGTCCAGCTGAAGACTCAAACTGATGCTGATCTGCCAGATGCTGATAATGACTAAGAAATATGTGCCGCAGTGACAGACAATCGAGCGGAAATGACCTCATTTTATTATAAACTAGATAATGCCCACGACTTCGTCCGCGTGGATTAAGGTTTTTTGATTCCTGCGGGAACTCTTTAATTTTCCGGGATAAAAAGTAGCCTATGTCCTTCCCCTCGATACAAACTATCCCTATACCAAATTTCATCAAAATCTGTTCAAGAGACAATTTTTTTAGCCTATGGCCTTTCTCAGGCTCTAGACTATCTCTGTACCAAACTTCAGTCGTCAAATCGGTTCAGTAGTTTAGGCGTGATTGCGTAACACACAGACAGACAGAGTTACTTTCCCATTTATAATATTATAAGTAATAAGTAAATGATGCTAATATTATAAATGGGAAAGTGTGTTTGTTTGTCCTTCAATAACGCCACAACGAACCAACGGATCAACGTGATTTTTTGCATAGGTATAGTTGAGGACCTGGAGAGTGACATAGGCAGTAGCCTAAAATCCGCGGAAAATCCTTAATTTACCGGGATAAAAAGTATTTTATCCCGGTAAATTAAGGATTTTCCGCGGGAATCAAAGAAACTTAAACCACGCGGACGAAGTCGCGAGCATCGGCTAGTAAATAATAAGTAAATAAGTAATAAGTATAAGTAATAAGTATGGATTACAAGCCGCGAGCGCTGCTTCGGCTCATCGTATCCACCCATGAAATGTGTATGTGTAAAAACGAGCTTAGTCACGATGACAATACGCCCAATCTGAAATCGCACAGAGAGATGAGAAAGGATTTTGAAAATCTAGTACGAATACTTTTAAATTAAAACATATTATGCGTTTGCCATTCGTTATTTTCTTCTATAATAACTAGGAAGTATTGAATTTGATGTAATTATGTCTAAGTAAATTACAAAAATTTAGAATAAATGTTAGGACGAAAAAATGACTAGACTTTTAATGATGATGTAACGATTCTTGTTTCAGAAGTAAAAAGAAGGATAATGATTCAATACAGCAATATTGTATCGCTATCCTATTTGTTGGAGGAAACAGAGAGACTACGCAATAAGATAATATGTAGTTTATGATGTGAAAAAGTGCCAATTAGATAGTGTTGGTAAGAAGTATGTTAAAATCCTTTCTTTCCTCTCCACAATAAAGGCTTTGTTAGTATTATATTAAATTTATTTCAGAGATTTTAAAGTGTTTTATAGTTAAAACTTAATATTTAATCAAATTCAGCTTTTATTGGATTACAATGTCGATTAATTTTGGCTTTGAATAATCTTACTAATTCTTATCAACATGTAAAATGGGTATAATTTTTGTGACGGTTAACTTGAAGCTGAGTTTGATTCTATAGAAGGGATTTTATGATTATTTTAATAATAATATCAGTAACTTATGTGAGTAAAAATTGAATTTAATATGGAGAGTCAAATGGTACAAATGGTAATGGAAGAAATTATCGAAAGTTATCACAACATTTATTAGAACAAAACTGAAAATACAAAAGTGACCACATAGACGAAGGCATTACCTGAACGTTTTGGCGGAGGCCAAATCTGGAGGAGACATTGAAGGACATGTATTGGACGTTGATACTCAAGCTCTGCAGGCGGTTGGGAATGAAGCATTAGTGGTGGAGCCATTGCTACAGCTAAATGTTGTGGAGACATTTTGTTACGATCTTGAGCAGCTACTACGAGAGCTAAATGGTCGAGAAGGAAGACCAGCGTAGCTCTTGCAGCTCGCGGTAAACACTCCACTATTGAGGCCATTAGACGTGCGTTGCCTTCTTTGTCATCGGGTAGGCATACTCCTGTAAAGGTATAAATAAAAATTACCGGGAATTTTTAGAATAGAATAAGCTTTATTTGCATGACGTGTGTATACATAAGATGTTATGTCTAATATAACAGAGTCCAGCACATAAGCCGTATCAGCGTACAAATATATTATAAATAGGCAGTTGAGCTTATCATTATAATTGCGATAACAATAATGATATTATAACATAGATTCCATTCATTTTAGCACTACATTCATTTTAGGGGCAGTACGGATCAGCCTATACTCGTATTTCCCAAAAGTTTTCGAACTGTTCAAATTCTTCAAATAAATCAGCATCAAATTAGGTATGAGGAATCGGATAACAATCTCAATAGGTACTCCTCATCTTGAATTCTGATTCATAAATTTGATTTAGCCAATTTGTTGTAAATTTATGACTTGTTTAAACAGGTTCAATGATTAAAATTCCAATCATTTTCTAGGATCGAGATATATTATTTTTAAAATACTCATCCGATTTTTACTTACCGAGAGCATCCAATGTCATTTGATATAAGCAGCGGCTGAACAGTGGCTGTGGCAGTTCAGTCAAGTAGTCTTTCAGGACTCCGGTTATGACATTGATGTCAGGAACTGAATCAGGAGTGAGCTCGACTCCTCTTGCATTGCGTTCGAATGCTTCTCGTAGAATACGTTTCTTGTTCGCAGAGCCACATAACCGATAGAGACCTTTGAAATGACAAGGGGCATGTTTGATTAAGTGATTGGTATATATTTAAAACTAGTTTTTCTCAAAAATGCCTTTATTTGACCAAAACTAGATTTTAAATGTATGAGTGTATTCAAGAGGCACTTGGTTTTGATTTGCATAGCCTTATTTCTCCTCCTACAACTTCAAAGTTACTCGCATATTACTTTTACTTCTTATTAATAAGTATTATTTAAAATTACTGGATAACATAATATTTTCGATGGAACATTTTGTTAATCATAACATTATGTTAATTTTTTGACGACCTCCGTGGCGCAGTGTTGAGCGCTGTTGCCATAACGTGCGGAGGTCCCGGGTTCGATCCCCGGCAGGGTTTGGAAATTTATAATTTCTGAATTTTCCCTGGTCTGGCCTGGTGGCAGGCTTCGGCCGTGGCTAGTTACCATCCTACCGGCAAAGACGTGCCGCCAAGCGATTTAGCGTTCCGGTACGATGCCGTGTAGAAACCGAAAAGGGGTATGGGTTTAATATAACTGCCATGCCCCTAACAGGTTAGCCCGCTACGATCTTAGACTCCATCTTCACTTACCATCAGGTGAGATCGCAGTCAAGGGCTAACTTTTAGTGGATAAAAAAAGCACAAACAATATATAAATGGACTGTTTTGCAAGTTTTAGTTCGTAATTTTTAAGGAAATGCTTACCAATGATATCCAATCCACGTCTCTCAATCTCCTCAACGCAGCGCCTCACGACCAGAGGAACTGGGGCTGCGTGAGGTGGTCGGAGCTCGCGTGCTACTACAGTCTCCAACTCAGCGCCAAATAGGGGGGGCGGTGCGAGCCGGGGCGCCGCTGGTCTTCGCCGGAACAACTCATGCGGCTCCGTGTGACGGACGCGCATGTATAGCGTGCCTCGAGGCTCCATCTGGGACAAACGTCGAATTAAAGGGTTTTTATTGTTTCTGTTTTTTTCTTTTTTTTTATTATTTGAATCGATTCGATATAGATGTCACGTAATTCGGTTGCCAGATACCCGTTGCGAGTATATCTGGTTTATTTCAACTTCATAAGACTACACCTGTCAGGCCATTTGATAAAATACAGAGTCTGATACAATTTTAGTCAACAATTTGCATAATTTCAATCAACTTTTTTATTTTTATTCAAAAAAATATTATTTTTTAATTATTGTTTCAATCCTTTTCTGTGTTTAGCACAATATTTGATTTTCTTTAACAAATAATGAAATTCGCAAGCTTGTTTGATACAGAATCTGATCTTCTTACTTAAAAGTTGGTTTTTCTATACGACTGCCTGAAAAAAGGAGTATATTGTTTTCAGGGTTCATGTATGTATGTATGTATGTATGTATGTATGTATGTATGTATGTATGTATGTATGTATGTATGTATGTATGTATGTATGTATGTATGTGAGTTTGTATATTCCACCATAACTTCTATACGCCTGAACCGATTTGATTATAAATGAGGTATCTTCAGAATCCCTAGCTTATTCCGGGTGACTTAGTAAAATTTTTTTTAAATTTGAGGGGGTGACGATGGTCCCGCATTAAAGACTAAAGTTGAAAAAAAATATTCGAAAATAAGATTAAGTATAGTTCAATATCCAGTGATTCACAAAAAAATATTATTTAATAAAATGTGAATAGTTAGTTTTTTGGCAGGGCAGTCGTTTTTTAATTATTTACATTATGACTTGTATATAGAACAGTTTGTCGATATTGCCCTTACTTTTATCGCAAGCTGGTGTGACGCTGAGCGGGACAGTAAGTCAGGCAGAGTCACCGCCCCTCGGAAACAGAGTTTATGCCGGTGCTGGGGGTCCCACGAGTACACCAAAACATCCAACTGCCGGTTGTCTACAAGCTCCAATTCGAAGGACTCGTCCCAATCGAACTGCAGTTCGCCGGTGCGGACCTGAGAAACAAAACAAATGGTTAGGAACTGGGCTTAGACCCTCAATTGCCTGCCTGCCAGTTTGGCAGTCCTTGAGACCTATTTAAAGTTGACAGTTGTCGTCTACTGGTTGACAACGATAACGAAAGTTAGCGAACTAAAGCAAACATTGTAAAAATGGAAAAATAAATTAATGAGAACAATACAACTTACCACAGTTCGAGCCTTATGAACCCGGTCGCACTCCAGAACGCAGTACAAGTCTCGGGGTGCCACGGGTGGTTGAGGGGGTGCTAGAGGCCCCGAAGGTGGAGAACCTGGCGAGGACCCCGTAGGAGATGGCCGCAACCCTCGGCCAGCGAGAAGGTGCACCCACAGCATCCCAGATACTCCGCCCGAGATGCGGGACAGACCCGTCATGGATGTGGATAAACCTCCCGAGCCTGGCTTCTCCACTTTGTATTTTAGGAACTCTGAAGACAAAATATTTGAAATTTGAATAGTTACTTATCTATACCATAATCGATCGTGGCCCTTAAGCTTTTGTATATGGGGTTAGATTTTATGGATCACTAGAAATTAGTCCGAAAACATAAACGATGAAAAAGAAATAAACACACAGAAAGGTTTTAAATGTAACAATTTTGACTCAAATTATACCTAATAGAAGACGGCACAAAGTATGAGATTATTCCATAATCTAGAAATTACCTCTACACCAAAGTTTTATAGTCCTTTGACAGAGTTCTTTTAAGATCTCCCACTGTCCACTAGCCCGGAGTTAGAAAGTTGGCGGTGTTTCATCCCCGTGCTTCGAAAATTATCGTATATCACTAACATGATAATATTCGTTAAAAGTTCGCCAACCCACATTAGAGCAGCGTGGCTCAATTTCCCTGTCTCCTATGAGAGTGGAGGCCAGTACCCAGTAGTGGAACGTTAATGGGCTGTAGTGTGGGTAGTGGCTGTTCAATGATAAAAGTGTATTTACCATTAGGATTGATGTCCAGATGCCGTTGGTGTCGCGAACCCGGCGTCGGCACAGGACTAGGGTTCGGACAAGTGAACTTGGAGCCCAGTTCCAGCAATTGTCTCACGCGACGAGCAGAAGGTGAGCCGCTGGCAGTGGGCCCCAGCTGCTGTGAAGACAGAGACCTCGCGGGCAAGTGACGCGGTCTCTCTATGCGACTGCGGCTGGCTAGGCCGAGGGATGAGCCGAAGCGACTGCCGCTTTCCATCTAAAAATTAATTTAACGAATTAAAAATACGACTGCCCTGCCATATTATTTTTGGAGTTTACCTCCATAAGAAGCGATTTGCTTATATAGCCTTTGGAATCTTATTCACATTTTTTTATTAAATGATATTTTTTTGTGAATCACTAAATATTGAACTATAGTGTTATATATTTTTGGAATCTACTCATCATTTTCTAGATGATGATTATAGAGATAATCTAATTTTCGTTTTTTTTTTTCAATTTTGGTCTTTAATGCGGGACCTAGGTCACCCCATCAATTTTTTTAAAAAATTTACTGGCCTATGTCACCCGGAATAAGCTAAGGATTCTAACGATACCTCATTTATCAAAATCGGTTCAGGCGTATAGAAGTTATGGTGGAATATACAAACTCACATACATACATGAACCCTGAAAACAATATACTCCTTTTTTCAGGCAGTCGTATAATAAAAGAAAAATATGGTTTAAACTAGCTTATCGCTAACGTTAGGGTCCATTTTCGTACTTTGAAAGCCCTATTTTACTCCTTAAGGGGTTGAATTTTCAAAAATCGCTTTTCTGAGCGCATGTTACGTCGAAATATTTATCTGTATGCCAAATTTCAGCCCGAACCGTCCATTGGCTTGAGCTGTGCATTGATAGATCAGCCCAGTCAGTCAGTCACCTTTTCCTTTTTTGTATGTATTTAGCTAATAGTGTGCACAGTGCATTGTGCATCCTTGATAAACAAATGATACCAAAAAAGACAAGTCAATCGAGCTTAAACTTGATAGGCTTAGTTTTAGTCACAGAGGAATTCCTATTGCTACCGTCTTCCTCCTTTATTTAGCATATTCGTTATAGCTCGATATTACGATATTGTAATAACTTCATGAAACTACGACTAAAAGTGGGAGGAAGACTCAATCACTCGGAAAAAGTTGTCGACTATTATTTTTCCGATTCCTAGGATGATGAATAATTCAAAACTCTCCCTTTCCGTCTATTTTTTTTTTAAGAATTCACAGCAGTATTATTAGAGAATAGGTAGTAGACCGTTAAGTATTACTAGTGAACGACAACACTGACATAGGCACATCAGCGAAATCTGTTTAGCAGTTACCCAACTCGATAAGAATTTACCAAGCATACTAGTGAGTGAACTAGAAGTTTAATTCGCTATAATCCGCTACAGTAGACAAATCTGTGTGGTACAGTGCGTGTCTTTCACCTGCAGCATGCGACACCCACCACCCAGCAATTCGCACAGGCACAACACCACCCCACACAAATCCTCCAAATCACTCTCAACGTACGTTTCACTCCGACACCGGAGCATCTTCAGGGGGATGTTGACTCGACAATGCACGATTGTGAAGTGACTTCACAATCGTGCATTGTAGCGAATTATAGCGAATTAAACTTCTGGTTCATTCACTATCATGGACTTCCACAAAGTAACGCCTGCTTCTATTCAATATTACCAAGCATTCTGACGACGTCTGATTTTCGACGTTTCTGATACGAACCGCTAGGGTGTGGAACCCTCCCAGCGCACGTGTTTCCTGCCACATAGAACTTAAGTACCTTCAAGGCAAGAGTGAATAGGCATCTTCTAGGCAAGCGCGTTCCAACCTAGACCTCATCATTGCTTTGCACTAAGCATGATTGTCGTCAAGCGCAAGCGTATCATGCAATAAAAAAAAAAAGCATACTTACATTCTTGAGCGCATCATGTATGTTCTCAGCGGAATAGTGCGTAGGGAGCCTGGGGCGCAGAGTTTCGTACAGCGCGCTGGTGGAGGGAGCGCGGGAGAGCCAAGCACGGTACTCATCCGACGTGAACACTGAGGGAGAGGAGGGCAGTCGACCTGAACACAACGCTTCACGTAATATACAAATTTTAAAAGACATACTCGTAAATTCCTCTATATGGTCTACAACTGACATTTTTACAAATTTTAAAAGACATAAATTCCTCTAAATGTCCTACATTTTTGCTGTCTCAATTGGGTATTTGACAACTAGTCAAATCAGCAACTTTTTTCAAACGTTAAAACGCGCGCTTAGTATGGGATTTTGTATGAAATACTGAATTGTGTTGTCATTAAAGCTCGACGCACTTTTTGACTTTAATCGATAGTTTAAAATGGTTATCCAACATAAAACTAACAGGGGACGTGGACTAGTATGACTTTTAGGAGATCCTCTATATAATAATCACTGACAAATAATTTATTTGGCCAGTTGTCAATTTAGTAGCTAAAAATGTCATTTCGACACTAGATCATAATAATTAAACAGTTAAATTTTTTTTGAGCCATCCAGATTTATCGTCTTACTTTTTTTGTCACAGGAAATTTAAAAAATACCAATCAAGAAGATAGAAAGCAAGAAAGGTAATATGGGAAACTTACCTCTGGAAGAACGCAAGTCTAACCGCGAAGACAACGGTTCTGGTTCATCTTGAAGGACACTTCCCGCTCGTCTGGATAATCCCAATCTGGATGCAAAAGATACAAAAATTAACGGCACCAAATAATATAATATTCATGATTTAAAAAAATTGTTCTCACCTTTGACCCGTTCCTCGGACGTCTCTTGGTAAGGAGTTGAACTTCGAACCTATATCCCTTCCTAACGTGCTACTTCTGTAACCACTTAGCCCTGAATAATAAGGCGTTCTTGTAGGCGCCGTTGCCTCAGTGTCTGAAGAATAGTCCAAGCTACGATTTCTCCTTGTTGTTCCGAATTTGCTGCCGTATGATGAAAGTCCTAAGCCGGTTGTTCCATATCCTCCTCCTAGGTCTGAACTCAATCCGGTTCCCGTCAGTCCAGTACCGAGTCTAGAACTCGTTAAGCCTGAGCCTACTAAGCTTGAGCCTGTTAAGCCACTTAATCCAGTAGTTGATAGGCCTGAAGGAAGTCCAGATCCAAGCCCGGTTCCCCCAAGGCCAGACGCGGTAAGGCTGCTGCCCGGTAAACCTGATCCTGGCATACCCACACCCCCGTACCGTTGTCCATATCTTGATAAGCTTGAAGCTGTAACAATAACATGATAGTAAAATGTGTTCGATCAGACTATAATGGCTTAGTGAAATCATGTCTAAATTAGATTGTTTTAGTTGATAGCACCGTTTAAGCAATTGACTCCGGGCCAGATATTGTGATTTTCTGTTCCCGTCAAACTGTCGATCCCTTGTTATCACTAATACGAAATAAACATTTGTCTAATAAAATTAATTTAAAGCTAATGTAACTCATCCATCCGACATAAGAGACTTAACCATATAAGAATTATTACTTCGGATCGTTCGTAGCCTATCAAATTGGTTAAGAATATCACTTTAACCAAAAATTTAAATGGGGCACAGGGGGCGTAGAATTAATCTATACTATTACTATGGATGTTTGTTAATCAATCATGCCAAAACGGTTGAACGGATCTGGATGAAATTTGGCAGAAAGATAGATTATAGTCTGAAATAATACATAGACTACTTTTATCCCGGAAAATTAAGGCGTTCCAGCGGGAATCAAAAAAACTTAAACCACGCGTAGTAAGTCGCGGGCATCAGCTTGTAATGTTTTGTTAAGATTACTTACCACCACCCGGTCCTGCGGCGGATGCTTTCATACTTGACCGTAATAATGAGTGTCTACCGAAATCTGAGTGTGTCTCAGCCCGCGGCAGCTGTTGCTCTGAGCCAGACCGAGGCACTCTTCCTCCGAAACGCGAGCTGTAACAAACATACGAAAATCATCATCATTTTTCAAACAAGATGTGATGTAAAGTGAGTTCACCAATACCAACCGATAAGAGTAAAATGGAAGGATTTGTTCGATAATTGCTTTCTAAACTTCGGTTTTTCCTGTTTTTGTCGGCAACATTGTAAAGTAATTTTTGCAAAAACAGGTACAAAAACTTGAAGGATGATAAGATAAAGCTATTTTAGTACCTAACCGAGTGCAATTCGGTTTTTTTTGGCCTACTAACCGTAAAAAACTAAAAAAATCCAAATAACTTTTACGTAACCTTGATGTCACATAATCGAAAAATATCGATTATTTTTGTAGAAAATACTTTAATTTAAAAATTTCCTACTGCAATTAGCCATAAAATTGTCAAAAATAGGCAATATTTAACCCATATTTTTTTGAAATTAGTCGGAAGTAACATAGATAGGTTTAAGTATTTTAATCTTAAGTTGAAAATTCATCTCTACTCTTGTCGAACGTAAACTTTTCACTTTCGACCAAAAATTTTCCAACTTAGGTTAATGTTATAATGGTAATTATTTTATGCAAAGTAGCACACTTCATAGCAAGCATGTTCACAAAAAAAGAAAAAAAATTTAACACTCACTCCCTCAGAAATGTCACGAAAAAACTTTTAAAAATTATAACTCGAAAACTTCCAAAAATCGCTGAAACTTGCATCCTGTATATAGGTATATTTTTATAAAGTAATTTTTGATTTTTATCGACAAAAAAATCATAATAAAAAATTTATGCTTGTATAATTATTTTCTTTTTACCTCGACTAGAACTTGAAATTAATATTTATGTAATAAGGAATTTTGTTTATATCTGGTATCACACGACACCACACTTTTTTTTTTATAGAACAGGTTATGGATGTTTCTGCATGTATAATATTACCATTGTTTTAAAAAAATCAATGAACCAGTTTTGATGTACCTAGGTAGTTTTATTATATTTTAGACATATTTTAAGGTGGCTATCAAGATTACTGTACCTTGCGCTTTCGGATGGATAGAAAGAGTGCACTTTTTCCGCAAGACTTTCCAACGTGTTGGGATAGGATCGTTCGTACGGCACAAAATGTGTCGCTTGTGACTTGGGCTGCTCCGTTATCACAGGTGGTGGCGGTCTATAGCTGAAAACATATTATATATTAAAGTGTATACAAAAAAATAATTTACTTCTTAATATAGAACAGACGTGCACAAAGGCCGCCACACATAACCCATGATTGACATACCTACCAATAGAAACGTGATAAATAGAGCCTCGAAACTGCGCTTGAAATTCACATTGTTCTATCTATTTGGTACAATTGTTTTACTAAAATAAATGAATGAATTTAATAAATTAATGAATTTATTCGGTAAATGTATAATTTACCGAAGCTGCCACCTCATTTATAAAAAAAAAGTGTGTGTGTGTGTGCAGTGCAATTCACACACGACAGTGAGTGAAACTTCAGAAAATTAGCATATGAAAGAATGAGATATATATAGCTTGTATTCTATCTCATTCTCTCGCAGACTAAATCCTATTTATGAATATGTTTGTTTTTCATTTTTTCGTTTCGTTGAATTTTCAAATCACAACGATTCAACAAAAAGTTTACAGTGGGATCTAATAACCAAATGTGATTTTGTCACTATTTTTGTTTTACATAAAAATTTAAGTATAAGACTACCCTCATAATATATCAAACAACCAAAGCACTCAGCGCTCAACGCTGACGAGCAAAATAATCGATTTTATTACCGGGTTTTAAATATCTAGGTATGAGGGCCTATCATGACGATGCACAAAACAGTGATGACAACTGCGTACTTCGGAGATGTCGCGACAATCCTTATCCCACTAACACGAGTTTATAATAGGAAGAGTGGTGTTTGTTTTTAAATAAATACCTCCAAGTTGAATGGTCCGAAGGTGGTCTTGAATTATAATAAAGGTCCAGTGGGTTTGAATCCGGTGATAGAGCGCCGAGTTGCATACGACTCCTCTCTTCCCTTCCATCGCCAACTGGTCGCACGGTGCTTCCGGGACCCCCCGTTGAACGGAGAGTCCCGTGTCTGAAAAAAAATAAAAATTGCAAGCTTCCAAAAGTATTTTTGATTTATTTTGGTTGAGGATTCTTTGTCTGTTAACAACTCTTTGCTCTTTATTTCTTTTTCTCATTAGTTACATAAGTTTTGTGTGAAAAAGAGTAAATAGGTATATGAGCTTCTAGACGCTCGCGACTTCGTCTGCGTGGATTCCTTTTTGTAATGGAAAATCCTGAATTTTCCGAGATAGATTAAGATCCTTTCCCAGCATCCTATTCCTGTACGAAGTTTCAAAACTGGTTGAGTAGTTGGCCTATGAAAGTGTAGTAGACAGACACACTTCCGCATTTATAATATTAGTTTAGTATGGATTTGGAAATTACTGTGAATAAAGTCCGTCCAATCGATCACGATCCCGATCATCGTCATCTCGACAATCCCGTTTCAAAACGACAACTGGTGGAGGTTTATGTTCAGTCCGCGGTAGTGAAGGTGATCCAGGTCCTGATTTTCCTAGAAATAATGACATAAAATATTTAAATACAATTCATGGCAGGCTTTACAGTTTAAGGATAATAATCTATACCTAAACATTATCTGTGACAACGGACAACAATTTGAAATACCTCGTTGTTTTGTTATTTGTCTTTATCTTGATAAAAATGAAAAGTCGGTTATGCAAATATAGGTACTACAAATTTAAAGTATGGAAATGCAACTAGAACAGTCAGGTTTTCAACCAAACCACGATCAGATAGACTTCAAGATAGGATAGATAATATGACATGAAATTTTCGAGCGTATTTTAAAATTATGCTTCACCTTTCCTCTGCCTGGTACAAAGCAGTAACCGACGTGGTATTGACATGATGATAACCACGTCATCAAGTGACATTCTTCGGACATCCACCAAGTTCACAGCCAAGATTTCATCTCCGACCTTCAAACAGCCGCTGTTATACACCGCTGATTCGAGGGCTATCCGTGATATGAACACACCATCCGTCCGTGCGCCACCGTCTCCTTCTCTGATATACAGGCCCAAGGTTTGACCAGGGCGTTTGACGATTTCCACTAGTTGAACTATGTGGCGTGCGTCCTGTAAAAACACTGGTTTATTAGTACTTTTCTGCTCGAAAATTCTATAGTCACCTACTTATAATTAACAAGTAAAATTAATTTAACGAATTAAAAAATACGACTGCCCTGCCATATTATTTTTGGAGTTTACCTCCCTATGAAGCGATTTCCATTATAGCCTTTGGAAACTTACTCACATTTTTTATGAAATGATATTTTTTTGTGAATCACTAAATATTGAACTATAGTGTTATATATTTTTGGAATCTTCTCATCATTTTCTAGATGATGATTATATAGTTAATCTTATTTTCGATTTTTTTTTTCAATTTTGGTCTTTAATGCGGGACCATGGCCACCCCATCATTTTTTTTAAATTTTACTAGCCTATGTCACCCGGAATAAGCTAAGGATTCTAACGATACCTCATTTATCAAAATCGGTTCAGGCGTATAGAAGTTATGGTGGAATATACAAACTCACATACATACATACATACATGAACCCTGAAAACAATATACTCCTTTTTTCAGGCAGTCGTATAAAAATACAATCGTTTCAATTGTAATTTAAAATCATGGACCTGATGTAAAGGACGACGTAACTAAATCGGTTTGGTTAAACCTATTCTGTCGTTAAACTATGAAAACAAAAATGTATAGTAGCGTGGTAATAATGATAGGTAATATTTCTTCATGAGTCATACCTACTTTGAATTGACTATTTGAGTTTGAGGCTGTCGTCTAGTTATTTATCGTCGTTAGATAACCTAGAATATTTTATTAGATACCATTGAACCAATATGGGGTAATTGAACGGATCGTGTGATCAACGCCCCTTTTACGAGTAGGTATAAAGTGTATAAAAAAGACGTCGATCTCACAACCAGCGTTCTAGAGGTTTCCATTCATTGCTGAGTGCTGACCAACTATAATCTAAATTTTAGACAAGTAGGTATAATAATTAAGAGATCGTGTTCTTTTTTGTGCGTGACGTGTATTAAAAATCGAGCAGATGCATCATATTATTATAGAATCATTTTTCCGAAAAGAGCAACTGCTGGGTTTCTCGCCGGTTCTTCTCAGCTGTTTTCCGACCAGTGGTAAAGTGGTCAGTCTACATGCTACCAATATTTTTGATTTATTTCCACTAACTCTGCTAAAATTGGTAGTAGGATACACTTTTAAAAACCCTAAATGAAATCAGAACCAGTACTGTAGCAAAAATTTGCAACAATATTCTGAGCAATGCAGATGATCTAGACGCATTGCACGAATCGACCACGGAAATACGGCAGGACTTCCACAATGCATAGCTAGGGACGAGGACTGGAAGTGCACATCCCAACAATGCTAGTCTAGATTGCGTTCGCATTCCCGCGGTGTGATCTAGGCCGGGAACAATAGGGTTGCCTGGAGTGAGCTCTTTCAACTTTCTGTTAGGTTACGAGCAGTATTCGGGTCAACGGAGCAAGGAAAATTACCTGTTTTTAAACGAGTAAGTAAATCCATATGCATACTAATATTATAAAATAATGCGAAAGTGTGTCCATCTGTCCGTCTGTCTGCCTGTCTGCTACGCTTTCACGGCCCATGTGTTCAACCGATTTTGATGAAGTTTGGTTCAGGGATAGGTATATACCGGGGTAGGACATGGGCTACTTTTTATCCCGGAAAATTAAAGAGTTCCCGCGGGAATCAAAAAAACTTAATCCACGCGGATGAAGTCGCGGACATCATCTAGTTCAAGATAAATTAAAACTCATTATTTTGCTCAATGTCGAAGTGGACTATGAAAAGCCAAGCTGCAAAAAAATGTATTTTTCTTAATTTCATGCAAATTCAAAAAAAAGCTAAATAATAAAAAGCTGTGGTGGATATTGGTTTTATTCACAGCTAAACATATTAGATCCAAAATAATAACTCAACATGCATAAAAATATACAGTCCAATATAGGATCCCGGCCGTACATGAAGTCGTACATTATATTACCTGCCTTCCTCAAGTACCCGAAGTACTTGAGGTAGGTAGGTATAATAAAATTAAATGGCAATTTAGAGGATGCAAACGCCGATGAATAAATTTTCCCTCAAAGATCCCGTGAGCCCACAAAGGGGGGGCGTTATTGACTTAAGGCGCTTTTTACCTTGAAAGGTTTCTCACAGGGATGTAAGATATTCAATGATAATGACGCCTTATCAAATAGGGCATTATTGGAATATTTGATAGCTTCTCTTTTAACTACGATCTCATTTTATCGTACTGTAGTGAAGGTGCAGTCTATCTATCGACATACATCAAACATCAATGCTCTCTCGGTGGACATTAGGGTGTATTATCAAACAAGTCCCTCTAGTGGGTCCCTGTGACTTGTTGAGTGACAACCATCCATACACCCATACATCCATCCAAAGTTTCACATTTATAATATTTATTTGAAAGTCACAGGGAACCATAATATGACACAAATATTTAATTTCACCTGTGCCATATTTAATCATGATCATTTCAGAATTAATATAATACGATAGGGATACAAAACACGAAATTTTGAGCAAGATTTTTCTTTTTCTTTTAATTAACCGGCTAATTAAAGTCTTTCATCAAAGGTTGTTGGTAAGACATTGGTTTAGCAATATGTTTTGTACAGCATCTGTTGTTGTATTCTTGTATATTTTAGACGTTGTGTCCACTACAGCCCATTAACGTCCCACTGCTGGGCACAGGCCTCGACTCTCATAGGAGAGGGATTTAGAGCTTAGACCCACCACGCTGCTCCAATGAGGGTTGGCGGGCTTTAACGATTATTATCATGTTAATAATAATAACCGGGACCGATGGCTTAACGTGCTCTCCGAGGCACGGGGGTGAAACGCCGCCAGCTTCCTAACTCTGGCTAGTACTGAGAATTTCTAGTCAGAAAAACCCAATACTTAATTATGGCCCGACCCGGGACTCGTACCCAGGACCTCGTCAGCCGCAGTCGGACATACTAACCACTAGACCAACGAGGCAGTTAGATGTTGTGTACAACAAAGTTATCCGAATAAAAAAAAGAAAATAAAAGAAAAAGCTAATTTACTAACATGATATTGCATTCCTGCACAAAACGCTTAAGCACGCTGGAGCTATTGTATTAAATTGGCGCTTGCGCTTTGCGCTTACTGAGATGAATTCTATTCCCCATAGCAATAGACACAGTGAGGTATTTTTCTCAATATCCGGTGCATATTACAAAAAGGAAGATAAACGCTCTGTGGGGATCAATGAGGTCATGAGTGTACTTGATGTAATATAACAGTGGAGAAAATACAGGCTCAAGGGTGTAAAATGTAGATGTAGAGTATGGTACAGAGCTTAGGTGTGACAGCCTTTAGCTTATTCTTAAAATATCACTGGATGTACGTACATACGACAGAGTATGTACATACATCAAAGCAAAGTGTAATACTTTAAATTTAACTTGACTCTCTTACTAAATCTTACTATTTAACTGACTTTTCTTAAAAATAGTATTTATTAATGGTGACGATAGATTAGTAAAGTAATTGAGACGGGCTATTGTTACTGAGCCAAAGGTCTAACACGTAAGAATAGTTCGTTAAATCTACGCGCCAATTAATGCATGCAGTTCACTCTTGGATGTAAAAAAATTGAATTTTAATAGGACAATATTATGTGCCATCTTACGACGGTAAAACACAAGACTTTTTTAAAATGCCTGAATATTTTCTCGATTTCTTTTTAAAATAATAATATATAGTATATTTACACTCAAAACCGAAATATCAAACGAAATAATTATGCAGAAGATCGATATTTAAAACGATTTTATTATCAAACCTAAACTGCGTTTAAGCGATAATGTGCCTTCCTGCTTTGAAAATTGGGTATAGCATAAAAACCTTACTTCCTTTATGATTTTTTATTGGGTATAGGTACGTTTATAGATACTTTATCATACTGTAAAGTTTCGTCGCCTGAGGAATTATTGTTGGGGTCGACTAGCTTTATTGCTTACACTATATTGTAATTCGTATAGAACTCGTATAGAACTTTATCTGTATTTATACTTTATGTATATAATGATTGATAAAGTAGGTATGATAAGGTGAAAAAATACAGACCTGTAAAGCAAAGAACTTCTTGGCGGCTTCTACATTATTTCTGCCAACTTGTCTCAGTTCCAGAATTCTTACTATCATCTCACCGCGTCGCTCCACCGCCTGTGAATCGCATAAATAAGTTTAATAACATTAACCGTAAATCAAATAAATGAACTTAGTTAATTTGATTGTAAATCATATAAAAATACATTTATTGTGTTTTTTGAAACAGGACAAACACAACATTTGAGAAACACAACATTTGAACTCAAATCGTTCAAATGTTGTGTTTCTCGTTCAAATGAAAAGTCATTGTACACGAAAAGAATACGATGTTGGGAAATTCTTTCCAACTTCTTCCAATGGGAATCCTACCAGATGCTGAAACTTGTGAGGCTTTACAAAACGATATAAAGAATTGTGTACAAGAAAAATAAAAAGCAACAACAAATTTCAAATTTACAGTAAAGGATTTTCTATTATAAATGCGACGGATGGTTTTGCCATGCTGCCCAAATAGAATTCGTACTGAGATAAAATATTTGCGATAATGACGCGACGTGACGAATTTTCAAGAATACGAAATTAAATTGATTAATTAAATGTTTGGAATTTGGACACTTAATAGTTATAGGTATCACCGCCTGTTAGATATAAACTCTTAGAGTTATTGCATCGAAAATCACTGCAAGAGGTCCAGCAGTGGAAATAATGACATAGTTACAGTATTACAAAGTGACTGCTGGTGTGAAGAAGTGAATGACCTCTTACTGTGCGGATCCCCGGCAGGGTCAATTTGGGATTTTCTGAACTTTCCTTGGTCTGGCCTGGTGGGAGGCTTCGGCCATTGCTAGTTACCACCCTACCGGCATAGACGAGCCGCCAAGCGATTTAGCGTTCCGGTACGATGTCGTATAGAACCCGATTAGAGGTATGGGTTTAATATAACTGCCATGCCCGTAACAGGTTAGCCCGCTTTCCAATCATGTGAGATAGCAGTCAAGGGCTAAGTTGTAGTGGATAAAAAGAAACAAATGATGAATATGAACTTTTGGCTTACAGTTTGGCTTTTACACAAAATAAATCGTTATGAAATTAAAATTATAGAATACATGATAAATTAGGATTTTAAATTTATCATGTATACATTTATTTACATTATATGCATATCTTTTTTAATTTTTTAATTGTATTTTTTATTTTACTTTTACAGAAAAAAACATTATTGTGTAAAAGTCAAATTCATATATTAATAGTTAATTTAAGCTTACCTCGAGCGCCGCGGCTGTGGTGGCATCGTGGTCGTTCTCCACCATTTCAATTTGCCTGAATATTTCATTGCTGACACCCGACACCTAAAAATATAGTTACGTGTAAGCGTTTAATAATTGCTGCATCAAAAATTTATTGGTAATTGATTTTCGGTTCAATGATATTCATGATACCCGATAAGGGGTGTAATTAAATCCTAATTACTATTTAATTGCCAGCCTTCACCCGTAGCCCTTAATTATTCCTATACACAAGACCTACGTACTCGCCTACCAGCTTTATAGCTTTATTAAAATCATCCCGTAGGTATGATTTTAGGACACAAGTCATAATAGTTTTGTATAAAGTCAAAAGTTACACCTTGGTTTGCATTTGTTCGACTATGTTGCCAAATTAAATAAAGAATACACACTTTAAAACAATGCTAATTATAGTTAATAGCTTGTTTTTTATGAAAATGGCGAGCAATGCTGAATCAGGGACGGCAAAATCCTCTATCGTGGATCAAAAGACGTGGATGTGCATGGTACACGAAACATTTTGACGAATGACGACCTCACTGGCGTAGTATTGAGCGCTCTTGTCTTAATGTGCGGAGGTCCGGGTTCGATCCTCGGTAGGGTCAATTAGGGAAATAATAATTTCCGAATTTTCTCTGGTCTGGCCTGGTGGGAGGCTTCGGCCGTAGCTAGTTTCCACCCTAGCGACAAAGACGTGCCGCCAAGCTATTTAGCGTTCCGGTACGATGTCGTGTAGGAAACCGATTAGGGGTATGGATTTAATATAACTGCCATGCCCGTAACAGGTTAGCCCGCTACCATCTTAGACTGCATCATCACTTACCATCATGGGCTAACTTATAGTGCATTAAAAAAACACGAAACAATCAAGGAGTCATGTGTAATCTAATCTCCACCACGCTCCTCTCCAGCAATTTCAACTTTCTCCTCGCCTTTATTTCATTTCATTTCATTTATTATTATTGCTTTCATGTTCAATGTTCTATTACAATTACAGAGACATGAGGCCAGTTCAGGGCAGGGCTAAATAGAAAAATAAATACGTTTTTTATAATCCATGAATCCTATTTCATTAGATAATAATAACAGGATAATCAAACTTAAAAACGCACTCCTACACTAGCGGCACGCTATGATGGCCGGTTTGACACATTACAATAGTGATGTGGAATGTCAATTTATTCTCGAACAAAAAACAATTAAGTTTTGTTTTTGTACCTGATTAAATAGGTTTAATAAAACAAAAATGTATATGTTTATTTAATTTATTTGAACGAACTGAATATTTGAACGAAAATGAATATACATACTTTATATGCACACAAGAAACATATGAATACAAAAGATACCAAAAAAGGTGCCACAAAAGGCCATAATTAATCAGATTCGTCCATACTACTATTTTCACTGTCGTCACTGCTATCAAAACTGCTTTGTTTTGCATTGAGCATTGACGCGAGTTTGCCGGAGGTAGTAGTTGTGCTAGCCAGCGATCCTATGTGACGATCGTATTAGATTCCATTTTTAAAAATTTATTGATATTTTTTTGCGATTTCAGAGGTTTGTCCACATAGTGAAAATTGTTCATATTCACAAGTACATTCACCCCTTAAATGGTGCAAACTGATTTTTCTACACTTGTATACATTTAAGAAATCAATTTAATAAATAAATTTTGAGTCCTAAACCTAAAACTACATTCGATAAAATTTATGAATCTCTGCACATCACTATCGTCAATAAAGTAATACAATTATTTCCTTCAAAGTCGTTATCAATTAATACGGAACTTCATGAGCGGACAAACGTCAAACCGGCCATCATAGCGTGCCGCTAGTTTAGTATGGAAGTTGTATGAAATTCACAATTGTTACGTCATCAAAATTCAACGCACTTTTTTTTGTTTAAACTATATTTTAAAATATTTATCAAACTTAAAACTAACCGAGGATGTTAATTTTAGGTACCTATTTCGGAAGACCCTCTATTTAATAATCAGTTAGAAATAATTAATTTTTTGATATAGGCATCATCCCTATTCATAATTTCATTGATTCTTTTTTTATTTATTTATTTATTAACAAAGAAATTTTACTTTTTCATTGTTTCTTAACTCCCCTTAAGCGTTGTCATCTTGTCTGGGGGCTGCATAGTTACTGTCATCGTGCCTATTGTTTAAGAGGCCGGTGATCGCCGCTCGCAATTCCTATTCAACCCGCAAATATAAATTTGTCGGTATATTGCTATCTCTATTTAGCTGATGACACATGATCGCGTGCAAACGCGATAGCAATATGAGCGTGCAGAATTTGTTATACGTTTAGTCTTGTTCCGTATATACCAAAAATGGTGAATGATAACTTGTTGTGTTTGTTGTTATTCGGGAACTTGACAATATAGGCTATGCTCCTGATCAATTAGTACGTAAGATATCGTTGGTTTTAATATGATACAAATACGGAGAAAACATGTCATTTATGTCCTAAAAACATGCAAAACGCTATGCGCTTACATTTAATTTTGGGTAAGTATTTTGAAAACATAATTATCCAGAGCTCTAGATAAATACAAGTTCAATCTTATTAATCGCATAATATGTTGGAAATATTCTCGAATTACGAATTATTATACGACTGCCTGAAAAAAGGAGTATATTGTTTTCAGGGTTCATGTATGTATGTATGTATGTATGTATGTATGTATGTATGTATGTATGTATGTATGTATGTATGTGAGTTTGTATATTCCACCATAACTTCTATACGCCTGAACCGATTTTGATAAATGAGGTATCGTTAGAATCCCTAGCTTATTCTGGGTGACATAGGCTAGTAAAAATTTAAAAAAAAATTGATGGGGTGACCTTGTTCCCGCATTAAAGACCAAAATTGAAAACATAAAAACGAAAATAAGATTAACTATACAAATCATCATCTAGAAAATGATGAGTAGATTCCAAAAATATATAACACTATAGTTCAATATTTAGGGCTTCACAAAAATATCATTTAATAAAAAATGTGAATAAGATTCCAAAGGCTATATAAGCAAATCGCTTCTTATGGAGGTAAACTCCAAAAATAATATGGCAGGGCAGTCGTATTTTTTAATTCGTTAAATTATTTTTTCTGGCATTACGTTTGTGTGGGCGATTCACCCTCCACTGGCACCTATGTTATTGTATTATATATATATGTTGTATGGTATTGTTTTAATATGTGTTTCGGTGGTGGTAGTACCTTCCGGAAGTCTGGCTGCAGCACGCAGGGCGGCGCATGGTTGGCACGCGCGGGCTGCGGCGGGCCGGGCGGTGCGCGGCCCGGCGACGCCGTCAAGTCCGGCGCCGCACGGCCATTTTCCTACACAAAATAGTTATTTGTGTTATATGGGGCCAAAGAAAATTTTTGTTCCCCGAGGGCGCTATTTTGAGTTCAGAGCGAAGTGAAGGATTCTAAAGTAGAATCCTGAGCGTAGCGAGGGATTCAATATACGCCGCCCGAGAACAAAAAATTTGGCCCCGAGTGACACACTATTTTTCATCATTACGTATGATAAAAAGATAGGAGTATCAACGTACTATGGACATTACCTATACGTTTAAGCACCAATCAGAAGCACGAACGCGGACCAATCAGAACAGAGAAATGAAATGGGCCTAAAAATTACATTTCGCTCCCGCTATCCTCTAAAGCCAATACTTATTCGTTTTCGAATAGGTATGATGAAAAAGTTTTTTGAAGTGAAAACTTCTTTAGGCGCGTTGAACACTTTTTATACGACTGCCTGAAAAAAGGAGTAGATATATTGTTTTCAGGGTTCATGTATGTATGTATGTATGTATGTGAGTTTGTATATTCCACCATAACTTCTAATATACAAACTCACATACAGCTCACGTACAGGCGTATAGATACGCCTGAACCGATTTAGATAAGTGAGGTATCGTTAGAATCCCAAGATTATTCCGGGTGACATAGGCTAGTGAAAAAAAAAATGATGGGGTGACCATGGTCTCGCATTAAAGACTAAAGTTGAAAAAAAAATTCGAAAATAAGATTAACTATATAATTATCATCCACAAAATTATGAGTAGATTTCAAAAATATATAACACTATAGTTCAATATCCAGTGATTCACAAAAAAATATCATTCAATAAAAATGTGCATAAGATTCTAATTTAACTAGATTAATTTGGATTTTTTAGTTCGTTTTTTGGCAGGGCAGTCGTATTTATAATTTTTTTTAATTATTATTGGTAGGGGGTAAAAACACCGTTCTTCTTAAGACAAAAAGTCCTAAGTATGAATAGTACATTCATAATTAAACTTTAATACTTTAGTTTTAAGGTTTATATTAATAAGTACTGTGGAACTGAGACCGACACCTCGCGTTGTCACGAAGACATAAGGTCTTAAATATAAATATAGTACATTTCTTAACCTTAGTTTTAAGGTTTAATTAGAAAAAATCGTTTTCACTTCTATCGGCAGTCCCTTTGACTTTTTTAAATTAAATCATTAAACTTACTGAAATGCTAAGATTAGTAGGAGAACCGAATGCCACTGATATCATCTCAGCCCATAGCTGGCTCTGTACTGAACACGGTTCTATATTCTCTTTACAGAAAGAGACTGGTTTGGTTTGGACCGATTTTCAGTCTTCACACAACTTTAGAAAATCTCAGCCATTGGAAATTTCGAGATAAAAAAATTATATCTCGCTTGTCAGGGGGCATACTACCATCGCTTGAATCCTTATTGTTTTAATATTGTTGAAGTTTGTGGTTTAGAATTATAAGCCTTATTTTAGGAACGTCAAAGTGCATAAAACTGGCATTTTGAAATAATACTGCTTTAAGAAATGGTAGTAATCCCCCAGATGATTTTACTGGCACAGAATACTTAATAGTACCTTTCTAGTTTCTGAGTCTGAGTCCTTAATTACTGGTACATACTAAGGAAATACATTCTCACGTTCATCTTTTTGTAAGGGAGGATTGGGAAACAACTTATGAAATGAAAAGAGATTTTACCTAAAGCTACCAATCCTACTGCATTTGTTAATATAAATCAGGTTTGGGGCAGAAATGTTTTAAAGGACGAGCAGAGAGGCAATGTTTAAAACCAGAAAAAAATTAAAACAGGACATACTAGAAAACAAAGCGTGCCATTAAAAACAGCAACGCAAACAAAAACTGACGCTCCACACGGCATATGGAAAACGCTTGCGGATTTTTTTCCAAGTTTGATGGTCTGAATGGAAAATTAAAAATACCACACTTAGTTCATTAATTTTTTAATTGCGGCGTAGGTACGAAAATATAAGGAACATTTTCTACCTACTTCATTGTATCTCGCTTCGTCATAATATATTGATCTTTTACTCACAATATGAGTATCACTTCACCCATTACAAGACATTCTTTCAATCATTAGAACAATATGGAATTATTTTATTTAGCTGTCTAGACAGGCGGGAAAGTTCGCAAAGTGTAATTTGGTGTAGTGTGTAGTCACATTAACCAAAATTACACAACAACAAAGTTTGTTAATAATATTATAGTAATTCCATGGTATACAATGATTATATGTCACCGTAAAATTACAAAAAACCGTTAGATTGAAAGAAAGAAAGAAGGAAGAAAAATCATTTATTCATCCTGTGCCGCGTACATAAAATCAAACTTTAAAATTAAGCTATGGCTTTTGCACCCACATGGCATAAGATGAAAAGACCCCGACTTAGTATTAATGCTGCAGGTTTTGAAAGCAAAACCTTAGCGCTGGTATTCTGTCGGTTGTATCCTGCAGATTGTAATCTAACTAGCGAAATTGTAAACTGTCGACAGATTACAATTTAACGCATTATTTTTCGGTAGATTAATCTGTTAGGTATATTAACCCGATAAAACCTAAGTGCCTACTACCCGATTATTTATGTCGTACCCTAACCTAACCTACAAGAAAGAGACAAGAAAACTTAAATACAATGATTATTTCAAAAATTGACACTCAGAACATTGAACGGTTCACAATCTGTCGACAGTTTAAGATTTCGCTAGTTAGATTACAATCTAACGGTTTTTGCAATCTTACGGTGACACATACATATGAAATTGATGGTGATCTACATAAACTTGCAATATAGATAATATATATATTTGCCGGTAGTAAAAAAAATATATTTATTATCTAACCTCGCTCTGTAGGTTAGTTCACACCAAGGAGTAATCCAATGGTCGGTGGTTGCACACTAGTAAAGAAAATGCGTTCTTTAATTTAATATAATATGGGCAAACTTCGAAGCTGTTTAATTTTTGTTTAGGAAACAAGAGCACGCACATTTTGAAAAAAAAACACCCTTGTCAACCACTATTTAAATAAAATAATTCAAGAATTCTTATTTTACTTATTTTTTATGTTTAATAACAATCGCTTACACATTACTAAAAACAAAAGCTACAACTATTAAGGTTAAAAGATATAGAAAAAATAAATTACAAGATAAAGATTTAATGTTACCATAAGAAAATCTAATAAATAAATATAATTAATTAGTTAATTAACGTTAAGACTCCAATAAAAACAATTACTTCTACTGTTTTAATTTTAATACTCATTAATTTCGATACAGTCTAAGCAGACTCACACAAGTTTTTTTTTCTGCTCTAAGAAGCAGAAAAACATTACTTGTGTGAGATAATATTACGTAGGTATGTCGATTTCTTCTCGCAGTGCAATACATGTAGGTAAATGGCAAACACATTGAGTATGGGGGGATCTCATTTCCTTGACTCGTAAAATTAAACTAGGTTAGAGATTTTAAATAACAATATATTTTTATATAATTATATTAACAAACATTTTTAATAAATAAATATAATCTTATACATAAAATTCTCGTGTCACAATTTTAGTTGCCATACTCCTCCAAAACGGCTTGACCGATTTTTATGAAATTTTATATGCATATACAGTAGGTCTGAGAATCGGCTACTATCGATTTTTCATACCCCTAAAACACCTCAATCCACGCGGACGGAGTCGCGGGCATCAGCTAGTAACAATATATAATTATTTAATAATGCATGATTCTTAACTGAATCTCAAACATAACGTTTTACAATAATTTTCAATGTCTTAATCCCTCTTTCTCTATTTATTTTCCCATCTATTATCTCCATTTTTTTTCTTCATAATATTAATAATTAGTACGGATTATAACAAAAAAAATATATAAAGTAAAGTCTGATTGTATATCTGTAGGAACGCATAGAATTCGGCGGTCGATTGCGGGGGGAGACTGAGGCGGGACGGGCCAGCGGGGCGGGGGTCCCTGACCTACTTTCCTCCCGTACGCACGAGGTCACTGTACTGCAGCTGCAAGATCCCGAATGCCGCAAAGGTGACTGGACGGTCTCCAGCCAACGAGTGCTTTTATCTATCATCCACGATGATCTACTTTAGTTAACCTCTGGTCTACGTTTTAAACACTTTGATCTTCAGGATTTCAAAACATTTTTAGGTTTTGCAGTAAAAAAGGAACCCAAATAGTTTTGGTATAGTATGTCTACGACACAGCAATCTTATTCAGAAACTATTAAAGCTCATAGAAATTTATATCATTACACATCGGCATGTATACTTTTTAAAATAGTTGTTTATGAATTGAAAATCTAGAGATGAGAATGCTTTTTCCTGATGCATGATGATCTCATTTAACGATATGATAATGTCTCATATGATGATGATGATATGAAATACCCCAGAGTTCCCTTGATCAATTAATCGAAAATTTGCATATCAGGCCCGGTTTCATCAATGCACTGAAAAATAAATGGCTTTAAATGATGAAAGAGTAAATTTTAAAGTCTATTTCAAATCTATAAATGCAGCTCAGAAAATAGGCTAGACGTAGATTATCTGAATATAGTTGACCTATAAATCTAGTCTATAGTTGGATTGATCAAAACGGTTCAAGCTGAAATAGCTTAACAAGTCTCAGCGAAAGCTTAGGTGTAATTGATGGATTTGACTAAAAGCATGATACTGAGAGAGTAAATATAAGGCATGAATAATTCAGTTCATTTCATGCGGTTTCATACTATAAATGTTTGTGCTTTATAAGTTTGTATATTCTTCTGTTTCGATGTTTGTAATCTTCATCGATTCCATTTTTGTCATGCCTCACCAACTGAATCGATTAAGCTGAAAGTAATGAAGTGAATTCATGCGTCCATGTTTAAGATCAAAAGTGAAAATAACCTATATTGTTAACGTAACTACACAAAGCTACAGATCTATAGTAAAATCTTAATCTGCTGAATCTGTCCAGACTTCATATAACAAAAATAAAATTGTGACCAACATCAATTCTACTAACCCAAGAACAATAAATATACGAATAAATTGCGCAAAACAATCTAGGACAAAAGAGTTCACAATAATTGCGATGCCACAGTTTTGAACAAAGCGAAACAAAGTATAAATGCAGACTCATGATTCATATCGTATTGTTGATTCAGTTTTCCCCAGCCTACTCTATTTGTGCATCGAAGGAAAACGGTGTATCTGATTAAAATATAAGACTAAATGCTTTAGCATAATATTTTAATTTACGTTAGCTGATCAAATAGCCATATTAGTATTATAAAATGCGAAAGTGTGTCTTTCTGTCTACGCTTTGCGTAGCAGGCAGCAAATATAAATCAAAATCGGTTAAAAACGGCCCATTTTTTTACCGATTTTGATGAAATTTTGTACAGAGGTAGTTGTACAGAGCTAGGTTACATCCCGGGGAATTAAAAAACATAACCCACGCGGAAAAAGCCGGGAGCCTCATCTAGTCAATTAAAAGTGTGCCTGTCTGTATATCTTTCTGCTACGCTTTCACGGCCCATCTGTTCCATCGATTTTGGTAAAAGGTACAGATATAGTTTGTATTCCGAACTACATAAAGACTAAATTTTGTAACAAAAAAGTTACCTACGTCAGTGACATCGAGTTATTATTGTCCGCAATATATGTCTGTTTGTCTGTAACCCTGTAACCTATGTACGAGCATATAAGTTCAGCAAGTTCCTATGGGATTTAAAAAATTAAATCCATCTATAAACATAATAAACAAGAACAATAATACAAATAAATCTAAAACAATCTTTAAGAAATTAATAGTTGTACAATAAAGTATTCCACAAACAAAGCAATGCGGATTTATGATTTTTTCGTCCCAAAAATGTGGAGCGTATTCTGCGCGTAGGTACTGAGTAAAAACTAAAAACGGTGTTACTGAAAAAATGGAGGCAACAAACGTCAATTTCATTTGTCTCCAAGCCTCTATTGTCGCATCGAACCAGACCAGTATAACTGAAAAAATACGATTATGCGTCGGAGCCATCAAACGTGACTTTTCACCTATTTCCGTATACGAAGCAATTACATACACGAGCTCTCTCTACCCGCGTTCCTGTGACGCCTAGTTCATTTCTAAACGGACTGCATATTATTCTAAAATCAATTCTATTCCCAATGGCTAGGTCTCATTCTTCATTGATGGCTGCAAATAATATCTAGATGTGATCCACGTAGGACACAATGGTTACAGGCAAATGAAAAGGGTGATGAGAGCTAGCAACGTATAGCAATATCTAGTATTAGCTTATTTTAAAAAATGCAGACTACTTTTTATTAAAAACGTATTTTGTAGCTTCTTTATTAAATTGCAATCTTGATACTTAAAGTTAAGACATTTGCAGATAGTTTAGATAGGAGAGCAATAAAAGCGCTCACCTACTTAAAAACTATCGGACATTTACTACCCATAAACAACTAGCAAAACAAAAGTCGCCAAGCAAATAAAACCGTTTAACAGCCAATCGTACATAAAATCCGTGGACGGTCTGACAACGCGTCCAGATTAAAAATACAAGAGAAAAACAAGACGGGGCTGTTATAAAGACGCTCGGGCGGGGAATCGATGGGCGGCGGACGACGGCCGTACGCCTAATCGATATACCGTACTACTAGCCTGAATGGGGTGCGCGCGCCACTTTACTTACGTAACCCGCATATCAACACCTGTTGCTTTACTACCACCCAGATATAACCCAGCTACACTAAAAAGCCCCGCCCGTCCACTACGACTAGGTTTGTTTAACACCCGCTCCGAATTTAGGCGGGTAACCGATGTCAATGCACCGCTGCAACCTTCGCTGCACTCAAGGGTAGTAGTGGCTAGTGGTATGATAATGATCTTCGTTACTTATTGGAAGTCTATAATGAGGCTTTTATTGTCTCTGCTTGTACCTAGATTAAATGTATTATTTTGTATCACTTAAATTTCATCTAGCACTGATGGATTAGGTGCATAGCCGTGCATTTATCGGCCGTTTTCTATATCATACTAATTAATATTATAAATGTGGAAGCGTGTTTGTTTGTTGGTTTGTCTTTCAATCACGCCGCAACAGAGCAATGGATCGATGTGATTTTTGGCATGGGTTGAGGACTTAGAGAATGACATACTGAGGCTACTTTTTATCCCGGAAAATTAAGGAATTCCCGTGGGAATTAAAAAACTTATTCCAAACGGACGAAGTCGCGGACGTCAGCTAGTAAATATATAATTTTAAATATTAACATATTAGCATGGATTATACATAATTATATCTACATCTGCTACTATATTTTTGAAGTACTTAAGATGACATTTTATGGATGTATATAATATTAGTATAGAAATATAGATTTAATTGAAGCGGACTTTCTTTCATCAAAACCAGACGTCTGCGGGTTTTCTTAAAGCGCGTCATGCGACCATGTCTTTTGAATACGTCCCTAGACTTTTTCTTGAATAAATTGCAAGCCTACGTCTATATACTAATGTATAGTGTAGTAAAAAATTATACGAAGGGGAATGAAGCCTCGTCAAGGCTACACTGTCTACTGTCTACGTCTAGACGTGTATCTTTATGTAGGAGTTCGTGTTACTAACTAAATTAAGTAAGCTGTTGCTTAATCCTTTCTTATATAGATGGATTGTTTATGTTCCATTTTGGTTATTGCATTATTGTTAGTTACTTTTTTCAAACGTCAGAACGGGCGCTTTGTTTGGGATTTTGTATGAATTACTAAAGTGTAACGTCATCAAAGTTCGACATACCTTTTTACTTTAATCAATAGTTTAAAATGTTTACTTATTCAACATAGAGCCTATCAGTTAGCTATCAGGAGCCTTTTGGGAGATCCTCTATTTAATAACCACTAAAAAACAATTTATTTATCTAGTTGTCAAATATCCAATAATAGCAATAATACAAGAGCAATAATTCTTCATATAACCTGCATTGAAAACGCGAGTTTTAATGCCTGTTGAGCCACCTGAAACTAGTCAATTTCAGACGAATACGTGACACAGCTGGTAGAAAACCATTACTTTCTGTGAAGTGATGGTTTTCTACCCGCTGAAATGACATAGCAGCCCTCCTTTCAATCGTGTGTATCTTTTGTTTATTTTAAACCTTTTAACTGTCGTTTTACCCATCAACTAAACTGACAGATATGTTATTTACAAACAACAATCTAGCAACTAAAATTTTAATAAAACTCGCACTTATAATGCAGATTATATGAAAAATTGTGTGTGCGCCACGGGATGAAACACGATTTCAGATTTCGGGTGAAATCTTCGCTTCGATCAGGCAAGCAACTTCACCCTCGTCTGAAATCGTCTTGTTTCACCCCTAAGCACACAATATACTATTCCGGAGAGAGTTTTATGAAAAGGATGCCAATAAATTATTGAGACCTGTCATTTTAGTGTAATGATTTTGGATTAACTAGCCGGTCACATTGTAGTTATTTATTTATTTTTTACCCTCGACGAAACGGAGACGGTATATGTGCTTGCCTTATAACGTTGTGCGTTTGTTTGTGCACTTTTTGTTACCATTTTCCTGGAAAACTACTGGACCGATTATTATACGGTTTTTTGCATTAGTTAAGCTTAAGTTCTTTAAGGCTCGGCACTCGGCAAGGTTCATAAATATGATTTAGGATCATAGACAAAGCTAAGCTGCAGTCTATGATTTTAATTTTTCAATATGTTACCGTTTTTCTAAAAAAGTACTGGGCCGATTGAGATGCGGTTTTTTGCATTAGACATGTATAGCTTGTGATAAGGTTCTTAGAAATATTTGAAGGTCAAAGTCTACAACGTTGCGCTGCAATCGTGATTTTCATTATTTTTAATATGATACCTTTTTTCCTGAAAAGCGGTTTTTTGTTTAAGATATATTTAGCTTCTGAGAAGGTTCTTAAATATGTTTTAGGGCCACCAAGCTGTGCTGCAATTGTGATTGGGTAAGTGGTTATAGGAACTCCTTAAGTTCTCATCGTAACCCCGTCATGTTTAGACTCTTTTGCTTTGTCTTGACTAGCACTTTGTACCTAAATGCTGTCCTGGATCTCATGATGGAGTCATGGGAACTCCTTAAGTTCTCATCGTACACAGATAAGGGAAAAATTGCGAAGAGCATAAATTTTTAATCACATCATATAATAAAAACATTTTTAATAATTTTAAACTTACTACATTGGTTTGTACGGAACCCTCGATGTGTAAGTCCGACTCGCACTTGGCCGATAAGTCTTTTTATCGTATTTTTTTGAACTGATATATTTTTTTAACAATTATTTATCAGAATACTAAAATTTAACACTATTTTACACTTCTACTCATTACTAAGCTTAACTCGGAATGAGAAAGGTTTGCCATAGTCCACCACGCTGGTCAAAAAACTGCTGAGCCGTCAAAGATGCAGTTTCGTGTTTTAGATATTATGTTAAATACTTTTCCTAAATTTTTATTGCTGTTTCAAAGTTATAAGGTCATAATGGAGCTGCAATTCGTTGTGGGCTTTTTTAAATTGTTTCCCTCCCTCCCTGAGTTTTACCGTACACCAAAGCCGTCGACAGTAGATTTAGGTTAAGAAATTATGTTTGATACGGAAAAAGTCTGTCTATATATGTACTAAAGTTCTACATCAATGGTCCCTAACTTGCGATGCGTTCGTTTACTTTTGGTCGATTTAGCTGTATTCGACTGCAGCCGTTTCCGGTCACCGGCTAATGTAAACTGTAATTCGGTTGGCCGCACTCGATCGCAGCCCGCCTGTGGTAACCGACCTAGTGTAAGCTGTTACGCTTGGCCGTATTCGGTCATTACTAATAAGTAGAAACACTCGATAACCATTTTAATCATACTTTATTAGAAATTTCCACACAAAGACTTTACAGTCATCTTTTGACATTAATCCACCGATCTCCCGCCAAAAACGCCTCCAATCACCCGTCACGGTCAAGAACGCTGTAGAGGGAATCAGACCATAGATGCACCATAGATAGATCCGTCAATTTCAGTCTAACATTACCTACCGACTAATGTAAACTTGCTGTTGGCCGAAAACTGAGCATGGCCGACGCATGCGGTCACCGACTGAATCGCACATTTTTGTCGCCTGCTCGGGAGGTTTTTCATTACAATCCCTAAAGTCGCAGTGTGTTTTCCTCAATAAGAATGTAATAGGATACTCTGATTTAACGTATTCGCTTGAAATTATGATAAAAAAATAAGATAATGGGGCTGAGTCTGTGCATCTTTACACTAAACTAAAATGACAGCATTGATATTATATTGATAAGATATTGCTTACCCTTTCATAGTACCTACTCCCTGCAGAAAGGGACAGAACTAGATTTAAAGCTTTCATTTTATTTTAGTTTATTAGATTGTGTTATACATAATTAAACTGAAATAATTTAACATTTTATAAATTGCGTAGGAGAGCGAAACCCAAAGTAGAAATGTCTGTTCTCTACTATGCGCAGGCTTTATGTACCTAATTAATAATGGTTGCTTGACCCGCCTCCACGATTTCATCTATTTACGTGCTTACAAGAAAATATAAGGCGAGCAATTATTCTAATAAAGCGGAAAAGGCGTCAGAAAACTTTAATTTTGGCTACTTCCTTTTGAATATTATATGTATAGTAGTAATATATAAAATACGTGCATAGAGAGAATCCATACTTACTTAATATTACAAATGTTTGTCTGTCCGTTCGTCTTTCCGTCCGTTTGCCTGCTACGCTTTCGCGTCTATCTGTTCAACCGATTGTGTATAGGGATAGGTTGTATCCAGGGGAAGGATATTAACAGTCGCTACTTTTTCCAGTAAGTTAAATAGTTCCTGCGGGAATCTAGAATCTAGACTCAAGCACAGAAAAACATTCATTATAATATTCTGGTGGGAGGCTTCGGCCGTGACGTATGTAATTTTTTCTTAAGTTGTATAATGTAGAACTACAGTTCGCGTGCGAGTTGAATGCAGAGTAAATGTATGTGATATGTCACCATACATTTACTGTTCATTCAACTCGCGCGCGAACTATATCTAATATTGTTTCTCCTTTCATATAAAGGTTCTTATTTTATGGTTTGTCTGAATGAGATAACTTTTAGTGTGACCTCACCCAGGCACCCGATAGTAATAAGACAGTCCTTGCGCACTTTGTTTTTTGTTGTATTTCTTGATAATTTAATGTTTTGTGTGGCATTAAAGAATGTATCTAAGTATCTTTATAGTAAATATTCAAATAATAATATTTGATTTACCCTGATACAAAACCATAATACTCGTTCTTGAATTCGGCTTAAAATGTCGTTCAAGAACAAACTCATCACAGGGGCACTTGAGAATTATTGAAGCCTGGAGGACGATTCAGCGTTACGTCATCGTGTCGGGTGACCTATGATCTAGTCTAATGGCGATGCCGGCGCCAGTCTAGACGACTGGGACCTAGAACATTGTGACAAGGAGTGTTGAATTACGCTCATTTTAATTATCGTGTCCTTCTATCATCTCTTTTTAGTCCTCTATAATTGAAAAGATCGTTTTTCCAAAGCTTTGTTAGATTTTTAACTAGTCTTGAATTGAAGGACTTTACTGGAATTTCTAAAAGCACGGAGATAGTAACTAAGCAGAGAAGAGTTGCCTTCAAATTGTTCATTGGAAATATGACCTTTTATCTATGGCGTTAGTAAGGCGACATCAATAATCTATGAGAATTTGTACCATTTTTTTTTTGGAATACATTCGATCTATTTTTAGCAGATTTGCTATATCCAACGAAATCAAATAGTCAAGTCGTTTTATAAGTATGCCGCTATGTAGTATAGAAGATCAAATTGATATATTTTGTTAGGTGAAACGATATACAATAAGTAAGTGATCATGCCTATTTCTTTTTAAACAAGACTGCCCTGCCATATTATTGAATTTGTTGCAAATTTTACCATTGAAAATGGTTATCAGGTGCAAATCGGCTAAGACGTATCTCTGGCTATAGCTCTGAGGATTTTGGGAGGATCGAGATGGGAATAGTACCAAGAGTTGAGGAATTTATTTGAATTTTGAAAAATGTATAAGAGTCGGTTTTTGGGGGGCGTTTGTTTACTAAATTGGAAAAAAACCGACTTAAGAAAAAATAAAAAAAGGGTCCTAGTGTCCTATTAGTTTAGCTACAAAATGGTGTTTTTTTTTTTTTAAATCAGTTAATAATTGTGACCTGTATGTAGGTGGTCCCTTTAGATTTGGAATTGTAGAAAAACGGGTATTTCCGTATATAAAAAGTGATGTAGCTAAGAAGTGTATTATGGTAATGGTGTTAAAAGATGTGTATGCAGTTGAAAGGTGCATTCGAGTTGGAATTTTGAAAATCGGTTTATATATATAAATTTTGAAGAAAAGATTTTTATTTCAGAAATTTTTTTTCGTAAATTTTTGTATTCATTTCCAATGCTCCGATCCTTGCAGGGACTGCAAATTCTGTGATTTTTTTTTTAAACCAGTGTCACTCGGGATGAGTATTCTAACGATACCTAATACATCCACATCTGTTCAGGCATTATGATAGATGTTATGGTGGAACAAAGAAAGTCTACCCTGAAAACATTTAATTTTTTGGCAGTCGTTTAAAAATTGTAGAACACCAAAGGAAGGTTATATGGATACCTCATCCATATAAGATATTCATGCGAATAACCTCCACGCTAGCTATATCAAGTATCATCAAGTTATAGTTTGAAGCTGATATGAAAGCTTATTAATATTCTGCCGAGCGCTTAACATGCAGCCTCTGATGACTTGATTTATAGAGTACTTCAGTTAAACACTATGACTGCATATTATAGACGCAAAATGGGGTGATCATTAATTTATCATACTATAGCTAACCCGACACGACTCTGCGCGAGTGAACTTGCCCTATATTAACGGCAGGGCAGAACTCTTGTAATTTTCCGGGATAAATAACTAGCCTATATCATTCCCCGGTATGTAAACTACTTTAGTAGCGAATGCCCGCGACTTCGTCTGCGTGGATCGAGGTTTCTTGGTTCCCGCGGGAACTCCTTAATTTTCCGGGATAAAAAGTACTCTGTGCCAAATTTCAGATCCGTTGAACTGCTGGGGCGTGATTGAGTAACAAACATCCATACATCCAGACATCCAGACATCGATACATCCATCCAAACTTTCACATTTATATTAATTCGCACTCATTTATCCTGTGACAAGACGTCAGAGCCCTTTTGAATGCGAGTTTTGCTAATAGGTGCCAGCTCACGATAGTCGTGAAATATAATATTATGGTGATAGACATTTAAGCGTATGTAGTGTACTAATGTTTGTGTTTTTTACCATTGAAAATGGTTATCAGATGCAAATCGCCTGAGACGAATTTTTGGCCATAGCTCGGAGGATTTTGGGAGGTCGAGATGGGAACTGTACCATGAGTTCAGAAATTTATCGAGACACGTGTGAGCGTTTGAATTTTGAAAATCGCCTGGTAACTTTTTTTGGAATTTAGAAAAATGTAAAAAAAAATTATTATTCAACTTTTAATGTGTTATTCAAAATAAAATATTACTTTTTTTCGTAAATTTTTGTATTCATTTTTAATGCGCTGATTCTTGCGGGGAGAAATCTGTGAATTTTTTTAGAGTGGTTTAGGTAGATACCTATTTTCAGGCAGACCATGATGAAAAATAAGATTGAGCTTTTTTATCTAGGGTAAGAAATTACGCGTCTATGTCGTGCACGCCATTGCGAGCATGTTAGCCAAAGTGAAAAAGCCCTTTAAAGTATTTCCGTCATCAGTATATAGTTCCTTAATTGTAACTCGTAAAGGGGTTGACTCACGTATTAACCAGAAACAGAGTAGTTAATCGGCTCAGTGAGTCACAAAGCCTCAATGTACCTAGTGCGGTATTCCCTGAATAAATTCACATTACTGACACCAACCGTAGAGTAAAGAGAAAATCTAGATGGATTCCTCGCATAAAATGGGATATACTTTAACAATTTTTTTTATATTTGTCTCTAACATTTCGGTTTGTCATTAATTGTTTTCTTATGATTTGTTAACCTGGAGGTGGGCATTAACAGCTGCAACACAGTTTTATACTAACGCAGTTGTTTCCGTTCTTTACTTTTAAATATTTACCTATGTTTATGAGAAAATAAATATCATTATCATTATCATTACAGCTTGCACCGAAATCAATATAAGCCTCTTCACTTCAGGAAACTTCAGCGACCCGTTATTCTAGGTAAGTTTTCCCCACCCAAATGCGAATTGTGGAACTGGTTCCCTTCGGCAGTGTTCCTACTTAATTTCCACAAAGGATAAATAATTCAACTAATTCCTACAAAGCAGCACATTAGCGGTTCCTCTGCTGCAAGTGTTCATGAGCAACGAAAATAATAATTGCTAAGCGTTACGTTTCAGATAATTTAATAAACTCACTGTTTAATAGCTTTCATAGGAGAGCTAGGGTGTCAGGTATTGTATCTCCGTTTATACTCGTAGTTTTTCTTTTCGTTTAGTCTGACATTTTGACCGAGAAATACACATGGATTTAAAATTAAATGTTCCACGTATTGGACTAGTTTGCTAGTTCCAGTAAAAGGTCAAATAAGGTATAATTACTTACTTGACCTTTAATTAAAATGTATAATTATAATTACTATACAGGTTGGCCCAAATAGTGACAAATAGTCAAAAAATATCGATTATTTTTGTAGAAAATACTTAAATTCAAAAATTTCCTACTGCAATTAGCCATAAAATTGACAAAAATAGGCAAAACTCAATTTTAAGAATCAAATTTTAAGTAGAGAAATTACCGCCTTACCACATTTGAAGTCCGTTTTCTCACAATAATGCCCCCTAAAGTACCAAATTTTTTGACTAATAAGGGAAGCTTAGGAATCCCAAAAGTTTTTGAAATTAGTCGGAAGTGACGTAGACAGGTTTAAATTTTTTTTATCTTAAGTTGAAAATTCGTCTCTACTTCTGTCGAACGTAATCTTTTCACTTTCGACCAAAAATTTTCCGACTTGGGGTAATGCTATGATGGTAATTATTTTATGCAAAGTAGCACACTTCATAGCAAGCAAGTTCTCTTCACAAAAAAAATGTTCGGAAAAAGGAAAGAAAAAAAATTAACACTCACTCCCACAGAAATCTCACGAAAAATCTTTAAAAAATTATAACTCGAAAACTACCAAAAATCGCTGAACATACATGGGGTATTTTCTGATAGGTCTAGGTGAGAGAAATCTAATTTTTTACTTTGGACGTCACATTTGAGCCACCCCGTATAAATTTTATGATGATTGCATAATAGAAATGTCCTGAACTCTGAATGCAGTTACGATCAATTATTATTTTAAAATTTTATGGTGGTTTAATATTTGGAAATAATACTTCTACTTACAATTTCAGGGTAACATAGTATAAACTTAAAATATTTATTAAGAATTGTTAGTATAAGAACTTCTAGCTATAAATTCCAAGTTCTGAATTTTAAAATAATTGAACTACCGCCTATACTTTGCTAAGCCTCTAAAATTTCACTGGAACTATCTAATGAAGTTTTACTTCCGAAATTGTTCCACAAAGAAACTTAGATAAGATAACCTATGTTTTGAACTTATAAAGTAATTCTCCACTCGTGGCCGGAAGACATTTTTGGAACTCGCTACGTGACCGCCTATAAAGTTCATACATTAATAATGCGGGTACTTAAGGCGTTTCCGATGGAATTTATGGAGACTGCCTCAACGAAAGGTTTGCTTGTGGAATAATCGACTAGTTTTTTATATAGTTAATTAAAAAAGCGAAATTTTGACGAAGGGTACAAAGATAAGTTACATAACCAGAAAGGCTACTTTTGTATTGAAAAGTTCCTACGGGATTTGTCAAAAAAAGAAATACACCCGGACGAAGTCGAGGGCATTTTCTTGTATAATTTCCTTTGCAATAACTCCTTTAATAGTGGGTGTCTAGCGCCCACTTACGATTAGTTACGTTACAGAGGGAACCTACGCAAAATAGAAGGCTGTCAGACCCAACGGTAATCGGTATGAGCTTTTTCATTCATAATGATGTCAGTTAGTCAGTTTCATTTCATCAGGCTCGCCAATGGTCACTTGTTTGACCGCCTGCCATTAAAAAGAGCCCGTGGGAAGCTTTGATTTTCCAATTTCTGATGTTTGAAACACTTTCCAATAGGAATGATGATCAAATCAGCAAATCTTAATTATCAAACTTAAAACGCGCTTCTAGTTTCTATACTTTAACATTTTAATGGTTAAGTATGTTTTTATATCTTTTGGAAGACCCTGTAAGAAAAAATATTTATTTTTAACATAGGCATCATCCCTATTACCTCAATACCTCAGAACAACTGACAAGATCTGTAATAATCTTACTAATATCATAAATGTGAAAGTTTGGATGGATGTATGGATCTTTGTTACTCAATCATGCCCCAACGGCTGAACGGATCTGGCTGAAATTTGGCAAAGAGATTGATTATAGTCTGGAATAGCACATAGGCTACTTTTTATCCCGGAAAATTAGAGTTCCCGCGGGTACCAAAAAACCTCAAACCACGCAGACAAAGTCGCGGGCATTCCCTAGTAGTTGTAATAAATCCAATCCAAGACCTCTTGCTTGAAAGTCAATACACTCCCGGGCTCAAGGCGGTTTGCCCAGACGAAAGGGTTGCCTTTGAGGTGGTCGACCGCATATCATGACCCCGGCCTTTGCAAGCCAGAACTCAAAATTAATATATGAGCACAGAGCAAATACCGGAGCTAAGCGAAAGACTTAACTCCAGTGTATTGTCCGGAGTTAAGCTTGTTTATTACAATTGAGTGGAGGAAGCAGAGCTCTTTCGTCAACAACTTACCTGGCCATAGGATTTTTTGCGGTATGGTTGGGTTTTCAATCAAAATTTATTAAGTAACTAACAAACCAAAACTCAAAATTAATATATGAGCACTGAGCAAATACTCTACACTTTCGCTTAGCTCCTGTGTATTACCATTGAGTGGAGGGAAGCAGAGCTCTTTTGCCAAGACCCATGTTAGGTTTTCAATCAAAATAACTAAAGATATTACGCAATATTACTTAGGCAGTATAACCAGACGCCCTGGCGATGTGAGCCCCCATTTTCTGCTGAAATTATGCGTATTGCTGTCAAGAATTATAAAAAAGCTCCTGACTGAAATGCAAATATTCTAAAGTTCCCATTTCCTAATAACTTCCTGTCAATCCCTGACATATTCTCGGAAAATGGTTGTTGGGTTAGATTTTGCGAAGCAAAGTGGACTCAGTGACCTTGTAAATAAAGTCCCATTTGAGCTGTGATGCTCTCAGATCATTAGTGCTGCCTACAGCGACGTCAACCACGCCCACTTAAAGTTTCTTGGCTTAATGAAAATCGTTGGTGCCCGTCCAACACGATTTTAATCGATTTAAAATTATCAGTTTACGATGGAAATTATTGCTTTTTATCAGGTCATATCACAATACTGATGGGGTTGTGACCTAGATACGACAATGTAGGTGCATGAAAGTAACCTTATTCCATGATTCGGTATAATACCACAGAATAGGTAGAATAGTACAAGTATAATACCCACGATATTTATTTTGAATATAATTAATATGTCACCGTAAGATTGTAAAAACCGTTAGATTGTAATCTATCTAGCGAAATTGTAAACTGTCGACAGATTACAATTTAACGCATTATTTTTCGGTAGATTGTAATCTGTTAGGTATATTAACCCGATAGAACCTAAATAATCAGGTAATAAATAATCAATACCTGATTATTTATGTCGAACCCTAACCTAACCTAAAAGTAAGAGACAAGAAAACGTAAATACAATGAATATTTCAAAAATTGACACTCAGACACGGTTCACAATCTTTCGACAGTTTACAATTTCGCTAGATAGATCTAACGGTTTTCACAATGTTACGGTAACATATATCATGTATTAGTATAATTTAAAAGACTGATTCTATTAACGCACAACTTAAATTACTACACGGACGGCAAACGATTAAGTCTAAATAAAGAATAGACATCCGCTAAGAAAGGATTTTTTTATTCAACTCTCTATGTTGTAATATAGTGGCTATAAAATAAAATCTACCTCGTTTTTACTTAGCAGTATGTTTGATTGCAGCGATGCTCTAGTCTCTTAATTAAAAAGAAACTAAGATCATGTAAATTCTGAGCAAAATCAAAGTGCGATCTATTGATCTTAGCCTTAGTCCTACCTTAAGTCACTTTCAGTGCAAAAGCCTGCTACGATCATAATAAAAGAAAATGCTGACAAGTTAAGTGGTGCCCAAATTTTCTATCCGACATTTATATACGAGGAAAATATCTGTAATGGACGTAATTGCGATAATAAATCAAGCGCGCGCGGGTAATATTCCGCTGAACCAACAGTTTTCCTCTCATAATTGCTCCGGAATGCTGACAAATTTGACGATAATTATTTTTTGCCGTCTTTTGTGGTTATGGCTACACAAGGGCAACAAGTATGTAGCTTGATCTGTGCTATGTGTGCTGATGAAATCTAATCTTATAGCAGTTTATTAAAATACATTACATTTTACGTCGTCGACATTTGTAGCCGCTATGTGGCGTACCGTAACGTATATAGCGGTATAACACAGTATTTTATTAAAATAGTACTACGTATAGCCCTTCGTGCTCATCAGTAAAATTGGTTCTAATGTACACATGCCTAAACATAAACAGTTAGTATTCTATTCTTAAGCCTTGCACCCTTTCCAATTTTACACTTAAGACACGTGGCTCTCTGTACAATATCTGTCCTATCATTAATTCGTCACTCATGATTGACAAGATTGACGGATTTTGTTAAAAAGAGAAGGTAGTAAGCCCAAATACACCAAAAACCTAAAAACTCCATCCATCCAATTATCCTTACATACTTAGACAAATGCTTAGGCCTATTTGACAGTCAATCAATTGAGAATAGATACATATAAATAGAGGTCGCGCGCGACTTCCTTCTGTACCTAATTTGTGATCGAATTACGTTATTGTTAAGGAAAAATAATAACATTTTGCAACGAAGACGTTTCGGAAGAAGCCGGTTGTTTGTACAGCTTTGTAGTAAAAAAGAAAATTTATCATCGTTGAAATTGCCAGGCTTCTGCCGTCCTAATAATCATCCGCCCCTCAGAGGAAGTGAGTTAGCATTAAAAGATTTCCGACTTAAGTATTTATCCACTGTAATGGAGGTAAAAAGTAAAACGAAAAACGTTTGATATTTTAAATATTCTTTAGGCGAGGTTTTTCATTACCAGATTTAATGCAAATACATAAATAATAGTCAAGTACCTTTAGTATGAGGTCGTAAATCTCGACAACTTAGGACTAGGATAGATTTAGGACATTATTTCGATGTTTAGGTGTGCAAGTAAGTTTGGCCTTAAGTTCGTTGCTTTTGGGTGGTTTATTCAGTCGTCGTCGTCATTCGATAGATCTCAAATAGAAACATCCACACGAAACGGTCTTGCGTGGTCTGAATCAAGCGACTCTCTGCAAACGCTGTACATTCCATTGTGGGGTTACCATTCCAGCACTTTAGAACTTCAACGTATATCAGTTCTTCGGACTATGTGCCCAGCCCAGTATGCACACTCATTACACACTTCACTTTTATTCTGACGTTATTATTACATCGATAATCTAAAATTATTTATACTTTCAAAGTCATCGAGATAAGCAAACTCACACTATGCCTTCAGAGTTGTAGCGAAATATTTTACGTTTCTGTTTCAGATCGACTTGATGAGTTGTGTTTCAACTGATATTTTATCATAAGAGTTTGAAAGCTGTATAGTTTTTTTTAATTTTACAACCTATCTGGTGCGAGCGCTTATTGCTATATACATAGTCTACAATTTAATATTTTATAGGTACAGAATTTTATTTTTCTGCTGTTATATTTATTTATTATCTTTAAACCACGAAATTTGATTCCTGACCTAACCTCGGCTTTGCACTGACTTTTTAGGTACTCATTGATACATCTTGAGTTCGATAATTCGGTAATAATCCTCTTAAAAAAACACTATACATCACTTAAATTGGTGAGAAAAATGCTTTTACAATCACACGTACTAATTAATCTGACGTTATTTGATTTGAAATTAAAGATATTCACATAACAATTAGCCCTAAAAATGAGTGTTAAACAAAAAAATAAAATAGATTAATATTATAATAGTTTCTTGTTGATATAGGATCAGAGATATTCAATATTATTCTAGTAAGAAACTTATTATTATTCTGCTTAGGCCAGTTGCGCAAAGGTATATTATGTCACCGTAAGATTGTGAAAACCGTTAGATTGTAATCTATCTGGCGAGATTGTAAACTGTCGAAAAATTACAATTTAACGCATTATTTTTTGGAAGATTGTAATCTGTTAGGTATACTAACCCGATAGAAATTAAGTGACGGGCACTACCTGATTTTTGTTTCAAACCCTAACCTACCTACCATACAAGAAAGAGACAAGAAAATATAAATACAATGAATATTTAAAAAATTTACACTCAGAACATTGAACGGTTTACAATCTGTCGAGAGTTTACAATCTATCGAAATAAAATGCGTTAGATTGCAATCTGACGGTTTTTGCAATTTTACGGTGACATATACGTAATATCACAAATAAAATATGCAGCACCCAAAGATATTCATGATAGCAACCATAATACAGTAAATTATTGTAGCATCATGCTCTAATAACGCAGACAGCGTCGCAACTGACTCTGAAATTATTTCATGTATTATTGTATTTCATTCATACAAAAATACTACTTCACGTAAGAGTACATTATTTTTATAGTCATCAGACGCATATTCCTAACCACTGCATTAAACATGACACACAGCATATATAAAGAAAGATGAAACAAAACGCCCGTCTCAGAACAATGGTGGCACTATCCCCCTCCCATTCCCCCCATTTCCTTCTCGAAACTCGCCATTCTGTGAGCAATGCCTAATGAGAAGCGTAGAACAAAAATTTTGTGCCAACTCGACCCCGAAGAGCTCTAGACTAACGGGATCAAACGATTCAAAACTGGATCACTTGAACCTGAGAACGAAACCTTATAATCAAAGCGATAAAGCGCTTTACGAGGTAAGCTTATGTATAAGACAAGTATAAAATATACGTCGCTATAAGTGCTGGATAACGAAAAAGAATTCTTGAGGATTCCTTTTTCTGGAATAAGTATTCTTTACCACCAATGTACTGTCTAGTGCAGTGAAATTAAAATTTTCTTGAGATTGTTGAATAGAATCTGGGGTGGTAATAATATGTATATTACTTTTGCAATTAAAAAACAAACTAGAGAGCTTTTAAACGTAAAATAGCATAATAAAAAAGGCCTGTAGTTGGTAAAATCAGTTATTATCATATTTTATCAACAATGATTCTTCCTAAGCTTAGGTCGCTCGTTTAAGGACGTTCCGTACACATTTCAAGTAATCGTGATTACAATTTAAAAAGTTATAACAGAAATAGTGAATTTAGACATATAATCTCATAGGTCGAATACGCTTAATAGTTCAGAAAATTGGCCTCAATTTTAGTAAACAAACAAGCACAACCGCGTCGCCACAACACAACCAAAGTTTATCATCATTAAACACTTTCGCTCTTATCTTGAAATTAAATCTGTTGCTTTTCAGAAATACGAGTACCTACTCGTATAAATAAGCAGACACGAAAATACTCAGCGATTATTTTACCATTAGTTAGTTCGGGAAACAGAAATGTAATAGGTAGATACTAATGTTCCACGTATGGGAAATTATTTTAAATCATATTATAATTTTAAACATATTTGTATTAATGTTTGCTCTATGCAGAATTGGCATTAGCATGCAGGTCATAGGGGCATAAAAACACTGGTTACCCTAGAACTCAATGTAAATTTTCGAAATAAGCCTAAATGATTAATGTCTAAGCTGCTAGCCAAGCGTCTAAAAAGGAAGCTCAATTCATATATAATACAAAATACTAACTCAAGGCTAAACGCGGTTCCAACGAAACGTCAAAATACTTCCATTGGACGCTCGAGAGCACCTCGATGGTAGTCGTAGCTGCACATAAATTAATCAGTTACTTATGCTGCTGAAAGTCGTTGCTCATACGATAGTATCCAGTTGTCGCCTAGCTTTAGCCCGGCCATGATATGTGCATTCTCCGTCACCCAGTTTTCAACTGGAAGAATTGGGTATCCTCTACGTTTTTCGTAGCACTTGTCTACAAAATCTCGTAGACATCTACGAAATTTTAAACGAGGTATGCCACGTAGCAGGCGAAGAAAGGTTGATATAAAAGTTGGCGTATCTTATATCTTATACAATACAATAGGTCTTTATCTATGAAATTGCCTTTCTTGAGTACTGGTCATTTAAAAAAAAAAAAGTTTGTAATGGCTCTGTATTCTAAGTTCAAATTAATTTTGTTTTAAAACCATGACATTCTTTTTGCAAACTCAGTCCTTTGTTTTTGATTAGCGTTATATTTTCATTACATTTCAACATTTTTCCACTTTAAAAATTCGTGTAATTATGGAATATGAGTTGCGTCGTGGCACCAACGCGACACAAACGGCACGTAACATCAAAAATGTTTACGTAGAGAACTGTACAAACGAACGCACAACCCGTTATTGGTTTTCCGGGTTCCGTTCTGGAAATTTTGACTTAAAAATGAAGCTCGTGGTCGTCCGGAGACTCTGGTCAACAATAATGAATTAAAGGCGATTGTGAAAGAATATTACCGCATCTTGCCGCGCACGCACCACGCATCTTGCATTGTACCGCATCGCTTGACCCCTATTGGGCTTAAAACTAGTATGACCGGTACCTCGGCAAGAAACTTGAGTTTAGCCAATTTATATTTATGTTAACATGACAATTACATTAACATTTAAGGCCCCGTAAACCAATATAATATGTTTCAGAATATTTCTGTATCAAATTGGAAAGCGATCACACAATAGCAAATGAATAGGAGACAGAAACTTGTAATGAGAACAGAGCTGTGAGCATACTCAAAGCGGCGACAATTTGGCGTGTCTCGACTTGGAGACGTAGTTTAGACACATGGCTCTTAACCACATAGCAACTAATATGTAGTTGTGGTTGATTAATTTTGCTAGTCTTTTAAAATTTAAGCCTTAGGTAATAGCTTAAGAGTACATGGAAATTCTTACTTAGCCATACACATAAAGGCATGAGAGGTATAAAATAGAACTGAGCAGGTATCCAGAAAATTTACGCTCTGAATCACCACACAGGATTAACGGTATAAGTTTACCTCAATAAGGTCCAGTTGCATGATAGGCAGTTGAAGTTACATCTTACCTGTATTACCTATTCTTAAAATTGTCAATAATGGTGTTAACCTTTTTTTTTATAAAAACCTGCAGTGAGACTACGTCGCGTAGTTTCACTAATAGGACAATGCGATCGGACCATAGAGTTTGAAATAAATAAAATATAATATAATAATAAATACATTTTAGAGAAATGTGATGTGTTATAAAAAAAGTGACGAGTTCGTCACGTTTTGACCGTCAGTAATAATTGAATTTGTCCAAAATTACAAACCCTCACAAAAGAGGTGTGCGTAAGTCAAGGTTTGTTATCTTTGAACAAATTTTTACCATTAACCTCAATCACGGAGATAGGAATACTGACCAACATTTCATTTTATTAGCGGTCATAGTTTAACTTTATCCGCATATACCTTATAAATGTTTAATTTAATACGTGATAGTTCTGTAGAATATTTTTTGTGACTTGAGTTTGTAAAAGTCGGCGACATGCTTTGTTTCGTTATTAAAAACCGCCAAACCAAATCAGGTATAGTAATAACTATAAAATAACTTAAAACTATTTTTCGATGTTTTGTTCTTTTTACATTAAAATGAAATACTCGTGAAGCAGAGAGTTTTAGGAACAAGAAGTTAGAATCATATGTTGAAGCTTACTATCTATTAGTCATAATAATAATATGTTGTATGTTCGCTTAGTATTATACCTACCTAGAACAAGTAGTTTAACAATGTCAGAACTTGGAAATAGTTTTAATTACCACAACCTAACCCCAGAGCAAGTAATAAACTTTGCTAATAATAGTCCTGAAATTTGTCTTGTAATCCTATAAATTATTATTAGATTTGAGATATGATAATTAGGAGATATTCTGACAATGTGTGTTTTCAACATGTATCGAGAGTCTGTTATTGTATATATTTTAAATAACATAAAAATAAGTTCCAATTTTGGCCACCGGTCCAGATAAGTTTGACGGGCTATACATTAAATGTGGTTTATATTTAATGGACTTTACTTTTAATATTGTCGTCGTGTTCATCAGAAGTGGGATCGAACTCTAGGGCTGATGGAATTAAGTATTTTACATGTATGAACATTTATTAATATTAAATAAAGTATTTAAAACAATATTCATATTATTATGGTTTTATTTGATAACCTAATGTTTTTTTCGAAACGTTATGCATTAAGAATGACTTTCGGGACTTTATTTCAATGAAATATTTTGTTATTTAAAACAAACAAGGCCTCCTGACGAATTTTCGTACAAGGGCTTTTTATCTTTTGTGTAGAACAAACCACTTTTACCTCCTTTGTTATTTTAGCGGTATGGAACAAAAAACGTGAAATTATGAATACAATATTCAAATATTTAGAATTCAATTCGTTATGAGAAAAAAATCTTGTTATCCCGAGGCCTCATTATCATTACAACAGAAAGTTGAGAATTTGTTTTATTTCGCAGAAAAGATTTATACCTACTATAAAGGTGGCCAATTTATTTGACTAACTAGCTGACTCGCCCTGGATTTGCACGTTGGCACCGACTTATTCCTTAGGATATAAGGTTACTAAATGCAGCAATATTATATATTATTATAAATACATAGCCGTACTTTATAAATTAATGATCTTTGTGAGAAGCAATAATGCATTTTGAATCTTGGAAGGTGTTGGTGTGGTGTTTTCTTGAAAAGTTGAGACGTCACGACTTTACGACGCTACGTTAAGCAACTGAGAATACTGCTGTAGTAAGCATACAGACAGCATGCAAGATTTCCTTGATGAACGATATAAATCGTACACACTACTGATGTATTATATAACAGTAGGTGACATCAGGCATCAAATGCCCCCAATGCAGTGTTTACGACGTAATCGCATAATGCCACTACGCGGCTACTTATGGCGACCTAAGTATTTCTTGCGCCATTAAACCCTCAGAACGACCTTTCAGTGCACTTTATCACATTTCGAAGTGTCTATCTGGAGGCAATGTGTTAATACGCCACACTAGCGTTCTCTTTTCACTACGTATTCGTACGAACCAATATTTGTTATTTGTTGCCATTTGTTGCCGATTCTTTATTGGACTTTTTCATGTCGTCTTTACCTACTTACAAGACATATTATAAATAGCTTCTTGCAGTTTTGCGACAAAAATGTAATATCGCAGTGAGTCTTGAATTGTTTTTTAACGTGGATGTCCTTAGACTAAGATACTGTTTTAAGAGTGAATAATGACCTCTAAGCTCGCAATGGGTAAAATAGGGCATTTTTTTAATTACATAAATCTCCCGATATAATATAACATTTTAGGTATGTTTCGAGGTACTTGAATGTGGTGTTTGAAAAGTTTATATTAAAGCTATATCTAATGCATCTAATAAGTATATCAACTAACCTTACTAGCTTGCAACCTAACATAATTAAAATTCATTAAAAATAAATAATAAATAATCTTCAGTGTTTAAAATTATTTATTACCACGTGCCAATGTCCTCATGATGTCAACGCAAAAATCTGCGAGCTTTGGTCAAGGTTTCCAGTTTGAAGTCTTAAGTAGACTTACATGCGGGCAATCATTCGGGACATGCTCAAACTCTTTGCTCGGTGTCTGAGTAGGGCATTTTAAAACTTCGTTGCATTCAGAGTATCGTATTTTGATATCAGTTAAAAAAGATAGTGGGTGATAACTGATATCTATGGGGGTGTCATAGGAGCTAAATTGGATGACGTCAGCTGTGGGCGGACGCTCGAAGCCTTTTAATGCATGTAGGGCGATATATGACTCAGAAAACCTAATGCGACGGACATTTATGGGAAAATAATGCAGGAGCTCTTTTCCTGCATTACTTGCCTGTCAAAGAGTTTATTTTTAGCATGTAAGTAGATAAAACTATACTTTTAATAAGTACAATTTCAACCCAGCGCAAGGATATCGAATGGTTTCGAAAATTATATGTACTCGTATCTAAAAGGGGTTTTCTTGAGACAATAATGCGGTGGGTTCCCAGGTCCTGCCGCATACGACTCGATTACTGTCAACTAAGATTACTGTTCCAACTCTTAGGTTTCTAACGATTATTATCAGATGTTAGTGATAATAACCGGGACCGACGACCTAATGTGCTTTTCTAGACACGGAGGAAACGGAAGGCCAAATTCAGACTTCCAAATTCGGTCACACATCCAGTTATCGATTTGGGTCAACGTTGTTTAACCATCGCAATGGGTTGATATGCGTTGTCACAACAAGGCCAACCGTCATATAGAATAATATACTCTTCTTCATAGCTTTTCGTAAACAACGAAGCCCTATTGCTAATCGTACAATGATCTACTTAGCAGAGCAGTGAGCTCATAGGCTGGAAATTAATCTTTTTTCAATGAGGAATTTTGAGTTTACATTCATTTCATTAGGTAAAGCAAAAGAAAGTAAATCTGCAATTAAGTCTATAGGAGATTAACATATCTTCGACTATCAAACAACACTACACAAGGTCTAATGTTCTACTACTCTAAGACTGTTTAGTTTTGGGATTTTTTGGCAGCTTTTAGGTGCGGTTTGACTGAAGCGGAAGCGGATTTCACCAATAGTTAGACTTATAAAATCAAGACCTTATAGGTCTGCCGTCTATTGAAAACATCTCTGCTCTACTCTCGCTTATTGCAAATGCGGAATTAACAAGAGAAAAGCAGTGTTGAACAGTTGAACAAGTAATTGATCATAATCTAAAAGCGAAAACGTCGAAACTCGAAATGATTGAATCTGACAGATAGAACGAAGCGCGGTTACTACCTTTTCTTATTTTTTTGACGAGGAAAATCCTCACAGATGCCAGAAACTGTCATGCCAGACTTCACTCGGTACTTTTTAGTGACCTACGGACTAAAAACCTCCTCCGATCTCCATCTACTTCTCCCCGGTACTTGGTGGGTACGGTGGTTAATATCTACTGCTCCCAATAGTATTCAAATCAAAGAAACCAAGGGTGCCGCCACATTGAAAGCGGCAGTTACTGTACAGTTTTATATATATAAAAAATACAAAAAAAAATGTTGAAACCGTCAAAAAATTTGAGCCGTGCTAGCTGACGAAAACTGTCAATTAGTATTGATAGAATAGAGACTGACGGGTAACCACTAATATATGTACCTAATAACATAAGCACCAAATATAAATACAGTAAGTACAGTAAATAATAGTACCTTGAAGAGTGACACGATGAATAACACTCATTTACCACAGAGTAAAGTAGTGTTGTAGCTCTAGGGGGCGGGTCTGGAAACCCGTAACTCGTAATCACGGTACCGCTCGTTGAATAACTAACACTTTGATTGATCCTTGCCGCGTGACACTTTTATTTGAATAGTGATTTCGTAAATGGCACTTGACATTTTGTGAGACCTTTCATTTGGGAGCCTATAACGAAAATTACATGATTTACTTGGTATAACGTCATCATTTATTCCATACTCTCTACATTATGTAATTTTAAAAATTTAAATCAATTTATCTATACTAATATTATAAAGAGGTAAAGTTTGTGAGTTTGTGACGTTGTAGGGGTTAGGGTTTACCCCCCCCGTCACAAGTCTCTGGATCTACTGAACCGATTTTGAAAATTCTGGTACCAATAGAAAGCCACATTATTTTTGAGTGTTCCCGTGGGAATTTAAAAAACTTATTTCACGCGGACGAAGCGGGCAACTCTGCTAGTTTATAACTAAAACTGTAGGGTAACTTTTGTAACTTACGGGGCCCGATTTAATTCAAATAGATTTCCAGAATTTTTTGGAACGCGTGGATTTAGGCTAAAAATTCAGCGCTATCATTATTTTATTGGATAAAAGGTAGCCTATGTTCAGGATGCAAGCTATTTCTGTACCGAATGACATCGAAATCTGTTAAATGGGTGGGCAATGAAGAAATTACTTCTAGATAGACACAGATAGGGAGGTAAACAGATAAATTTTCGAATATAATTAGGTATTTTTAACCATTAGTAGTATGGATGTGGATTAAAATGCAATATTTTTGGTGTCTTGCCCACGGCCCTACCATTAAGTACCTAATTTGGAAAGCCAATTCTACTGAGATTCTCAGTAGTGACAGAAACATTAAAACAAATGAAAAACTAAAGAAAACTTCTGAGATGCCGGGTAAAGCTGCCAGTACCATCTGGAACCCTACATATTATGTACACTCCCAACGCATTGAAAGCATACAACGCACTTTTACTAGGCATTTTTCATGCCACTGGTATCTCTCATGGACAACCCTACAATCAAAGATTGGCAAAATTTAAAATGATGTATCTTCGAAGTAGGCGGGAATTATAGTACACGCACGAGCTCCGAGGAATCGGAGTCTGAAGAAACGACGGCTGTACGCCACCCCCGATCATTGCTCCATATCCAGCTCGCTCCCAGCACTAGTTTCGAGCTTGACGTGAGTAATTTTGCGATAGCAGTATTGGGTTGAACTTTAAACAACTCTAGGTTTATTACTTTAACATTCCATAGGATTCCTCAGAGCTCGAGCGCGGACTATATTTGACCTGTGTTTTTTGCATAAAATCATCCACTATAAAGTTAGGTGCAGTGAACTACTTCGTCCGATATCTTATCAGTGCCACGTAAATATCCCCGGTTTCGTAGATCTCACAAAACATTCCAAGTACCTTTCGCTAGAACACGTCTTGGGAACCAAGCACCAATTGCTCGTATATGTGCAAAATATAATGAAATATCTCAACTTATACCTGGCATCGACATATTCCACAATTCTTGTGGAGTATTTTAAAAAAAACATCTATAGAACTCACTGATAAGTGATCGGCGAGTTCTATAGATTAACAATAATTTTATATATAGGTAATATAACTTTAACTTAATCATATTTTCTTGATAGTTTGCATGCGCTAATTTTGTAAATGCAGTGTACACTTTTAATCGATGTAGGTACCTACTATCAGTGAATGTGTCATTTTTTAATGTTATAATTTGTATGTAAATATGTATATTGTAAATGAACCTATAAAATAAAATTAAAATAAAAAAGCTAGTTGTTTACATTTTCAGTTAGCTAAGATAATAGCTCTCATATATAATAATATACGCAGCACATCTCTGGAGGAAAGGCACCATACATGGGAGTAAATATTATAACAGACAACTCTAAACTGTGGCATAGCCTGCCAAGATAAATTATCCAATTTAACATCCGCGGACCTCATCAGTGAAATAGACCTTCATTATCACTAATTCCTTTGTACATTTAAAAGAGGGCTTATATTTTTGTCCTAAAAGGATAACCTAATACAAAGTCGGGAAAAATATATTGGTACAAAACGTGCCAATTTTGGATATATAGCACCCTTCCACAATATTTTTGAAGGACCTTTTTTTATTTTATAAATATACAAAATGAATTTTTTAAAAACGCTTTGTCGGCGTGATTAATGTGTATACCCATGCCAAATTACAGCTTTCTTGTACCCTCAGAGCTAAGCCGTGGACGGACGGACATGGCGAAACCAAGGGTTCCTTGTTGGCTACGAAATCCCTACAAATCGGATTATATTTGTCATGCTTAAATGCTTAAAAAAGCATAGGTAACATGTTTGACATAAAGAAACCACCAACAAATCTTAAGTATTTTATGCTCAAACTTTAGAAAATCTTGCGCTATGTATACAATGGTATAGACAACAAAAGTCTTTTGAAAAACTGTTGAATCAATTCAGTTTTTTCATCATTTGTTGATAAAAGAGAAATGAGGGCGTACAATATTCATGTAACCATGACCTACTTTCCTCTTGACTTTTAATAATGAGTATGTAATTTAAAATCCAGCACTGGGCAGTAATAAGTGGTATTTGTGTGGGCTTTTCTTTCAAAGTTTTGATTTATACATACATAGTAAATACTATAGTCCCACAAACTTATCATACCCGATGACAGCATCGCTAGTATATCTATGAAAAATAAATCAAAAACAAAAACTAAACATGCATAAAAAAAAACCAATTTTGGCCAACGGTCAATTATCACAAAACAAAATCACAATCTTAAAAAGATTGCCTGGAAGAGATCACTCATAGTGCTAAGGCTGCCTTTACACCGTAACAAGTTGTAAATTCTGTCACGATTCGTTTTACTTTTGTTCTGTTATTTGTTTGTGTGTAATAAAGTGTTTTTAGTTACCGGGTCAGATAAGTTTGTGGGACTGTAATTCAATAAAGAAATGAGTTGTACCTAATGGTGGTGTTGATGGGGGTGTAAAGACACAAAAACCATCATTATTAGGTATTAAACCAAAAGATACAGTAGTTAATTCCCTCCGGGCGATAGAAGCTAAACTGCTCTTTTAGGTAAGTAGATTGATAGGAGGTATTGATCTGAGTTGATAGGTGAAATTCTACAGCTGCAACTTCGTGACAAAAATCATAAACTTAAATTTTACATACCTAAGTTCTGTATCCCTACCTGTTATTTAGTACCTTATTACAGTAATTTTGGTTTAAAGCACTAATTAATGTTTACATTCACATAAAAAGCACAGAAGGGGCCAGAAAGTAGGTGAGAGGGTGAGTGTATTCACAATTTTCCCCCTGATACGGTACGATTGACCTATATTGCTGTGTTTATGTAATTATTTCACGTCAAAGGTTATAATTTTACAGAGAAATGAGACTGGGATTATGTAAGCCTTCTGACTTTAGAAGCGCTTATGATAATGGCAAGACTCTAGCACCGGTTTGTAAAAAACAGTCAACTGTGACGAAACCGACAAGAAACGTAAATGTTACTTATTCTAAGTTATCTAACCTTAGGCATTTGACGACCTCCCTGGTTAAATTCCCGGCGGGTCAATTTGGGAATTTGAAATTTCTGAATTTGTCTTATTTGGTGGGAGGCTTCGGCCGTGGCTAGTTATCGCCCGACCGGCAAAGACGTACCGCCAAGCGTTCTGATACGATGGGATTTAATATAACTACCATACCTACCATTAACAGGTCATCCTGCTACCATCTTAGACTGCATCGTCTTAAGGTGTGATCTATAAGGTGAGATCGCAGTCAAGGGCTAACTTGTAGTGGAATAAAAAAGGCGATATGTACGATAGTATTATACAGTCTGACAGGAAATACGATTGCAATCATATTACCACCTTGCAAGATTGTCCTTGCAATAGGTTATAGTAGAGGTAGAGTTAAAGTAGGAGTTAAAGTAAAAGTTCTCGTGAATACAAAGTCGATTGCTATTTGCTTCCAACGATATCATAATATTTTTAGACATGAATAAACAGAGAATAATTATTAATTTTTCTACATTAATATTGGTCCGCGACATAATAAACGTTGATTAATAAATTGAGTTCACAAACTTTTTTTTTTATCCACCACAGCCCTTGACTGCGATATCACCTGATGGTAAGTGATGATCCAGTCTAAGATGGTAGCGGGCTACCCTGTTAGGGGCAATGCAGTTGTATTAAACTCATACCCCTATTCGGTTTCTACACGGCATCGTACCGGAACGCTAAATCGCTTGGCGGCACGTCTTTGCCGGTAGGGTGGTAACTAGTCACGGCCGAAGCCTCCCACCAGGCCAGACCAGGGAAAATTCAGAAATTATAAATTCCCAAATTGAAAAAACCCGCCGGAAATCGAACCTGGGACCTCCGCATATTAAGACAACAGCGCTACACACTGCACCTCGGAGGTCGCAAACACAAACTATCATTTATAGGTAAAAAAAATAACCTTTTTAGTTTTTCGTAAGTTTCCGTTAATGTACCGGGGCAAATGTATAATTGATCTGCCTGAATTTTTTGTTCAACGACCACGCTAAGGCCGCGGGGCCGATGCACCTATTTTTCCCATATGCCCCGGTAGAGGGACAGAGGCACCGGGGCAGATGGGAGCGAGTCGATTTGTCTAAAAGTCTACTTCCCGAACTAGTTCTATAAAATCACTGCAACGATACAGACATAACGATTTATACTTTAACGAGATTAAGTAATTTTATCCCAAAAACCCAGCGATACGTTTTCTAAAATGTGGGTAGGTACTTGAGCATACATATAAGAGTTAATATCAAAACTCCTCATAGAAAATATAAAGTACTAGCGAATGTTCGCGCCTTCGTCCGCGTGGATTGAGGTTTTTCAGTTCCCGCGGGAACTCTTTAATTTTCCGGGATAAAAAGTAGCCTATATGTTATTCCAGACTGTAATCTATCTCTGTGCCAAATTTCATCCAGATCAATTCAGCCGTTGGGGCGTGATTGAGTAACAAACATCCATCCAAACTTTCGGATTTATAATATTAGTAAAGATGTTACATAGGCGGTACCAACAAACTCAATATCCTTTTCGCAGCATCCATATGTTCCTATAACATAATTTCATCTGGAACATGGTAGGCAAAATCAAATTTAGGTACACATTTTAAAAGCTATCTTCCTTAGCGCATGATAAAATATCGACAAGATGGCGAGATAGGCACCTACCTCTATCTACTCGTACGATATCTAATGAGGAGCTCTTATTACTAACAGCTAAGAATATTAATTAAATAAAATTTATGAGCGTTTATCGCAATAATCTATAATGAAAGTAATTTATTACAGTCAAAATAGCACATTCAAGTGGAAAACACACATGTGTGTTTGATATGAGGATTTTGTTTGCGCGGGGGAAATAAGAAACGCTTTGTAAGTTCCGACAAAGCCTCGTAGGCTTTCAGACAATTCGCTGCGAGGTGCTTTATTTAAACTTGATCAATACGAACTGCCTTATGAAGTTATGTTTGAACTTAAGACGTATAGCATATAGTATAGCTGGATGTGTAATTTGTGTGTAAATTGGCGCCATTGGTAGAGATTGTGGGCAGGTAGTTTGCATACCTAGGCTACTTGGACAGATTTTGTCATTCGACTAGGACTATAAGTATGAGACGTTGGTGTCAAAACATATCTTACAGATTTGGTACTTGAGAATGTTTCACTAATATAACCTAATATGGAAAAAGACTGCAAATTGTATAAAAACATATATCAAGACATGCCAATCGTAGAACCAATCCTGTTATCAGACACAACATACGATAGTGTCGGGGCGTGATTACAATAGGGTGTAGGTCCAGGAAAATTCACAGGCTCTCAGTCAGCGAGGCCTTGCTAAGCGGGGTCGTCGAACGGCGTCGGCGTCCGGGCCGGGAGGGGCGACGGTTTCGGCGCGCGCTATCGATCGGATCGCATACCTTCCTGCGGCCGCAGCAGAGCATCCTCCGAGCACGCGACTGTCCGCCCGGCGAAGACTTCAACCTGGTTAGTTTTCGCCACTGCATCGGTGCAGGTTAGCGCGGCGCTTGCGGGAGCGGCCGCGGAGCCGGGAGCTCGCGCATCGCGGTCGCTCGCGCTTCGAACGCGGCCGGAGCGCGCGAGCTTTCCTCGCGGAGTGCCCGCCGGCCGCCCGCGCGTGCGCCCTCGCTCACCCCCCCCCACACACCCCCCACACCCCCCACAGCACCCCAACACCCCAAACCGCCCGCCACCCCGCACTTTACTCCTCACGATTAATAATTCCGGCTACGCTGCCAGTGCGTATGTGGGTTAGTTTTTTGGCGATCGATGCGATTATTCGGTGCGAGCTTCCGCTATCGATGCAACCGCCCCACGATCGCTTAATCGCATTTCGACAGTGGCTGATGAGGCACGCGAAATCAAACAGAAATTCACTCTATGAAACGATCCGGAAGAAGAAGCGCGTCAGTTAAGACGTACCTATACTTAGTTACAAAAATCTACTGGAAGTCAAGGATGGACACTACACAGAATTGTTACCTACTATGTCCACGTCTATGCTCACTCATTAAACACTACAAAAAAACTTCAGAATTATCTTTGTAAATCATATATATTAAAAAGCCTTGCCCTTCCCTAGCCTGTTAAAAAATATTAAATTAAATTAATGTTATTTAAATTAATTAAAATATTAAAATAAGCTTAGGAAGGTAAGTAGATAGTTGACTAGGAACATAAGAAAATAAAAAAAAATAAACAACGAAATTAATGTGAGTTAATTAAACTAATTATAGCCAGGCCTACAATCTAAGCCACAACAATTAGCAGATTATTATCTTCAATTTTTAAATAACTACTACTAGGTAGGGCCTTATGCAGGAGAAAGTATAATAAAAGTTAAGCATATCCTAAGGATAATAAGCTATAACAGTAAAGTTTATCTTTTGTAACCGCACGAAGGGCCGTCAAAACCACACGACAGAGATCCCTGTTCTAAAACGAACTTTGTGACCCTTTGCAAGTTTCCTCCTTGTAGGTAGTAGATACCTATACAAAATACAAATAAATGTTTCTGCAAAACTTCTCAATTTTCTCATCTCTGAAATTTAAGGGAGAGGCACAATCTCAGGTAGAGACCTATTATACCTACTACACGAAGTAAGTAACCATAGTTACGTAGGGAAGATTCAGTGGGGTCACTGGTTGTGCAAAATATTTTGGCCAGAAGCCGTTGGAACGCAGACTTCAGAGTAAGACTGCGCATTATAAGCGGTACAAGACCGTGTTCTACGGAAATCCTTGCAAGAGACCAATTTTCAGCGAGTACATAAACTGCTTATTTTAGTAAATTTCGTAGAACTAATGACCTAGTGGATATCCAAAGGCAGGCGGTTTTTAATTTTGTTGGAGAATTTTCTTAGAAATAATGTCGTAGGGAAATGACATCGTTACCCAGAGAATGCCCCGAAACTTTCCGATTTTTTTTTCATGATAACTTTAGGACCGAAAGATACCTTACCTACTTATCATAAAAATACTAGGTAATATTAAAAGTAGGTATGTAGCATGTTTGTACTTTCTTCTATTAATTATTAAAGCCTTGATTATTTAAGTATTTACAACATCCCAATCATCACTCAACCATTTACTCATCTAAAGGTGATCAGTGCATCGTTAAGTTTTCTGATTTCTCCTAACTAAAGTTGTCTGCAGAATCATTATTCGCGATAAAAAGTAGCTTATGTATGTGTTATTCCAGACTAAAATTTTTCTTCCAGATCCGTTACGGCGTGATTGAGTAACAAACATCCATCCATCCAAACTTTCACATTTAAAGTATTAGTACTTAGAGAGTATAGATACTACCTACCTACTTACTAGAGACGTTACACTGTAGCAGTCATTCTTACGTAGGTACTTAATTAATAGGGCTCCATAGCGTTCGCGAGGGATCGGATGCTGTCATCCTCTCAATCTTCCCACTGGCCACGCCGATTACCTACTTCGGATAAGGTCAAATGGCAGATCGGCGTCGTGTAGGACTCAGGACACGTGGGTTTGCGTTGCATAAAATGTTAAGTACTTAGGTAGGTAAGTATGTTTCTTATAGTTAGGTTTTCAAGTGTCCAGTTGTTATGTCTATGTAATGTGCTGCGTATATAGAGTATACTCCAGTTACTCTGTGGTTGCGTACGTACGTTGCGTACATACGTAGCTCAGTCTGTCTTGACCTCCTACTGTCTACAGCACAAGCGCTGTATTCCTCTTTAAACCTTAAATGTCGGTCACTGGAAAGAGTCCAAGTAGGAGCTGGTGGGTATAATAATATTAGTTACATAAAGAAATTATATTGGCACGAGTTTTGGAGGAGCATCAAGTAGTCTGATTTTATACAAAGTAAAGTTAGAGGAGGCTTTTATTACTTATTCGGAATTTCAGTGTTATTATGAATGAGGAATGACAAACATTTTGGCAAACTCAAATGATTTTTATAGGACAACTTTTGAGAGCTTTAAAATCAAATCAGAAGACTGCCACCGATTTGGAAAGCGTAATCTAATGAGAAAATCGCATGAAAACGAAATCATGTATGAAACGTAACGAAATGCCTTGTTTCAACTTAGTCAATCATCGTCATAACTACAATATATAATTAAAAGGGGGTTTCGGGTTCAATTCCCGGAAGGAATACGAATAATAATTATCATCCGGGCCTAGTGGGACTCAGCTATTCCTATGTAGATAGTTACAAACGAAACTACAAGTCACTAATGTAAAAAAACTGAACCGACGCGACCCCTAAAAAGTTAGCGCCACAATAATTGGCCAATCCAAATGTCATTTTGTACCTTGATTGACTGCGAGATTGCGTTTTTAATGGAAAACGGTAAAGTTAATGAAATTCATCATTCAAATAATTACCGTCTGAACTCTTTTTTTATCCAACTACAAGTTACCCCTTGACTGCGATCTCCTGGTGGCTCGACTTAAAGTGATGATGCAGTCTAAGATGGTAGTGGGCTTACCTGATAGGGTTAGGGCAGTAATACCCATACCCCTAATCAGTCTCTACACCGCATCGTAATTCATAAACCGTACTACAACTGTACCTAAATCGACCAAGATCAGCCCAAACCAGAGACAAATTAGAAGTTATTAATCCCAAAATTTCCCAGTCGGGAATAGATATGAGCGCCGCGCCGGCGTGCCGCCGCCGCCGACTCCCGGGAGTCGGCGCGCCGATCAAGTTAGCAGTGTCCAAGTTAGGCGCTTTTTCGCCTTTTAGGCTATCTCAAAGGGTGACAGGGAGCCAAAAATTGTGATCGGCGACTGATCGCCATTTAGGTTACTTCGAAATAGGAGATTTTTACATAAGTTTAGTTTAGTATGCTATTTTTTTGTAAGAGAAATGTCCGCAGACAAAAAATGTCAAAATTTCAGGACGGAGCAGCATACGAGCATTGTTGGTTTGTTCCAAAAAAGGGTCTCAGAATACTCCCAAAGAACTATACCGCCATATCTCGCTCCTGAACCACATATAATATGTATAAGCTGTTTTCCAAGGTCATTGTCAATCGTCTCTCACGAAGACTCGACGACTTCCACACACCAGAGCAGGCTACGATTCGGAGTGGTTATGGCACCATATACCACATATACACAGTGAGGCAGATTGTGCAGAAGTCTTATGAGTACAACCAGCCTCTGTGTCTCGCTTTCGTAGATTATGAGAAGGCCTTTGACTCTATTGAGACCTGGGCTATTCTGGAATATTTGCGGCGCTCCCAAGTTGATTGGCTATACATCGAAGTTTTGAAATGCCTATATAGCTCAGCATGCGTCTAATTCTTCATGCGTCGTTCCCTCAAATTTTAGGATCGTGACACCCTTCGATAACGCTCTTCTCACGATGTTCTTCCATTTTTCCGTCTATTTCCCCTCGCATATCGGTGTGTCAACTGCTTCCTTTATTAGATTTGACCAACGTCGCCTCGGGCTTCGTCTGCGGGGCCTCTTCCTTCCGATCTTACCAGGGCCGAAGTACTCAAGGGTCCTCTACAGACAGAATTTGGAAAGCCTCATTTTTATTTTCAGCTTATTTAATATTGAGATGTTGGTTCTATGCTCGGTAAATGATATATTGAGCGTGCGTCTGGAAGACCTATCCAATTGCATCGTGAGGTGAGACAAGAGGATGTTCCGTCCCTGAAACTGTCTCTGAATGCAATGAAAGATGTCTTTAAAACGCTCAACTGGAATGGAAAAGGCATCAACGTGGACGGAGAGCACATTTCACACCTCTGTTTTGCCTATGATATCGTCATCATCGCAAGTTCGCTGCAGAAAATGCTTGAATTTCTTCCTTCACGATGTCTCCTGGCGTGTCGGTCTCCGGATGACAAGACCAATGTCATGTTCAATGAATTGGTCGTTCCGGAGCCGATTACTGTCAACAGATCTATTCTGTCCAAGAATATACCTACATAGCTTGGCCAAATTTTGCAAGTAGAAAGCAGCAGTTTCGAGAAAGAGATAGAACGGAGAATACAGCTAGGGTGGGTTGGTAGCATAATAAGGCAAACTGCGTCGAGTCTTTTCGTCGCCTATGCCTGAAGACAAGTCTTCAATCAGTGCGTCCTACCGATTATGACTTACAGTGCCGAAACGTGGACACGGACATCGAGGCCTGTTCACAAACTTTAAGTCGCTAAGCGCGCTGCTCGGAATTTCTTTAAGGGATAAAATCCGAAACTAAGTAATTCGCCAAAAAACAAAAGTAGGTAATAGTCTTAACTCACAAGCTAGCATGTTTGAAGTGGCAGTGGACTGGTCACGTTTGCCGCAGGACCGACAGCTGCTGGAGTCGTAAGGTCCTAGAGTGGAGACCGCGTCTCCGCAGACGGAGTATAGGGCGCCTCTCAGCTTGGTGGGGCGACGACATCCGGAGTGTGGCTGGCATCAAATGGATGAAAACAGCCAAGGATAGGCAACGTTGGTGCAAAAGGTCTATATCCAGTAGTAATAGGCAGTATAATAGGCATCCATTTATGCAGATTATATTTGTTGATTTTCTTTTATTATACTAGTTAACGGGATTGGCAGTTTTTTACCTACTAAATGGTTAGATTTTTTATCCGTTTAGTTATATTTGAGTTCTCTGGATCTCAAGACTAATTTTGTTGACTGTTTTTTTTAATTTTTATTAATGGAACCCAAAAATATTTTATATATATATCAAGGTTTTGATTAGGTGTATGGTGTAATGTTACTTCAATATAAACGTATTAAGATTCGAAAATTATGGTATTTTATTGATTCCCATAAAAAGGTAGTTTTTTCAAGGCCACGCCGCCGACGCCGCCGCCGCCGACCTCTAAAAGTCGGCGCGCTGCCGCCGACTCATTCCCAAACGGCGCTCATATCTAGTCGGGAATCGAATTAAGTATGGGTTACTCATAAGCCTACAGCGTTCACCGCTGCGCCAGAGGTCGTCAAAAACTTGTAATGAGATACATAAAATAGGGAAGGGTTAGTGTGGAAATATTTTCTTCTTTTTTTCATATCAACAAATATGCAGAACATCTTTCTGCCTTCAAGCCTGCAAGGATAAAAATGAATTTCAAAGGATTAAAAAAACGGCTTAAAAAGATGATAATTATTTAAGTATTTATACAGTCATATTATTATCTACTGGTTTTATTAATATTGATATAATAATAATATTAGTTAATGGTTAAGAAAAAATAAATAATTAATAATTATAAAAATCAAATAGGTACCTACTATGTTGTTTTGTAGGTAATTGATTTGTTGCAGATACAATAACATGTGAACAAACAGTAAAAAAATACACAAACTTAGCTCTTTTTCTCTTATTTTAATTGTAAAAATGTACATATCTAGGTAGTTCAAGAATATTTATTTTGTACAGAAATTGTCCAGTGACAATTTTAAAATTATGTAGGAATTATCTTACATATTATGTTTAAAAATAAGTCCTTATTCATTTATTTATTTGATGGGTTATTATCATTGTTTCTGTTGTCGTAATTGTTCCCATGGGTCTTTCAACATAGATGGATGCAGGTAAGCATCAATGTTGCTCTTGTTGTCACGGCCGTAACTACTGTTGCAATCACTCTGAAATGATGATACAAAATATTGTATAAATCAACCAAAACCATGAAACAAGCCTTTAACTTGAATGCTAAAGTATTTCAGTGCTTGAATTCAAACAACATTGATGAGGTGCACAGGCGGAGCACAGTTGAACAGAAGTCTCACAACTCAACAAGGTCTAGGCCACAATCTACCATACTGGCCAAGTGCAGATTGACTTGACACAATTTTGACACCATAATGGAGTACTTGCAGGTTTTCTGTCACAGATGCTACAGGTGTGTGTAAGTCGTATGAAAATGAAACAAAACCGGTGTGTGTAAGTGAAATAAAAAATAGTCACTTGCACAATCAATGGAAATGACTAACGTCAAACTTGCCTACCAAAATGCTAGCAAAGTGAGTAATGAAGATTAACAAAATTTTGGTAAACACAGAAACCCTGACTGTTAGTGGTGGTTGATAACCATCAATGGTGCAATTACACTGTGCCTAATATTAGTTTCTTTTTGTTATACGTAGGCAGAATAGAATACCGTAGCTTTATAGTCTAAACCTACCCCAAAGCTATTGCTATGTTGAGAGTTACTTCCCCATCGGTTATGTTGTCCACGTCGCCGCTGGTTCCTATGTTGCCAGTTGTTTTGATGGCCGTTTTGATTATTTTGGTTTTTGCCTTGCCACCTTCCTTGCACAGGGGTACTTTGGTTTAGTGGGATGAAATCGTCTGCCATGTTGAGAGTTGGAAGTTATTTGTTTTAGGGATAAAGGGCTCTGTTTGATAATCAATGATTCAAATTCTCAACAATTATCATTACTGATTCTTCCTTTCATTATTTAAATAAGAGATTGAAAAAGAAAGATCTATTTTAAAAGAAAGATCGCCCGTCAATTCGAGACTGTCAAGAGTCTGGTCAAGAGTCAAGAATGAAAATTGAAATCAATTTATTTTCAATCACTCAAAAACAATGCATGAAGAAATATGAGGAACTGATTTAAATATACCCTCTAAAAACCAGTTACTTGTCTTTGACAGAGACAAATAACTTATAGTCTCTGATTTAAACTGTAATCGCCATAGAGCTTGAACGTGCCTACCCGCCATTTTAGTGTATAATTTCATGAGTACTTCAAGTGTCATCGCCTGTTATCGTGTAATAGGCATGATGACTGATTTTGAAAAATGGTCAGATTATGTTCGGAAGTATTTACTTTCGAAAAAATATCTTATTTCAGCAGAAAAATAAGGTTTATTAATAAAATTGGCATTTGAAATTCAAATTTTAAAAATCATGCCAAAACGCTCGTGGGTGTCATGGCGTCGTTTGTGACGTCACTATTGTTTTTACGAATGTACTCTATTGTACTGTGTGCAGTAAACAAGTGGTAAACAATAAGTCTTCGTACAGCAATTTAGATATTTTGTGTGAATAATATGAATTCTAAAGCGTGTAAGTCGTGTGCGGTCCCCCAGTGTGATAACACATCAAAATTAACTCCAAACAAGTTATTTATTCACGCGCCACTTTAAAAAATAATGCGATCTAAGTGGCTTAATCTTGCACGGCGAGATCCTACAGCTATAGGGCTAAATTCTACTATTTATTTCTGCGAAGATCACTTGACGTAAGTTTTTGCTTTATTCTAATACTAGCTGATGCCCACGACTTCGTCCGCGTGGATTGAAGTTTTTTGGTTCCCGCGGGAACTCCTTAATTTTCCGGGATAAAAAGTACATATAAATCTTGCTCTTGGATCACTCTATCAATTAAAAAAACCGCATCAAAATCCGATGCGTAGTTTTAAAGATCTAAGCAAACATACGGACAGACAGCGGGAAGCGACTTTATTTTATACTATGTAGTGATGCTGTTTTGCATATAGCATAAATAACTGCAAACAGTTAGAGATGCATTCCAAGAATCGAACCCCAGACGCATCGAATAGGAGGCAGACGTTATAGTTTTAAAAAAAACATTTTATTAATATAACCTCTAATACCTATCATAAATTGCTATATAAAATAGCAGATTTTACGGGTTTAGGACCTTTAAATTATTATGTTATTATTGTACTTACATAGAATTTTTGACGTTGCGAAATTCTGCTGAACAAAAGTCTTTGTTTGATGCAAGATACTCACCCAGCATCAACAAATCAATCCTGGGCAAAGTAGAGCTGGTAGCTTTAGTAAATCCTTTATCCCTGCCTAACGATTTTTTATTTCTTGATTTAGGATTCGGTTAAACAAAACTAGATTATGGAAATGATCTTTGGGAAACAAAAAAACACGAAAATACTTGATAAACATTTAAAAGCTTGTCAAAGCTTGAAAACAATTGTGACGTCATTCGCTTCAGTGGTGTTTTATACAATATGGCGGATTGCTTACAGTTTTATTTTATCAAAATAAATAACAATCTCACTCGAAATAGAAAAATAAATAAGTTTTTTATAATCAGTGAATCCTATTTCATTAGGTAAAGTCATAATTTCATTGGTTCTTGGATACTGTCATCATGCCTATTATGTTTTGTTGAAAAATTTAGAAATTGATTTGTCCTTTACAGAAAATATTAGACTCTCATATAATATGAACACTCTCAAGCCAAACTTTTATAAAGCTGATTATGAGGCTATCTGTAAATATTTGCAAGAACAAAATTGGGAGGACATATTCCAGGGATCTAAGGATGTTAATTACATGCTTGAGGTATTTTATGATATTTTACGTGGTACTATTAGGAAATTTGTCCCATTTAAGATTAAAGGTAAGCAAAACAAGTACCCCCCTTGGTTTGACCATAATCTCAGAAGAACCCTTAATGAGAAAAACACCTTAAGGTTACGGTATAAGCTATACAAGAACCCTATGGATGAAATTTCCTTGAACTTAGTTAGCGACCGGGCTTCTCGTCTTGCAACTGTTAAGTATAATCAATATGTTAAAGACATTGAACAAGGTATTATTAGCAACACTAAACTCTTCTGGACATTCATGAAAGTTAAGAAGGGGGGTAAAGGATTGTATCCTGCAAATATGAGCAATGGGGTAACTGAAACAAGTGATGGTACTGAAATATGCAACTTATTTGCTGAACAATTTTCGCAATCATTCCATACTAATAATATCGACTCCGTAGGGTATGAATCCACCAAAAACTTAGAGGATATACACAACTATGGACTATCAATTTCATTACCTTCAATATCTTTTGAGATGGTGTTAAAAGCCCTAAAAAGCGTTGATCGTAAAAAAGGTGCAGGGCCAGATGGCATCCCGCCTTTATTTATAGCATCATGTGCTTCAGCTTTGGCTGCGCCATTGTGTGCTATATTTAACAAGTCGTTAAAGACTGGCATTTACCCAAATATATGGAAATCTGCGATGGTTGTCCCCATTCATAAGTCAGACAAAACAACTCTTGTCCAAAATTACAGGCCTATATCAATTCTATCTACTTTTTCTAAAATATTTGAATGTATAGTTTGCCCTCTTCTGCAAAACCACCTAAAACATTTTTTTACCGATAACCAGCATGGATTTATTGGCTCCAGATCCACGACCACAAATCTAGTAACCTTTACTGAAACCCTTGTCAACGCAATAGACAAAAACAAACAAATAGACGCTATATACACGGATTTCAGTAAGGCGTTTGACAGTGTTCCGCACGAAATTCTCGTTGCTAAATTACGGGCATATGGCTTTATTGGAAATTTCCTGGAGTGGATTAATTCGTACCTAAATGATCGAACATTTTTTGTAGTGGTTAATGGATACCAATCTAACGTTTTTAAAATTTCTTCTGGTGTACCCCAGGGCTCACATCTTGGTCCTATCTTGTTCAATGTGTTTATAAATGATATCTCCAATTGCTTCCATCATTCTTCTGTATTTTTGTATGCCGACGACTTGAAATTCGCAAGAATGATTGAAACATCTGACGACTGCGTGTATTTACAAAAAGACCTTGATAACTTAACTAAATGGTGTGAAAACAACAGAATGACGTTAAACATAAAGAAGTGTTGTTATATCAAATTTACTAGAAAACTAAAATCTGTCACCTTTGATTAACATATAAATAATCATAAATTAGATGAAGTAGAAACAATAAAAGACTTAGGGGTAATATACGACCAAAAATTGACGTTTATTCCACATATTGAAAATGTAACTAAGCGGGCGTCTCGGATGCTCGGTTTTATAGTTAGAAATGGTAAAGTTTTTAAAAATATCAAAACAAAACAGCTTCTTTATAATAATTTAGTCCGAAGCATCTTGGAATATTGTTCAGTGGTTTGGAGACCACACTACGCAACACACATTTTAAGACTCGAACGTATTCAAAAAAGATTCCTCTGGCACCTAGCTACTTGTATGGGGAAAGCCAACAGAACTTTTTCTTATAAAGATAGGCTGTCTCGCTTTAAAATGCATTCCTTAGAAAAACGCAGGGAGCTCTTAGATATGCAATTCTTGTATAAAATCTTTAATGCTAAAATTGACTGTCCTCAATTGTTGAGTGGCTTTAAGTTTAAGGTTCCTGTCCATTACCCACGTAAATCCATTACTCCTCTTTATCCACCGTTGCGTAGAACTGTCCTCGGCACCCATTCTCCAGTCTCAAGATTGTGTAAGACCCTAAACCACCACAGTACTAATCTTGACATTTACTTTGACTCGTTACCTAAGTTCCGTGATAAAATCAGAGCATCAATCTTACCATAAGTATTATCTGTATTAAGTTTAATTAAGTAGCTTAGTATTTTTTTCTCATTTTTAGTTTTATTTCTGTATTATGTAATTTTTTTTTTCTTGCATTTAATTTTCTTTTTTTTAGCTTTGTAACAAATTAATTATAATGTTGTGTTTACTTTTAAGTGGTTACTACATTTAACTTTTTTTTATAGGATAAGTTCATCTTTGAATGTTTTAATGTAAGTGTCCGTTAGTAGACCTAATAAATAAAATAAAATAAAATAAAATAAAATAAAAATTGAAAATTTATTTGTTACGGACGATAAATTAGTGCTATCCGTGTATGGAGTCAATAACAATTTGCCACAATGCCTAGTTGTAATATTGTGGGATGTAGCGCAAGATAAATAAGAATCTGACAAATTTAACATTTCACCGGTACAGTACGTAAACAATTTTTCTCGTATATTGATTCTAATAGTAGTTGTTACACTACGAAGAAATATATTTTAGTTTAGTTGGCTGTAAATATTTGATTTTAAGCTAGAATTTTTCCTGTTGGTAAGCATTTGATAAGTACCTACTAGACATTAAATAAGAGGAAATTTTCATCGATATCGACATTTGCATGAATAATAATTTTGATATTTTAAGTAATGATGTTCACTTGTTTAGAAGTTATAAGGCTCTGACAGACTGACGGACGGGCGATCAGAAGAACAAGTGCAAATTTGTACATATAAATAATTAAAATTGACGTAGAAATTAAAAAATTTAAAATTGAAGTTATAAAAATATTACTTGTAGTGGATAAAAAAGTTTAGTATATTAAACCCATACCCCTATTCGGTTTCTACACGGCATCTTACTGGAACGCTAAATCGCTTGGTGGCACGTCTTTGCCGGTACGGTGGTAACAAGCCACGGCCGAAGCCTCCCACCGACTCAGTTTTATGTCTACGTTTTGGTTTTGTACATAAGATTTACTTTTTACAGCCATCTTCCTATCCAGGAAGCCAAGCTGTTTCAAAATAGGGACGACAGCTGCCTATAGAAGACCAATGTGCATTGCGTTCGGCACTTGGGTGATTTTTTGTCTATGCAATAGGCCCACCGTGCAAAGCAGGGGTGAGGGCCGGGTCAACTAGTAATTAGTAAATGTTTAAAAAAAGTTGTAATTATGAAACAGGGTGTGATGGATTTTTTTAAATTAATATTCATAGTTATTTTTTACTTTTTCTACATTAATAAAAAATGTCATGAAAATAAATGACAGGATAAATGATAATGATATGATATATTGCTCAATGATTTGTAAGTTTTATTTCATTGCTCCTTAATTCAACACAACAGTATACTTGTTTCCAATAGTTTTACCCCTTGTTGAGTCCGATTTCTATCGATGTGTCCTACAGGTGGGACCACGGAATACCACCATGTATTTTGTAGTTTGTACTCATATTATCACAGCACTAGACAGGTTTTTGACGAGCACATTTTTTAGATTCAGATTCGTTTATTTGCATTTAACATGACCAATATCCATATCCATACTAATATTATAAATGCGAAAGTGTGTCTGTCTGTCTGTCTGCTACGCTTTCACGGCCCATCTGTTCAACCGATTTTGATGAAATTTGGTACAGGGATAGGTTGTATCCCGGGGAAGGACATACGCTTTTTATCCCGGAAAATTCAAGAGTTCCGCAGGAATCAAAAACAATTATCTCTTCAACCGATTTTGATGAAATTTGGTATAGGGATAGTTTGATACCCGGGGAAGAACAAACAAAATTGAAGAATTCCCGCGGGAATCAAAAAACCTTAATTCATGCGGACGAATTCGCGTTCATCATCTAGTTTCTAGTTCTACAATAATTGACATATCACCCCGTTAAGACATATGCAAGAATGGCATATTATGATGAAATATAATTTATTAATTATTATGTTGCGTCATCTGCATCACAGCATAGCCTGAGCTTAATGACCATCGGCTGGTAACACTGTGTTGAGGCTTAAACCACATCGATTAATATTATCGATAGTTATCAGGGCCGCACTTTGGTAAGTCGCCATTTTAGTTTATAGTTAATGTTTAGGTGTATAGCTTTTTTTCGTAGGTATGACAAGTCCTCTAGTACTTCCCTAATCATTGCTCAAAAAACATCAAACAGTGACTATAGAGTGACGACCACGGAATTGACATTGACAACCCTGAAAGCAGACTGACAGTGATAAGTGTGAAGTAATTGACAGTGATTGCGACAGTGTCTCATAACATAGACAAATAATATTGTTGACTAGGGATGTACCATAGTTGTACCATAGGGTGCTTTGATTATGTTTGATATATTATACATAATCAAAGATAGACGTACCTACCAGTGGCATTACTGAAAGATAAAAACCAAAATACAAGAAAAGAAGTAGAAGGATGTACCAGTACGCTTAAAAATATCAGCTCATTTTTTTACCACGCTGAATAGCCAAACTTTTAAGTTGTCCGAGGTAACTGCCAGCTCTCCGTTCACCTGTGGACTCTGTAAGACAACAAGATAGATTTTTAATAAAGGGTCTAGGATCTTCGTCCATGAACCCAAATCCAGAGTTTCAATGCCAAAAGGCATAAAAATGAATCCCAAACAAGCGACCTTCCTAACTTCCATGGAACAAGATTCATACCGTCAGGTCTCTAACCATCACTGCGTGCAAAGCCATTAAGTTCTAAAACTGCAGGCACTATAGGGATGGTAAGAGACCTACGAATGATGTCGTTCCGTATTCTTTATTCACATTACAAAGCATGACGCGAAAAACGACCGACACTTCTAATACAAGAAAGCCCTACTTACTACATGATAATAATTATTATATTATTATGATTTTTAAACAGACTATTAAAATGAAATCCGGGCACGCATTTTTAAGCATTACGGCATATAAAAGAAACACGCATTTTTTCTTTTTAGTTTCATTGTATAGTACGCCCGCGAGTTGAATGTAGAGCTTTTGTATGTGTCACCATTCATTAACTGCATTCAAGTCGCGCGAGAACTGTAGGTACCAGCTAACCCTACTATAATTATTATAAAACTAGCAAGTGCCCGCGACTTCGTAGTATTATAGAATTCTTCAGGGATTTTTTAATTTTGCGGGATAAAAAGAATCCTATGTGTTATTCCAGACTATAATCTTTATTCTCTGTGCCAAATTTCATGCAGATCCTATCAGCCGTTTTGGCATGATTGAGTTACAAACATCCATTCATCCTTCCAGACTTTCACATTTATAATATATTATATTGTATAGATTGATTTTTTTACTTTGTATCATTTTCAGTTTAGTCACATAATGAGTACATGTAAATGTACTCATTATGTGACTACTCTCAAAGGAATATTTATCCGTCTGGCATACAATGATTTATATAGTTCTTTAAAAACAAAGTGAGCATAATAATATACTGCGTAACGCTATAATTATTAGTTAATTAATAATTGTTGTTTACAACCAATCATGTGTTCGTAGAGTTGTTTTTAATTTATTTTTAAACTAAGTAGACTTTTCCCATCCATGGTCGCAATCTTCCTTCACTTTATTTATTTTGTAACTTGTAACCTACAAAAGAGTGCGGTAACGCACACCTCTACAGAATTGAAAAGACTAGAATCCAATTGACAGATAAACCTCATCTCTAACAATAGAGTAAGTCTATGCCTTTGTCTATGCATGATACTTTATCCCATGGAGGTAACAAATACTCCATGCTTTATCCCACTATCCCACCATAAACTTACTATCTCTAGAAAAAAAATCAAATTAATGTCAATGTCAACTCATGTTACTTGTCTCTGCAACTCAATGTCTCTGGTTAACTTGTCTCTGGTAAATGTTATTTGGGCGATGAATTTGTTGCTGTGTATTTTATTTTTTCAAACAAAACAATGATTTAGTTCGATATTTTCACGTGATTCTTGTGATTTCGCAGCGACATATTGTAAAATGTGGATTCCGTCTAAATCTCCAAAATTAGCTGTCGGTAAGTCTGACGTTCAGATTCAATCGACAATACATCCTGCATAATTACAGGAAACGTAAATACATGTTATGAATTTATATTATTTAGTTCCTTTACTGATACTTACCTATTTAGAAAAAAAACCTTGAGTAATTAAACCCGGCTAGAAGGCATTATTCGATATCTGGTTAGCACCTAATCATTCTGTATCAACTTATTAAGTATTTATCATGTTTCTTATAAGTTTAAATGCAAATTTATGGTTTTACTGCATAATTATTTAATTAAGATACAAGTTTTTGCAGATAGTTACAGTTAACTTATTCCACTTACAGTACTTTTACGATAGGACACAGCTTAAAGTACTTAAAAATAATCTCCTATGTACACACACTTCAGTATTTTAAAAGAATAGCAGTCGCGACTGAGTCTGTGCAGAGTAGCTGTATTCCCAGTTGAGTTTTAAGCCCCATATGTACACTATCTTGAATGCATTCAGTGCATTTGTCTGCACAGTGTAGGTTCCACCAATCAGCCTTATCATGTACAACCTGCATCAATCATTGCTACAGTCTCAATTTATTATAACTATTCTTCAATTTTGGATTCTTTCATTCATGTATTCTTGGATTTTGGTCAGTAGTGGAAGAGTGCTAACCAATCAGAGATGATTGCAATTGTTACAGTGAAGCAATGATTTTTAAGTAGGCAACAAGAAGGCCAATGATTGAAAATAGCATTAGTAACTATTTAAAAATCTAAATGGCAGAACTTACAGTATCTGTTCCGATGCACTGTGAGACCTCATATTAAAGATTAGGAAGATTATAGGATAAAAAGTAGCATAGTCACTCCTTGCCTAAAGTCCTATTTGAGTCACATAAACAAACATGTAATATCAGGCATTCCCAGGATAAGACTAGACTAACAGAAAATTTTATAAACCCTGTACCCATATTAATATTATAAATGCAAAAGAAAGTGTTTGCTATGCTTTAGCTGCTCTTTTTTTTCAACAAATTTTGATAAAATATGGTATTGTGATAGGTTGCAGCCCAGGGAAAGACATAGGCTACTTTTATAATATAATTGCTTTTTAAAAAACTAAGGAGAATAAAAATATTCCTGTGGGAATAAAAAAACCTCTACATTTAATACATATTTTTCTTCTTCTACCTATGAATATTGTAATTCATAGGTAGAAGTAGAAAATAGAAGAAAAGGCATTTATTGAGTTATACTGAGACTACTCCAATTTTATTTGTGTTCTGCGCTACTTACAATATTGACAGAGATTGATGTTATAATGCATACAACTATTATTTATTTAAGTACAGGTTGATATATTATGTGACCATAATCTTTTTTATGGAGTTAACAGGTTCTTAACTATATTATATGAACTGTATATAATCTAGAACATTGCATCTGGTTATCTGTCTTAATGTAATTACTTGATAGTCACTTATAGTGCAAGTGCAATTAACTCATTAAAGTTTATGAATCATACAATTCCTGTACACTTTACCCTGGATGTACTTATTATAAATGTTCCAGTAAAATTACAAACATAATATTGCTGTAACTAGTTTAAATTAATCATGAATATGAACTAAATCTGAATGCACCCTGCATTAGAGCAAAAAATTGGCTTGATTTTTTGCATGGTTGCAGTTGAAGACTGGCTTTTTCTTATCCCAGAAAATTAAGGAGTTCCCATGGAAATTAAAAAAAACTTGTTCCATGTGGAGGAATTTGCCAGCATCAGCAGCTTGTCATCTCTAGTTACTTAATGAATATTTTAACATTGGTTTAAAATATACTCCTATTTACGAATAACTTACCTACTAATTAATGTAACTACATCATATAAGATGTATAAATATTGAGTAAATTCAAAATTTTGCAGCTGTATATAACTGGAAAGGGGATGTTCGATCGGGATTGCCATTGGAGATTGGTGAAACAATACAGATATTAGAAGAAAATGGAGGTAAGTACTTACTTTAAGGTTTATAACGTAACATAAATATACTCTGTTATAATATAACTCATTATAAGCATGTTGATTATTGAGTAAGTACATGATTAAATAATAAATTAATGAGCTATTAGATGAAAGGCTAGGTTCTAATTTGACCTTCGTTATCTAGGTGGTTTAAAATCACTATGATTATATTACATTTATATTGAACTGATATATACAATATTATTAGGTTAGTAATACCTTATACCTGGCAACTCAGGCATGTATTGCAATGCCTCTTTGGTTTGATCAACTCAAATGCCACCTATTTGTGATCCAGATACTGTGATTCTGAAAGTTGGTGGTCTCATATAGGCCTCTCAACAGGGGAAAGAAGGTTTAAAATTTCTTAAATTTTCTGAAATGATCTGGCGGTATACTTCAGAGGTGGCTAGTTTATCACCCAGCTGGCGAAGCCATACCACAACTCTGTACCACATACCACACCACCATACCACACCACATACCACATACCACAACTCGGTATGTCCATTCCACTACTATGACGCGTAGAAACCTATTGTCCTCAATTGGTTTTGCAAACAGCCATCATAATTGCTTTCAGGGTGGTTCCGTGGCTTCAGTACAAAAAACAGATCCGCTTGGGGCATATTTCCCGCAAGTGTAGTCTCCATCCGACCATGTACAGTCAAAGGCAACGGTGCTGCGGCCATCGCCGAAATAAAAGACGATCCTTTGGTGCGGGAGATAGCGTGCGTGTTGAGAGAATGGGCCCGGCTGTGGAAGAAGCTTTATGTGGTAATTACATACATGGTGTATACACCCTGGCGTCCTGGTAGCGTCGAATTTGCTGACCATACCTGAATGAATAAATAATTTCAAAAACAAGTCTCTAACAAGTTTAAAACATGTTAAACTTGTTAGAGACTTCCCTAGAAAGACAAGAAACGAGATAAAAAATGTTTAGACAGACATAAACCTGTATGTCAACTCTCGCGTTAGAGCCTTCGATAAAATCAAATAAAAACGTGGCAAATGGTCATCAAATGTTTATATTGGATAGGTAACAGTTATTGCCCGCGAATCGTACCTCGAAGAGAAAATAAGTAATATTCAGTTTCTTTGAATAATTCTTCCTAGTATTTATCTAGGTTCAGTACTCACTATGTTTTTTGAAAAAATCTCAAAACGTGTTTGGTTGATGATTTTTTGATAATATAAGTATTTATTAAGTATCTAATTATCCCGGTCTTTATTCAATTTTGTTTATCCCGTGGAAACCTTTTCACTTCTATGATAAAAATCGTCTCCGAAATTTTGACGAAATTTGATACAGTAGTAAGTATAGCCGCCAAAATCAGTTTAACAGATGGGCCCTGAAAAGTAACAAACAGTCAGACAGGCATTCACACTTATGCATTTATAATAATAACTAGATGATGCCTGCGACTGAGAATTAAGTTTTTTTTTCATTCCCTCTGGAGCTGTTTAATTTTCTGAGATAAAAAGCCTATGTCCTTCCCCGGGACACCACCTATCCCTGTACCAAATTTCATCAAAATCGGTTAAAAAGATGAGCCGTGAAAGCGTAACAGACAGACAGACACACTTTCGCATTTATTATATTAGTATAGTATGGAATTAGTATGGATTACAGACTAAGGATCTGTATTTTATTTACGTTTACTTTTATTATTTCGTTTTATTTCATATCATTCGTTTTATACATAATCTCAAAATCCACCTCCAAAGACAAAGCATTTTAAAAACAACCATGTTATGTTCCTTTGTTCACAATTATCTGAATCATGCTCAGTCATACCTCTAATGGACGTGGAAATAGCTGAATAGTTTAACAAACCCTACTTATCCATGATTCATGTTGTCGCTGAGAATATTAATATTTAATATTAATAGAATTAATTAGTAGAAGTATTTTTAATAATCTATACTAATATTTTAAATTCGAAAGTTTGTATGGATGAGTGGATGTTTGTTACTCAGTCAAGCTAGAACGGCTGAACGGATCTGGATGAAATTTAGATTATAGTCTGGAATAACACGCTACTTTTTATCTCGGAAAATAAAACGTTTCCCACGGGAACTAAAAAACGTCAATGCACGAGGACGAAGTCGCGGACTTTAGCTAGTATTATAATGCTTTTTTTTGTTGTATGGCTATAGTATAGTATGCTTCAAAAATTATAGTATCGAGTAAGTATAGGTATAATTATATTGATTTCCGGACTGCTTACATGTTACAGGAATTTGCTTATTAGGATGTTTATATTAAACTCATGTCTGCTTTGCGTAAATGCGGTCATTGACGTTATGGCGTCATAATGAAAAAAAAAACCCAGATCATCAAGTAATACTCTATGTGAATAAAAAAATCTAAGTTCTCTTCACGGAATTGAGAGGCTCCTCTTTTTCGCATCGGTTTAAAATTACTTCCCTTAATTTTTTCTGTCTACGTCTCTAGGTACGCGGCACCGAGATAAATTGCATCCCGGGACAGTTATAGACCATCATCTCTGATAATCAATACCCACAGAATGTTTCTAAAACCTAAATCCATCCGGATGAAGTTCCGGTCAGTTGACCTGTATAGTTAGTTAGTTCCAAACAAATAGTCGTCTCTGAGCTGAGGTGCGAGTGCTTGTTTACTCAGCTCCCAAACAAATTGAAGTCAACGTACATACTTACTACCCAAGAAAATTTTATATTGCGACGCGTCTTGCGCTCAACTATTCATACTAATATTGTAAATGCGAATGAATCAGCCTACCTTTCTGTCTGTTACCTTCTTCAGCCCAATCGCTTTCGGTCAATCTTCTATATAAAAATCAATTGCTGTTCGTTTGTCTCGCTAAATCTCGAGAACGGCTGGGCCGATTTAGGTGATTTTGGTTTTGAAATGTTTTTTGTAGTCCAGGGAAGGTTTACACGGTGAGAAAATATGGAAGAATTGCGAGGAAGATGGGGCAGGACAACGTCTGCCGGGCCCACTAGTTTTGTATAAATTAGGTTGCGTCTCGAGGATACTTTTCATCCCAGAGAAAGACAGGGTTCCCGTGTGATAAAAAAAAGATATACCTATTCACGCGGACGAAGTCGCAGGCTTTGTCTGGTGAATAGATTAAAAACTATTTTACTAAAAAACGTAATAATGAACGTTTAAATTCATCATCAGACGGCACTATTTGATTGGCGCGAGCTATAACACGGTATCTTTTATTTCTAGGAGCGAGAAACCTACAGGTTCAGTGCGGTTGCCAAGGTGATGAGGGAACTCTTGGCTGGCAGGCGGGCTCTCTTAGCGGGAACCTTGACTCAGGACCAGACCAGGGCTCTAAGGCTCAAACTCGTTGCCAAGCTGGACTGGGGGAATCGGTAAGTGGTAGTATTAACAAAAATTTCCGCATAACTCAAGTTTTGAACAAGTTTTTTTTATATATAAATAGCAGTCATCGATTTTAAGTGATTACCGCCAATGCGTGGCTTTTGAGGATTTTTTTTATCTGCCCCTTGAATAGCCTAATATGTAGCATATTATTATATGCTACATATTTCGTCTACATCTGAAGTTAAACCATTGGGATATAAAATTCAACACAAACTGTCTTCTAATCGAACTATGAGAAGAGAGGAACAGAGTAACAATCATATAATGTCTACTGCCTGGTTGGTCAGTTACTCTCCACTGATATAGGTCGTCTATTTTATGCCCGACCGGGAGTCTAACCCAGGACCTTGTGATCTGGCGTCGACTATGCTAACCGCTAGACCAACGAGGCAGTCACTGCCAAGAATGCCATGATATTATTATGTTATCTATATTAGGCATGTAACTCATGGTATTATGCAATAGCCTAATCAGAGGTACATTATTACCTACTTGATTATGCATTTGGCGTAGTAAATATAAAAGTCATACTTTCAAAATCGACTGTAATTTGTGATCCGCTCCTGTGTGATTATGTGAAAAATAAAACAACTTTACTTATTTTTGATTTGTTTATTTCGAAGAAAATATAACCGAAAAAATACAATGAAAACTATTCGAATAAATCGTCAAAAGAACAGTCTGCCCAATATTGATATACTTGCTATAGGAATGATGAATGAGTTCATTAGTGTTCTTAACTGTAAAGTCTTCTGCAAAGAGATATCGTGTTTACAGAAAATAGACGTGTAAATATAGTTGAATATAATAGTGAATATAATAGTAAATACGTAATAAAACTATACGAATAATGGATCTAATGCAAATGTTGCATTGGGTACGCAGAGTACATACAATAGTTTTCACGAAAATTTGTATTCTAGTATAAAAATAATACTTAGTCCAAAAGTTACAATAAATTCTATAAATGTACTGGGTCTTATTATGCTACTATTGAAAGATGCTGTTGTTGAGATTCGTGGAAGTCCAGCAATGTTATTAGATCTTAAATCGTAATCTTAATGAATATGGCTAAATTGACTGCAATAACCACTTAAATTAACACTACACCTTTACACGTTACATAGGAGACATACAATCACTACGGAATGATAAAATCAACAAATCGGAGACATTTTCTAGAAAAATGCATTTCTGGTGTTAAAATTTCAAAAATACCTGTTAAATGGCACAATATTTTGAGTAAATTACTTGAGTATAATAATATCTTCTAGAGAATAAACACCTTGTCTTTTGCACCAAATTCCTTACACTAATACTACACTAATTATAAAAAAAAATTTCAAAGGCAAGTCAAACTGTTACTTGTCTATACATTAGAAACCGTTTGTACTTCAGTAACGCCTTCGAAATATTTTTCTTGTCTTTTTATTTTATTATAGGAAATAATTATAATACCTAGGAAAATGTATATTCAAACATGTTTATCACTAAGTGCATTTACAGAAATATTTTTTAACATGGAAAAATTTGAGCTTATGATATGTTTTGCCATTCAATAATATTACAATTCTCATTTATGCTTATCACAAGTTTATCGAAATGTATAATTGTATATAAAACATTCGTATACTCCATGATTCGTTATACATTTTCAAATTGACTAAGCAATATTACACTGTTTATTGTTGCATTGTCATGTTTAAAACCAATTATATCTACACAAGCAGTCTTCACATATTAGAAATTGAAACAACGATAAATTAATTCCATGTAACATTACAAAGTCATCACATCCATAAAAAATACTAACAAACCTTTTCAACTAATTTTAGTTAATCAAAAAATTTCTTAAATTATTGAGACCTTCGTTTAAAGCTCAGGCTTTATTTAGCAAGGCAATCGCGGCTGTTTGTAAGAGTAACAAAATTGCCTACAGTTAAAATAAGGAATGTCATGAACTTTCGAAATTCGTGTACTGAAAATTATCATTATAGCGTTTAAATGTACCTACTATTTTTTTAGGCAATTACATCCTCTTCAGAGAAGAAAAATCACGGCTCGAACACAGTAATTGAGAAGTGATCCATACAGGAATATGATACTTTCTTTAAAAAATAAAAGGAACTCTCGAAAACTGTGTTAGAGTCATTGGCTCATTCAAATAGTTTATTTTTATTTTTAGAGGATGCACTTGCCTATTTCTTAGACCTGGATTCTTCTGAAGATCGCTGACAATCGCTTACATCGGTTGCGCGTATTGTGACGCTGTCAGCCTTTGCTGATGGCGCTTTGTAGTAAACATAATTCGTACGCGTGACCGACATAACAATTGACAGCGTGTCGAAGAATTCAGGCCTTATAAATCTAGTTGCTTACGTCTCCGTTTCCTTGGAGAACTTGTCTATGTCGGGGTAAATGGGCGCCATTTCTAAAGTAGATGGTGCCGATGGTGCGTTAGATCCCAGATGTAAGCGACGTGCTAATTCGTCTAGAACTTCGCCGAATACACGAAGCGATATGTTCTGTCCAAGCAGATGAAGAAGCAGGAAGTCACCGACCTAGAAATATTAAAATAATTTTAAAATTGATGTCAATCCATCGAGATTCTCTGTGGTTCTTAACAGTCGTAATAACAGCCCTGAGTTTTAGATTTTAAGTGAATAACTAGATATTGGTGTTACGTTTATCCGCTTAAACTTGATAGGAAAACTATACCAAAGACTCTCTCACCTTGCGATAGATTCAATTTCTATAGAGTAGTGAGTAAGTGGTAGAGTCTTAACGTTTCGTAAGTGACACAAGTTGTCCTACATGAAATATATTTGTCCTCATTTATCATTATAATTTAAATATTCTTATTTCACCCAGAGAAAAATATACACACACAGGTAGAGAGGTACACATATTTTTTTTTTGGGTGAACTAAAAATACTGACTATTAAAGCTAGTTAATTGAGGACATCATACTATTAAGTTACTTCACCAAAATATCAAGGGGACATACCTGAGTCTTTCTAACAAGTGCCTCCACACCATTGGGAGATCCGAAACGGAATCGGCGCTTCAAGATGGTCTCGCGAGTGCTCGGCAAGAGGATGACGGCTGCCGAGTAAACGATAGCCAAGCCAGAGACAACAGAGAGGATGATGAACCTGCATAATTATAAAAAAGTTCTTAAGGTGATCACTGATCCCACTCTACACGATTACACACTACACACTAGCTACACGGCCCAACTGCGACAAGAGTAACATTTTTCAGTACTGAAAACGTGAATGACATTAGCAGAACTATACCTACCATTAGATAGCTTATAAAATAGGACGCGGGTTGCGGAAGGGGACTGCTTACCCAAAAATATTACTTAAAGAGATTACTAAAAGAGTTTACTGAGACTTAAAGTTTAAACGAGGTAGATTTGTCAAAGACTATATTATAGTCTTAAGTCTGAGCAATGTAAGTCACCGTCACCCTGCCGTAATTTTCGCTACCCAACCATTCGACACAGCCGCATAAGACGTGTCACCAGTGTAACATAAGCAACACTTTTGTGTTCGTATTTTCAGTACTGATAAAATGTGCAGTTGCGCCTTTTTCCGGGTCATGTCGGGGTATGCGACCAACTTTAATTATGATAAAATAAAAATGATTAAGGAATGGTCATTGTCTTTGAGTCTTATGTTCTCGGTATACAAAGCGCCTATAAAAAATTAAGTGCTTAGAAATGCGTTTAGTAAATCATAATTGCCTCTGTTTTTGGACCTGGCGTTTGGGTCGATTTAAAAGGAAACATAAAGTTGCTCCATAAAAAGTTCATTAACCGATGCAAGGTTATTAAGAATTGCGCTTCGGTTTAGTTCATAATAATTTATGAATAAATAAGAATGGTAATCTAAATTAAGTAAGACGATTACATGATACATCTCATGATTATTCGTAAACTGTCCATCGATATTATACATCATCTATCCCTGTACGGTTTATATTCTACACCCTTCAGCATCAGAACTAAGGAATTAATACCCGGACTTCAATGAAAATATCTAGATTCGGTACCAACTGGTAGTAATATATAAGTCTATGATACCTACAATACCAAATCACAATCGGCCGATCCATAGTGGCAAGTAATCTTGCTATATTGAAATTAGAGAAACATGGTTAAGCAACGCGATTCTCGTTTAAAATTCCATAAAAATCGGTTCAGTTGAAGTTCAAAGCTATATTTGAAACAAAAGATTAGATTCGTTTGTTCGCTGTAAAAATATATAGTAAGAAACCTGACTAGTAATCAAGGGATGTATCAACTTACCAGAACCAGAGGAAGATGAATATCTTCTCATTAAGGATATTTAGAGCGAGGACGCAGAGAGCATCGTGTTTCTGGATCGTTCCAGAAGCTCCGTATTTGTGGAATGTACATTTCGTAATTCTGGGGAACACCTCGATCTGCAAAATTATATTTAATTTGGCAATTTATTCATTAAGCATCTAAGTAACCATCTATCGACATTCCACACACAACCAACGTAGTTTCTGCGCAAGCAAATGTTTTATTGCTTGTTGCTGCAAGAGCAGTTATTGCTTGGGTTGACAAAATAAATAAGCTGTACTGTAGGTGTTTCTGGTGCCTACGGTGGTATAGGTACAGGCTTCAGCTTCACAACAATCATGCCTGATGAAAAGCAAGATAAGGTCTAGGTTGGAAGGCGCTTACCAAGAAGATACCTAACTCGAGTTACACATAGCAAGAAACATGGACGCTCGAAGGGCGTACCACACCTTAGCGGTTCGTATCAGTTCAACGTTGAGTAAAAAAATTTCATTCGTATTGATTGGATATCTTATCTAAGGTTCCGTTTAAAAACACAAATCTTACCATAGGATCTGTCCGTTGTTCTTGATTCATGTTAGAGAATTTAACTACATCAGTTCCGTAAGACAAGAAAGCTCCGCCAAGGAACGTGTCCAGAAAGAAAATGTTGCCAACCTAAAAAATAAAACTATGCTTAGAAATACATTCTATTTATCATAATGTAGGTTAGTTAGGTATACTCACAACATTGACGAAGTTTAGAACTTCACAGAAGAAGTATCCGAAAGAATAGGTGTTATGCATGTGAAGCGTGTCAAGAAGGTACTGGACCAAGCGATTCTGAGAACAAATAAAATCATTTTAATAATTTCAAGTCAATTTGTGTTCAGTGCCAAATCTCTTAGTGCGAGCTATTCAAGTAACAAATACCCAAGCTGAAAAGAAACTACATTCTAATTCCTGTGCTAGGAAATGGAGTTATTACCAGTTGATACTTGGAGAATGAGTCATGTAATAATGGAACATAACCTGAGGAAACGATAAGTTATCTGAAGCTTCCACAGTTGCACACCTTCATTACGTTTATGTAGTTACGTACGTATGGTCATGAGTTTTGTTGAGATTTGCTGCATATAGGAGTAAAAGAGAGAAATTTTTGCGTTTCTGGCTTCCTTCTTCTATCTAGGAATGGTTTTTGAGGTTGTAGAGTCCATCAGATTACTACGCGTAAGTCTGCCACAGGTAAAGTCATCAAATGTAGATATTTTCCCGTTCAATACTGAATGACAGATTTATGCACACAGTTAACGTTGAATACTTACACGAGACCTAGGTGCAGGACATTAGATGATACTGGCCACTCATATAATTAAAATTCCGATATGTAAATAATATCGATTGCATTACGCAACAATGAGGCTGAGGTCAATTATGAGGGACAATGAGTTTTATTAGTACGCCTTATCTTAATTGCGCCAATTGACAGAGCTGGTTGGTATGCTCATGATCAAGAAGTAGGTAATATCATCACATATTGAAGTCGTGCGTCCATAATGATACTTTTGTCTGTTTACCAGTTTATTCCGTGAACTCAGGTCTACCCACAACAGCTGTTTATCACGTTACTCGTAATTCGTTATTACGTATAACAAATTTTACGGAATATGTAAATTAAATACGAGGAACCAATCTATTTATGAACAAGCTTGTTTATATGTATACATAATTATTTACAGTTACTACAATGGGGGACCATTTGTATTGTCAATTAGCGAATGAATATATTTTGGAAAACGATATTATTAGATTTTAGCTTTTTGTCTATCTTAACTGGGGGTTTCCCACATAGAAAGACAGATAGACAGTCTTATTGTCAACATGATGTATAAAGGCCTAAATTTCATGTTGGCAACTCTTTAGAATTTTAACTTTTTCACTTTTATACCCAGTGTACACTAGGCTAAACTTTGTATGAAAAAAAGACAGTAAAATGTACTAGCTCATGCCCGCGTGGTATAAGTTTTTTAATTCACATGGCAACTCCGGAAAAGCTTATGTCACTCTCCAGGTGCTTAACTATACGCATGTAAAAAATCACGTCGATTCATTTCGCTGTTGCGGCGTGATTGAAGGACAAACCAATAAACTAACTACTTTCACATTTATAATATTAGTATGATTCCTTTACCTGACGGTTCGTTTTGTCGTCAGCAATAATGGCAGTTGTTCCACGCATGCCATCAGAAATCATGCGGACTTTGCCTTCTTCCCAGTTCTTCCAAATCCAGTGAGGGATGTAGAACAGGAGACCCTGAAAAAATTTGGTTGAATGTCTTTTGCATAGTTTGATTGCACTTATCTTTTATAAAATTCTTGCCGCATTGAGTATGCTCTTAGCGAAATTTACTTTTAGATATGATTAGTTTCTTCCGCGGTATTTGATTATGAGGAAATAGTATGGGTACCGTGCGGATAGAGTGCATCTGATTTTGAAGTACTTACTTAAAGTTACATGGTTATTTTAATGTGGAGTTGCAATGAATGAACGGAATTACACCTTAAACGCATTTAAGGTAATAGGTTCGTGTGGGCGTCCCCTTTTTAACAGACTTCTAAAAAAGGAGGAGGTTCTCAATCCGGCGCGTATATATATTTTTTTAATGTTAAACAGCATTTGTTAAGTCGAGGTTATTACACTATCGATGATTTTATTAATGATAAAGTTGCATGGAAGCAACCGGCCTCGCATCCAGTGACCCACAAGTCAGTGTAGTACCTACTTGTAACGTATGTGTTGTGTTATCTACATATTGTAACCTTTTTTTTTCTATGAAAAAAGCAACTGCTGAGTTTTTTGCCGGCTCTTCTCAGTAGAATCAGCTTTCCAAACCGGTGGTCGGCCGGTCGGTTATTGTCATAAGTTGTTTTTCGAAAATAAACATTTTCATTTTCATTTAATCATTTATGTATGTCGGTGCATATCTCCGTGGTTTCTGAACTGATTTGAAAAAAAAGTTTCAGTCATTAGAGGAAGCTCTCCAGGTGGTCCCGACACTAAGAAGTTAAAAATAAAAAAAAATCTTTCCAAAAATCCGACTTTCAAAGCCACTGTAAAGTAAAAAATAATTTTGATTTCTACACACTATGTTGTACGGGCGGGCATAACAAAGATAAGCAAAGTTGACGCATCAGGCTCGCAACATAGTGTGTAGAAATCAAGTTAGAAGTCGGTTTTTTGAAAGAATTTTTATAACACCTAACGATTGCGGATTTGCCTGTTTCTTTATCATGTTTATAAGCTTACCTATATTAGCCATGTTTATGCTCCATTCTTATTATTTAGTGAAAATGTAAGAGTGTTTACCTGGAAAAAGAGCATAAACGGCACCCACTGATAGTAGGAATGGTGACGTTTCTCTTCACCATAATCGTTGCCGAGGCCGGGATGCGCGATTCCTTTGTGGCCACTGAAGGGCAGAGTGAATGTGTAAGTAATCCAGCAATAGGTGTTCAGGATGTGGCCTGGAACAGCGCCGTCGCTGATGCATGAGATCGGATCACCTGAAATATAAGATAGAGGAAATTATTAGAAAGCTTTTGATGCACAGGGAGCCATCTGGATGGCAATATGAATGGGAACGCGTCAACAAAAAGCGGCATTTCACTGGCTGGGCAGGTTGAATGGTTCCCTATATAAATGAAACAGATTTCAGCTTTGCTTCTGACTGGAGATCCCACGACTTTAATTTAGATAGACTACAGTTGCAGACGTTAACACAAATTATTCTCAACGCTAAATTGATGAAATTAGTGCCATCCTGCATACTGAGGTTCTATCGACTCTAGTGGCGGGCAATGGTTGACGCAAGCTAAACTGAACAGTGCAGCAGACCGCTTTATCACTGGGTAGCCGCGCCATACTAATCAGTTGATGCCTACTTCAATTAACGACACTTGTTTACTCAAAGTTAAGTTGTACCACTTTATCACTGCTCCGAAATAATTGTTGTTAGTCAACTGATTTCGTATAAATTATCAGGAACTGGCATCAGCCAGCCATTGTGTAAAAACTGCATCAAAGCCAGTTGTTAAAACTGCATCAAAATTCAAAATTCAAATGTTTTTTTTATTCAAATATACTTTTTACAAGTGCTTATGAATAGTCGAATGAATCTACCAACTAAAGACGCCAAAAAAAAAAGAAATAGTCAACTTTATGAAGATCCTACCTACGATACAGAGAAAAGCTTGAGAGACCAAGCAGCTTGTTTCCTTTATTCGATACAAGTTGATTGCGATCTCATCTGGTGGTATGCGGTGAAGATGTCGCAGTCTAAGATGGAAGCGGGCTAACTTGTTAGAGGTATGGCAATATTAAACCCATGGACTTCTAATGGAGCTTAAGACTTATGGACAAGACAATTATTTGGCAGCACGGCTTTGCTTTATGGCTTAGGGTGGTAACAACAGGCTTCTGCTGGAATCTCCCACTAGACAACACACGTCACACACCAAACTATGTTGCCGGTGGTTACTTCATATATGTATGGAAAATAGATGGGGATAGTCTTGAACTATTGTTTTCCGTCTTCTAAGCTTAATTTGCTATTGGTAATTTCTCACGCGTCCTCGACATTGTCGTGTAATGCGGATGACACTAATGTTGAGTTTAATAGCACAGCTGTCCCTACCTGTTGCAATTGTGTCGGCCTTGACTCGATCACCTTGCCCGTGTTGAGGGTTATGCATATTAATAGCTACCTTAACTATTTCATTTCGAAAACATGTTTTCAAACCGAAGTTATTTTAAACATTCCTTGATTTGACTCTTTCCTCCATCGATATATATGTAGGTACTAGATGGGCCCTTTCATACAAAAATGGCGGGCGACCAACTATGAGAGCACGTTCCTATAACCTGTCATAAGCCTGTCTTTGTCCCCGTCGTAGCGCTGTCACGGTCGCTCATCGTGTAGATAATTTGTTATTAAGTTATCATCTAAAGTTTTATTAGTTTGGCACTGTATAATTTTTATTTTAAGGTAAGTGTTTCAATTCACAATTATACATTTCATAAAAAACGTTATTTAATCTTCCTATTTAATATTTCTATCCATTACGCATTCATTTAATTTCCGCGGCAAACTGTATGATATTTTTTTTTTACTCACTGGCCTTACGGCTTTAGGTTCCAACCCTAGAATAGTCCAGTCCAGTACGATAAAAAAAATGCAACCAAGATTAGTTAATGCATAGATGGGCAGAACGGACAGTAGGCAATAATACCTTCCGAGACGCAATATTATGCACTTTGATCTTTAAATATATCTAAGAACCTTCTCACAAGCTATATATATCTAATGCAAAAAACCGCATAATAATCGGTCCAATGGTTTTCCAGGAAACTGGTAACAAAAAAGTGGTAAAATTAACAACATCATACTAACATTTATCGTTTACCTCAGAGAGTACACTGATGTAGGTATTATTTTCGACAAGCGCATCTGTACTAATCTATGACCGAGTCATATGTTTTCAAGATGGCGCATATGTTGCAAGCAAGTTCCCGCTTTTCAGACTAGATGGCGTTGATGGCGTTGCTAAAAATACGCCCACATTCTTTGTTTGACAGGGCCCGTCTATGTAAATTGAGGTCGTTGCTTTCCTCAGACAAAAGTTTTACCTTTTTTTTTTGTTTTTTTTTTTTTTTTTATTTTTTTTATTCCTCAGACAAAAGTTTTACCTAGTTGTCTAATTTTCAACTCCATTTTTTTTAATATATTTTTTTCACAAATTATTACCTTCACTTTGTTTTGAAATAGCTGATTGAAAGCCATTTTTGAGAATCAAATCTCAGGCAGTCTTCAAGTTACGTTCTGTTGGAACTTACTTGTCCTACTCATTAAACGCGTTTTTATTTAATTTAAAATTTAAATGTTACTTTAATTCAAAGTAAGTATTATTGCAACTTACTAATTAAAATTCATTTCCTAAATTTTACTATCTAATTGCTGAATTATGGGTTATTCTCCTTTAACCGTATACCTTAAAGTCAGTTAATTGTTATCGTAGCAGTAAAATGTGCAATCGTCCATGTCGGATGATAACTAAATAGATAAGTGCCTACAATCTATCAGCGGCAAGTATTTTTTGCAATTTGGATGTTTTATAACGGAGTCATTTAACTCGGTTTCCCTGAAATTTCACAGTGTAATCACGTCCGCCATATTCTCAGAAACATCGAAGCGGAACACGGCAAAATAATTCCCAACGCAAATTCGATTGAATATTACGAATGAATGAGTTGCATACACGCCTGTGGTTTCAGATTATTATAATGTCTACGGTAGTGCAAAGTGTTACTTGAAAGTAGTTATAGGCCTATTACACTGCATTTTTGCAAGGGACCCTTAGACCTGAATCAGTGTAGTGTAATAGCATTTAGGGAGAAAGAGTCCCTAATTTGTTCCTTATTGCTGTGTATTAAGCGACGCTCTATCTAGCGGCTACGCCCACCCTTTCCTCAGGGCCCTGTAAAAAGTGCAGTGTAATAGGCCTATTATTCCTAGAAGTTTTTGTTTTAGACAAAAAGAGGATATTACACAATAGCACAACCAACAGCCTTAAGGCGCAGGCGCCAGACGAGCCTGAACAAGTCCATTTTTTCTACTGAAAATGCGGATTACGTCCGCAGTTTCAGTGATAAACAAAGTTAAGAATTCTTATTCTTAATCCACAACCAAAAAGATCGTTGAAAAACGCATCGAAATAAGGCATATCTGAATAAATAGAGGTTTTTATTCTATTTTAGCTTGAGACCAATGTAAAGCAAAGAAAACTTGGTAGCTGTAAGGTCAAAATTTGATAGAGAGATCATTTCGATCCATCGCATCACTGGCGCCGGCGCACTACCTGGCGTCTGTCTTCAGAATGGGAAAGTTTTAGACCATAGGCTTTTAAATATTTGGTATTGCAGCAAGGTTATATGGGTTTTTACTTTTAACCATTATAGGTATGTAGATAATAAGCAGCTATTACACTGTATTACTGTTATACAATAACCGCATCTTTGTATCTATTGTGTACTGTTCTGTGACATTGAACCAAATGTAATTGGTGAATGCATATAGATAGGCTCGGTATACGTGACATGCGGGCCATTGGTACCTAAATGGGCGTTTCTGATACCGCCTAACGTGATAGTGATTACGTAAAACTTTAGCAAAGCAAAGCAATTAAGGGTCTGGAGATTGTAAACAAATATAAACGTGTGATACATTTTGAACGACTCGAACCATATTGATAAACAAATTTTAGCCTACATTTAATTTGATATAGTTTTATTTTAGTGGTTAAGACCGAAATTCTACTGCTTTAGTACTTACTACTCAACGATGATAGTCTGAAGACGGAACAATACAAAAAAAAAAATCCAAAAATATTTATTTCTTCTAATAATTTACAAAATTATATTAGTGATTGGGAACACCCTAACCAAGAAGATTAAATGAGAGATGCTGAGGATCTGGATGAAATTTGGCAAAGAGAGAGGTTATAGTCTGGAATAACACATATGCTACTTTTTATCCCGGAAAATTAAAAAGTTCCCGTGGGAATCGAACATCCTCGACCCATGCTGACGCAGTAGCGTGCATCAACTAGTATTAATATAATAACAGAAATCCGTATGACGTCATAAGGAAGATTCAACTGCATAGAGGACATCACACGTCTACCTTTCGATAGTGACGTCCAATGCTGGACGCAAAATGCATAAGCATTTTTATGGCGTGCTCTGTACTGCCGACGTCGCTAGTTCTTTCAATACAGAAAAATGACCCTTTTACGGATTTTTCTGGTTTTCACGAGCGTGTTGTTCATTTGCCTGGCCATAGTCCCAAAATATTATATATTCGCTTCTATATTAATTATTTATTTCAGTTTATGCATAGTTTAAGCTATCTACCTGCTGTTGTATTGATAATACTGCAAAAAATCAACAATTTCTAAAATTAATACCAAAGAGTTGGAAGTAGGGCATATTGCATTATTCCAAGATTTCAATATGACACCTTATGTTCACAAAATACTGAAACGTGATAACTAAGTATCTGTTTACATGTGCCGTATGAAATACTTCGAAGATTAGTGCCAATTGAGGCAAGTCGCGCAGTTGCTAATTGCCCTATAACGAGCACTTAGCATTGTTTAGGCGGTCATCATCAAATTCTATTACAAATGCAGTGCTAAATGGCAGATCGTCTTGGCTAAAATGTCTCGTAACGGTAATAGTATCTCTGAAGAAGATAAGGGGCTTTCAGGGAGAAATTTACGTTCGGCATGGGCCCCAGAAAGAGATTTAGAAGTAATGATCCTGCTGAAACCTGGAATGTTCATTGAAGTTGAAAATTTGTGAAGGGATTATGCTCATTAATCTAGAAATTGGTTTTGAAATTATACTTTGAATAATATCTCGGGAGATCAACAATTCCGAAAATTTCGATAAACTGATCCAACCTTCGATGTGGATGAATTATGATGAGATGAATAAAAAAATCCATCATAATCTATAGTAACGTCTACAGTCTACGCCTTAAATAGAGACACTGTAAAAATACACCTTGGTATAAAACAAGTCATGCAAAAACTGTCGTATCAGCTTTAAGGCACGCATTTTCTACAGCATTCATAATACGCATAAAAAAACCTACTTTGCCTTCCGCGCCGGAATGTCTAGCTAGGGAGAGCCAGGGGCCTATTATAATATAATAGTCTAAAGGACGTACGAGATTACGCAAACGTTTAATAGTCTCAACTCATGCGCGTGGACGTCAATCATACTTTAGATACAATTGTAAATTTAATTAATATCATAAGCTATGTATAATCCCGTGGAAGCTCGTGTTTTATGGAGACTTGAACTTTATCAACTGTCATAAGCATAGCGCACCTTGAAAGAAACCACCCACACATATATTTTAATTTTAATGTTTTTTTTTGCTTTCAAATGAAGTAACCTCTCGAAACTATTACGGTTGGTACGAGATGAAGTTTCAAACGAAGACGTGGCAAATGACCGCGGATGAATAAATGAAATATGAAGCTTTCCTCATCATCATCTCAATCTGAACCCATCGCTGGTGCACTAAACACGTGGAAAGAGTTTCTTCTCAGAATGGTTTAGGCCACGCGGCCAATTGTTAGTTTGGACTTTTGAAAACATTATGGAGATCTCTGAAGCTTTAAAGGACTTAATCATGCCCCGGTTTATAGGAGATGAGATGATTTTAAGCAGTGAATCGACTGTCATAAAAACCAATAGGTATAATACGAGTATTGTTATGATGATCGATAAACACTTGAGGCAATAAACCTACATGTTGCAAATTTTGCTTATTCAGCGTAGTAAACTCAGACCAATATGTGAAACCAGGTCATCTTTGCTGTAGTAGTCAATGTGTTTGCAATATACAGGTATAGGTTTTCTGTGATATGGCCTACGGCGACTTGTAAATAGAACGTCGTTTATTCAGGTTTATTGCTCGTGTTGATAGAGGTTGATAGGACCTATAGACCTAATGTATGATGATTAGAGTAATAAAGATTACCTAAAAGTCATTGAAGGCGTAGTTAATGTTAAAATGTTTACTATGCAATTCTTAACTGTCTGTCTGCCAGGATTTCTTACGTACGTAATTTATGTCGGTACATTTAAACAAAGAAATGGTATTTTGAGGTTTAGTTTGTAGTTTGTACCTCAATCCCACTATTGATGAAACGTCATACCCATTCCAAATATGTACTAAAGTGGGAGTGAGTTTTAGTTCTCACTAGAGTAGTAAGACAGGTATGTAGATTAAATTATTGGAATACCTCATAATAAAGAAAATGACTGCAAATATTGATAAGTAGCAATAAAAGAGGCCAAGTCCACTTTGCAGTGGTCATAATCGATGCATATGCAGTTAATATAGGCGCATTTGATAAGAAATGTTTTGTTGCGTGATATAGACTTGCATGAGTTCAGCACATGAAGGCGTGATAAAGATTTATTTTTAAAAGGTTTCAATAATCCGAAATAATCATAATAATTACTAACATGTGGTCAGTGAAACATACAATTAGGGAATCAAAAGTAAAGAACAAAGAGAAATATTTATCAATATTATTATAAGTACCAAATACAAAATCGTTCGACTATTACAACGAATTGCAAAGTTGTGAGAGATACCTATTACCTACCTATTCATCATTGACTTTTAACCTCCAACCCAAAACCTTTTCAGTCTAATACCTTGACTATACATCTACGAACGCGCATTATGTCAGTCATACAGTCTAAGCAAGTGAAGAGTTGCGGGGCTATAACAGCTTCTTGTCTTACCACTTTTAGAAGTTGGGAAGTTCAAGAATGGATTGATGAAGAAGGCAAGGGACTGTGTATGAGTCATGCTCAGGTAGATCTATGTCCATTTGTAAAATGCAAATGGGCCTATTGATTAGAACAAAACCAATTTTTCCCCAATACTTTAAACAGCTAATGTTACTAAGTATGATCTGATGAATAATGTTGCAACTGTGAAATAAAACCCAGATAGGATTTTGGTGTGGTTAACCTATCCAATCACGTTGGATATAAAATTACTACAGGTAAGCCTTATCCACGGAGCGTTATATAATCCTTTACCAATAACGCAATATGAATATAATATTCGCGCTTTATAGACGTATTTGGTAATATTACAAACGGTTAGTGCCTAGTGACTAGTCCTATTCCAGGTCATGGTGAACTTCGGGCCAGCTGAGATTAGTTACACCTGTTGCACTTCTATATTTGTACCTATAACTCGGATTCTTAATTAAGTTTTCTTGTGAAGTGATAACGTTATATGATAATAATGCTTTTAAATCTGCTTTTAAGTGTTAAGTTAAAGAGACAGCGGTTGATATTTTTTAAGTAGGTACTTCCGATGCTTTAATGACGCTATTATTTAATGATTGGTTGTCAAATTCTTGCTAGATAACGTTTTGTGAACAAGGACGTAATTTTAACGGAATATGAATCATTTAATATGATATGGTTAAAAACGAAGTACTGATGTTATTTTACTCGATTGCACCAGAAGAAGAATATTTTTTTTATCATATATTTGTTTCATAAAGGCAGGTTTCAATTAATGATGATTCAGAACTTAAATTAGATTATTTTATTCCTATGCCATCAGACTATTCAAGTTGTTTCATTTTATCTCGTTACTATAGGTACTTTATTTAATGATGAAACTTTAAAATCCACGAGCTCACTTCTGCATTATTCGTATATTTATTTCTGGACTCGTAGCCAAGATCAATTAGTTCCAAACTCACTGGTTTCGATGTTCGTACCAATTATTTTATATGTAACGAAATTAATGATTATGAATTTGCGCAACAGTGATTATTATTTAACGTTAAGAGGTAACGTATACTAAGCGCGCGAGTTGAATGCAGCGCTAATGTATGTGTCACCATACATTAGCTCTGCATTAAACTAGGGAGCGAACTATAGTTCTATCAGCATTGGGCATTAAAAACCGTTCTATTAAATTCCAGAAGCTTCGTACTAACTATCATAATAATTACGCCTTTAAAAGCTTATCATCGTAATATTTATTCGATGCTATTGAATTTGCCGTAAGTGCCTACTTACCTATTTGTATATGCGATATGCCTAATAGAACAAAAGGGATTAACTTTTTGTTAACAAATTATAATAAAGAAAGATACTTATCATGTTAACTCATTTGGTAGGTAGGTACACGATGAAAATGTAGATTTTATCTTTTATGGTCTCATTGTAAAAGATATGACTTTGATGGCCTTAAGTTATGAAATGCGTGTATGTTAATCTTAGCTTAGCAAAAACCCCCTTCATGAACCCAAACGAGGCGGTCATGAATATATTATTATTATTTTCATAATTTAGGAAATAAATAGGTATACCTATTGCATGCTTCAAAGAACGACAATTGAACTAAATAAAGTCAATATATACAGTATTTTAATCTATCTAAATAAAAATCAATTGCCGAATGTATGCAATGTAAGCGTATCTACAGAATTTGATGGAATTTTTTGTGTGTTTGTGAGGACCGGGATGGTTTATAGTCACAATTGGACCCGGTAGGAGGCGCTGCAATCGGGTTCTAGGTTCAGAGCAGGACAAAGTCTGGCGGACCCCCTAGTTTTAAAATATTGTACTCAACCATGAAATTCTCTTTTTTAATATGACTGTTTTATTTTATTTTTCTAAACTGATTTGACGGGGTCAAATTGTATGCAATGCTATTTTTATTGTAAAGATTTAACTACTAAATAGCTATGATATGATTAACCGGTTACGCTTTTACCGATTGTATACAGTAGAACTAACGCCAGTTAATTGTCTAATCCAAAATAAACCAAAATAAGAGATTCTAAATGTACACTTCTTAGCTTTGATTGCTTCCTTTTATTTAGTGACTTTTTTTTAAAATTGTGATACAGGCTTACGCTTGACGACAATCATGCTTAGTGCAAAGCAATGATGAGGTCTAGGTTGGAACGCGCTTGTCTAGAAGATGCCTATTCACCCTTCAACTACTGCCATAGCAACCGACCTATGCTTTTATCGACATGTGACATCATTTCATGTGCACAGGTAAGCAACACCTGTTCCACAGATGTGATTGTTAAATGGCACGTTAAATCACGCACTGCAAACGTTGCACTGAATGTGAACTGATGCTGACAAGTTTAAACTGCAACTCAATCCATGTTTACCGAATATGCTGCCGTGCAATATATAGATTTACGAAAACATAATATTCACTACTGTCTGCACTCTGCAGTCTGCTTAGTTTAGAAACTGTTGAAGTCATGTTTACCAATTATGTTACGATATCATATTTACGTATAGAGTTACAAAAATAGTTTTAGGGTCACGTTGTCCAAATATATAAAGAAAGGCTGAGTTTTGAAAGGCACCTATGTCTCTGCTTAACTTTATCAATATTTGAATGTCTTTAAAGAAATTTCGGAATTATGTTTGACTTTTGAAGAGTTATTTAGTTTGAATGTATGAATATGATATGGCTTTAATTTGAATGTTTGAAATGATTGTTTGACTCATTGCATAATGCATTATAATATATACAGTAAGTATAAGCCTGGATGCTTTTATACATAAATGACCACCTTTATAAAATTTGAATAAAGAACTACCTTGTCTGTCCATCTGAAACATGAAGAAAACGATAAAGACATGAAAGAACAACGAGTCTAAATTTAGTCTTGAACGTAAAGATAATAATTAGTAGGTAAGAGGAATTCCTTTAGATATACTAATGGTAGATAATTTGAAGATTGAAATGGTTGTAAAAATGAATCACTTAACTATTTAAGTTCCGCATGTGACGTAGTTGAAACTACAGTTAACTTGGTCGAGCCTTAAAATGATTCATGTACCTAACGATGAAATCTTGAATATATAATCAGCTACGTAGGTTTATTATATGTAGGTATGTGGTTATTAATTGTGTCGAATATTAGTATCGAAATAGCCTATTTATTTATTATACTTACTACGAAACGTGGTACTGGTGTGTCTAATACTTGTCTGTAATTTATGGTAACTCGTGTATAAAATGATAGACTTATAATATTTACCATCGTTGTACAATTATTCTGTTACATCCGGCATGTCCGGATTAATTATCTATGTTATACAAATGATAAATCATTACTTACCAGTAAATGGAGTAAGTAACTCCAGTTTTTATTTCTATTAATTTTTTGGCTAGCCCTTGGCTGCAACTGCAAGTCAGGGCTCAGCCAAAAGGTCAGACCTTAAAAAAATTCTTTCCAAAAACCCGACTTCCAAAGCCACTGCAAAGTAAAAAATTATTTTTGATTTCTACACACTATGTTGAAATCAGGTGATCCTGATGCGTCAACTTTGATCTTAGTTATACCCGCCCGGCTTCAACATAGTGTGTAGAAATCAAAATTATTTTTTATTTTACAGGGCTTTGGAAGTCGGGTTTTTTGGAAAGAATTTCTATTTTTAAATTTTTATGGTCAGGATTGAGGATTTGGAGTCAGAATTTATGGGACCACCTCGAGAGCTTCCTCTAAGGACTGAAAATAAACAATTCAAATCGGTTCAGAAACCACGGAGATATGCACCGACATACATAAAAAAAATGCGTCGTATTGAAAACCTGCTCCTTTTTTGGAAGACGGTTAAAAAGAGTATAAAATATGAAATATAAAATATAATGATAAAATATTCGACGGTAAGTTAAACCTTGGACTCTGGTAAGTTATGGTGCAGTATAGGATTGCAAGCGGGCTGGTTTAAAAAAGGCGCCATTTAATTAAATCCATACTTTTAATTGGACTACTTATGCAGAATCGTACCGCAATAAGACACTTGGCGACAAATCTTTGTCGGTGTGGACTGTCGTAGACTCAAGACCAAGGGCCTTCAATCAAGAGACTGATTAAGTACTACTAATGGTAGTAGGTAGGTATTTCTATTGTCTTCGGTTGCATAATAGTACTTATATTTAATAAAATATACATAATATTATTTATAAGGGGTATAAATAAAAAGGTGGTCTTGGTCAGTTTTATTAAATATATAATATGAGGTATTGAAAAAGATGTAGCTGTAAGTAGCCTCACTAAATGCTCTGTTTACAATATAGAACGTGACCCAGTACAATTAACTTCACCTATTGTTTTTTCTTTGCGGAGGAGAATATTGTTATAAGTTGTAAAGTGAACAAATAGTAAAAGTGGTTAATCGTTCTCATTCCTAAGACCAGTTTCACACTTAGTTGATGGGGAAAGTAAAAATATTTTATTTAAATAAGTGTAAGTAGGTACGCTAAAGCGCAATCGCAAGAAAGGCATTCATAAGAGTAACTTACAACTAAAAGTTAAGATAACGAAGGCAGCTTACTGTTTATAATGTTGAGTTAAAAATTACAAATGAGTAATGGATTGCTTAGGAGAAATATGTTAACATTTATGAACTAGAAATTGTTATTCCAACGATTTGTGATGTTTTTTTTCCGAATTTGCAATGTTTACATCTAAAAAAATGGCTAGAACGTAGAAACAAAAAGCTGCTGGCTCTGAAGCAATCGATCTCAAGTATTGTTTATGTCGGTGCCTCTTTAAATCAGTAGCACGCGATAACACATCGTTAACAGTGTGTAATGACGCTATTTGTATTTGTCGTCGCCGAAAACTACCAACACCTCACGGCTAATTTCTAGGGTTTCATAGTAAAACAAAGAACCCATAGTTTCATTTAAAAATTAATTGATTGTAATTTAAAATTATACCTACTTAGTATCTTAGTATTTGTATCAACTTATCATTAAGTACTTATTTTAAGATATTGTTTAACTTTTTGTTGTTGTATCATGTACCTATAGGTAGGTATGTACGAAAATTACAAAATTTTATATTAAAATGTTTCATCGTTTTAATGTCATCGTATGCATTATGTATTATTTCTCTTGCTCTTTAAGCGGATAAAGGATACGAGCATTTAGACTCATTATTTCATGAAGCAATTCAACTTATTAACTTCTCCTAGGGATGTTATTAAAAATGCTGATAGAGTTGAAAAGATAACCTATTGTCCTATTTTTCCCCCTTTAATCAAAGACCACGTGAGCTAAATGTAAATGCAGTTATTAATTTCATTATTGCCTTGTTTTACTATTAGTACGTTTTCTAAATATTTTTGCTGCCCAATTATTTTACAGCATACTACTTATAATATTATGTGGTCCAACTCAATTTTTACTTGTTATTCTTGCTAACACATGCCTTTAAAAAGTTTATTTTTGCAAAATGCAATGATAAAAGTTGAACTCTATAACTTAAAATTGAATATATTATCAATCACAAATCATTTGATAATCCTCCTTGACGTATCTGTCAATGGCGGACACAGCTGGTGTCGGTAATGTGAACGATGACAACGTGTTTGTTGTTGGTTTGTCCTTCAATCACGCCGCAACATAGCAATGGATCGGCGTGATTTTTGCATGGGCATAGTTGAAGACCTGGAGAGTGACATAGGCTACTTTTTATCCCCGTGGGAATAAAACTTATTCCACGCAGCACGGGCAGTACATAATATCAATATCATCAATCCATACGAATATGCATACTTCCATATCCATACTAATATTATAAATGCGAAAGTGTGTCTGTCTGTCTGTCTGCTACGCTTTCACGGCCCATCTGTTCAACCGATTTTGATGAAATTTGGTACAGGGATAGGTTTTATCCTGTGGAAGGAAGGACATAGGCTACTTTTTATCCCGGAATATTAAAGAGTTCCCGCGGGAATCAAAAAATCTTAATCCACGCGGACGAAGTCGCGGGCATCATCTAGTAACTACCTACATAATATTTTAAGACGCTACTGTATATTACCTACTTAATTACTGCCTATAATATTCGATATTATGCTAAGTTGCGAAACTCATTTACATTAAAGTTGATACGTATAAGAAAATAGAGAGAAAAAACACAGCAAGAATGATACTAAAAATTATTTATGTAACTAATAGTTCAGTGGCTTGGCGCGCTTCAATGACTTTAACCTTATCACGTTAGTACACGCCTCCAATGTTTGTATGCTCAACCAATTTGCTTATGACGTTCAAATTTGGGTAACTGTTACATACTCACAGATGTCTTGTTGAAGAATGAACTGTGAATGATTCAGTTTTACCGTAAGCAGCTAAATGAATTTGTCAGCAAAACAGTTGTTTCCAGGTATTTGGAATACTTGGTCTTAGGTTTAAAGGTCAATAGATTTGGCCATAATTAACACTTTGCCAATTAGCAACGAAAAATTGTAATTAAATTAACTGTCCACTTTCTCTCCGTTCATTTTCCTAAGTGACAGACATTGTTGTTACGGATTTTGTATTTCTTATGCATGAGCGTTTATAAATAATGCTAAACAACAACATATTCACGATTTTGTAAGATATATGTATTAATGTTTTGGTAATTTAAAAGTTCATTATACTCAGAAAACACCTACTTTACCTAGAGCTGATATCATTAATGATGCCAGATTGATGAGAATTGAAGTTAAGGGATAAGAAAACCTTTAAAAATAGGTACTTATCGAAAATAGCAAAGAAAATAAACGTACCAATAAGGTTATTAGCAGTGACGAGGATACAGCACAGGAACATTATAGCAGAAGTGATTCTATAGTGCATCCGGAAAACCATGTTGTCGATAACAGCCTTGTCGATCAGGTAGCGGACTTTGACAAAGCCCGCTACCGCTGACGCCAATCCAAATACCGCCATCTCGGTCTAGTATTGTCTTATCCTGAAACAACAAAGACAAATTAATAAAATTTTAGCCTGTAGAGCCACTTGAACTTGCTTATCGAAACCTGGAATCACGAATGGTGAGTGTGACTCAGTAAAACTGATTGCTCGAAAAACAAAACCCTCCATACGTTTTTTTTAAATTTTAAATAAGGATGACAGTACCTCAAACTGAAAGGAATAAGTGTGTACCTAGTTAGTATTTAATGAGAAACAAAATGAGCATTTTCATTTCGCAATGTGAATGTAAATTCTAAAAGTTATAAAGAGCCAGGAGAGCCTGAGTTTGGATTTTTACACTTCAATGTGAATCTTTCCTTCTCCATGATGTCTACTATTAACAAACGTCTATAAATACAAACTGTAGAGAAACACAATAGCCACTATAAATAAAACCAAAAACAAGTGTCATGCGCTGTCCATAGCTCCCTAGACATATTAAACGGTAAACTTTATAGTCCGCGTTAACACATTCCTTATTCCATTAACGTCTGGAATAGATTTGGACATATCAATGTTTACTTGTCCCACTTTCGATATGATATAAGAATTTTATGCGCGTTTGGAAGTTTCCCATACCTTCTTACGGAAATGGAATGATTAATTTGGAGAACCGTGAAATGTAAAACTGCCATATCTGTAATGGTTAAACGAAGGCTGTGGCTTTTCAAACATTGACCTCTCTTAATATATTAAAATCTCAGCTACTTCTCGCCCACGCCCAGTACTATTCGAGGTCGTTGGTTTTTGTAACTTCATATTTTTTTCACTCAACATTCAATTAATGATATCAATCAGACTCTCAGTCAGTATCTACAATTTGAATACAGGTTTGAATGAACGCTACGTAGCATATTCATCGGTAGTAACAATCATAAGTGGCAATTCATCACAAATGGATCCAACCTTGACGACTTCTTGATCTCGTTCCTACGCCGTGTCGTGTGTCTAAGATATATTAGTAAAGCGTCGGAGGGAACGAAAATTAATATATTGGTGTCGTCCTCAATTGCATCCATTTACATGGCACCTATTATGCTTAATAACTAGGAAAGGCTCCCGCGTAAATTGATCTTTTTGAACTGCATCAGATCAAACTTCAAGCACGTGTAGCCTGTCTACAAATAGGTGTGTGAACACGTGTTTTTTTTGTAGATTGATATCATGTATTTATGATAAAAATCTTCGTGCCAAAAAGGATTGGCTCAGCAGCTTAGGTTTTCTTCGGCTGTAAGATTCCTGAAAATTATTCTATTTCTGTCCATTTCGCTATTATAATCTCATAATCGTGTCAGGATTGGTCTCGGTTGCGGTAAAGGCAAATGGTGCGCCGGCGCAGGGCCTGCGGGTCGTCGACCGCCGCTGTTCGCCTCCTGCGTTTTCAACTTACTCCCCCCTCTTGTTGCTATACCTCCCCCGGTCCAGACCAATGCATCGCGTGGCAACGCGAATTTTACGCGGAAACCAGTTTCACAGTCCGAGTAGCGACAATCTTCACCCGCCACTGTTGCGCTGTGATTTACCTATAGTTGTTTTATTTTTGTAACACTATCCACGGTCACGATTATTTAGCACCTTAGTCGCAACTCTCGAGCATAAATTTACAAGATTAAAAAACGGTCATGCTATCAGGTTGAAAAAATTCAAAATGCATTCGGTAAGCTACATCTAGGTACCTACTGTCCTAATACAATTTAAAAAACTGCATGTTTGAGAAATAAAGCTCTCTCGATCCTTATTATTTAAGGTATTTTTCCAAGTATGCGTCTGAGTTAGGTATGATAACAGTCGTTTGTATTGACTGATAATAAGTTGGATATCGCAGTGGACAGTACCTACCTATTATGTATTCCACGATTTACGAAAAACATGCGCGGGCGCACGATCCTTGTCGTTCCTAAATAAATATCTGTTTAACTTAAGTCTATTCAAAGCTATCTGTACTTCAATCTTGCCTCTCAGCTTTATTACAAGTAGGTGCGGTGTGCACAAGAATTATTTTGTATCTTCTTTTGCTGAAATGGAATTTTTGATACTACCAGTAAAAATTGAGTTTAAATATTGCTAACTTTACTTACTAATCTCTCTAGTCTCAACATATTATCTCTTGCAACATTGAGTTGCTGTCATTAATTCTTAAAACATATTTAAAATCATTATTTCTGGAAATAGTAATTTTAAATAACCATCGTACTCATTGTCAAGCTATCTGTTCGACTGTTCTTCTCGCAACTGATCGTTCACATATTAGTATTACGTTTCGGATGCTGATAAAGTAGCTTAATGATACCGTCTGTTATTTAGGCGTGCGTTCACAGCTGCCTGGCACGCGTCTGCTCTCTAATACTAATTGCGGGAGACGAGCCGTCCGTCCGTACGAACATCGCTCATAATACCAACTCGTTCGTGGGAAAGAATCTCCGTATACCCATTTATGTCCGTAATTGGTTTCCGTGTGTGAAAGACCATTGAACGCTTCGGCAGTCTTGACAATAGTGATTACAAATGGTACATATAGATGTTTATAAGATCTCGTTTACCAGAATTGTAACACTACTTAATATTTTTAATGCATGCACATTGCACATAATTCAATAATACTTACTTAAATGCATATTATGTATTTTAATTAATTTACTTGCTTCAGTAAAATTTTGTTAAGTTTCTAATTAGAATTTTAATAGGTCTTAATTAACTGTTTAACGAACTGTTTGGTGTTTGTTTGTTACTAAATCTCGAAAATAAAATTACAGGTTTTAAAGTATGTATTATGCTTTTCTGCCAGTTTTTCGCTATCTTAATAATAATAATGCGCGTTAGTTACCACAATAATTCACGGAAATTTGAAAGGTGGTTATGTGGCGTCGATCTTTGTGCTTTATCAAAGTTTTTGTTGAGGACTGTTACCAAAGTTGTTGCTTATTTAAGAAGAAGTAATGTCGTAAGTGAATGGTAGATTGTCTGCAATCTACGTGATCTCGGAACGCGGCAGCGGACGATGACGTCTCGCGATGTCCGACACAATTAACTCCATTGACTATTGCATTGTTTCACGCTTGTTCCACGTTATTCGTCTTGCTAATAATTATAGTGATACACGTGAGCCGAAAAAAGTGGTGATGCCTTGCATTCTAAACTCGAACTCATATTTTTTATTCAAATAAACTTATTAAAATTGCTTTTGTAGCGTTGAGTGAATCTATCACTGGTTCGGAATGCCATTCTCACGAGATGAACCAGCAAGAAACTTGCTGATGATGATTGCTCTTTCGAAAAAATCTGTAGGAGACACAGCAAAATAAAATTTGTTGTTAATTTTAATGACTATCGACGAGACTCATTAACGAACAAAAACGAAAAAAATAATACTATGCTAACTTACGCTTAAAAACACGTATTATGTTTGTTAAGCATACTTATGCATAACATATTGAGAAGAGATTTACCGACATATGAGATTTAGTTAATAACCAAGTCATTAAAGCTATTAAACGATTGTTTATACTCAATTTATTACAGGCTTAGGTATTATAGAAAGGCGTTAGATGATGATTGAGGTGTTCGTAGATAAGTAGACGTTCGTTAGAGTGTGATTAATTTCAGGAAAACAAAACATAATAGTTGTCTAAAGAACGTAACATTATGTTTTATCATTGAACGTTATAATTTTCTATTTAGTTTGAAATAATATAGGCAATACGTAATTTTCAGCGAATGGGTGTGAAAGATAAACCCAGATTGGTACCTATCAGTCATCGCATCCGTCATCCTTCGTCACGATACGATATATCTCATATAAATATACGGATATGGGCTTTAGAACCTAGATTGCGGTTGCATTATAAGTTTCATGTGGCATGTTTAGACGTGATACAGTGCACGATACATTTCAGTCGTATCGAATATCACTGCGGCAGTAACAGTTCTTTTCTTTTTTAAAGATATTTAGGTCAAGCTGTTCAAAATTCAAAGTCTTCATAAGAGCAGGGTACTAGGGATTATGATCAAAAATGCTGCATAGTATAATTTAGACTACTACTATTAGCGGTCTAGCGAATATTTATGTTTAATTTTATCATAGTAAAGAAAATTTATGCAGACGCTGCTAATGCCTATTACCTATTCTTATCTGCATCCAAGCGCGAAGCTCTTCTTTGTAAGGAACGTATACGATTAATAGCACAAAAGAAGAAGGTGATTTCACTCGGCCCTTTTTGAATTATATTAACGAGGTAGCATAGGGAAAATATGCTGCAAGTATTGCGGATATCGCCTTTGTTTCATAAAGGACCGCAGTCATCTCCTAGAGTTCAAGTGAGTGTATATTCTTTGTCACCAAAACTAAAGGTTATTTAATTTAACTAAGCATGACCTTTTCTGATCTAGCAAATAATAACTATACATTTCGTCGACTTTATATTTTATCGGAGTTTAATCTGCACTTGTCTCGGATCAAATACAACTGAAGCTATATTTATTTGTTACTTATGCTATTGTAGCTAATACTAAATGACAAGGGCATTATTAAATTATCTGTCAGATGTTCCGTTATAACAAAAGCCAAAGGTCATGATTGCGCATGGATTGATCAAATCATCACTAGTGTATTGAAAAATTGTTATTACTTTACTTTGTGTAATAGTGGGTACGCGATATATTATCAGTTTTCGAAAACTAGTAATATATCATGTGATTCATAAGTGAATAAAGAGCTGACTCGCAAGTTTTCAATAAAATGTAATACATGGCACGATTTGCATGAGATCGACATGTATTTTGTTCCGAAATAAGTAAACAACGGAAAAATTATAAGGTAAATTGTTCAATTAAACGTAGAAATATCGGGACTCGGAGTATTGTAAGACAATGAGAAAACTAATAAGTAAACAAATTATTAGTAAAACCATGTTAATAAACGTAGGACTGGACTGACTTTCGGCCATGACCTGGCTTTGTATGAAGAACACGTGCTTATTTAAGAAACGTATGTATGTTTTAAAAAAAATGTGTCATTGGTATCCATACTTAGGAATGACGTACCTAAATCGTCTTCATTAGGGTCAACCGGTATCAATACATTAAGTCTTCGAAGAAGTAGCCTTTCGATTTTACTGATTATTTTTACGTAATGTTATACGAAATGGTCGAGTTTATTGATCCGCTATAAGTATCAATAGTCAATACCAACCGGTATGAATATTTGAGACACGATAAAATTTGAAAAAATACAAGACGAAATGTAAAATAAATAAGCAATATGATATTTATGTTAAAGTAATATTTTATTAAAATAAATAACCGTAGAAGTTTGCAACAAAAACTATCAGACTAAATACAATACTGTATTATATTTTATATTAGAATTTTTAAGTATAAAAACTTAATAAGATAACCAGTAATTAAAACAATATGCTTAGTGCTGATTCTTTCATTTGCCATTTGATTTCACTTTACAAGCTTTTTTTCACTATGCATAATTATGCGAGAATGCATGGGTCTTAATAGCCTTGAAAAACAAGTCTTCGTAAGTTCGTACCTTAGCACAACTTTAGAGGTAGGTATGCAAAATTTTCTAATAATCAAAATTTTCTTTGTCGTCGAGGATCGTTATGTCTACACTGAGCTGTTCTGTGGGGTTATTATGCGTTCGGGATATCTATGCAGGTGGCGGCCACGATCCGTGACAAGAATCCCTTGTTTGTGACCTGTTTGAGATATGTTCATTGCCCGTGCGATGAACTACATTCTGAATGTATCTTTTATTCATATTTATTCAGATAAGGATTTTACTTAGGATAACTATTCTTAATTCTACTTCAATAAATATTTTAGATTTTCTACGTTCAGTTTAATGCAAATCGAACTTGTTAAGGTTAAGTACTTAATTTTAACACTAATAATTGTAGAACATGAAATTTGTAACTTTTTAAATTACCAATTTCGTAAAGATACAAAATAATATTATTTTGCAATCGCGGGTTCAGAAGTCAATAAATAGGAAGCTTCACCGATTTGGATTATTCAGTATACACCGAACAGCAGAGTTAATTTTTATACTTACCCTAAATAAGTTTATTATTTCTAGTCCTTGCCTTGACTGATAACGATTTCTTAGCTAAGCTCCTTAAATAATAAAGAAAGTCATAACAGTCATTCAGCCTATTTCTTTTAGCATGGGAATGGTCTTTTAAAACCCTCACATTGTTTTCTGGTCGCGTCTTGCGTATTGTAATTTGTTATTTAAATAAGTTTCGGGAATCCGTATTATTTACTCGGAGTGAATTTGAATAGATAACGTTTAAAACAAAGAATCCAAAGCAGGTTCTTTATGAAAAAGATACAGTGAACTTGAACGTGGGAACCGAAACATATGGGTTTTTCGACGTTATTGAGTGGTACTACCAGCTAGATAACTCGAAAGCTTAGGACCTAATTTCGTCACACGAGTTTAATACAAATCTTATGACAATGCCATAAAATGGTTTAGTTAAACTGAAGTAAGTAAATATTTTTATATGACTGCCTGAAAAAAGGAGTATATTGTTTTCAGGGTTCAGGGTATGTATGTGAGTTTGTATATTCCACCATAACTTCTATACGCCTCAACCGATTTCGATAAATGAGGTATCGTTAGAATCTCTAGCTTATTCCGGGTGACATAGGCTAGTAAAATTAAAAAAAAATGTTGGGGTGACCATGGCCGCGCATTAATGACTAAAGTTGAAAAAAAAATTCGTAAATAAGATTAACTATATAATCATCATCTAGAAAATGATGAGTATATTCATTCTCATCATTCAGATAAATATATATAACACTATAGTTCAATATCCAGTGATTCACAAAAAATATCATTAAATAAAAATGTGAATAAGATTCTAATTTAACTAGATTAATTGAGATTTTCAACTTTATAGTTCGTTTTTGGCAGCCGTGTTTTTTAATTTTTTAAATTATGACTTGTTTTTAGTTAATGAACATGAATGATGAACAGCTCTTATTACAGAATCAGCTATGAAAAATGAATTAAAGATGCTTCATCGATGTCAAGAAAAATTTACCGTCTAATTTCGCCATTGATCTGATTCCCAAGGATACTTTGTGGATTAGCAGACACGGCAATGATACCGATCTCAATTACTTAATGTCTATATTAGTCTAGGCCCACTCAATACCCATCTACATTGACATTGAAGAAATCAGTAGAAAAACATAATTAACAAGGCAACGACTTAAATTTTTGTTGTTTTACGCGCTACGATAGTTTTTCATTCCGTATGCGTTTTTTCAACTTAAAAATATCCGGGTTAGTTAATCGGTGCTAAAGTTAACGACGTAGATATATCGTTCTTTTGTTTTGGACTGGGTCTTTGAGTGAATATTTTGTACATATATTGAAGAATCAAATCCATGATCCTATTAGCTAACTTAAGACTGATCGAGCTGAGTGTTTTTTTAAGAAACTTGCGCTTGACGAAAATAAGTAATCGGAAAAAAGTCAGATTTCTTGAAAGTATCGTATTTATTGCTAAGATGGCCGAAGAAAACTGAACAATGTCGTTGTTTTATAAAGAAAATTAAAAATAATTTTCTACTGGAATAGAATACTGAACTAGAAAATAGTGCTCTGTAGGTTGATAATACTTGAGAATATCATCATATAAACATTACTGCTGGAAAAAGAAAAAGCAAAGCGTAAGGTACGAGGAAAGCCTAGGATAAGGATTAAGGATCTACTATAACCAAATCTGTGGTAAGAACAATAATATTAATCTGTGATACTGAGCTCCTTGATGTAATACAAGAATAAATTAGCAAGAAGTCGAAACGATTGTAATGCAATTTCAGTTAATGTTCTTCTTCTTAATAAATTATTAATTATTAAACAAGGTTCTTTACTTAGTTGTCGATAATGAGGTGATCAATTTATAACTAATTACTTTAACATTACTTACTACCAATTAAGGCTATTGTTATGATTTATCCACATAATATTATTAGCAGGTATTATTACTGTTGGAATATGCGGTAATAATCTAGAAGTTCATAACTATTTAGAAATATTTAATAATATGCATTTAAGTTTTGTTGCCTAATGATTAGTCTATTCACAAAGTTCTCGGTAAAGGGGCGCAGCGTTCCATCCCCATAATACAGGTAAATGAGTGCAGCCGCTACCTGTGGGAGACTTAACACCTCGTAACTTGTTTGATTCATAACCTGTATACTATACGTCATCTTCATCTGTCATGTTCTAACCAGCCGCCCTCACAAGAAAGCGGGGCAAATAAAAAAGCCTCGATGACTGTGCACGAAGCTTTTGTTCCTGCACATGCTCATATGCATGCCGTCAAACTGCATTCCACGGTCGTCGATAGCCGCTAAGCGTGTCTCAATACATTCTGAGCTTTTGTAACATAGCTTACCTTTTTAAAAAGTAACTGTTATTTTAGCCCGCCGAGATTTCGTAAAACACGCACCTCTCTTCGTATCACAACACAACAAACACAGCGGCGCGTATGATTACACGTAGTCACGTCGGCTTTACGTCATATTATTCGGGATACGTTATGTTAGTGAAGCTAAATTACTGGAGTAAAACGAGTGGCAAAAGCGGCCGCCACGCTGCACACCAGCTGCTCATGGGTCGGGAACGCGAACTGGAAAGCGCACTCGGTCGGCTCGAGCGTCGGACTCGCGCTCGTAGTATCACTACCGAACGGCAGCGTGTGCGCACTGATTGCCGTCTCTTTCGCTCTGGCGCTTGAAACGGTACCCACATCGGCCGTCTCTCTTCCCCCAAACCTGAGTAAATGCACAGTAGTCGGTCTCGAGAATCCACCGGGGAACGAGTTCTGTCCATCTCGACTTCTTGCGTTTTCTCCGTGTCGGATGCTTCAAAGTTTTGTACGCCAATTTAAAGCGGTTATGAATATGATTACTGATTGCAACGGGTGAAAAATGCTCGCGGCTTTTAATTAATACATTGGTCACTCCTATTATGTCAGATTTCAAAGTGAAATATTAATCCTATTCTTCTTCTTTGTTTGTTCGCACATTGCCTTTGAACATATTCGTCTTTCGTGAAGACGTTTAACATGTGATATATTATTAACTCCTTAAATTAAGCAGTCCATATTTGCTCATTATTACTATTTACTTTTGGTCTGGTGGATAATTTAAAGGGGATTGTAATTTATTAGGTTTAGTTAGATAAAGTCATCCGCAACATAAGTTTATTACCACACACAGTAATATGGGAAACCGTCAAGGTACTTAAATCTATGATTAAGTACCTAATTTAATCAAGCATTTTATTGTAAAAAATGATAATTTTTTTAGGAGTACTATTTAACATAATATAGGTACTTGCTAACTTATTAATAAACTTATTTTAATTGCCAACAAACCTGTTCTTTGATCACAATAGATTAATTCAATCACTACTTTGCTACTAGTCACTGTAAATAACTACAACCAACTACGTAATCTAATTATTGCCGATTGATTGTGATAAACATTTTATTTTTTTCTAATAATTTATCTTACCATTTAAAACACACGCTTTAGCTCTTGATCATATGTAATATCAATTAAACTTTATGAATACAAATGTGCATTCTCGCTTTCCGGCGAACGAGCTATTACAATTAATAATAATCTTCTGTCCAGAGAGAGGTCTTGTCTGGAGCTGAGGTCAGCTGCACTGTCATTGGCTAGGCATTTCGACCGCTCTACCTGGGCTCAGAATGTGTCTTTTTGTAAAGAAAAAGTAAATCGCATAGCTTATACCTACTATTTAAGGATCAGTCCCGCATGGCTTGTCAGTTCTCACACTTTTCTTTATAGACTTACCTCTCTCATTATCTAGGGCACACAGGGCTGAATGCGTATTAAATTTTAGGTGAAAATAAAATCCTGAGGCAAAAAGCAGCATATTAGGTAAGTATAGTTTTTTTACTGACAGAATTTTTAAATGGACTAGGCCAGAACTCCGAAAAGTCGCTTCGTCATCCCATCTGCATACAGCTTCACCTACTCGACCTATTTCTTTCGGCTTGTTCCAGGAATAAGAATTCCTGGAATTCCTTCGGGAGCTTTTTTCAGAGGGCTTTATTTCTAGGACTGATAGACCGTTTCCGAGAGTGGCAGTTAGCCTATACACACATACTTATATTACACAGCCTATACCAGCGGACAAAGAGATTTCACATAAATATCTTTGAAAAGATCGAAATCCATGAATATGATGGAGGAAATGGATAATGGCCATGGTCAAAAATATAAATTAGTTTAATTTAATTTCTTCTTTAACTTGGATACAAGCTATTGTTGATTCTTCAGAGGCAACCAGAATGCTGTATGATTTGAAATTATGTTAGCAATAAGTTTGATAACAAAAAAAAACCTTCATACGTGGCACTGACGTTCTATTTAACCGAGTTCCAAATAAGGAGGAGGTTCTCAATTCGGCGAGTTTTTTTTAAAGTATGTCGGTGCATATCTCCGTGGTTTCCGAACCGATTTGAAAAATGTTTTTTCAGTCCTTGAGGAAGCTCTCTGACTCCAACTCCTCAATCCTGGCAAAAAAAGTTAAAAATAATATTTCAACTTCAACATAGTGTGTAGAAATCAAAATGATTTTTAACTTTACAGTGGCTTTGGAAGTCGATTTTTTGGAAATAATTTTTTTGGTAAATTCTATGAGTAAAAAGTGAAATAAAGATGATTTTATTTTTAACGAGGTCTGAAAAGTATGAGACTAGTGTCGCAATAGTGAGGCCGTCTTGCACAACACTGCTTAAACTGATTCAGTAAAATTTTATGATGCTGTCACTTTGATGAGATTTTTCCTTCAAGTTTAAATGTCCATGTGCAAGTGGGCCTATAACTTGCAATGAAAAGTTTAATCAAATATTTACTGATGACCGTAATCATCCAAAGTTCAATGTGCTGAAACGCTAACCAAAACTTGATTTACCAGTTCCTTCTGTCGTGCTATCTAGACGTCTGACTAGTCTTATCTGAGATTTGAAACACGATGTGATGTACGAACAAACTTTTGAACTTAATCTGCCTTACCGAAGTTGGAAGTTTTAATCTGCGCCTAGCTAACCTTATAAAGTTATAGATCATATACCTTATCAAACATTCTCTTTATAGAAACATTGGTTTGAACATGATAAAAAATTAAAGAGAAAAAGTTGCAAGCAAAATTACACACTCGCAAACCAATAGATGCACCGCTAATTTGAATATACGTTCTAAATATCTAACTACCTGTAATTTGGAAAATACACCTACTTATATAATTTTCAATAAAGCGTTGCGCTTTTTGTTATTAAGAACACCGTTACAACATAATATTCTGATATATATCTACGTCATATTATGCCGCCGCGCCAACGACATTAAGTGTTGTTGGTGTCGCGAAACTGGTTTGGTCACCTTTCTGTTGCACTCTGACCGAAATGTATACCCTTCATCGTTATCATTCAAAGATTTTATTTATTCAACCATAAAGTCAAATTAATTATTGATAGACGTTACATCATATTATGAATGTACCTATATTATCAATACGTCTACGGTCTACCTGTCGTATGCCGGCATTCTGGGCCGTTCCCCGACACCAACCAGTGTTGGTTCCAACTGCCTCGTTGGTCTAGTAGTTAGCATGTTTGACTGCGGGTTCGAGTCCCGGGTCGGGCCATAGTAAGTATTGAGTTTTTCTGACTATAAATTCTCAGTACTAGCCCGGAGTTAGGAAGTTGGCGGTGTTTAACCCCGTGCCTCGGAGAGTACGTTAAGCCGTCGGTCCCGGTTATTATCACTAACATGATAATAGCCGTTAAAGCCCGCCAACCCGCATTGGAGCAGCGTGGTGGGTCTCCTCTCTCCTATGAGAGTTGAGGCCTGTGCCCAGCAGTGGGACGTTAATGGGCTGTAGTGGTAATCTGCAGTGTTGCCTGTGTGTGTCGCGAAACTGATTTGGTCAACTTTCTGTAATTAGTAGCACTCCGAAACCAAAAAAGTATCCATCAATGAAATGATGTATGTTTAATATCCACAAACTAAAAAATGTGGCGTTAATTACAACTGATAAGATGATGTAATTATATCAATATGTCGTGCTGGAGGCGAATGCTGCGAATTCCATGAACTGCCAAGATAGTTCATGGAATAGACCTCTTCTTTCGCAGTTGGGCTCTCGTATTTCGGCCACATAAAACGGCATGAATATATAATAGTCTTGGGAAGCTTCGTCGTCGTCTCAAGCAATAGATATTAACTGCTGGACGAAGGTGTACTCCAGGGATCTCCACAGGACACTATCTTGAGTAGCGTATTCAATGTCAACGTTTTTATCAGGGGGCAAACTGAGGGCAAAAAAGCGAGAAGCTGTACACCAACTAGGTGAAAAATCAACCACTGTTGCTTTATTAAAACTAGTTTGGCCACCTTTCTGATGCAAACTGAACGAAATACTTATGTCCTTTTACATATATGTGTTAATCGTCTTATAATGTTAATATCGCGCGTGTCACTTTTGACGACCTCCCTGGCGCAGTGTTGAGCGCTGTTGTCTTTACGTGGGAGGTCCCAGGTTCGAACCCCGGCAGAGACAAATTCGGATTTTATATTTGCTGAATTTTTTCTGGTTTGGCCTGTTCTGGTGGGAGGCTGCGGCCGTGGCTAGTTAGTAGTTACCACCATACCGGCAAAGACGTGCCGCCAAGCGTAAATCGCTTCCGTGCGTTCCGGTGTGATGCCATGTAGAAACCGACTATGGGTATGGGTCTAATCTAACTGCCATACCCTAACCCTAACAGGTTAACCCGCTACTATCTTAGACTGCATCGTCATTTACCATGAGGTGAGATCGCAGTCAAGGGCTAACTTAAAGTGGATTTTAAAAAAAAGGTGTAATATCAACCACTGTTGCTTTATCAAAACTAGTTTGGCCACCATTCTGATGCAAACTGTAAAAACATAATATCTGTGTTAATCGTCTTATAATGTTAATATCGTGCGTGTCACTTATAATTACTCGTAAAAGTAGTTAAGTATTTTAATTGCATCCTAAAATTTAACTACTACTAGCGGGGTTGGATAGCTGCACTACTTACGTGAACCAGTGTCGTTCAAAACTGGTTAGGTCACTTTTCTGTTGCAAGCCAAACAAAATAAATCCAACAATTAAGTACTTACAAGATATGTCATGTTCATTTCATTTGTTAATATGAGGCGGAAGGTGTCTGAGAAGCCACCGCATTCTTATGCCAAGAAAATATATTATTAATTCATATAAAGGGCCCTCAGTAATAACGGATTCAGGATTACGAATTTCAGTAGTACATAAACATAAAGTATGAATTTTTGATCCTGAGTCCTCATTTTATAAATGCGAAGTGTCTGTCTGTCTGCTACGCTTTCACGGCCCATCTATTCAACCGATTTTGATGAAATTTGGTATAGCGGTAGGTTACATACCTGGGAAGGATGGATATACGCTACTTTTTACTACATAGGCGGAAAATTAAGGAGTTTCCGCGAGAATCAAACAAACCTAAACCACGCGGGCGAAGTCGAGGGGTTATCTAGTAATTTTATAAAGAAACAATAGAATTCTAATGCATACTGTTGTTCTTATCTACCAAGTCTAAGTAGGCATACCTATATACGTACCTAGTCAAAACATTGCAATTTGAAAGACTACCTTGCCTTGCAAAAAGAACTTTAGCGTTGCGAAAGCCGAAACGTTGCCAAAGAATTCAGGTTTCACATTATATACCTTTCTTATTATAACTTACGCTTTAAAGGCTTGTCCCGTTTAGTAAAATGTTTTAAGCTGCTAAGAGAATTGCAACGATCCGGCTTTTATTATAAAGTTCTTATTCCATCCTCAAAACATCACTTATGCAGATATTTGTCTGTATCTACGTGACTTGATTGAAAGCTCATTCTACAATGGCAGCTACGTGATCGATTATCATCTTATCGTCTAATTTGACTTCTAAAATGGTATCTTTTTGATCTTTGATCTCTAACGTATCATTATTTGAATTCGGCGCCTCTAGTCACAGAGTGAATATCGGCAAGAAAATTACGAACATACCATCGAACTGTACAGACATTTAAGCGTCGATTAAAAACAAACGCTCACTTTTAAAGGATAAAATCATGGGAATGCTGTAGGTAAACATAATATATCAGAGAATGCGAATGTAGGCAAATATATAGCTTTCTGTAGATTACGTGTTCTATTACTAGTTATCTCCTTATCATACGGCAGCTATAGAATGCTGAAGTTACTGCCAGTAAGAGCAACGCGCACGGGACGCTCCGATGCGTTCATATTTTGAGATCACGGAGCTTCCCATCTCGGGCTGAGGGTGGCCACCGAGGGGGTTTTAGTGAGTAAAAATCTCACTTAACCTGATTTCTTGGGGGAGAAATCTTATGATTCCCTCCCATACCAAAAAAAGAGGATGCTTGAGTCGCCTCCGAGCGTCGTGATGAAAGCCCGAGATGCTAAAAATCAAATAAATGAAATAAAAATCATCCACTAGTCAGTTTAATACAAGTGATAGCTCAGGCGATGTCCTGCAGCTATGTGGATCTTTCAGGTACCACCTTGGACGGATCTTGAGTAGGATGTATGATGATTAGTCATTGGTGGCACCTATAACGCTATCAGAGTCCAGTTTGTCATTAAAACACAGTCTTTAAATCATTTTTTGGATCAACGTTTTTAGGTGTAACCTTATATTCTTAGAATCCCTCTGATTCATAATAAAATATTCACATCGTGTTATGTGTACCCATTTGCATGGTTTCGTTTTTTTTTACTTGGAATTGAACGTTTATAGGTACATTTTAAACGTTGAATACTTTTGAAGTTATTTTGACCACCCACTGAACACATTGGTTGTTCTTTTTTTGTCATAATAAAGTTAAGCTAAATTTCGGATCACATTCTTCATTGTACTCACAGAGTACAGTAAATATACTGGTATAGAGTTTCTACTCGACTTTCCATGTACAGCGACATCTATCGGGAAGTTGTCCAACTAAAATATGTATATTTGTCACCGTAAGATTGTAAAAACCGTTAGATTATAATCTAACTCGCGAAATTCTGAACTGTCGAAAGATTGTAAACTGTTAATGTTCTGAGTGTCAATTTTTAAAATATTCATTTTATTTAAGTACGTTTTCTTGTCTCTTTCTTGTAGGTTAGGTTAGGGTTCGACATAAACAATCAAGTAGTGTTAGGTTAGTTAGGTTTTATCGGGTTTAAATACCTATCAGATTACAATCTACTGGAAAATAATGCGTTAAATTCTAATCTTTCGACAGTTTAGAATTTCGCGAGTTAGATTATAATCTAACGGTTTTTACAATCTTACGGTGACCTATATATAACCATAGCACAATGCTATAGTACTATATATTACAAAGTGTATAATAATTTATCTTAATTATTACAAGATGACCTAATTCTGCAACTATAGAATTATGTGACCTTGTAATAATTAAGATAAATTATTATACGATAAACGCAAACTGTAAAGATGTTCAAATGTTAGTAAATGAAACGCATGTTGATTATTTTCTCTTATATTCTCAATTACAATAAATATAAATAAAGTATAACAATTATTCCACAGTTTCACCTTTTTCACATCGTACACACTTAATACACACTCTAATAATATAGTTTCACATTGTAACGAATTTATCAAAAACATAATAATTTTGTCCACCCGGCATCCGGCATGCCAGAAAACGTCAATGTCAATGTCGATTGTCGAATTTCAAACTTTAAAATGGCGGCTGTCCACGTTTGGAAATTAAAACACAAATGTTTCATTAAATTTCTAATTAATTCCACTAAACATAATTTATAACAGATAAATCTTTATAAATTATCTAAGATAAATTCATATTCTGCTCAAAAAAAAAGTTTTATATATTATTAGCTTTGTGTTTATTTAAATGGCGAAATCATTAATTTATCTAAAACATAAGCTTCTGAACGAACACTTAGTTCAGCGCCATCACAGACTTTTAAGTATACATACTTTCAGTACAAGATAAGCGCCATGAGCGCCATCCTTTAGGGAGTTGCGGAACTAACATCCCCATACAACAGAAAAATGTTCTAAGTGCAAAGGCCCTGATTGTACTTATACCGAACTTGAAGTACTTTTGGCTCGTATTAGTCGTACTGAGGCTAGTGACAGACAATGTAAACTGTAACTTACTCATTTATCTAAACTTCAAAATTACTTACCTAATGCCAAATGCAAACCCTACTAAAGACAATGTAATTTGTATCTAAACTTTAAAATTACTTAACTTATGCCAAATGCTAACACTACTAAAGACAATGTATACTGTAACTTAACTAATGTAATTAAACTTCAAAATTACTTACCTAATGCCAAATGCAAAGCCTACTATAGACAACTTAAACAGACATGTAAACTTTTAACTATTTATTCTTAATCTTAAGGAATAAGCTGCAGGTATCTTTTATTATGAAGTGGCTAAGCTTATGTGGACTGCGGTTTTTCCTTATAAAACTTGGAATTGGGTATTCACTTCTGTGACCTGTGAGTAAGTAACTACGTGTGTTTTGACATGGTTGCCGAGCCATTCACTTCGATGCCCATTTCGTCATTATATGAATATTTGCATAGTCATTGGGTTTAAAAAACAACTCAAAACACCTATGACTATTTAAAATTTAAAACTGCGTATATACCTACCGGGCTGTTCACACAGTCAAAAATGCCACCTTAGGCGGACCTCGTTATTCTTCACCTCAATTCCAATTCCATTGGTTAATTTATCTGAGTTCATGCCAGATCTACCAGATTTTCAATGTAGATTACGCGACACCAAGACGACTTGACAACAATCATACCTGAAGGAAAATCCTATCTGTCCTTTTCTCTGCATGATAAGTTGAAAATTTCTTCGTATTATCATTATTTTAATAGACACTCTTTCAATAGAACATTTCAAACAGGAATCTTGCAGTTTTATTTTAAGGATTTATTTGTTTCACATGTCTTTTATCGATACTTATAATAACTTAAAACCTAGTCTATCGGGCTCTCCTCCAGGTTTAGCATGCGCACAACGAGATATCTCGCGACCAGTGAGACAGATGTTGTCGATGCCGGCTAATTTGTCGTTAATGTTAACAAGCACAAAATCCGGTATACTACAAAAAAAAAATAGTCGGCATGTAAGTGTAGAGAAAAATACCACAGATAAGAAATATTACTTTTATCTCTTTTATTGACGTAAAGAGACAAGTCAAATGTGTAACCATGTTAGCTTCGTTAGACAAATAGAGATAACGGGTAGACATCATTTTACTCGTGCGTATGCTTGCCCTACTGGGTACCTCCTAGAATCGATGACTAGTAGGTTTGGCTCATAAGTCCTAACACCCCCTCCCTATAAAGTAAAATTTTCTGCCCCTATCCATGCACTCTAGTCCGTGTTATTTAGTAGAAACCAGATTACTTAGATCCAGAATTTCATTTAGAGTTGGTTTTAACCAATTGCAAACCGAATTGACGCAAATATTATGGGAACTTTAAAATATGATGAAACTAAAGAGTCTGAACGATTGGTGATAATGTGTACTTAAATGTTTTATTTTCCTTGTTGCAGAAAGCTCGGCCTAGAACTGGTGCCAAGGCGGGGCGCTGAAGCCGTTGACCCGGAGGACACGAGCCTAGTCGAGCTGTACCGCGTGCATGCGGAGAGCGCCGAGCGAGCTGCGGCAGTAAGCGCTTTACGTTTTAAGATCCGTCTAATAGGGCTATTACTACCTCGTTGGTCTAGTGGTTAGCATGTTTGACTGCGGCCAACGAGGTCCCGGGTTCGAGTCCCGGGTCGGGCCATAATTAAGTATCGGGTTTTTCGGATTAGAAATTCCCAGTACTAGCCCGGAGTAAGAAGTTGGCGGTGTGTCACCCCCGTGCCTCGGAGAGCACGTTAAGCCGTCGGTCCCGGTTATTATCACTAACATGATAATAGTCGTTAAAGCCCGCCAACCCGCATTGGAGCAGCGTGGTGGGTCTAAGCTCTAATTCCCTCTCTCCTATAAGAGTGGAGGCCTGTGCCCAGCAGTGGGACGATAATGGGCTGTAGTGATGAATAGGGCTAATACACTGCACTTTTCACCGGGCCCTGTGGAAAGGGTTGGCGTGGCCGTTGTAGGCCTATTACACTGCACTTTTCACAGGGACCCTTACTCTTGAATCAGTGTAGTGTAATAACATTTAGCGAGCAAGGGTTCCTAATTTGATCCTTATTGCAGTGTAATAAGCGACGCTCTAACTTGCGTCCACGCCAACCCTTACCACAGGGCCCTGTGGAAAGTGCAGTGTAATAGGCCTATTAGTTTTGGCGTCGCTATTACACTGCACTTACCACCGGGCCCTAACTCAGTCTGAAGAGAACGTCGACAACTGAGGTCCCTAACCGCCCTGAATATTATTACACTACCCGGTCTGCAGAGTGCTCAGGCAGTTAGGCAGACCGGGACCACCCGTTCTCTCTAATCTGGAACCCTGCCTCCCTGAACCTTATTACACTACACTGAACCTGCGAAAGGGTCCCTGTGATAAGTGTAATAGGTCTATAATGCCTGTTCAGTGTTCACACGAGTGCAGAGCAGAGAGGGAGACTAGTAAGCAGGTCTGCAATACATTTACTATTGGAACGCGCGTTTTGGAAAAGAAGAGTACTAGAGTAGTGTTCCGTTCCAGAATGCGTGGTCACATGACAGCAGTATATACAGTTCTGCTGACTACTATGGCATAATATTATGGAAGTGGGCTTACCTGGATCAGGGTATGGCGGTGTTTATTGCACCGAATAGGGGACTAGACGGTTGCTATGCGTCATTTTGCCGGAACGCTAAATCGTTTGCAGCACGTCTTTGCTTATTAGGGCGGTAATAACCACGACCGAAGCTTCCAACCATAACGGACCACAGACAATTTAGAAATTTAAAAAAAAACTAAATACCCCTGCAGCAAATTCGAACCCGTGACCTCCCTGAACAAAACGCTTTCACCCTGGATCCAGGGACGCTCGTAAAGCAATAAACTTGTTTAAATACATGGACCAATAGCTTAGAAATGCCCCGGTATTTTACACGACATCGCACTGGAATGCTTAGGATTGGCGGTTTTCCGGTATATGGTATTGTGGTTAGTAACTGTAACCCCGAACCGGTCAATCAGCAGATTAAAAAAATATCAGTCAATCGATTAGCAACTATCTTTCTCTCGTTTTTCATTCAACGTATTTGTTTTGAATGATTTCGTTTAAAATACAAGGGTCATGAGCACCTTTGACATTAATATCATGTTTTTAGTCTTAATATGTGATAGCTTAATTAGGCACTCGGCCTTCTATTCGGATAGTCGCGAGTTCAATCCCTGGGCACGCAACTCTAAACATCTCGGACCTATGTGCGTTTTAGAAAATTAAATATCTCTTGCTTTAAACGTTGAAGGAAAACACCGTGAGGCAACCTGCATGTCCGAGAGTTCTTCATATTCTCGAAAGGCGTGGAAAGCGTAGTGGACTACGGCCAAATCCTTCTCATTCCGAGAGGAGACTCGTGCTCTGTAGTGGGCCGGCAATGAGTTGAAGAATGATGTTACATGAAAATGACTTAAAATTATCATCGCATATTTTTTAATTTTTAAAAGCTTACTACGAGTATGTATTAATATATAAGATTCGTCAATGTTGGAATCTTTTCTATACACAGTCACTCTTGTAACCCATTTGGTAAGCCAGCGTAGATAATGATACAATTTCCTACGTGAGCCACGGTGCAAAAGTTTCATTTACTAAAGGCTCTTTAATCTGCAATAAATAGTCAATAGACCAGCCTGGGTCAATCCGAGAAAATTCAAAGAACCCCCTTTAAATCCTTTTTAGCTCCTAAGCCTCTATGTGAATTGTCTTCCAACCCTCCATGGTAATTTGATATCCGGCAGATGTACGGTCCAAAACAATGAAATAAAATTCAAAAGACCCCAATTCAATTTAATTTTAAATGGTCTATTTGGCGACTAATAAAGATAATTTGAATAGTCAATTAAATCTATTTAAATTTAGCATAACTATGACGATGATTTAGTATGACGCAAAATGAAATTCAGATATTATCCTTCGAAGATAAACAATACATAATTAAAATACCGCGCGAGAATAGTAGTCACGAAAGGTTACTTTAGAACCATACATCTAATACAAAAGTAAAATTCACATATTATCCTTTGAAGAAATACTCCTAAAATACTATTAAAAGAAATAAATCACACATCTAATATCTTGAAAGCGCCTAATAAGGTGAAAAGGTTTCTTCCACCCGACTCGACTTTGCTCTTTTTATCCGAGCATTGATATGATTGGCGATATCCTTTTACATTGACTTGGAAAATCTCACAGCATTACGCCTTTTGTAGACCTTTTATAAAAGTCACGATACGAGAGGTCAGGTTTCTTAATGCCACTCGGAATCTGTGTTAACTGCTATCAAAGTGGCTATAATGTCTTATTTGACAGCGTTTTACTTTTGTATAGCTAACTTTGGTAAAGCAACCTTTTTTGAGTTTTTTATTTGTTGTTAAATGATTTTGCATTTCAATGAATTGATTTATTTGATTTTGATATCACTAAATTAGTGAGACTGCTCCGTAAGCTCAGTATTGGGGTCAAACTTAAGTACTAAAAGTTTTTTCACATGTCTTGTTCTCGGTACTTTACTAGAACCAACTTCTAAATTAAATCCAAAGAGCCTACCATTTTTGTTGGTAGGTACTAAGAATGATGAATACATTTCCGTCCATAATCTTTAAGCTGATTCTTTGATAAAAAATAGCCTTCTCTTTAGTTACCTATATCAGTTGTGATCTGAATTAAGACAGCATGTGCATTAATAAGACTGAACATTATTATTGTAGCTTAAGAACGAAAAGAGCGGAAGACACAGAGTACGCCATTTTGTTCATGAGGATTTTCTTTCTCTTTAGTGGCGAGGTACATTGCGTCGAGCATGCGGCTCGGGAAGCAGTTTCAACTCCGGTACTCTCACGAACAGTTCCAACATCACTACAACACCGCCGGTCCAGTCACACTACCTCATGTGCAGTATGAGAGACTTCGGTCACACCGCGGGGGGTGACGAGGCAGAACTGTTGTTATGGCTTCACGATGCTAGACGAGCGCAGCCTTTGTCCGAGAGGTTCAGAGTGAGGATAGCGAGAGATGGGTTCTCTAACTACGTGGATCGGTTGCACGCTAATAGCACGCTGTTTGCGGTGAGTAGAAACTACAATACGATTATAAATATTCAGACAGTATGAGAATTGAGATACTTCGGTCACGACGCGGGGTCTGACGAGGCCAAGTGTTCTATGGCTTCACGATGTTAGACGAACGCAGGCATTGTCCGAGAGGTTCCGAGTACGGATAGCGAGTGATGGGTTCTCTAACTACGTGGATCGGTTGCACGCTAATAGCACACTGTTTGCGGTGAGTATTAACTACACTACGATTATCAATATTCAGACAATATAGATACTTCGGTCCCGACGCGGAGTGTGAGGAAGCCAACTGTTCTATGGCTTCACGATGTTAGACGAGTGCAGCCATTGTCCGAACGGTTCAGAGTGAGGATAGCTAGAGATGTGTTCTCTGATGTGTAGCTTATAATGCCTAAGAATACTCGCAGTCATCAATTAATTCTCCTCATAAAGGAGAGTTAAACAAATCCTTGTCGTCGTCTCAACCGATAGACGTCCAAAGTTGAACTAAACGCTGCAACAGAATATGCGATTCATAGTTGATGGTGAATGTGTTCTCTGAATGCTGAATGTTGGAAGTAATTTATTGCGGTGATAGTTGGAATTTTCTTGCATCATAATAATTGCTTGCAATGGGTTGCAACGTTGCGGTTATTTTCAGTAGGTATTTACGTTTTAGATTGCTTGAAGACGTAGGTATGATAGTATTATTTCAGCGCATTTACCTATTTTTTGAATCAATTTATTCGGTTCGTTGTGATTGATTTTATAAATTCTCACATTTTCAAACTCAAAACGATGCCCTCAATATGTTTTTACAACTACTTGTTCAAGGACCTCAGGGCAACGTTTTGTTCTAAAGTAAAATCTGTTAGCTTGAAGAACGTATTGAAAATAAATCCATTTGTGACACTACAGTCGACTCCCGCATGCTGCCAAATGATGCTAAGCTATATATCTATCTCATTTACATCTCTGTGTCGTTTAACTCAGGAATATATTAAGTGAAACGACAACATATATGTATTAATAAACCGACATCAGCTAAGAACAAGTACTCAAGTATCAATCAATCCATACTTAAGAACGGATAAGTATAGAGTGACCGATACTTAGCATATTATGCTAAGAACATGCTCTCAAGTATCGGCTTAGAGTACCTCCATTATGTTTCAGGACCTATCAAGTACAGATCTATCTCGCGAGTTGTGGCTAGTCGCGTGGGTGATACGAGTGGGGCGCTGGGCGGGTGCGGGCGGCAGCGGTACGGGAGAGAGGCGAGGGCCTGTAGCGAGGAGGCCCCTTGGCGCCGGAGTGTTACCCCTTGCTGAGTTCCTGAGACAATCCGAGCCGCAAGCGATCGAAAAGGAGTTTACGTTTAAGGTAACTATACTAATACTTGGAAGCTAAATGGATCGCCTGGTGCGGTTGGAATTGGCACGGGGGAGAGGCCAGGTTCCGTGATAAGGAAGCCCCTTGGCGCCGGAGTGTTACCCCTTGCCGAGTTCCTGAGACAATCCGAGCCGCAAGCGATCGAAAAGGAGTTTACGTTTAAGGCAACTATACTAATCCTTGGAAGCTAAATGGATCGCCTGGTGCGGTTGGAATTGGCACGGGGGAGAGGCCAGGTTCCGTGATAAGGAAGCCCCTTGGCGCCGGAGTGTTACCCCTTGCTGAGTTCCTGAGACAATCCGAGCCGCAAGCGATCGAAAAGGAGTTTACGTTTAAGGTAACTATACTAATACTTGGAAGCTAAATGGATCGCCTGGTGCGGGTGGAATTGGCACGCGGGAGAGGCGAGGTTCCGTGATAAGGAAGCCCCTTGGCGCCGGAGTGTTAACCCTTGCTGAGTTCCTGAGACAATCCGAGCCGCAAGCGATCGTAAAGGAGTTTACGTTTAAGGTAACTTGGAAGCTAAATGAAGAAGCTAAGGAAGTGGCACAGGGCTGAGGCGAGGTTCCGTGACAAGGAAGCCCCTTGGCGCCGGAGTGTTACCCCTTGTACCTAATTCAATCTGAGTCGCAAACGATCGAAAAATTATATACATTTAATAATTGTTACTATCTCTGGGTAGCTTTGGTAGGTCGCGTGGTTGATACGAGTGGCGTGTTGATGGAAATGGAACTGGGAAGAGGCGAAGGCCTGTGGTACGGAGGCCTCTTGGCGCCGAAGTGTTACTCCGCTGCTCCTTACCTATCGCTGAGTTCCTAAGACAATCTGAGTCGCAGTAGAGAAAAGGGGAATATATTATGTGCTAAGGCTAGGTACTATACTTACTTTTCAAAATTATGACTGACTGCCGTGGATGGAATTGAGACAGGTATGAATGACAGCTTTATATCCTATGGTAGTTTAAGTAACATTTCCTTTTGGAAAAAGTAAGCTTTTAATATTCTTTTTTTAAGTAGTCTGTAATGCAACTATTCTAGAAAAAAATTTTTTTTTTAAATCTGTTGCAGGTTTACCAATGCGAGGAGAAAGATTTCCATCAGTTACATGACATGTTGATAAGAAAACAAACAAATAAGTGCAATATTTTACCTGGACAACCAAATTATGGTAAGAGTTGATAAGATCAATTAATGTGCGATGTGTGATATTTAACGCATTTCGAGTATATGTATAACTAAACGATGCCCGCAACTTTGTCCGCGTGGATTGAGGGATTTTCCGGGATAAAAAGTAGCCTATGTGCTAATGCAGACTATAATCTATCTCTGTGCCAAATTTCATGCAGATCCGTGCAGCCGTTCTGGCGTGATTGAATAACAAACGTCCTTCTATCCACACATCCAGCCATCCATCGATACTATCGAATTTATAAAATTAATATTAATATATCTTAATAGTAATAAAGTACATAGTATAGTATAGATATAGATAGATCCTTGTACAAATCCATTTTTGTCGTGACAACATGCTCATAGGGCGCCATCGATACTTTCGAATTTATAATGTTAGTATTAATTATACGACTGCCTGAAAAAAGGAGTATATTGTTTTCAGGGTTCATGTATGTATGTATGTATGTATGTGAGTTTGTATATTCCACCATAACTTCTATACGCTTGAACCGATTTTGATAAATAAGCTTATTTCGGGTGACATAGGCTAGTAAAATTTTTAAAAAAATTTATGGGGTGAACCATAGTCCCCCACTAAAGACCAAAATTGAAAAAAAAAAATCGAAAATAAGATTAACTGTATGATCATCATCTAGAAAATGATGAGTAGATTCCAAAAATATATAACACTATAGTTCAATATTTAGTGATTCACAAAAAAATATCATTTAATAAAAAATGTGAATAAGATTCCAAAGGCTATGTATGCAAATCGCTTCTTATGGAGGTAAGCTCCAAAAATAATATGGCAGGGTAGTCTTATTTTTTAATTCATTAAATTAATTTCACTTGTATATCTTAATAGTAATAAAGTACATATAGATAAAGTACAGATAGATCCTTGTACAAATCCATTTTTTCCATACCCATAGGGCGCATATAACTTTCAGGTATAGTAGTAGCCCTCAGACTGCTGACGAATACGGGCAGTATCTCAGAAGCGGTCGCGTCTGGAGCGACTGTGACGGCAAAACGGGGATTCCCCGACGTCATAATGCCGGGTGATGTGCGCAATGACCTCTATCTCACGTTGGAAAGGGCGGAGTTCGAGAGGGGCGGCAAAAGTACGGCCAAGAATGTATTGGCTACTGTTAGCGTACATGATAGTACTGGACTAGTTATTAATGTGAGTATCGATTTGCTATAGTAGTTTTTTTTAATGCACTACAAGTGGGATCTCACCTGGTGGTAAGTGATAATGCAGTCTAACATGGTAACGGGGTAATCTGTTAGGGGCATGGCAGTTATATTAAGCCCATACCCCTAATCGGTTTCTACACGGCATCGTACCGGAACGCTTACTCTTAATGTTAATTTAATTTAAGTTAATGTTAATTTAATTTAAGTTTAATTTGTATTTGTATATATTTAGTTATACTAAGTATATTGAATTGTAGTGCTGCTCATTAAACGTTTATTTATTTATTTAATGTATTGGCCACTGTCAGCGTGCATGATAGTACTGGACTAGTTATTAATGTGAGTATCGATTTGCTATAGTAGTTTTTTTTAATGCACTACAAGTGGGATCTCACCTGGTGGTAAGTGATAATGCAGTCTAACATGGTAACGGGGTAATCTGTTAGGGGCATGGCAGTTATATTAAGCCCATACCCCTAATCGGTTTCTACACGGCATCGTACCGGAACGCTTACTCTTAATGTTAATTTAATTTAAGTTTAATTTGTATTTGTATATATTTAGTTATACTAAGTATATTGAATTGTAGTGCTGGTCATTAAACTTTTATTTATTTATTTATTTATTTATTTATTTGATGTATTGGCCACTGTCAGCGTGCATGATAGTACTGGACTAGTTATTAATGTGAGTATCGATTTGCTATTGTAGTCATTTTTAATCCACTACAAGTGGGATCTCACGTGATGGTAAGTGATAATGCAGTCTAACATGGTAACGGGCTAATCTGTTAGGGGCATGGCAGTTATATTAAGCCCATACCCCTAATCGGTTTCTACACGGCATCGTACCGGAACGCTTAATCGCTTGGCGACACGTCTTTGCCGGTAGGGGGGTCACTAGCGACAGCTGAAGCCTTCCACCAGGCCAGACCAGGGAAAATTCAGAAATTATAAATTCCCAAATTCAAGGGCTAAGTTGTAGTGGATAAATATATATATATATACGTACATACATAAGATTTTTTAGTCTACTTGGTTGGTCATGGTATCAAGGTTACATACACGAATTTTCATGCTTCTCAGGAATGTGTATGGGGAGCCAGTGGCGTCGGCTCGACGTCTTACGAGTCTCTGGTGCTGTACCACAACAACAGTCCCGCGTGGGGCGAGCAACTGCGTCTCACCGTGCCCTTGGAGACATTCACACACGCTCACGTCCGAATCGAGTTCAGACATTGCTCCAGTGAGTACTTTGTGTCGTACGAGTCTCTGGTGCTGTACCACAACAACAGTCCCGCGTGGGGCGAGCAACTGCGTCTCACCGTGCCCTTGGAGACATTCACACACGCTCACGTCCGAATCGAGTTCAGACATTGCTCCAGTGAGTACTTTGTGTCGTACGAGTCTCTGGTGCTGTACCACAACAACAGTCCCGCGTGGGGCGAGCAACTGCGTCTCACCGTGCCCTTGGAGACATTCACACACGCTCACGTCCGAATCGAGTTCAGACATTGCTCCAGTGAGTACTTTGTGTCGTACGAGTCTCTGGTGCTGTACCACAACAACAGTCCCGCGTGGGGCGAGCAACTGCGTCTCACCGTGCCCTTGGAGACATTCACACACGCTCACGTCCGAATCGAGTTCAGACATTGCTCCAGTGAGTACTTTGTGTCGTACGAGTCTCTGGTGCTGTACCACAACAACAGTCCCGCGTGGGGCGAGCAACTGCGTCTCACCGTGCCCTTGGAGACATTCACACACGCTCACGTCCGAATCGAGTTCAGACATTGCTCCAGTGAGTACTTTGTGTCGTACGAGTCTCTGGTGCTGTACCACAACAACAGTCCCGCGTGGGGCGAGCAACTGCGTCTCACCGTGCCCTTGGAGACATTCACACACGCTCACGTCCGAATCGAGTTCAGACATTGCTCCAGTGAGTACTTTGTGTCGTACGAGTCTCCGGTGCTGTACCACAACAACAGTCCCGCGTGGGGCGAGCAACTGCGTCTCACCGTGCCCTTGGAGACATTCACACACGCTCACGTCCGAATCGAGTTCAGACATTGCTCCAGTGAGTACTTTGTGTCGTACGAGTCTCTGGTGCTGTACCACAACAACAGTCCCGCGTGGGGCGAGCAACTGCGTCTCACCGTGCCCTTGGAGACATTCACACACGCTCACGTCCGAATCGAGTTCAGACATTGCTCCAGTGAGTACTTTGTGTCGTACGAGTCTCTGGTGCTGTACCACAACAACAGTCCCGCGTGGGGCGAGCAACTGCGTCTCACCGTGCCCTTGGAGACATTCACACACGCTCACGTCCGAATCGAGTTCAGACATTGCTCCAGTGAGTACTTTGTGTCGTACGAGTCTCTGGTGCTGTACCACAACAACAGTCCCGCGTGGGGCGAGCAACTGCGTCTCACCGTGCCCTTGGAGACATTCACACACGCTCACGTCCGAATCGAGTTCAGACATTGCTCCAGTGAGTACTTTGTGTCGTACGAGTCTCCGGTGCTGTACCACAACAACAGTCCCGCGTGGGGCGAGCAACTGCGTCTCACCGTGCCCTTGGAGACATTCACACACGCTCACGTCCGAATCGAGTTCAGACATTGCTCCAGTGAGTACTTTGTGTCGTACGAGTCTCTGGTGCTGTACCACAACAACAGTCCCGTGTGGGGCGAGCAACTGCGTCTCACCGTGCCCTTGGAGACATTCACACACGCTCACGTCCGAATCGAGTTCAGACATTGCTCCAGTGAGTACTTTGTGTCGTACGAGTCCCTGGTGCTGTACCACAACAACAGTCCCGCGTGGGGCGAGCAACTGCGTCTCACCGTGCCCTTGGAGACATTCACACACGCTCACGTCCGAATCGAGTTCAGACATTGCTCCAGTGAGTACTTTGACATTTTAACGATTTTATAAAATTTGCACGTTATGGACTTCCTTAGATGTTTTTTTTAAAAAATAAAAACACCACTTAACGACCATCGTGAGTGGCGCCTAATTCAAAGCATAACTCGCATAAAAAAGAGTATAACTGATTGCGAAACAGACTACCTCTTTAGTGTTTGTAGTGATTAGAAGTATTTTTATTACCCGCCCGAAACAAATTTAAGAGTCAATATAATTGGATTTAACAGTAAAATAACAATGTTTGCAGACAAATTGGTCTAACAGTAGTACCTAACACTTACATATCTTAACAACATTCGTTCTAAAATCATTCATTTTCTCAATCTGTTTTTAATTCTTAAAGATGCAATTCCAAAGCTTGCCTACTATGAGTTTGTTTTATTGAAACAGCTGATCGATGATTTCTTAATAGCTATCTGTTCATGATTTGCTAAGGACAGCGGTTACTTATGTATATGTCACCGTAAGTTTGTAAAAACCGTTAGATTATAATCTAACTCGCGAAATTGAAAACTGTCGAAAGATTACAATTTAACGTATTATTTTCCGGTAGATTGTAATCTGATAGATATATAAACCCGATAAAACCTAAGTGGCCACTACCTCGTTATTTATGTCGAACCCTAACCTAACCTACAAGAAAGAGACAAGAAAACGTAAATACAATGAATATTTCAAAAATTAACACTCAGAACATTGAACAGTTCACAATCTTTCGACAGTTTACAATTTCGCGAGTTAGATTATAATCTAACGGTTTTTACATTCTTACGGTGACATATATATTGATATAATAATTGTAAATGAAATATTTATTTAAAAAGAGCGACCACCGACCTTCTTGCTGGTTCTGCTCGGTAGGAATGGCATTCCGAACCAGTGGTAGATTCATTTGACGATTCAAAAGTACTTCTAAAAGTTTTTTTTGAATAAAAAACATTTGAATTTGTTTCAGCACGAGACAAAAACGAGCGTAAACTTTTTGGTTTTTCGTTCGCACGGCTGATGGAAGCGAGTGGTGCCACTCTGAGGGATGGAGCGCACGATTTATACGTTTACAAGTGCGACGATCCGTCCAAGTAAGCCCCAATTCCTAACATATCTAAATATTACATGCGTCTATCATATCTAATGATTACATGACTAGTAGTTTGTCTAGTCACTAGACAAACTACTAGTCATGTAATCCTCCTTACCTCTGCCGTCCATACACTAGACTAGGGTATGGAGGGTAGAGATAAGGAGGATCATCTGTGTATATGAAATGTGTCCGTCGAAATGCATTATATTGGGGGCGCCACATTAGCATCTAGTCACTAGACAAACTACAAGTCATATAATCCTCCTTACCTCTACTGTCCATATACTAGACTGTAGTGTATGGAGGGTAAAGGTAAGGAGAATCATCTGTGTATATGAAATGTGTCCGTCGAAATGCATTAAATTGGGGGCGCCACATTAGTATCAGGGTTTCAATAGGAAGTGCCAAATATTTCACTAGACAAACTACTAGTCATGTAATCCTCCTTACCTCTACCGTCCAAACACTAAACTCTAGTGTATGGAGGTTAGAGGTAAGGAGGATCATCTGTGTATATGAAATGTGTCCGTCGAAATCCATTAAATTGGGGGCGCCACATTAGCATCAGGGTTTCAAAAGGAAGTGCCAAATATTTCACTAGATAAACTACTAGTCATGTAATCCTCCTTACCTTTACCGTCCATACACTAAACTCTAGTGTATGGAGGGTAGAGGTAAGGAGGATCATCTGTGTATATGAAATGTGTTCGCTGAAACGCATTAAATTGGGGGCGCCACATTAGCATCAGGGTTTTAAAAGGAAGCGTCAGATATTATAAGAGTAGGTTTGAGAAATAAACCTACTATTTGACTAGTAGTTTGTCTAGTGTATGAAGGGTAAGGAGGAGGTAAGGAGGATCATCTGTGAATGTGTCAGTCCAAATGTATTAAATTGGTGGCGCCACATTAGCATCAGGGTTTTAAAAGGAAGCGTCAGATATTATCAGAGTAGGTTTGAGAAATAAACCTACTATTTGACTAGTAGTTTGTCTAGTGTATGAAGGGTAAGGAGGAGGTAAGGACGATCATCTGTGTATATGAAATGTGTTCGCCGAAACGCATTAAATTGGGGGCGCCACATTAGCATCAGGGTTTTAAAAGGAAGCGTCAGATATTATCAGAGTAGGTTTGAGAAATAAACCTACTATTTGACTAGTAGTTTGTCTAGTGTATGAAGGGTAAGGAGGAGGTAAGGAGGATCATCTGTGTATATGAAATGTGTCCGTCGAAATGCATTTTATTGGGGGCGCCACATCAGCATCAGGGTTTTAAAAGGAAGCGTCAAATATTATAAGAGTAGGTTTTAAACCTACTATTTGACTAGTAGTTTGTCTAGTGTATGAAGGGTAAGGAGGAGGTAAGGAGGATCATCTGTGTATATGAAATGTGTCCGTCGAAATGCATTAAATTGGGGGCGCCACATTAGCATCAGGGTTTTAAAAAGAAGCGTCATATATTATTAGAGTAGGTTTGAGAAATAAACAAAGAAAGAAAAAATTCATCATTATTTTGTACAACGTAAGTTGTAGAAATGTTTAATAAATAACGAGTTTAGTCGGCAATTATATTAAGTTTTTTAACTCTGCATACTTCATTTAATCTACAATTGCTACATTCATACCATACCTTTGCCTACACCAGCGCAACTGTGGAAGGTTTTTGAATTGTTATTTGTAGCATCCACTGGACACTTTTCTCCCATAAGAGATGATTCTCCTTACCTCTACCCTCCATAGTCTAGTCATAGCTGAGGGTCGCATGTTTATCTTTTATATACACTGGCAACACTGGCCATACAATGCAACGCTAAACAAAAAAAAACTAGTATATTTGGGGATACCCAACTTTGATTTTGAATTTTGAAGCGTCATTTTGCGCTCTTAGCTTACATACAGAATCTAGGTTACGGAAATAAGCAATTGTGACAGACGCACGAACGGACGGAAAGATACGTCTTAGCGTAAGGGTTACGTTGTTACCATTTTGGTAGGAATCCAACTTTGCTAATAAATAGGATAAGGCGTTATATTTACTTACCGTTTTGTAAAGTTTAGTTTATTTACCCATATACAAATATTATAAATGCGAAAGCGTGTCTGTCTGTCTGTCTGCAATGTTTTCCCGGCCAATCTTTTCTACTTACTTTGACAAAATTTGGAACAGAGATTTATTTCTTGGGAAAGGACAGGACAAGGAAAATTGAGGAGTTGCCGAGTGAATAAAAAACTTAATTCACTATAGTGGCGTGCAATTCATAGAGGCATAAAAGCACTACTTACCCAAGTGGTATCATCAATGCTCATTTTTTATCAAGACAGTAGGTAAATACTTCTGACTTACCAATGCCTACCCTAGCATCAAACCCTGTGCAGGCCACTGATCTACTATCATGTTTTCAAATGATTTTGATGAAATTTGAACAGACGTAGGTTGCATCCCGGGGAAGTACATTTATCCCAGAAAGTTAAGGAGTTCCTGCGGGAGTCTAAAAACCTTGATCCACGCGGACTAATTCGCGTATATTCCCATAGAAAGAACAGGACAAGGAATATTGAGGAGTTTCCGAGTGAATAAAATACTTAATCCACTATCGTGTTTAAAAACAGATTTTGATGAAATTTGAACAGACGTAGGTTGCATCCCAGAAAGTTAAGGAGGTCCTGCGGGAGTCTAAAAACCTTAATCCGCGTATATTCCCATACAAAAATGATTTTGTTTTAGGTTATTATCAGCCAGTTATTTGTCTCTACCTTCCTGCGCCAACGACTCGGTTCGATCGCCCGCCGCCAACGGCCTCCTGGCGACATTCCAAAGAAGTACCAAAGAAAATTGTATTATTAGTACCTTGCTGTGCTCTACGAAGCTTACTCAAAATGGTAAGACTTATGTATACTTATAATTACTACATCTCTCTGAACTTTGGTCACGAATAGCTGGACAATTCTAAGCCTTAGAAGCCATAGGTACCTTCAAATCAAGAGTGAATAAGCATCTTCTAGGCAAGCGCGCTCCATCTTAGGCTGCATCACCACTTTAAGCAAGTCTGATTTCAGCCAAGCCTATATAATTTAAAAAAAAAAAAGCTTCAGGGCTTGGAAAATCATTGCCTTGCGGTCGGTATATTCTAAATTCAAATTCAAATTCAAATTATTTATTTGTGGAATGCGGTACATAGATGTTCTTAAAATAGAGGATCCTAGTATTCTATTATATTCTCATATATTTCAAAGAGTGTGCCCAAAAACTTTTCGATAATGGGGCCGATTCTGTATTGCACAATCTCAAATTAAACTAAAATGACAGCATTAAAAATATTGCTAATCCTTTCATAACAGTCAAAGTAGACAGAACTAGATTTAAAGCTGTCATTTTAGGTTAGCTTAGAGATGGTGTTACACAGAATTGGCCACATTGTTTCTCCGTCACAAGCAAGTAGCTATATATTTAGAGCTGTCATTTTAGTTTAGTGATTGTGCGTCACAATAGTGGGGCTAATTTCGTAGTACACAATCTCTAAACTAAAATGACAAGTATTAAAAAAATATTGTCTGTCTTCATAATTCCTCCCTGCGGAAAGCGTCAGAACTGTCATTTTAGTTAGATTGTGTAATACAGAATTGGCCACAATGTCTTATAGTTTTAAACAATGTTGAATAAAAGCAGGCGTTACTTTGCGGAAGCCCATGATAGTGAATGAACTAGAAGTTTAATTCGCTATAATTCGCTACAGTAAACAAATCTGTGTGGTACAGTGCGTGTCTTCCACCTGCAGCATGCGACACCCACCACCCAGCAATTCGCACAGGCACAACACCACACCACACAAATCCTCCAAACCACTCTCAACGTACGTTTCACTCCGACACCGGAGCATCTGCAGGAGATGTTGACTCGACAATGTACGACTATGAAGACGTTTGACTTCACAAAAGTGCATTGTGATTTGTCTATTCACACATTCATTAAACAATGTTGTTTGCAGAGGACCTGTTAGCGCTTTTGCAATGGCGCGCTCGGCCAGAGAAAGTGCAAGAGACGTTGCTCCGTGTACTGCGGTTGGGGGACGGCTTGAGCTGCGAGGAACTGATCAAGTTCCTACGAGACGTGCTCGATGCTCTGTTCGCTTTGTTTTCCACTGAGGATGGTAACAGGTACTGACTTTCTGTCTCTCTCTCCCCCGCGCGCTCTCTCTCTCTCTCTCTCTCTCTCTCTCTCTCTCTCTCTCTCTTTCTCTCTCTCTCTCGGCGTCATCGTCTGCGTCTTTTCGCCATTGCTAAGGGTCGTGAACCCATTCCATTAATCACATAATGGCTAGGGTTTTGTTGGGATAATATTACTGTCTCTCTCTCTCTCTCTCTCTGCGTCGTCGTCTGCATCTTTTCGCCATTGCTAAGGGTCGTGACCCCATTCCATTAATCACATAATGGATAGGGTTTTTTTGGGATAATAGTGCGGTGGGTTCCCAGAGCCTTCCGCATACGACTCGACTAAGAGAACTATTTTAACACTTAGGTTACTAACGATTATTATCAGATGTTAGTGATAATAGCTGGGACCGACGGCTTAACGTGTTATCCTAGGCAAGGAGGAAACGAAAAAGGCCACATTTGGTCACCCATCCAGTTACTGACTAGGGTCGTTGTTGCTTAACAATCGCAATCGACTGATATGCGTTGTCGCAATTAGGTCACTCGTCCCTCGAATGCTCAAATATAGAGGCATATTATAGTATATTTTATATACTGGGTGTTATTTGGTATAATTTGTGTTTTTCTTACAGTACTCCACATTCCGGGACAGTGTTTCTAGTCTTGGTGTCAATCTGCAGTTTGTTGGACGAAACTAGGTTTCAACACTTTCGACCAGTTTTGGATGTTTACATTGAAGAACATTTCTCAGCTGCCCTCGTTTATAAGTACGTATTATTTATCTCTTTTTCTTTATCACATTTTCTTTAATCGCGACTCAAAAATAAGCCCTGATAACTGATGATGGAAATTAAAACAATATTATAAATGCAAACTTTTTAGTCCGCAAATTGATGTAAGAAATCCAACGGGATTTTCAAGAAACCTAAATTTACGCTGTAATTCTGCTGCAAGTCGTGGGAATTATTTAGTACTTTTTACCCGATTGCGTTCTTAGAAGTTCTTATCTAATGTCAAAGTCGTCGAAGTCATTATCATAAGATTTTCATTTTAAAATCTTACAAAGAGTGATGATGCCTATGTAAAAAAATATTTCTTAGCGATTATTAAATAGAGGGTCTGCCAAAAGACCACATCTTCTGTTAGTTTTAAGTTTGAGAATAATTTTAAACTATCGACTAAAGAAACAAGTGAAATTGAATTAACGAATTAAAAAATACGACTGCCCCGCCATATTATTTTTGGAGTTTACCTCCATAAGAAGCGATTTGCTTATATAAAATTTGGAATCTCATTCACATTTTTTATTAAATGATATTTTTTGTGAATCAATAAATATTGAACTATAGTGTTATATATTTCTGGAATCTACTCATTATTTTCTAGATGATGATTATATAGTTAATCTTATTTTCGAATTTTTTTTTTCAATTTTGGTCTTTAATGCGGGACCATGGTCACCCCATCAATTTTTTTTTAAATTTTACTAGCCTATGTCACCCGGAATAAGGTAGGGATTCTAACGATACCTCATTTATCAAAATCGGTTCAGGCGTATAGAAGTTATGGTGGAATATACAAACTCACATACATACATACATACATACATACATACATACATACATACATACATACATACATACATACATACATACATACATACATACATACATGAACCCTGAAAACAATATACTCTTTTTTTCAGGCAGTCGTATAAAAAGGTGTCACAAGGTTTGATGATGTCACACGTCACAACTATGTATTTCATACAAATTTCCATACTACAAGCGCGTTTTTAAAATTGATAAAGTAAATTGAGTTGTCATCATCCCTATTGCATTCGCAGAGGCTTGTTATCATCAGTCCAGCACTGCGCAGAATGGGCCGCGGGCGCAGAAGGCCAAGAGCCGATACGCAAATGTCTGCGCTCTTTAGGCGCCGTGTTCCGTTTAGCGGTTCGTTCGCGATGTCTGTTCGCGCGAGCTACGGGCGGCCAGTATGAGGACAGCTTCCGAAGGGACGTGAGAGCGGCGCTGCATGCGCTGAAGGCGTTGGCTCAACATCCTCATAGGGAACATCTCGCGCCAGCACAAGTAAGTGTAAGATCATCAGTGTTATATTTCGCGGTTTGTTCGCGCGTGTTACGGGCGGCCAGCATGAGGACAGCTTTAGGAGGGACGAGAGCGGTGTTGCATGCGCTGAAGGCGTTGGCTCAACATCCTCATAGGGAACATCTCGCTCCGGCCCAAGTAAGTGTAAGATCATCAGTGTTATATTTCGCGGTTTGTTCGCGCGTGCTACGGGCGGCCAGTATGAGGACAGCTTCCGAAGGGACGTGAGAGCGGCGTTGCATGCGCTGAAGGCGTTGGCTCAACATCCTCATAGGGAGCATCTCGCGCCGGCCCAAGTAAGTGTGAGATCATCAGTGTTATATTTCGCGGTTTGTTCGCGCGTGTTACGGGCGGCCAGCATGAGGACAGCTTTAGAAGGGACGAGAGCGGTGTTGCATGCGCTGAAGGCGTTGGCTCAACATCCTCATAGGGAACATCTCGCTCCGGCCCAAGTAAGTGTAAGATCATCAGTGTTATATTTCGCGGTTTGTTCGCGCGAGCTACGGGCGGCCAGTATGAGGACAGCTTCCGAAGGGACGTGAGAGCGGCGCTGCATGCGCTGAAGGCTTTGGCTCAACATCCTCATAGGGAGCATCTCGCGCCGGCCCAAGTAAGTGTGAGATCATCAGTGTTATATTTCGCTGTTTGTTCGCGCGTGTTACGGGCGGCCAGCATGAGGACAGCTTTAGAAGGGACGAGAGCGGTGTTGCATGCGCTGAAGGCGTTGGCTCAACATCCTCATAGGGAACATCTCGCTCCGGCCCAAGTAAGTGTAAGATCATCAGTGTTATATTTCGCGGTTTGTTCGCGCGAGCTACGGGCGGCCAGTATGAGGACAGCTTCCGAAGGGACGTGAGAGCGGCGTTGCATGCGCTGAAGGCTTTGGCTCAACATCCTCATAGGGAGCATCTCGCGCCGGCCCAAGTAAGTGTAAGATCATCAGGGTTTTATTTCGCGGTTTGTTCGCGCGTGCTACTGGCGGCCAGAATGAGGACAGCTTCCGAAGGGACGTGAAAGCGGCATTGCATCGGCTGAAGGCCTTGGTTCAACATCCTTATAGGGAGCCTCTTGCGAAAGCCCAAGTAAGTGTAAGATCATCAGGGTTTTATTTCGCGGTTTGTTTGCGCGAGCTACGGGCGGCCAATATGAAGACAGCTTCCGAAGGGACGTGAGAGCGGCGCTGCATGCGCTGAAGGCGTTGGCTCAACATCCATAAAGGGAACATCTCGCGCCGGCCCAAGTTAGTGTTAAATCGTCTGTTGCGATGCTAGTATGAAGACAGCTTCGGAGGGAAATAAGAGCGGCCTTGCATACGCTGAAGAACTTAAGGAAAGAAGCTGTACAGTAGGCATCTTTGCATCTTGGAGCATCTTGCGCCGGGACAATTTAGTGCCAGATATTTTAATTTTTGATTCTTTATGAAAACATAAAAAAGTACTTGTGCTGACTGTTATCCAGCACCCAGCAGTCTAAACACTCTGCCGACCGACTGTAAGAAGTATCACTTTGCTAAACCTATTTGAATAAGATTTCTCATCAGCACCGCGTGCCTTCTTGAAAACAAAGTTTGGCGGTCATCATGTCAATAGCTTCTCTATTTGGAGCCGCATCTTTTAGCCTTGGATAGCTTAGCCCTGTCCACCCCCCTTGCCTATATCGTCCAACCACTTGCGCCTTTGGCGACCTGAACCTCTCTTGCCTGTAATCCTACCTTCCAAAACTTGTCGTGGAAGTGAGAATTGGGTTCATCTTTGCAGATGTCCGTTGAAAGCCAGTTTTCTCCGCATTATGGTGGACATGAGTTCTCTGTTTTTGTGGACTGTTTAAGATTTCTATTGTCACCAAAACAAATCATCCATCCATCCATCAGCCCGTATGCATCCACTGCTGGACATAGGCCTTTTCGAGAGCGCGCCACCAAACACGGTCCTCCGCCTTCCTTATACAACCGCTTCCCGCAACTTTCTTTAGGTCATCGGACCAGCGAGCTGGAGGTCGTCCTACACTGCGCTTACCAGTACGCGGTCTCCACTCCAAACCACGTCTGCCCCAACGGCCATCGGTTCTGCGACAGATATGACCTGCCCACTGGCACTTCAACTTGCTAATCCGCAGAGCTATGTCGGTCACTTTAGTTCTTCTACGAATTCCCTCGTTCCGGATTTTATCCCTAAGAGAGATTTCCAACATAGCCCGCTCCATAGCACGCTGAGCGACTTTTAATTTGTGGACGAGGCCTACCGTCAGTGTCCACGTTCCCGCTCCATGCGTCATTACCGTCAGGACGCATTCGTTGAAGACCTTAGTCTTCAGGCTTTGCGGTATCGACGAATCGAAGACTTGACTTGACAAAACGAATGTATTTTCTTAAATATTTTAGGTGGCCCTAATGACTTCATGGGCTAGCGTAGCCAAGGAAGTGGCATCGGCGCTGGGGCCGGTGGAAGCCGGTCGCATTACAGCGGCCATGTTAGACGCGCCCGCGGCCAATGCCCCTCCAGCATTGGCCAAAGCTCGACTGCAAGCCGCCCAGGATATATTGAAGGGACCTCTCGGACAAGACCCTGGTAAGTCTGAATATATAAAAGGCAAAGGTTGACTGACTGACTTATCAACGTACATATCAAGCCACTGGACGGATCGGGCTGAAATTTGGCATACAGATAGTTATTATGACGTAGGCATCCGCTAAGAAAGGATTTTTGAATGTTCAACCCGAGCGATAAGCGAGAACCATCGTCCTAACAACCGCATGCCACCATTTACGCGTCCACCTTGCGCGTCGAGCATTACCGTATCTGTATACGTTGTCTTATAGAAGCGAGAAACATCGTCCTAACAACCGCATGCCACCATTAACGCGTCCACCTTGCGCGTCGAGCATTACTGTATCTGTATACGTTGTCTTATAGAAGCGAGAAACATCGTCCTAACAACCGCATGCCACCATTTACGCGTCCACCTTGCGCGTCGAGCATTACTGTATCTGTATACGTTGTCTTATAGAAGCGAGAAACATCGTCCTAACAACCGCATGCCACCATTTACGCGTCCACCTTGCGCGTCGAGCATTACTGTATCTGTATACGTTGTCTTATAGAAGCGAGAAACATCGTCCTAACAACCGCATGCCACCATTTACGCGTCCATCTCGCGCGTCGAGACGAGCTGACCCAATGCGCGGACATGCTCGGAGAACTAGTGACGCTGTTGTGGAAGAAGGAGGATCCGGACCAACCGGTGGACGACGATGAACTGGATCCGGACGTCGATGTGTTGTGTTTGAACACCTTGGACGTACTGGTTGAGATTGTGCTACATCTGATTGGTGGGAATTCGCCTGTGCTGGTGAGTTAATACGTTTAGGATTGAAAACAATTTTGGATTGACGTCACAATTCAGAATTTCATACGAAATCTCATACTAAGGGGTTTGAAAAACGTTGCTGATTTGACTAGTTGTCAAATACCAATAATTTATTCCTCCAGTGGAACATACACATTCTTGTCTTTCTTGTGTTTAGAGTTGATTGGTCGACCGGGTCTCCTTGGAGACTGCTATTGGAGTGCCAAAGCAACAGCATTTTACTTTCCATTTCTCAAAATGGATGCAACCTTTCGCAATCGCCTCTCAGCTATTTTCTTGAATGCCTCTAATGAAAAGATAAATTTATTATAGCTGAATAAAGACGACATCGTTATTCTGATACGTCGTTAAGTATCATATTCTGAGTTAAACGGAAAGTAGAAGAAATAATCCTTTTCCGCAGAGAAAATTGTGAAAAGATCTCTTTTGTTTTTACCGGTTTCTACCGGTTCAGGACTTAGAGACAAGCGATTTAGGACCAATGATGATAAAAACTCTCCTTAAAAATAACAGGCTTTTTATTCGGATACGCTAGACCAATTATTATCATCAATGCCTCTGCGCTTGCAAGCTTTATAACTTAACGTAATTTTGAAATTTTGCCTTGACTCTTATGTATTTGAGATTTAAAAAAAATACCCAATATTGAATAGAAGCAGGTGTTAGTTTGCGAAAGTTCATGATAGTGCAGGACTTAGATGTTTAATTCGCTATAATCCGCGACAATTGGTAAATCTGTGTGGTACAGTGTGTATCCCGCATTTATAGCCCGCGGTATTCACCACACAACAGAAATCTCCTAAACGTACGTTCAACTCCGATACCGGAGCATCTTTAGGAGATGTTGACTCGACAATGCATGGCTGTAAATTTACAATCGTGCTTTGTCGAGTCTGGATACACACTGTGCCACATAGATTTACCTATTGTCGTGGTTTATAGTGAATTAAACTTCTAGTTTCTTCAATAACCCAATAAACAAAATATTCTATTTGTAGGGTCCAATGGTAGCTGGTCTCCTCGGAGTGATGGAACTGCTAAAGCCCGCACACTACCAGCGTCTGTGGAGTCATCTGGCGCCGCATCCACACGATCGGAAACCTCTGAAAGACTTCCTCATGCGAGCTTTTCTTGTCTTCAGACATTTGATTGAACAGGACGTAAGTACTATTTCATTTCTAGATCTCATGGAGGCCATAATAATGACTATCCCTTGTCGAACACAGAGTAAATTGAACATGTGGCGAAGTGTTTTTGTATCCTTATCACTAAGAAATTCGCTTCGCTTTCGAATTTTATGTGGCGACGCTTCGCTACGCGTTTGATTCGCCTTGTGATTGACCAGGGATTTAAGATCTATTGAAACGGATTGGAGATGCTTAGCTGACCGATCAGTTTACACCGAGATGCATAAATTAACACTTCGTCTATCAATAGTTTAAGCCTTAAAATTTAAGGCTCAGCTTACATATCCCATTTAGTAGACACGCACCTTAAGCCTAAAACTTGATAATCTCGAAGTTACATGTAAATTATTTACAAGACCTCGTTCTTTAATCGGTTTCTCTATGACATCTTAAAGGCTCAGCTTACATATCCCATTTAGTAGACACGCACCTTAAACCTAAAACTTGATAATATCGAAGTTACGTGTAAATAATTTACAAGACCTCGTTCTTTAATCGGTTTCTCTATGAAATCTTACCGAAATGCTAAATCGCTTGATGGTATGTCTTTAGGCGTGTGTTAGTTAATTAAATAGTTTAGTATAGTAGTGTTCCATCCTACAAGCGCTGCATGAGGAAAGTTACACTCTGAGGCACAAACTTTAATGCCTGAGCCGCGGGCAAAGGAATTAAATAGTGCTGATAGTTAATTTTTGAAGTGAAAACTTCTTCAGCCGCGTTGACCACTTTTTGGTAGGGGGTAAACTTGTGGATTCTCGAAGACCGACATGCTCGCGAACAGCGATATGCTCGCGTTGTTATGAAGACAAAAGGTATTAAATATAAATGTACTACATTCGAAATTAAACTTAAATGCCTCAGTGCTAAGGTTTATATTTTAATAATTCTTTTTATTAAAAAAAAAAATTAAAATATTCGCTTTCACTTCAAAAATTCGCAGTCCCCATGCTTGCGTTCTTACGAAGACAAAAAGTATTAAATATGAATATACTACATTCGAAATTAAACTTAAATGCCTTAGTGCTAAGGTTTATATTTTAATAATTTTTTTTATTAAAAAAAGAAACAAAATTTAAAAATTCGCAGTCCCTATGACTGCCAATTTTTTTTTTAATGCGCACGTGTATACAATGTTGTAAAATACATTTATTATTTTATTTTAGTCTTTACCGGTATGGCTGTCACCAAACAATTAAAAAAATAACTATTTGCATACTTGAGAATTACAGTCAAGTTATACTAAATTTTATTTTATCTTTTAATTAATATTCACTTCGTCAGACATTATGCTAATAAAGTGTACCTAATGTAAGCCGGTTTTGTTAGTACTAGTTTAGATTGTAACTAATCCACGTGCAATTCAATTATTATAATATTGTCAAAACACTTAGCTATTTTATAATTTTTATCAGGTATTTCCTTCTGACTGGATGGTACTAAGAGTTCAGAGCTGCAAAGTGCTGTTGTCGGCTTTACAAGACTTGGCGAAACCGTTATTAGAAAGATTTTTAGGAGATGAACCGCCACAATTTGATTCACAGGTAAGTTTGATAACCATTATTTTTGTTAACAAAATTATTACAATATCAAACGTATAACACATCATAAACCACCCTTTACTTATATTAATAAGCTTGTATATTTTTACTTAAAATTTCAAAAATAAAAAATAGTTGGGTATTTCCAAATCGATACTAATGCGAAAGGATGGATGTTTGTTACTTAATCACGCCAGAACAGCTCAACGGATCTTTATGAAATCTCTAGTCTGGAATAACACATAGGCTACTTTCTATCCCGGAAAATTAGAGTTCCTGCGGGTACCGAAAAATCTCACTCCACGCGTACGAAGTTTCTTTTGTTTTGCTTTGAATTATGGACCAGTGCTGCCGATATCCATAAAATTTTCAATAAGTAATCAACTCAATTATCACTAGACAGTTTCTAGTTATCTATTATAGAAGTGGCATTGGGGCTGATTCTGTAGTGCACAATCTCTAAACTAAACTAAAATTAGAGCATTATAAATATTGCTAACCCTTTCATAATACTCCCTACGGAAAGGGACAGAACTAGATTTAAAGCTGCCATTTTAGTTTAGTATAGAGATGTTACATTACAGAATCGGCACCATTATTGATTAATTTAGTTATTGTGAAGCTATTTTCAACCGACTTCCATAAAAAATATTTAGTTTCTCAATTCGGCCTGTGTTTTTTTATCAGTTATGGTCGGGTTACCTGGAGTTGGGTGTGGCCTTAGTGACAGCGAGCGCGCTTCAGTCAGAGCGATGGGCGCGAGGGCCCGAAAGAGCTAGTATGCGAGCCGCAGCCGCCTTGCATCTGCTCGCTGTGTGGACTAGATTAGGTACTAAAGTTACCTATCTATAATATCATACTATCATATCATATCAATGTCACCGTAAGATCGTAATAACCGTTAGATTATAATCTTACTCGCGAAATTGCAAACTGTCGAAAGATTTAACGCATTATTTTCAGGTAGATTGTAATCTGTTAGGTATATTAACCCGATAAAACCTGGTCGTTTATGTCGAACCCTAACCTAACCTACAAGAAACAGACAAGAAAACGTAAATACAATGAATATTTTAAAAATTGAAACTCAGAACATTGAACGGTTCACAATCTTTCGACAGTTTACAATTTCGCGATTGAGATTATGTAAATCTAACGGTTTTTACAAACTTACGGTGACATCAATATCATATCTAAAGTATGAGAACTTTGAAGTGAAAACTTCTTTAGCTGCGTTGAGCACTTTTTGGTAGGGGATATAAACGTGGAAACGCGAGACCGACACCGTTCTTCTGAAGACAAAAGGTCTTAAGCATAAATAGTACATTCGTAATTAAACTTTAATGCCTTAGTTTTAAGGTTTATATTTGTTTTTTTTTTATTAGAAAAAAAATAATTTTAAATATTCGTTTTCACTTCTATCGGCGGTCCCTATGACTGCCAATTTTTTTAATGCGATTTATTATTGAGTACCTTCCCTGTTAAAATTAAAAAAAGGGCAAAAGGCAATTCACACACGGCAGAAGTGAAACTTCAGATTAGTAGCCTATGAGGGAATGAGATGAATATAACTTGTATTCTTTTTATTTTTTTTAATTATATAGGCCAGCGCTTGGCTGCAATCAGACTTGCTTAAAGTGGTGATGCAGCCTAAGGTGGAGCGCGCTTGCCTAGAAGATGCCTATTCACTCTTGATTTGAAGGTACCTATATTAAAAGAGGAGGGGAAAACGGAAGCCGGAAGGGCATTCCATATCCTAGCGGTTCTAATTAGAAACGAGGAAGCAAACCGCTTCGTACGAGCCCACGGAATTTCGACTGCGTAAGGGTGCAGACCTTGTCGATGCCTTGCGGTTCGATAATAAAAAGGTGACGGAGGAACCAGATCGAATAGTTCCTGAGCACACTCTCCGAAATATATCCTGTAGAATACCGACAGACAGGCAACTTTTCGCCGATGTTCTAAGCTTATTCTATCTCATTCTCTCGTAGGCTAAATACTATTATGAATATTTTATTTTGTTTATTTTCCTGTAATCAACAGCTTTTTTACATAATAATTTATAGATAACTCTTAAAACTAAAATAAGGCCAAAAAGATTACAAAATTATACATTTTTTAATATGTGTGTCTCTTTTTTGTGTCGCTTTTTCGTTTCATCGAATTTTCAAATCACAACGATTCTGAAGAAGTTTGACTTCAATAATTATTAGAATAGTAATTGTATAATAATATCCCATCAAAAACATAAATGTAAAATGAGAGCCAAGTTCAAAATTGTGATATATATGCCTTGGTTGTTGACTTCAGCGACAAAAGAAGTGAGATCTAAATGGGTGCCAAGTTCAATGGTCAGTCCTGCAATTTATATATCCCATCAAAAACATAAATGTGAAATGAGAGCCAAATTCAAAATTGTGATATATATGCCTTGGTTGTTGACTTCAGCGACAAAAGAAGTGAGATCTAAATGGGTGCCAAGTTCAATGGTCAGGTCAATAGTTTTTGAGTTATGAGGGGGTCAAAAGTGGCTCCAAATGGTTCGTGTAATATTACACACGATGCTGCTCGCCAGTTTTTTTGAACTTTGGCTGGACACGCTTCCGCGTGTCTTGATAAGAAAAAAAATCACAATGTAACATAGGAACTGGAACCATGGAACATAAGGAAAATTGTACCTACCAACTATTTTTGGAGCACTGAAAGTGTATCGACGAATTTGACTTATAGAGGACATGAAATGCGTTTTCACACTCGAACTCTGTAAACCGTGATATGATGAAAGATACAATTTGTTAATACCTAAATACTTACGTATTAGGTACTTTATCAGGACCGGCTCAGCTCCAGCTAATAGGGCCAGCGGTAGGGGCCCTACTCGAAGTGACTCTAGTGCCGGAACTGCGGAGGGCCGCTTTGGGCGCCCTAGTGGCGTTGATGGCCGCTGAACGGGCCGCTACGGGGTCCGCTAGGCGAACTGAGGCGGCTCTGGTGGATAAGTTGGACTCATTGGTTGCTGATAATAAGGCTGATGATCATTACCGAAGACTATTTGACACTGTGTAAGTTAATCTTTATTTGAGTTGGCATTGTCGTATTTACACACATTTTCACACACAATATAAATCCATAGTAATACTATAAATGCGAAAGTGTATCTGTCTGTCTGCTACGTTTTCACCGGTTTAACCGATTTTGTCCAATGATAAGTTGTATCATAGGCTACTTTTTATCCTGAAAAATTAAGTTCCCGTGGGAATAAAAAAACCTTAATCCAAGCAGACGAAGTCGCGGGCATCATCTAGTAATAAATAAATCAATAAATATAATTGTGAATAAATTAATACAACTATTTTATTAATGTTAATGCAAACCTATCTTCAGGGAGCATTTGAGTTCTGTGTAAGTATGGTTGTATTTCCTTTATATTTCCATTAATTATGAGTGGTATAAAGATGCTGACTATGATGATACTATATCGTTTGTCTTGATGGTTTTTCGAATGCACATGACAAGGTCCCTGGTTCGATTCCCGAGTCTGGTAATTATTAGTTGGGTTTTCCTGACAATAGATTCTCAGTGTTAGCTCAAAGTTTTGAAGTTAGCGGTGATTCATTACTTTACTCCTGGACCTATTCTCTCTCTATTCGGGTTATGAGAGTAGGGAACAGAGAGTACACTGTGATATCTTCTCTGGCCAATCACTGTTTTGAGTGACCGCTGTGGCCGAAATGAGGGCTATCGTTTTTATGCTCACTAGTTGCCCACTAGCGGGTAATTTTCTAAGTATATACTTAAATCAGTAAACAAGCATACTTTTGTCAAAAAATATGCTTGTGAATAGTAAACACAAAGGAAACCCAGGTCCTACTAACCTTTGAATTAGCTATTCCTTCAGTCCATTTAATTTTGTACCTATTTTTCTTAGCTTTGCTTTCCAAGCACTAAATACTGACACTCATTGAGACGTATCTTACATATTCCATAATTAATCGGGTATTTGCTGAATATTCACAACATTAATAAAATTATTAGACCCGCGATACAAGCGGAGACATTTGGGAGACCCCACTCTGTAGTAGCACCTCTAGCGGCGAATATAAATGCGGCAGTCCTCATTCGGTCGGGACTCCGGAAGACTTTATTGTCGAGTCCCACATAGCCGTTTAGTGCGGAATGCTTAAAAGCATTTTTCCAGCGATAATAATCATTCGCTTTCATTTAAAACAAAAACCGACTTCAAACCCATAAGTACCTACCAACTTTAACTTGAAAAAAATCATTATCTGGGTATATAATTAGTTTTTTGTTGATTTTCTCAGAAAGCGTTAAATCAATTTCGTTAAAATTTATATGGGACCACCTCTGAAGCATGATCTACCAAACCAAAAAAGAATCATCAAAATTGATCCATAATTAACGGATTGATCGCTTAACATACATACACAAAAAAACAGTTGAATAGGCATGATGACAGTAACCAAGAATCAATGAAATTATGAATTTATCTAATGAAATAGGATTCATGGATTATAAAAAACGTATTTATTTTTCTATTTCGAGCGAAATTGCTATTTATTTTGATAAAATAAAACTATAAAATACAGCAATCCGCCATATTGAATTAAACACCAAGAAGCAAATGACGACACACTTGTTTGTTTTCGATTTTGACAAGCATGCTATTGTTTACTATTGTGCACTGCACAGAGTACATTGATAAAAACAATAGTGACGTCACAAACGACGCCATGACACCGGCGAGCGTTTTGGCGTGAATTTTAAAATTTAAATTTCAAATGCCAATGTTATCCACCAAACCTTATTTTTCTGCTGAAATAAGATATTTTTTCGAAATAGTAGATACTTCCGAACATAATCTGACCATTTTTCAAAATCAGTCATCATGCCTATTGAGACCTTCCTTCTTTTATGAAGTCGGTTGAAAAAAAAAAAGATTTTATTGTATCGGTTGTCAGGCTAATGGAGCGCGTATCGACGGAGGGCTGGCGGGAGGCGGGCGCGGCGTTTGTCGGCTGCGTGACGAGGCTGCTGGAGCGGTTGTTGGACTACCGCGCCGTGATGCAGGGCGCCGAGCACAGGGACAAGCGCATGGCCGCCACTGTCAACCTGCTGGTAAGATAATGTTTTATTATTTGAAAAAAAAAAGAAAGTTTTTTTTGAAGTGATAACTTCTTCAGCCGCGTTGACCACTTTTTGGGAAAATGTGGAAACGCAAAAATTTTGTGTACATTACAATAATAAGTGAAAACTTATTTGAAAAAAACACTGCGCCGAGCACAGGGACAAGCGCATGGCCGCCACTGTCAACCTACTGGTAAGACAATGTTTTATTATTTGAAAAAAAAAAAATTTTTTTTTTGAGGTGATAACTTCTTCAGCCGCGTTGACCACTTTTTGGTGAAAATTTGGAAACGCAAAAATTTTGTGTATATTATAATAATAAGTGAAAACTTATTTGATAAAAAAAACCGCGCCGTGATGCAGGGCGCCGAGCACAGGGACAAGCGCATGGCCGCCACTGTCAACCTGCTGGTAAGATAATGTTTTATTAGGTATTTGAAAAAAAACAACCGCGCCGTGATGCAGGGCGCCGAGCACAGGGACAAGCGCATGGCCGCCACTGTCAACCTGCTGGTAAGACAATGTTTTATTAGGTATTTGAAAAAAAACAACCGCGCCGTGATGCAGGGCGCCGAGCACAGGGACAAGCGCATGGCCGCCACTGTCAACCTGCTGGTAAGATAATGTTTTATTAGGTATTTGAAAAAAAACAACCGCGCCGTGATGCAGGGCGCCGAGCACAGGGACAAGCGCATGGCCGCCACTGTCAACCTGCTGGTAAGACAATGTTTTATTAGGTATTTGAAAAAAAACAACCGCGCCGTGATGCAGGGCGCCGAGCACCGGGACAAGCGCATGGCCGCCACTGTCAACCTGCTGGTAAGACAATGTTTTATTAGGTATTTGAAATAAAACAACCGTGCCGTAATGCAGGGCGCCGAGCACCGGGACAAGCGCATGGCCGCCACTGTCAACCTGCTGGTAAGACAATGTTAAAATATTTGTTATATGAAAAAAAAAATTTTTTTTGAAGTGAAAACTTCTTTAGCCGCGTTGAGCACTTTTTGGTAAAAATGTGGAAACGCAAAAATGTTGTGTATATAACAATAAGTGAAAAGTTATTTGAAAAAAAACACCGCGCCGTGATGCAGGGCGCCGAGCACAGGGACAAGCGCATGGCCGCCACTGTCAACCTGCTGGTAAGACAATTTTTATTATTTGAAAAAAAAAATTTTTTTTTGAAGTGAAAACTTCTTCAGCCGCGTTGAGCACTTTTTGGTAAAAATGTGGAAACGCAAAAATTTAGTGTATATAATAATAAGTGAAAACTTATTTAGCCGCGTTGAGCACTTTTTGGTAGGGGGTAAAATGTGGAAACGCGTGATCGACACCTCGCGTTGTTACGAAGACAAAAAATCTTAAATACAAATGTAATACATTCGTAATTCAGCTTTAATGCCTTAGTTTTAAGGTTTATATTTTAAGTTTTTTTTTTAATTATTTTAAATATTCGTTTTCACTTCTATCGGCTGTCCCTATGTCTGGCAATTTTTTTTTTTTTGAGAATAGAATGAACAATTAAACTTGTTTTTTTGATCACATATGATAAAGTAAGTATGTGAATAAAACTAGAATGTTTTTGGGGTTAGATGTAGGATGTATGCTTTTAAAAGGGCAAGAAGGTTTTTTTCTAAGAGGCCCAAGAGCGACATAAAAGCGCCAGGATAAAAATAACCTTGCCTATTTCATCATCATCATAATAATGCCAAATTTCATCTAAATCCGTTCAGGCGTTTTTGAGTCGAGTCATTGAGTCACAAACATCCATCCAAACTTTCGCATTTATAACGTTAGAATAGAAATATTTTTAATGTTAGACAATAAATATCCAAAACATCGATATATATGTAGGTACTAGATGGGCCCTTTCATAGAAAAAAATTGGGCGTCCAACCTTTAGAGCACGCTTCTAACCTGTATAGCCCCGTCCTTGTCCCCGTCATAGCACTGTCCCGCTTTTCAGACTAGATGGCGTTAGTAAAATAGGTGCACATTATTTGTTCGACACGGTCCGTCTATGTAAATTGAGGTCGTTGGTTAAAAAAATCGATAAAAATATGTGCTAAAGTGTTCTGCCGATGGTCAGTCCAAGCCTGCAATTTTTCTCTTAAATTTCAGTTTCTACAGGTATTCTCTTAAATTTCAGAATTTCTACAAAAACGAGATCGATCGCAAAGAGATGTATTTGCGTTACGTTTACAAATTACACGACCTCCACATAGCTTCCGACAACTGGGTAGAAGCTGGGTGCACCCTATTGGTAAGAACTCTTAATTATTATTTATCAAACTAGTGTTGTATGGTCGCTTTTATTACGTTACTTTTTACTGGATTCTCTTCAATGACATGCTAATTAGATTTTCGGACGCCCGCATTACAATTTTATGTGAATAACATTTTCAGCTGTATGCTGAAAGTTTGAGTTGGGACAGCGATCAAGTCGGAGTCGACCCGGAACATCCTGAAGCTGTGGAATGGAAGCGTAAAGAAGCTCTTTACAACCAAGTGCTCCAGTATTTCGATCGTGGAAAGGTAATTATTTAAACCATGTTGCACTATGGAATTCACACGAGACATGATACTCAGCAGAGTAAATTGGCATCTTCTGGGCAAGCGCGCTCCACCTTAAGCTGCATCACCACTTGCAAGCAAGTCAGCCAAGCGCTGGCCTATATTAAAAAAAAACTTACCCAACTTACTTTCGTGCCGCCAATCGATTTAGCGTTCCGGTACGATGCCGTGTAGAAACCGAATAGGGGTATGGGTTTAATATAACTGCCATGCCCCTAACAGGTTAGCCCGCTACCATCTTAGACTGCATCATCACTTACCATCAGGTGAGATCGCAGTCAAGGGCTAACTTGTAGCGGATAAAAAAAACTTACCCTCCCAATTAACCCTCTTGCCACAAACTGAAGAATTTTTATTTTTATTCCAATTTGTTTTATTATTTATTATTTTTACTATTGTAACATTGGATTTTTATCTGATATTTAAAGAGCTTATTATTATTATTATTATTATATATTTTGTAAACTCATCATTTCATCACTCTGTCATTTTTCTAAAGAGACATTGCAAAAAGGTATCTCAATTTTCGGGCGTGTTAGTTTAGGATTATTCAATCATTTCAGTGCTGGGAAAAAGGATTGCCCCTGCTTCGTGAATTGGCAACATTATACGAAGTGAAGCTGTGCGATTACGCGCGTTTAGCGCACTGTCTGAGGATGCACGCAACTTTCCTCGACTCTGTGTTGGAGCAGTTGAGACCTGAACCGGAGTACTTCAGAGTTGGATTCTATGGGAAAGGATGCCCTTTGTTTGTGAGGGTAAGTACACAATTGAAGGTTTTTTAGATGTAATTTATTTGAACGTTTCTCTTTAATTAACGACTTGCGGATACCCGCGAGTTCGTCCGCATGAAATAAGTTTTTGAAACTCCGACTTGAAATCCCTAATTTTTCGGATAAATATATAGCCTATGACACTCGCAAATAATGTGGCTTTTTATTGGTACCAGAATTTTCAAAATCGGTTGTGTAGATCCAGAGATTACCCGCTACTACCTCAAAAACTCACAAACTTTATCTCTTTATAGCGATAAGTTTGGGAATTAATTTCAAAATATTTACTAACTCGATTCCTTTGAAATTTTTTTCTATGCGAATAGGTTAGACAAGGACAGAGTATGAATTTTTTGGAGAACCTAATCTATGACATGAATTTATGGGTAGAAATTTCGTGCGAATGAAACACGAAATGTAAGGTGATACCCTCTATTTTTTATTTTTGGTTTTTGTTCTTGAAATAGACAAATGGAACAGAATCTTTGGTTCTTGTTGTTTTACTCTGGAATGACTAATCATAGTGTCAAAAAACCTTTTTAAACAAAGTTAAAGGTTATATTGTTTATTTTTTTGAGGTTTTTATTTCAAAAACGGGGTCATTTTTTGTTGTTGTTTTTGTTATTTTTTTGTGTAAACACTATAAGAAGTGCGATAACCATTATAACTTTAATCTATAGTTAAGTTTCGTAACGATTTGAATGACGTACTGTGTGTTTACGTAGCTCGTACAAGTGATACGATATGATTTAAATAAACACGCCCGGCCGGCGAAATTCGACACCGCCACTTGAGATCTTGAGATTGCACTTGAGATTGGCGCAGATCCGCGGTAACCTAATAAAATTGCGCGCCAGACGAAGGGATAATATTAGTATAGACTATAGAAGGCTAGCCCCATCGTTCCCTGCGAGATACTTATGCCTTTTATCACTTTTATCATTTTTTCACTTCTTATTCCTATCTTAAATATTAGAAAATACTGGCTGCGTCAACAGCTTTTTACTGTGTTAGTGGGATTTGACTTTGAAATATGAACTTAGTCAGTTTCTTTTACACATGAGTTGAGCGAGTTTTAATTTAGTTATAATCAAGCCTTTATGCTATTTAAGATATTTTTAAGGCTTTTTAAGTTAACGCCTTACAAAATACTAAACTAACACATATAAAATACTAACAAAATAAATAAAATCTTTACTTGGAATTACCATACACAAACAGAAACTAATACTTAGACTCCAGAAATATTCTTGTTTACATGCAATACAAAATAATCATGTCTGCATACTATGTAGTTTTCATCGTCGTATAAATGATTGAAAAAAATGGCATTGTTTTTATTATTTATTTAGATATCTTTGCACACACAAAATATATAGTACTACTCTAGCGGCACGCTATGATGGCCGGTTTGACACATTACAATAGTGATGTGGAATGTCAATTTATTCTCGAACAAAAAACAATTAAGTTTTGTTTTTGTACCTGATTAAATAGGTTTAATAAAACAAAAATGTATATGTTTATTTAATTTATTTGAACGAACTGAATATTTGAACGAAAATGAATATACATACTTTATATGCACACAAGAAACATATGAATACAAAAGATACCAAAAAAGGTGCCACAAAAGGCCATAATTAATCAGATTCGTCCATACTACTATTTTCACTGTCGTCACTGCTATCATCACATACATTAATAATTATATGTTCGTTTTCTATAATATTATCTATTTTCACATCTCTTTCATAATCTTCCCTTATTAATTTAACAGTTCTATTCACAACCTTTTCCCAGTCTCCTTTAGTCACATGTTCACAAGCTTCTTCTAATAATTTTAGCATTTTTTTTGTGGTAAATGGGGGTTCTGTATTGTGTCTTGCAGCATATCCCTTAATTTGAGCCCACACCAACTCAATCGCATTATACTCACAATGGTAAGGCGGTAACCGTATAACTCTGTGCCCATGTTCTAATGCTATTTCGTCAATGACGTATCGGATCTTGGTTGGTTTGTTTTCTTTTAAAAGACGTACTAATTCCGCTTTTAACATATTCATGTTTGCATCTACGCCATTTTTACGAAGCCATGCGACGATATCAGCTTTCTTTTGGGATTGGGCAGGTGGCTTGTCAATTTGCATCGAGTGGTATGGGGCGTTGTCCATAATTATAATAGATGGTTCAGGGAGGCTACACAACATTGAGGTAAACCATTCAGTAAACTTTTCTCCATTCATGTCTTCATGATAGTCTCCAGTGGTTTTTGACGCAAAAGCCATGAGAGAACCTTCGACAAACCCGTTGATGGTTCCGGCGTGACAAATTATAAGTCGCGATCCTTTTCCTACAGGAACTTTGGAAGTAGATGCTGCTGTGTCATCGTTCCAAGAACGGCCTACAGTATGGTTAGCATTAAGCCATGTTTCATCCAAGAACACAACATTTTGCCAATTTTTGATTTCTTTCACTTGCCGTAAAAAAGTATACCTTGCCATCGCTATATCAAATCTTTCCATCAATATTTTGCGTTTGTTACATTTTTTGTATCGAAATCCAATGGTCTTCAAAATCTTCGTTAAAGAACTTTCCCCACCGAAGAATAATCCAGCTTCCTTCAGTGAATGCACCAACTTTTTTCTTGTTGGATACTCCTTCTGTAAATAGTAGCCGTAAACATGTCTTCGGATAGCATCGGCATCAAAGCTATCGATGCCTACGACTGGTTTTGCTCGTTTTCTCTTTTTTGGTGTGTGAAGTTTATTTTCTTCTGTGCCAGTCTCGCCATATTTTTTTTTAGTTATCCGTCTAACAGTTCGTTGTCCAATATTAAGCGCATCAGCTACGCGTTCAACCACTGACGTTATAGGTAAAATTGGCCCTCCATTTTGAGCTTCACGATCGAAATAGTTACGAAGGCGTATTACGAACTCACGTGTCTGACTATTTAGAACAGTTCTCTGCGTACGTTCGGTCATATCGACGAAATCCACAAAAAAGGGCTTGAACAGAGTCCAAATTAACGAGCAAGGGTCAACAGTAATGCAGTATCAATATTTGAAATCCAAAGCCAGGTCAAAACTATATCACAATCGCATTGCACTGACAGTTTATACTTTTCGAAGCAACGTCAATTCGAAACTGCTTTGTTTTGCATTGAGTATTGACGCGAGTTTGCCGGAGGTAGTAGTTGTGCTAGCCAGCGATCCTATGTGACGATCGTATTAGATTCCATTTTTAAAAATTTATTGATATTTTTTTGCGATTTCAGAGGTTTGTCCACATAGTGAAAATTGTTCATATTCACAAGTACATTCACCCCTTAAATGGTGCAAACTGATTTTTCTACACTTGTATACATTTAAGAAATCAATTTAATAAATAAATTTTGAGTCCTAAACCTAAAACTACATTCGATAAAATTTATGAATCTCTGCACATCACTATCGTCAATAAAGTAATACAATTATTTCCTTCAAAGTCGTTATCAATTAATACGGAACTTCATGAGCGGACAAACGTCAAACCGGCCATCATAGCGTGCCGCTAGTTTAGATGATGCCCGCGACTTTGTCCGCGTGGATTAAGGTTCTTTTATTTCCGCGGAAACCCTTTCATTTTCCGGGATAAAAAGTAGCCTATGTCCTTTCCCTGGATAAAAACTATCGCTATACCAAATTTCATCAAAATCGGTTGAAGAGACATTTTTTTTATTCCCGCGGGAACTCTTGAATTTTTTGGGATAAAAAGTAGCCTAATTCCCTTCCCCAGGATACAAATCAAAATCGGTTGAACAGATGGTACAAGTGCGCAAAGGCGGTCTTATTGCTAAAGCAATCTCATTAATAGGAATGATGCCTATATCAAAAATAAATTATTTCTAACTGGTTATTAAATAGGGGCCTTCAAAAAGCCCTAAAATTCACATCCTCTGTTAGTTTTAACTTTGATAACCATTTTATAATATTATAGATTAAAGAAAAAAAGTGTGTTGAAATTTGATGACGGCACATTTGCAAATTTCATACAACTTCCACACTAGAGTGGCGTTTTTAAGTTTGACAAAGAATTGCTGATTTGATTGAGTTGTGATCATCCCTATTAAATTGTTAATCCTTTGCCTAGTGGGAGGCTTCGGCCGTGGCTAGTTACCACCCTACCGGCAAAGACGTGCCGCCAAGCGATTTAGCGTTCCGGTACATACCGAATAGGGGTATGGGTTTAATATAACTGCCATGTACCTAACAGTTTAGCCCGCTACCATCTTAGACTGCATCATCTTTTACCATCAGGTGAGATCGCAGTGAAGGACTAATTTGTAGTGGATAAAAAAAATCTAATTAAATTGTTTTTATGTTTTATTGTTTTTTTATTTTTTTTTTATTGTTTTTATTATTCCTCCACATAGAACAAGCAGTTTGTGTACCGTGGGCACGACTACGAGCGTATAGGCGCATTCACTCAACGTTTGCAGGCGGAATATGTATCCGCTCACATCCTCATGCGCAATACTCCCCCCGATGACTCCATCATCGCTGCGGACGGCCAGTGTGAGTATGATTCCAGCTTTAAGACATACTTATGATGCAATCTGAGCATATATGTGTCACCGTAAGATTGTAAAAACCGTTAGATTATAATCTAACTCGCGAAATTCTAAACTGTCGAAAGATTGTAAACTGTTCAATGTTCTGAGTTTCAATTTTTGAAATATTCATTTTATTTACGTTTTCTTGTCTCTTTCTTGTAGGGTAGGTAGGCACTTAGGTTTTATCGGGTTTAAATACCTATCAGATTACAATCTACCGGAAAATAATGCGTTAAATTGTAATCTTTCGACAGTTTAGAATTTCGCGAGTTAGATTATAATCTAACGGTTTTTACAATCTTACGGTGACATATGTTAATTTCTTCAAAAGTTCGCGCGCGAGTTGAATACAGAGTAAATGTATGTGTCACCATACATTTACTCTGCATTCAACTCGCGCGCGAACTGTTCACCCATGCACGAGTCCAGACAGCAACGCTGCGTATCCAAATGGGCGGAATTTCCGGTACAACATTCAGTCATTCTAGCAGAAAATTAATATGCAGCTATATACGAAGATGTAGTAGGTGAGCCTGTTGTCTACAATTTATTTGTGCGTCGATCTATTGTAAGGATGATAGGATATTTACCCTGTGCTAATGGAATATTTTATACAATGGGTCGTTGGAAACAGAGCAATTGCGAGACGTCGAGACTGGGGACGAATTATATAGACTCGCTGTGTAGATTTAGGATTGATTGGCCAATCCTTAATCTATGACTGGGTCACTAGACCGGCAGAACAAAACTACGCAAAGACCGCCGTTAAAATAATGTTAGACTGACCTTGTTTCCCATTAAAAAAAACACTTTCATTATGCCATAAAATGTACCAGTCCTGCCGTGACGTCTCGTGACCTTGAAGTTTGATCACTGATCACGTCTTCGCCACAATTTGATGTTTTTGCCCATATATCCCTTTGATATAATAACAAACATGCCCTTTACTTCAGATTGATTTTATTCATCAGGCAGTAAATGTCTTTGATATTCGTGTTATCAACTGCGATAGAGCACTCTTAGTGTGCCATTAACGATCTTGATAATATTTTTTTTTTCCTATTATTAAGTACGAGCGAGGTACTCATGTAACTACGATCTAGCCTAACTAATCGGCTGATGAGTGGTTTTATTTTAACCTAAACTTATATTTTATTATGTGATAATGATGTGCCTGTGACTGCCTCGTTGGTCTAGCGGTTAGCGTAGTCGACTGCGGATCACGAGGTCCTGGGTTCGATTCCCGGTCGGGCATAAAAATTGTTAGGCATTGGGTTTTTCAATTAAGAAATTCTCAGTGCCAGCCTGGAGTTGGAAGTTGGCGGTGGTAACGTGCTCTCCGAGGCACCCCCGTGCCTCGGAGAGCACGTTAAACCGTCGCTCCCGGTCATTATCACTAACATGATAATAGTCGTTAAAGCTCACCAACCCGCATTGGAGCAGCATGGTGGGTCAAGCTCTAATTCCCTCTCTCCTATGAGAGTGGAGGCCTGTGCCCAGCAGTGGGACGTTAATGGGATGTAGTGGTGGTGGTGGTTGAAATCAATATTTCCGTTATGTTTTAAGTAATTTAATGTCACTTGCTTTAACAGTGAAATCATCATAAGAAAAATAAACAATAGGTAGGTACCTAAAAGTACCCCACAATGTTATTGAAAATGAGTCAATCCGTAATTGATCAGTGTGGTGGAGCTATGGTCTGTATTGGTGGTGGATAATGATGTGAAGATCTCTTACCAAATTGACAGATATTCAAATCTGCAACGTAAAGCCGGTGACGTCACGGCGAACGTGGCCGTCGGGTGCGCCGGATCAAGTGAAACGCTTCTACGCGTGCAATGACGTCGATACCTTTCTGTGCGATCGACCCTTGCAGAAACCGCCCATCGACAAGGACAACGAGTTCAAGGTATTTTTCTTGCCATGATTGATTGATTGATTGAATTATTTATGCTTCAAATCTAGAAACAATTTAGACTAATAAAGTAGCATGCATATCTGGGTGCGAGGAGTGAAACGCTTCTACGCGTGCAACGACGTCGATACCTTTCTGTGCGATCGACCCTTGCAGAAACCGCCCATCGATAAGGACAACGAGTTCAAGGTATTTTTCTTGCCATGATTGATTGATTGATTGATTGAATTATTTATACTTCAAATCTAGAAACAATTTAGACAAATAAATTAGCATGCATATCTGGGTGCGAGGAGTGAAACGCTTCTACGCGTGCAACGACGTCGATACCTTTCTCTGCGATCGACCCTTGCAGAAACCGCCCATCGATAAGGACAACGAGTTCAGGGTATTTTTCTTGCCATGATTGATTGATTGATTGATTGAATTATTTATGCTTCAAATCTAGAAAAAAATTTGACTAATAAATTAGCATGCATATCTGGGTGCGAGGAGTGAAACGCTTCTACGCGTGTAACGACGTCGATACCTTTCTCTGCGATCGACCCTTGCAGAAACCAACCATCGATAAGGACAACGAGTTCAAGGTATTTCTCTTATTTTTATTTTTTTATAGGTTCACTTACAATATACTTATTTAACACACAAATTAAAAAAGTCACACATTAATAGAGTGCCAGATTCACTGATATGTACATCGATTGAAAGTGTACACAGCATTTACAAAATTAGCGTATGCAAACTATCAAGAAAAATGTATTAAGTTAAAGTTATATTACATAGATAATGTAGATAATATAAAATTATTGCTAATCTATAGGACTCACCGATAGGTGATCGGTGAGTTTTTTTTTAAATACTCCATAAGAATTGTGGAATATGTCGATGCCAGGTATAACTTGAGATATTTCATTATATTTTGCACATATACGAGCAATTGGTGCTTGGTTTCCAAGACATTCTTGCCATGATTGATTGATTGATTGTTTGATTGAATTATTTATGCTTCAAATCTAGAAGAAATTTAGACTAATAAATTAGCATGCATATCTGGGTGAGAGGAGGTCTGGAACATACTGCCATCGCTTAAATCCGTATTGTTTTAATATCGAATATAAAAAAATGAATATAAAGAAAAATATGAATATTGTAATCCTTATTTTTGGAACGTCAAGGTATGTGACATAAAAACGTCATTTAAAAAATGTTATATTGCTATAAAAATATAATTACGATGGTAATAAGTAGTAACTAGTAATTCCCCTTATCGCTGAAGCCACATCAATCATATAACCTTGATGGCCCCCTATATCTCAATCCATATTAATATTATAAATGCGAAATTCTGTCTGTCTGTCTGCTACGCTTTCCCGACCCATCTTTTCAACCGATTTTGTTGAAATTTGGTATAGAGGTAGGTTATATCACGAGGAAGGACATAGGCTTATTTATCCCGGAAAATTAAGGAGTTCCCACGGGATCAAAAAAACCTTGATCCACGCGGACGAAGTCCCGGGCATCATCATCCAGTTTTATAATAATTGTGACGATTATTGGCATACTTTGTCATCAGTGCTGCAATTGTCTCTTATTTTTTTTGATTGCAACTCTTGTTTTTTATTTGTTTTGCAGAGCTTATGGATAGAACGAACAACCTTAGTGACAGAGAATACGCTACCGGGCATATTGAGATGGTCCGAAGTCATATCCAGAACCATGGAAGAAATTCCTCCAGTCGAAGTACGTATGAAAATCTTCTTCTGAATAAACATTCCACTTTTAATCCAAATAATAAAAGTTCCACTTTAAATCTTTTGGCAATTATTGTATTCTATACCTACCATCTATATACATCTCTTAATAATTAAAAAGGTCAACCAGGGGAAAAATTTATAGGGGAAATTATTTATATCTAAACCCTTGAGCAGAAGCTTGACAAAGAAATTTATCATGATTTTGAGCAATATTGCTAGAAACAATAGAAAAAATAATGACACATAGAATGTTTTTTTATTAGATTACCTCTATAGATAGGTATTTGATTGTTTTGGAGTAATTGTGACTACTAACCATTTCAAGGGCTGTAACCATAAATGTCAAGAAAGTATTAGTAAAGTTAAAGTATAGTGTTATGGATTTTTTGTGTATGTGAAAGCTATTACTTCCAATTACACCTGCTTACATTTATCCTTATAAAAACTTTTCATTATAGTTCGCCTGCGAAACCATGGAAGCAACAGAACGGGAACTGCGGAGTCTGATATCCCAGTACACTGCAGATCCAACACAAAACATCAATCCCTTCTCGATGCGGCTCCAAGGAACGATAGACGCTAACGTACAAGGAGGCATTACTAAATACGAGCAAGCCTTCCTGACTGCGGAGTTCAGTAGAAACGCAGCGCCCAGGGAAGCGGCCGCCGCGGCCAAATTGAGGAGGCTGATATCTTCGCAGCTAGCTGTAGTCGAAGCAGGGTTAACTTTACACGGTCGGTTAGCACCGGAGGAAGTCAAGCCATTGCATAGGTAAGGACCCCTTTATTTCTGATACTATAGGTGTTAAGAGATCCAATATTTCCTAAGGCGGAGTTCAGTAGTAACGCTACGCCTAGAGATTTTACCACTGCGGCCAAATTGAGGAGGCTGATATTTTCGCAGCTAGCTGTAGTCGAAGCAGGTTTAACTTTACACGGTCGGTAAGGACCCCTTTATTTCTGATACTAAAGGTGTTAAGAGATCCAATATATCCTAAGGCGGAGTTCAGTAGTAACGCTACGCCTAGAGATTTTATCGCCGCGGCCAAATTAAGGAGGCTGATATCTTCGCAGCTAGCTGTAGTCGAAGCAGGGTTAACTTTACACGGTCGGTTAGCACCGGAGGAAGTGAAGCCATTGCATAGGTAAGGACCCTTTTATTTCTGATACTATAGGTGTTAAGAGATCCAACTTTTCCTAAGGCGGAGTTCAGTAGTAACGCTACGCCTAGAGATTTTACCGCTGCGGCTAAGTTGAGGAGGCTAATATCTTCGCAGCTAGCTGTAGTTGAAGCAGGCTTAACTTTACATGGTCGGTTAGCACCGGAGTAAGTCAAGCCATTGCATAGGTAAGGACCCCCTTTATTTCTGATACTATAGGTGTTATGACATCAAATATTTCCTAAGGCGCAGTTCAGTAGTAACGCTACGCCTAGAGATTTTACCACTGCGGCCAAATTGAGGAGGCTGATATTTTCGCAGCTAGCTGTAGTCGAAGCAGGTTTAACTTTACACGGTCGGTTAGCACCGGAGGAAGTCAAGCCATTGCGTAGGTAAGGACCCTTTTATTTCTGATACTATAGGTGTTAAGAGATCCAATATAGCGGCTACGACTAGAAATTTTACCGCCGCGGCCAAATTGAGGAGGCTAATATCTTTAACAACTTTATACTTATGGAAACCCACCGAAAACCGAATACGGCCTATGCATTCGATGACCGACCTAATGTAAACGCGCCATATGAAGGAATAATTCTTAATTTTTCTCGCAGGCGACTAGTGGAACGCTTCACCCAACTGAGGCAAAATCTTGGACCCGGCCTAGCGCGCGCTAGACGACAGTTATCCGAAAGCATTGTCAAGTAAGTCAATAGACATGTAATATACTAGACGCCCGCGACTTCGTCCGCGTACAATTTCTGATTTCCTATGAGATTTTCCCGCTGCAAAAGGCCAACTTATAGCAGCTATTTATTATTTAGGTTTTTATTATTTAAGACTAATAAGTCCTTAATGCTGACTTCAAAAACTTATAACCTTCATGCAAGCTTTCAACTCCTATTTCACGCCCTTTGGGGTGGATAATCGTAAAATTGCTTATGCAGTTTATTATTACTTAAAACTAATAACCTAAATCCTGATTTTCAAGTCTCTAACTACAAAAACATAGGACTTGTATACAAATTTTGTACCCTCATTTCAACCTCGTTGGGGTAGGTTTTCGTAAAATTGCTTATGCAGTTAATATTATTTAAAACTAATAATCTTTATGCCTATTTTCAAGTCTCTAACTTCTAAAGCTTGGGAGCCCTTATGTAAGCTTCCAACCCCCATTTCACCTCTATTGGGGTAGATTTTCGTAAAATTGCTTATACAGGTTTTTATTATTTATAACTAATAACTTAATTGCCAATTTTCATGTCTCTAATTTCAAAAACAAACGACTTTCATACAAACTTCCAACCCCCATTTCAACCCCTTAGGGGTGAATTTTCTCAAAACCGTTTCTTAGCTGATGTCTACATCATAGAAGGAACCTACCTTCCAAATTTCAAGTCTGAATGCTTAATAGGTCCTGAGATCTCGTCATGAATCAGTGACCTATATCCTAAATAGGTTTCACTTACGGTGCCCGTAACACAGGTTCTCCTAGTACGGGTGCTAAAGTACTCCAAAAAGTCAATAATTTTATTGTTCACCTTTTCCATTGTTACGTATTGTTGTAACTTACACCAGGTGAGAACGCAGTCTTGGGCTAACTTGTAGTGAAAAAAAAACTATAATAATCTAAATATTAAATGGTGTCTGGCTGTTTGTTGTTATCACGGTATATATTTGCCGATATTGAAGTTTTGTACAGAGATATCTTGCAATCCAAATATGGAAATTGACATTTTGTCCTACTACTTTTCACCCTGAAAAATCAAGTTCCCTCGAGATTTATAAGAATCCAAAACCGACGTGGGCAAAGTCTTGGCGACTATATAGAACTGAATAAGCTTTCGATGATTTTTGCTGCTAGAAAAAAAACTTCAGAAGTATAGTAAACTTTTTATCTTTAGCACACCATTGCCTCCAGTCCCAGCGTTGGATAAACGATCGCAAAGTGTCCAACAGAGCGATAGATATTATGAAGAAGGACATCTTTATAACAAGCCGATTGTAAGTATAACGTGATATAATCTTCCTCTCATTTCGTCCATATTTTTACAAATTATAGGACCAGTTTCCACCTGTTGTGTTCTGTTGCTGGTATAATCAGGGGGTGGAGAGACAAATCAATGACAAAAAAACCCATTCTTTGCTTATTACTACATAATTATAGTCTACTAACTGATGTCAGCGATTTCGTCTGCGTGGATGAGGTTTTGTTGATTCCCGCGGGAACTCTTTAATTTTCCGGGATAAAAAGTAGCCTATGTGTTATTCCAAACATTAATCTATCTCTGTGCCACATTTCATACAGATCCGATCAGCCGTTCTGGCGTGATTGAGTAACAAACATCCATCCATACAAACTTTCACATTTATAATATTAGTATGGATTACAAAATTGCTGTACTTCTCAACTGAGAAGAGCATAAAGGGAATGATTTAAACATTTCACAACCGGCAACGCTCTTCTAGTTATTACAAACTATAACCAAAAACCAAGGTACTTTGCGGCGTCGCAAAGAATCCAGAATCCAAGATGGGGTATCACCTAAGCGTAATGCTGCAATAGCGTTAGATACGCCACTATAATAGCGCCGGCGATCGCCTTAGAAATTATTACTATGGTTTGAATGGTACTTAACTAAAACAAACTTTATCTTACCTATAATATTATAAATGCGAAAGTTTGGATGGATGTATGGATGTATGGATGTTTGGATGTATAGATGTATGGATGTTTGTTACTCAATCACGCCCCAACGGCTGAGCGGATCTGGCTGAAATTTGGCACAGAGATAGATTATAGTCTGGAATAGCACATAGGCTATCCCGGAAAATTAAAGAGTTCCCGCAGGAACCAAAAACCTCAAACTACGCAGACGAAGTCGCGGGCATTAGCTAGTCTGACATACAGAAAAAAGAGTAAGAATATTAAAATGACCTATCTGTAATATTCTATACTATGGCAGTGGATGCAAGAGAATCCAACTAACCACCGACTCGTAAAAGTGTTCTATTTCAATACCAATTTTTTTCTGCCAGTCAGCGTTCTAGATGTACTATTTATAAAGCAACTGATCAAGTTTCAATTTTTGTTTTCAGTATTCATTAGAGGAAACGCTGGACCAGCAGAGTATAATGTCCAGCAGTCTGCCCTTGACGGACAACAGGGACTGTCCGGAAGACAACTCCATGATCAAGTCAGCACCGCCGTTGCCTTGTAGACCCAAATCTGGCGACCCGAGAAGCCCTACCCGACCGCCTTTCGAGAAATACCGGTTAGCCATAGAGACTTAGTTTTTTCTTATGACCCCAGGACTTGTACATGCGCGGCAGGCGATTTATCAACAGACCAACAGAATATAATGTCTAGCAGTCTGCCAGTGATGGACATCAGGGGAGGATGGAGAACTACCGGTAAGACAGAGATTTAGTTTTTTCTTATAAAATGACCGCAAAACTTGTACATGCGCGGCAGGCGATTTATGAACCGTCCAGCAAAATATAATGCCCAGCAGTCTTCCCGGAACCGACAACAGAAGCTGTTCAGACGACAACTCTGATCAAGTCAGCACTGCCTTTGTTTTGTAGACCCAAATCTGGCGACCCGAGAATTCCTCCTTGACCACCTTTGGAGAAATGCCGGTAAGACATAGACCTTGTACGTGCACGGTCGACGATTATTACACCTTTTAGCTGATACTGGTGAAGGTTTTTGAAAATCTCGTGGGATCTCACGGGATCAAACTTTCCCTCCTGAGGTCCTTTACTGAGTTATATTATTTCTGTACGAAATTTCGTGAAATTTCAGTGATGAAACAGTTTTAACGTTCATGTTCACCCAAACATCTACTGCCAGCGTCCTAAGCGGAAACCTTGAGAGCTGCTTGGGAAATTAAAATAATTTTTGACTCTAAATTAAGTAGATTTGGGTTCATTTTACTCTAATATTTTATAAGAGCAGGCGTTACTGTGCTGAAGTCCATGATAGTGAATGAACTAGACGTTTAATTCGCCATAATCCGCTACAGTAGACAAATCTGTGTGGTACAGTGCGTGTCTTTCACCTGCAGCATGCGACACCCACCACCCAGCAATTCGCACAGGCACAACACCACACCACACAAATCCTCCAAACCACTCTCAACGTACGTTTCACTCCGACACCGGAGCATCTTCAGGAGATGTTGACTCAATATTGCCACTACAGCCTATTAACGTCCCACTGCTGGGCACAGGCCTCCACTCTCATAGGAGAGAGGGAATTAAGCTTTGACCCACCACGCTGCTCCAATGCGGTTTGGCGGGCTTTAACGACTACTATCATGTTAGTGATAATAACCGGGACCGACGGCTTAACGTGCTCTCCGAGGCACGGGGGTGAAACACCTCCAACTTCCTAACTACGGGCTAGTACTGGGAATTTCTAATCAGAAAAACCCGATACTTAATTATGGCCCGACCCGGGACTCGAGCCCGGGACCTCGTCGGCCGCGGTCGAGCATGCTAACCACTAGACCAACGAGGCAGTTCAATATTGCACGATTTGGAAAATCTTCATTTCTGACATGGGCGTTAATTGTGAATACGACGCTCGAATTCTATCAACATTGGTGAGATGTTAAATGTCATATAGAGCACACTGTTTCATTGCAGCGATGTGGTGGATGAAGAAGTGGAGACTCGTCGTCACAGCCGCGCCTCTTGGAGTGAGCCCGGGGACGCCCCGCCGTTGCCTCCACGTGTCTCTGGTACGTTATCTAAATATAAAAAAAAGGCAGTCGTGTTTTTTAATTTTTTTCTTTTTTTAATCTCTTTTTCAGGGATACAAACTATCCCTGTACCAAATTTCATCAAAATCGGTTGAAAACATGGGCCGTGAAAGCGTAGCAGACAGACAGACACAATTTCGCATTTATAATATTGTAGTATGGATATGGATTACAAGTTAGCCCTTGAGTGCAATCTCACCTGATGGTGAAGTTATGATGCAGAAGATGATAAGTTATGATTGTAGAAGGTCATACTCAGGACCACGAAGTATGTGACCCAGGTACTCCAGTTTTATTATACGACTGCCTGAAAAAAGGAGTATATTGTTTTCAGGGTTCATGTATGTATATATGTTTGTATGTATGTATGTATATATCTATGGATGTGAATTTGTATATTTCACCATAACTTCTATACGCCTGATCAGATTTTGATAAATGAGGTATCGTTAGAATCCCTAGCTTATTCCGGGTGACATAGGCTATTAAAAATTCAAAAAAAAATTATGGGGGACCATGGTCCCGCATTAAAGACTAAATTAAAAAAAAAACGAAAATAAGATTAACTATACTATAATCATCATCTAGAAAATGATGAGTAGATTCCAAAAATATATAACACTATAGTTCAATATCCAGGGATTCTAAAAAAAAAATCATTTAATAAAAATGTGAATAAGATTCTAATTTAACTAATCTAGTTAAATTAGAATTTAGATTTTTAACTTTTCAGTTCGTTTTTTAGCAGGGCAGTCGTGTTTTTTAAATTTTTTTAATTGGGTATTTGTCAACTAGTTAAATCACCAACTTTTTTCAAACGTCAGAACGCGTGCTTAGTGTGGGATTTTGTATAAAACATTGCATAGTGACGCCATCAAAGTTCGACGCACTTTTTTTACTTTAATCGATAGTTTAAAATAGTTATTCAACATAAAAGTAACAGGGGACGCGGATTTTATGACTATTGAGAGATCCTCTCTACTTAATAATCACTAAAAAATAATTTATTTAAATAGTTGTCAAAGGATTATGACAAGTAATTTATTTATTGTAATTTATATGATAACATTAATTTATTTCAATTAAAAGTAAGAAATAAATTAAAATCTAAATTAAAATCTAGTTATATTTACAAAAAATACACGCCGTCCTAGTGCACCATGCCCATTAACGATTAATGGGCATGGTGCCCAAAACACTGCCGCTATTACCTCGTTGAATGGCAAGGCTGAGCCGTTGGGCTAAATAAGCGCCAGCTCTTTGGTCACCAGAGGCGTGGATCAGTTTTTGGGACACAACATTTATAAAATTCTTCGTGTCCAATGACCATGGGCCCAGAGTCTCAAAAGCAAGCGCCGACAAAAGGTAGTCCTTAGTAATGGCTGACTATTTGCGACGCTTAAGCACCTGAGCAGATACAAATACCCAATTCTGACTGCAAGTCAGAATTAAAAAAAAAATTACCAGTAATACTAATTCACGGTACTAATTTGCTTTCAGGCGATAAGCGGTCGTGGGGCGAGGCGCCGGCGGTGCCTCGGCGCGCGGGGCGAGGCGCGTGCGAGGAGCGCGACTCGGGCGTGAGCGTGGACGCACATCACTACACCAACGCGGACGACCATAGACACAACCACGGTACGCCCAATAGGGTTGATGACAACTCAATCAAGTCAGCAACTCTTCAGCAAAATTAAAAACGGACTTCTAGTATGGAAGTTGTATGAAATTCACAATAGTGACGTCATCGAATTTCAACGCACTTCTTTATTCTATATTTTAAAATGGTTATCAAACTCAAAACTTACCGAGGATGTGAATTTCAATTAAAAGTAAGAAATAAATTAAAATCTAAATTAAAAACTAATTATATTTACAAAAAATGCACGCCGTCCAAGTGATCGGTAATGGGCATGGTGCCCAAAACACTGGCGCTGTTACCTCGTTGAATGGCCAGGCTAAGCCGTTGGGCTAAATAAGCGCCAGCTCTTAATGGTCAGGTTATGTTCGAAAGTATCTACTGTTTCGAAAAAATATATTATTTCAGCAGAAAAATAAGGTATGGTAGATAAAATTGGCATTTGATATTTAAATTTTAAAATTCGCGCCAAAACGCTCGTCGGTGTCATGGCGCCGTTTGTGACGTCACTATTGTTATCACCGATGTACTCTGTGCAGTGTGCAGTAAACAATAGTGTGGTTGTCAAAGCTCGAAAACAAACAATTGTGACGTCATTCGCTTCTTGGTGTTTAATCCATTATGGCGGATTGCTGTATTTTATAGTTTTATTTTATCAACATAAATAGCAATCTCACTCGAAATAGAAAAATAAATACGTTTTTTATAATCCATGAATCTCATTTCATTAGAAAAATTCATAATTTCATTGATTCTTGGTTACTGTCATGCCTATTGTATATTATCTACTAGCTGACCCGGCAAACGTTGTTTTGCCATATGAATTACTAAACTTGCTATTATGCTGCTCCCAAGCGGAGGAATTTGGCATAACGGGACCCCATTGATCAGCTATCGACCAGGATTGAAAAATATAAAATGCTATCAAAACATAGGGGTCGGTGGTAGGGGGGTAAAAATTTTGGACTAAATGTATTTTACAATTCCACACCATAAAAAATAACAAAAAAAATTGACCAAAAAATTTTTTGGGGTGAACCACCCTTAACACTAGGGGGTGTAAAAATTTGTTATAAACCTATTCTCATACCTACTGAATATACATATAAAATTTCATCAAAATCGGTCAAGCCGTTTCGGAGGAGTATAAACACTAAAACTGTGACACAAGAATTATAGAATATTAGAATTGACAATTGGGTATTTGACAACTATTCTAATAAATTACAAAGGACCTAAAATTCACCTCCTCGGTTAGTTTTAAGTTTGAGAACCATTTAACACTACAACCTATAGATTTAAGAAAAATGCGTTAAAATTTGATGTATACTAAAGTGTCAGCAGCGAATATTTTACCATCCTCTACCGGATGGTAAAATATTTGGTGTAGATCATGAAGGGTATAGCAATTATTCTCGTCATGACACAAAATAATTGTTTCAGATTTTGAGCTGGTTGAATCGCTCCGCTACGAGGAGATAATCTCGATGATGTCCGAGCCCTTGCACGTGGACGAAGGGGAGACACCGCCCCCCATCCCCCCCAAGGGGCTCGGCCATCTCAGCAGCTTCGACTCCGGCCACCATGAGAACGGCGAGTCACATTGCTAACAATTACCCACGAGGGATTACTTTAATGACGAATGGATCAAAGGCACATTGACGCAATATTTTGTTTTGGACTTAATCCATGGTTACTACTTTAATGAACTTTTGGGCCGTTTTTCTTTGGCATATTGTGTTTCCGTAATTTAATCGTTGTCAAGAAGTAAAAACTCGTATCCTGTAGACTTTGAATCAGTACCTCCTAAAAAAATGTATACGGGGTTTGTACTCTCTGTCTAAGTCGTACGTGATTGAAGGGGGGACATTGCCCCCATCCCCCCTAAGGGGCTCGGCCATTTAAGCAGGTTCGACTCCGGCCACCATGAGAACGGCGAGTCACATTTTTAACAATTACCCACCAGGGATTACTTTAATGACGAATGGATCAAAGGCACATTGACGCAATATTTTGTTTTGGACTTTTAATCCATGGTTACTACTTCAATGAACTTTTGGGCCGTTTTTCTTTGACATATTGTGTTTCCGTAATTTAATCGTTGTCAAGAAGTAAAAACTCGTATCCTGTAGACTTTGAATCAGTACCTCCTAGAAAAATTTATACTAGGGGTTGTTCTCTATGTCTGAGTCGTACGTGATCGAAGGGGGGGACATTGCCCCCATCCCCCTCAAAAGGCTCAGCCATTTCAGCAGCTTCGAATTCAGCCACGATGAGAACGGCGAGTCACATTGCTAACAATTACCCACGAGGGATTACTTTAATGACGAGTGGATCAAAGGCACATTGACGCAATATTTTGTTTTGGACTTTTAATCCATGGTTACTACTTTAATGAACTTTTGGGCCGTTTTTCTTTGACATATTGTGTTTCCGTAATTTAATCGTTGTCAAGTAAAAACTCGTATCCTGTAGACTTTGAATCAGTACCTCCTAGAAAAATTTATACTAGGGGTTGTTCTCTATGTCTGAGTCGTACGTGATCGAAGGGGGGGACATTGCCCCCATCCCCCTCAAAAGGCTCAGCCATTTCAGCAGCTTCGAATTCAGCCACGATGAGAACGGCGAGTCACATTGCTAACAATTATCCACGAGGGATTACTTTAATGACGAGTGGATCAAAGGCACATTGACGCAATATTTTGTTTTGGACTTTTAATCCTTGGTTACACCACTTTAATGAACTTTAGGTCCGTTTTTCTTTGACATATTGTGTTTCCATAATTTCATTGTTGTCAAGAAGTAAAAACTCGTATCCTGCAGATTTTGAATCAGCACCTCCTAGAAAAAATTATACTAGGGGTTGTAATCTATGTCTGAGTCGTACATGATCGAATGGGGGGGGGGGGGGGCATTCCCTCTAAGGGGCTCAGCCATCTCAGCAGCTTCGAATTCAGCCACGATGAGAACGGCGAGTCACATTGCTAACAATTAATTACCCACGAGGGATTGCTTTAATGACTAGTGGATCAAGGGCACATTGACGCAAGATTTTTTTTTGGACTTTTAATCCTTGGTTACCACTTTAATGAACATTAGGTCCATTTTTCTTTGACATTAGTTATTGTGTTTCCATACTTGATATATATTTCATGGTTGTCGAGAAGTAATAATTCGTACTAAATCTACAGATTTTCAATCAGTAGTAGTTGAAATTTTTACCTAGTGATTATACCCCATGTCTGAGTCTTTACTCGTTGTACGTGATTTAAGGGGGGACACGATACATCACGTACGTATGCGTACGTTTTTACGTAATAGACCCCACATTAAAAAGCTCATATTTTTTCCTCGTCACAATACGGTTCTACACCGGTATTATGGAGAATAACGAAATTTGAAGTAGTTTTGTGCATTATACAGTAGTTACGAGACTGTAACAGACATGCTTACGAACAAATTCACTCAAATTGACTCGTTTTGCAATATGACCTCCTTATAGTCCTGGGTGCATTGTTTTTTTTATAATAATTAACTGTTTCCATTCAACTTAGTTTTATACTGGTTTCGGTAAAATATATTGTCTTAATGTGTTTTCGACGATATAATATTACATTTTAATTTTTGTAACGAACATGATGTATGTATTTTATTAGTTGAATTATTACAAACTTTTAATTTTAGTAAGTACAAGATAGTACATGAATAGTAGCATCTATATTTTTATAGTAGTAGACAACTTTGGTTTAAAATATACATGTAAAACGTGTCATATATATGTCACCGTAAGATTGTAAAAACCGTTATATTATAATCTAACTCGCGAAATTCTAAACTGTCGAAAGATTACAATTTAACGCATTATTTTCCGGTAGATTGTAATCTGATAGGTATTTAAACCCGATAAAACCTACTACTTGATTATTTATGTCGAACCCTAACCTAACCTACAAGAAAGAGACAAGAAAACGTAAATAAAATGAATATTACAAAAATTGACACTCAAAACATTGAACAAGTTACAATCTTTCGACAGTTTAGAATTTCGCGAGTTTGATTATAATCTAACGGTTTTTACAATCTTACGATGACATATATAACACTTTTTTGCTTGCTACTTGAATTTAAAAGCTAGGAACAGTTAAGATGATGTTTTAGGATGATTTTTGATTTGCAGTTACATAGAATTGGCTTAGTGAGACCAAACATACAGTATATATATAGTTTGTAATCAACTTTTCTGAAAAACAGTAAAAACAATTGACGCTCTAATTTTTCGGAACTAATCTATTTTTAACATAAGGACGTCAGTTTTTACGTAAGGGTCTCCACCACCCGGAACCGGCTTGAGCTAGTTAGAAAATGCTTTATGTATGTCACCGTAAGATTGTAAAAACCGTTATATTTATAATCTAACTCGCGAAATTTTAAACTGTCGAAAGATTGTGAACCGTTCAGTGTTCTGAGTGTAAATTTTTGAAATATTCATTGTATTTACGTTTTCTTGTCTGTTTCTTGTAGGTTAGGTTAGGGTTAGACATAAATAATCCGGTAGAGCACTTAGGTTCTATCGGTTACCGAAAAATAATGCGTTAAATTGTAATCTTTCGATAGTTTGCAATTTCGCGAGTTAGAATATAATCTTACGGTGACATATATAACACTTTTTTGCTTGCTAAGATTTTAGCGTTAGATTATAATCTAACTCGCGAAATTGCAAACTGTCGAAAGATTACAATTTAAAGCATTATTTTTCGGTAGATCGTAATCTGTTAGGTATATTAACCCGATAGAACCAAAGTGCCCTACCGAATTATTTATGTCGAACCCTAACCTAACCTGCAAGACAGACACAAGAATACTTAAATACAATTAATATTTCAAAAATTTACACTCAGAACATTGCACGGTTCATAATCTGTCGACAGTTTACAATTTCGCGAGTTAGATTATAACCTAACGGTTTTTACAATCTTACGGTGACATATACATGGTATTAAGAGTGAAAATTATACCGCCCGCCGAAACGGCGTTTTGACGCGTTTGCACTGTTAATACACAAAAATATAGCACTTCCACTACAGCCTATGAACGTCCCACTGCTGGGCACAGGCCTCCACTCTCATAGGAGAGAGGGAATTAGGAGCTTAGACCCACCACGCTGCTCCAATGCGGGTTGGCGGAAATACCATGTTGTTGTGCAAATATAGCACTATACATAAGAATCACATAAAGCTTTTCTGACCGACTGAAGCCGGTTTCGGGTCGATAGGTTTGGTGAGACCCTTACGTCTTAGCAGTGGCGTGCACAGGGTTTGAAGTTAGGGTAGGCACTGGTAAGTCAGAACACCAATTAAATTACTTCTTTTTTTTTTTTAATAACCTCCCCCATGTCGGCCCTATTTAATTACTGTCTTGATAAAAAATGAGCATTGATGATACCACTTGGGTAAGCAGTGCTTTTATGCCTCTATGAACTGCACGCCATTGCGTCTTAGGATTTTAAAAGTTTAAATTTTTACTAGCGCCTGGCAAAAGCTTGTAGCAAGAAAATTGATAAAGTAAATTGCTCTAATAATAATTATTGTAAGAAGCAATTTTTGGGAGTAGCGTATTCTTTTGCGTGTTAAATGGCATATCATATTGTTTTCATATAAATAGGAACTAGTTATTAGTTAGGTTTAAAGATTGCCGAATTGACGATTTTATTTTTGTATAATTTGTTCATGCATTTAGTTTTACATTGGGGCCATATAACAGGTGATAAATGTTTTATAAGTATAAACGTATGTGGCAGTCTAACGAATACGGTGAATATTAATCAATTACCCAATTGAATGTTTTTTGCCATTTTCCAGTCAGTGTCAGAGAAAATATGAAGGTACAATTATTTTCTATTTAAGCACCATGCTTTTATTTTTATATGGTAATCAGAAGGTGTATTTTTATTGTATTTTATATTAAAGTGTTACAATTACACTAACTTGAAATCGGTGATAATTATGTGTCAAATTATAAACAAAGATTTATTTTCGTAAAATTATTTTTTTAAAATAATTATTTGTATTTTTTGTGTAGGTACGCAATTTTTTCGATATATTTCGCAATTTCATTTATTTATTATATTATTATTATTTAGACTAATTTAGTCTTAGGGCCTGATCTGCGAATAAAACCGCCGCAACTTTTACCGCATGCTAATAACTTGCTTGTACTCATAATATATTACGTCTCTACTCGTAATATATTACGTCGTTTTACGAATCGCGATATTTCAAATTTATAAACGTGAATAATTTTATTTTTTAAAAGTATTTTTACAAACATAAAGCTTTTTGGCAAGTGTTAATTTTTGATAAATATTTGCTTTTGATCTTTACTTTTTGCATTGCTCAAAATTATTTGTCATACTGGCGAATATTATGTCACGCACAGAGCTTTTTTTAAAATTCACAATTTTATCTTCTATGGAACTGTGTGTTACTGTGCGTGTATTTTGAAACATTTCTAAAAAAAAAATAAACGGAATCAAGAATAATTATTAAGAAGAACAATTTTTACCGTTTTAAACAATTGAAAAAATAAACTAAGTATAAGTCTTTATAACATGATGTTATTTTTCTATATTAATTATAATCATAACATAGGTACATTTACACATTTACATGTTCTTTGTTCAAACGATTTTTTCTTGAATCTAACTACATACAATAATTAGAGATAATTATTGTTTTGATAAATGCGCAAACCAAGAACTGAAATAAAAAACTTAATTTGCGTATGTTTCAATGTTCATATAACCTATAGTTGGAGCGCGATTTGAATGCAGAGTTAATGTATGGTGATACATAAAAAAGCTCTGCATTCAAATCGCGCGCGTACTATGGGTATAACAGTGCAATTTTATTAAGTTTTTTTTTATCATTAAACGTTCAATACTTTTAACAAGAAATAACAGTTACAATAATTAATAGCTTTGTATCATGTATTTTGTAGCTGCAAAGACATAATACAGAACAATAGTTTAAATTTTCCGAAATATGGCTTTAACTCTATGATCTCTTGGTTCATGACTTCAATGCATTCTTTGGATATAATATTTAAACATAAAAATTAATTAAATATAATTATTAACTTTTAAATTCCTCACAAAGTATTACATATATTTAAGGATCGTTTATTCCGGATGCTGTCTTTCATATAAGTCTTTCCAATAACCAAGTGATATTTTTCAATTTTTACACGAAACTTTTTAAAACAGTGTTATACTTATTAAATAGATCTTAAATCGTAGGTGATAAAGTCACATTTCCAACGAACAATTTCTGAAATGTTTTTAGCTATTATATTTAATGTATAACCATATTAACCTACTAGTAATTACCGTTAGGGCTTGTTTACCTTTGTATTTTAATCGAGTAGTTACGTGTTGATGGGGAAGTGAGGTAGGGACACTGTTTGAAACAAAATATAATAATATAATAGCAACAAACTACAGCAAAACCATGGTCGTGTTTTGTTTTCATCATACAAATTTCAAATACAGTGATAATAAGTGATCTTTGATAGGTATCATCTAACTTTAAAACATACTCCATAGAATATCTGACAAAGTTTCTAGAACGTGTCTACAAAATTTCGTTGCTTTCTAGCTTTCGTGATGCGATTTATGTGATGCATTTTGTAGCTTTCTATTCAAATAAGAAACAATTAATTTTATTTTTATGGAGTGCGCTCGGTTCTGATATATTCAACTTATTAAAACCGTAAACGGGATAAAGATGGCAATAATTTTGCGTCATGTAAAATTTTGAAGGATAGACAGTAACGTTCAAACGTCACTTCTTCTAAAAATGGACGCCAAATAGAACAGCTGTTTTGATGCTGCCATCTTGTATTGCCATTAATTTTCGGACAGTAACTGCTAATAATTAATTAATGAAATAATGAAAAAAACAAATAAGACTAACGATGTGGCTATTACAGAAAAATACGGCTATCGTACAAATGTCACTTATGGCGAAAATGACCGCCATCACTAATTTGAAATACATACTTTACGCTTGTAAAGTTTGCAAAAGCATTAAGTATTGCTTTTATGTCTTTAAAAATCCAAACAGTGTCTCGCTGAACAAGTGTTGAGTTACCTAAGCATCTATACTTTTGACTGATAATATTATACTATAGTTAACTATTATTGAATTTACCTATAGTTTTCATTGTAACATTGTAACCTATACGTTCCGTAAAATATGTCTCAATAGTTTTAGTCGATAAAAACGATACCTAAACTAGCGGCACGCTATGATGGCCGGTTTGACACATTACAATAGTGATGTGGAATGTCAATTTATTCTCGAACAAAAAACAATTAAGTTTTGTTTTTGTACCTGATTAAATAGGTTTAATAAAACAAAAATGTATATGTTTATTTAATTTATTTGAACGAACTGAATATTTGAACGAAAATGAATATACATACTTTATATGCACACAAGAAACATATGAATACAAAAGATACCAAAAAAGGTGCCACAAAAGGCCATAATTAATCAGATTCGTCCATACTACTATTTTCACTGTCGTCACTGCTATCAATTTTTTTGCGATTTCAGAGGTTTGTCCACATAGTGAAAATTGTTCATATTCACAAGTACATTCACCCCTTAAATGGTGCAAACTGATTTTTCTACACTTGTATACATTTAAGAAATCAATTTAATAAATAAATTTTGAGTCCTAAACCTAAAACTACATTCGATAAAATTTATGAATCTCTGCACATCACTATCGTCAATAAAGTAATACAATTATTTCCTTCAAAGTCGTTATCAATTAATACGGAACTTCATGAGAAACTACATTCGATAAAATTTATGAATCTCTGCACATCACTATCGTCAATAAAGTAATACAATTATTTCCTTCAAAGTCGTTATCAATTAATACGGAACTTCATGAGCGGCAAACGTCAAACCGGCCATCATAGCGTGCCGCTAGAGTACCTATTAATGTACTATTTGCGCGCGCGAGTTGAATGTCATCCTGAGGCCTGGGTTATATTAATATTTTAACCCAGGAACAAGAGCTTAATTCTCTATTTTTGCTAAAGCAGACAAATTTCTGCAACGCGCGATATCCGTCACGTTTCTTAACATGTAGGAAAAGCAAGCAACCAAGCCCTAATGGCGACTGTTGGATAGAAGCAAGCACATGATAGGATCAGACAAATCTGTGTGGTACAACGTGCTGCATGTGATATGCGTCGCCCACGCTCCCGCTACTAAACATGCAGGAAAAGCAAGCAACCAAGCCCTAATGGCGACTGTTGGATAGAAGAAAACCCATGATAGGATCAGACAAGTCTGTGTGGTACAACGTGCTGCATGTGATATGCGCCGCCCGCGCTCCCGCTACTAAACATGCAGGAAAAGCAAGCAACCAAGCCCTAATGGCGACTGTTGGATAGAAGAAAACCCATGATAGGATCAGACAATTCTGTGTGGTAAAACGTGCTGCATGTGATATGCGCCGCCCGCGCTCCCGCTACTAAACATGCAGGAAAAGCAAGCAACCAAGCCCTAATGGCGACTGTTGGATAGAAGAAAACCCATGATAGGATCAGACAATTCTGTGTGGTACAACGTGCTGCATGTGATATGCGCCGCCCGCGCTCCCGCTACTAAACATGCAGGAAAAGCAAGCAACTTATCAAGCAATACACACTACCACCACACAACACTACACCATACAGATCTTCGAAAGCACACTCAATACACATTCCACTCCGACGCCGAACGGCAGTAGATGTTAATACCACAGTGAAAAAAAGAAAAGATGGTGGTATTGATTGCTAGGTTGCTTGCTTTTCCTGCATGCTTAATAGCGGGAGCGAAGGTGTTATTACACATCGATGCATAGATAATGCTGCCATACAGATTTGCCTGTTTTCGAACATCTTTTTCTTTGTATAAAGTAACGCATGCTTCTATTCAACAGTTGCCATTAGAGCTTTTCTCAGGACGGCACCCATCTCGCGCGAAATCTTTTGTAATCCTACCAAAAAGGTTTTCGACTATTTTTATACCGTATTAATTCAAATGGAATTGTATAATAGTTTATTTATTTCGTCATTATATTATTATAAAATGCATGGCTCAATTTGTACTCTGCAGCTCGTATATTTGTGATGTATTGTCAGTGAACCGAACAATTGATCTCCTATAGGACTCATTAGAATAATTTATATTTGGAAAGTCTCATTCATCTTCTAAATAAATCTATTCTACCAATAGGGGCTGATTTTTCATAACGCAAAATAGTATTTAACTGACCAAACCGCGAACCGAACCGATATGAAGAGTGTAAGAAAATCAGCACTGCTTTCGTATAAAAATGTAAGATTTTCTTGCGGCAATATAAATGTCTGGTAATTACCCTATACTTCAATTTCTGATAGTTCCAGGGGTCTTATACCTTTATAAGATGATCGTGGGTCAGAAGTTCTTTTGTTCTTTCTTTTATTAAGTTGTTCACTGAGAATACAGGAATGTATGTATATGACGTGTGATGACCACCAAAAGAAATCGTTAAGTACAAAGCAAAGCGGTTAGTCGTATTATATGAATCGCTGAATAGATGAAATGTAAGCGTATGCAATTTTAATTGAAAATGTTAATGCAAATGGGCGAAATAAATATTTAGATGGAAATACTTTTTTGTTTTATTTTATGTTAAATACCTATGATGAACCTGGTAGGGGAAGTATTGAGAAAATCATCTTTTTATGTAAGTATGTATTTTATGGTAGGCAAACAGTCTCAAGATTTCTTGGAACATTTCTAGATCTCGTTCCTTTACCTACTGAGGACACTCAATGGTTTTCACCGACAATGCTCATGTACCTATGAGAAAACTGTTACCTTTTAGGTATTCACTAAAATGAAGGAATTGTTGGTGAAAACGGGCATAAGTTCTGTTGTAGTTGGTCTCCAGACCAACTACAACTACAACGTAGCCGTACCATCCATGGTACGGCTGTATTATGATGAACAGTGAGAAAAAATATGACGTTCAGCATGATATTTACTGATATCTTCAGAGTACAGAGAACGTATAGAGTGGGCATTGGGACAGAAGGCGTTTCTGATCGATGCCTGTGTCAAATTATTATAGTTCAAGTGCGTGCGTTTGATAAATACCTACAATTGTAAAAGAAAATCGTACTCATTTTAGAGCTTAAAACTGTTCAAGAAGTTCATACATGCTTTTTGGCATGCTGTGAACTTCTTAAACAGATCGGATTATACGTTTAACAAACGTTTATGATTACGATTTTCTTACACAATCTAGGGCAGGTCTCATGGCTACGCGCCGACGGCACAGCGCGTACGTTATTTTCAAGCATAGGTACAAAGGTTTCCAAAGCAGAGTAAGGGAAAAATTATTACACTTATTCAGCTCCTGTCCATACAAAACTGAGTCAGTATAACGTAAGTAGCTGAACGGATGCGTTTTGTATGGACAAAAGCTCAGTCGAGCTAAATATGTACATGTTTTTATTTAATTACATTTGTACTTTTTAGAGTGATTAAGTTTCCATTTGAAAAAATTTAAGAAGTTCACGTGACACCACGTGATTGTGTCAAAGATTTGTCAAATATAAAATAAATATTTATAGAGTTGTGGATTTACTGGAGTTTCTCACGTTATCTTCGATCCAGTCCTAAGAAATAACGATATTCTATTTTCTACTATCGAAAATTTGGCGATACACGAGTTACAAACGAAAGACAAAATGGCTGTCGCATTACCAATGGAGTCTAACCCTGAGACTATGAACAGATACCTTCAAAAACTAGGAGTTCCGAATAAATGGCGTATGGTAGACGTTGTAGGCTTGGAAGAAGACGCCCTGAACTGGGTGCCCCGTCCTGTATTAGCAGTTATACTTCTTTTTCCACTCTCTGAAAGCTATGAACAACATCGAGCTCAACAAGAGAGAGAACTGCTAAAGAAAAGACAAGAAGCTCCCAAAGATGTGTTTTACTTGAAGCAAGTTTTAAGCAACGTATGTGGAACCATTGCCTTGGTACACAGCGTTGCAAATAACACCAACAAAATCACCCTTGAAGACGGACTCCTGAAGAGTTACATAAATGATGCAAAAGGACTAGATGCTGCTGGCAAAGGAGCTCTTTTAGAGAATTCCGCTAATATTCTGCAAGCTTATAAGGAGACAGTGGAGTCAGCTGACCAAGCAGTCGCAGAAGATAACGAACCAGTCAATAATCACTTTGTTACGTTCATTCATAAAGATGGAAATCTTTACGAGTTGGACGGACGCAAGTGTTCGCCAATTAACCATGGACCGACGACTGCAGAACATCTTTTGGAAGACGCTGCGAAGATATGCCGTGATTTTATTGCAAGGGAACCAGATAATATCGGTTTTAATGTGGTAGCGCTTGTTCCTGATCAATAGACTCTATTTTTTCTGTTTATTGCGTTGACGTTTATCTAATTCTCTAATACAGCTTTATTGTAATTGCTAGTTTTATTTCATCATGACTGTGGTAGGTTTCATCGGCTGCAGCTGCCTTTATCATAATTATTTTGATAACTTATTACTTAAATAACAATACTTAATCAATAACCATATTGGTTCGCAATTAACAAAATGACTATCTTCGTCAGATTCGCGGCGTCCAAATTTGGTCCACATCTCAATTAAGATATCGGCGCACATTCGGTACACGGCTCCCGGATGCCTGCTTAAAATCGTCTATCTTCGGAAACTAATTAAAAATTCGCCTCGCCTCCGTAGCCTTGTGTTCAATTGGGTCGATATAACTTCATTTATAAACGAGCAATCTTGTCCAAGATAAGGGCAGGCGAGAAAACAACGAAGAGCACAACTCGCCACACGCGTCCGCGACGGACAAAAAGAAAACTCAAACAAACAACCTCAAACTTTTAAAATGGAACGCGAGTCCACCGCGTTAACTATGCCGATACTGGGAAGGACGCGACATCGGTAAGTCACGTCACCTAATAAATGACGACGGCCCAGAAATAAATATATAATATTGTATTTGTGTAAATAAACAAAATGATGCGACGGGAACCCGAAATGCTTTAAATATTCAAATGAAGCGAGCCGAGGTGAAATACGAAGGTGCTCTCGCTCGAGTTGAGCCCAATTAAATCGGTGCCACTGAGGTAGAAATTAAAAACAAAAGGAGGATGACGGGGGTCCGACGCGCATTTTTCTCATGAGTATTATTAGCGCGATGTCAACCCACAAAAAATGGACTTAGAGCCTTGTCGTGCCCGTGATCATTATCGATAACATCCCGCATTTTGTATTGTTTTGATAAGTGTGATGCTGTTTCGCTGGGACGTTTTGTTGACATTTACATTCACCGAACACAGATGATCGATTCAGGGGTAAATTAATTTGAGGAATCCTTTTAAATTGCATTTTTTTCCGATGCTCATTACTCAAATACGAGATACACTGTCAATCACAACACTGAGCCGAGTGTCCAACAAAACCTTAAACAGCATCGGCCACGGTCATTACTCATATCGGGTACGGTGAGAACAGATTTAATATTTGCCTATAAATCAATTACAGACGTGGCGAGTCCGCTTAGCGCTCTATTATTGTACCTTTCTTTAAGGTACTGATAAATTATCTACAAAGGTACGAACAGGTACCTACGTACTGTGAACCTATCTGTGTGCAATACGTGCTTACATTCACTTACAATTCTTAGACTGTTGCCACAGCCAAGGTTTCACCTTGCAATTGTTGTACGAACATTTGAAATCTTATAAATCTTACATTAAGACATTAAAATACTGCTACAATGGTAAACAATTGGTTTCAAGCTTTCAACTGTGCAATAGCATTACATATTACAACCCCATGGATCTATCGGTGGATTTTCTTTGCAAATTTTACGCTTGTCTTTAAAAACAAAGTACATACTTATGTAGATGATGATAAAAGCGGTGATAGCCTTGTTTTTCAGAGTTTCAGACCCCCGGATTCCTATTCGGGTGGTCAGGAATGTGATCCCCGGGCACGAATCTCTAACTTTTCGAAGTTATGTGCGTTTTATTAAGACGTTAAATATTACCTACTTGATTTAGACGATGCAGCAAAACATTTTAAGGAAACCTGCATGCCCGAGAGTTCTTCATAGTGTTCTGAAAGGTGTGCGAAGTTTGCTAAGCTGCACTTGGCTAGCGTTGTGGACTATGGCCAAACCCTGAGAAGACAGTCGCGCTTACAAAAATGTTGAATACAAGTAAATATTATAAGCTTACTCAGTTGTGAGCCGACAATGAATTGAAAAGGTGATGATGACTTAGCTAAGTAGGTAGGTAGGTATATTTTCTTAAGACTACATACACAGTAGGTACAGTACCATTAAGTACGATAACGTTCATTAACACCCGTCGCGACCTCCATCCGAGAGCTCGATTTATTCAAACAAAATACATTTATTTTAGACAATGAGGATCTAAGTGCTTATTGGAGATTGCCTCTCACTACTAACAATAGACTAATCTAAACCAAAATTACGTTTACATTGCTCGCTGACTACACTTTATTTTAAGAAAATTGAAGGAGAAAAGCAATGTACAGTTTTCGATCTTTAAGATGGAAGAAGTTCGAGTGTGTAAATGATGTGTAGTCGTGGGGATCTCGACGGGGGTGCCACGGAGGCCTACCGACGCTCATCACTATTCAATAAGTTCCATTTATTGAAATTACATAATTTGTGTGTGAATAATGACGAGTGTGATGGATCTTCGTGGGCGATGTGATCGACTTAAACCCGATTAACTTTTGACCGGCGGACGATATTAATAAGCTGTCTATTCAACACTGAGTTGCTCTGCATTCATGCTTAAACTGTTCCACTTGAGACCATCTAAGTTGCCATCAATTTTTATTTTTTGACCACTTTTGATGAACAAAAAATATGTTGTTTTTTTTATTCTACTACAAGTTAGCCCTTGACTGCGATCTCGCCTGATGGTAAGTGATAATGCAGTCTATGATGGTAGCGGACTTATCTGGTAAGGGGTATGGCAGTTATATTAAACCAATACCTACCCCTAGTCGGTTTCTACATGGCATTATGCCAGAACGCTAAATCGCTTGGCGGTAAATCTTTGCCGGTAAGTAGCCACGGCCGAAGTCTCCCACCGGACCAGACCAGAGAAAATTCAATAAGTTCCATTTATTGAAATTACATAATTTGTGTGTGAATAATGACGAGTGTGATGGATCTTCGTGGGCGATGTGATCGACTTAAACCCGATTAACTTTTGACCGGCGGACGATATTAATAAGCTGTCTATTCAACACTGAGTTGCTCTGCATTCATGCTTAAACTGTTCCACTTGAGACCATCTAAGTTGCCATCAATTTTTATTTTTTGATCACTTTTGATGAACAAAAAAGATGTTTTTTTTATTCTACTACAAGTTAGCCCTTGACTGCGATCTCACCTGATGGTAAGTGTAATGCAGTCTATGATGGTAGCGGACTAATCTGGTAGGGGTATATGGCAGTTATATTAATCCAATACCCCTAGTCGGTTTCTACACGGCATCATACCAGAACGTTAAATCGCTTGGCGGTAAGTCTTTGCCGGTAAGTAGCCACGGCCGAAGTCTCCCACCGGACCAGACCAGAGAAAATTCGGAAATTATTGATTCTCAAATTGACCCTGTCGGAAATCAAACTCGGAAATCCCACGTTTTTCCTTAAGGAAAAAGTTCAAGTGCTCAACACTGCGCCAGAAAGGTCGTCAAAACGTCGTGTTAGTAACAACGTATCTAGTTGATTGTTAAACAATTCTAATAATAAGGACCGCTTGCACAATGATATTTAAACTGATTTAGTTAAATTTTGTAACGCTGTCCCTTTTTGGCAAATGTATATCGTAGTTGCCAAAAAGGGACAGCATTAAAATATTTAACTAAATCAATTTAAGAGTCCTTGTGCAAGTGGGCCTTAATTCGTTAAAATGTTCTTACGGTACCTACTTTCCTCTATTTCGCTCGTAATCAAAGCTCACTAATAGCCTAGGTGCCTACTTACGTATTTGATTTGGATAGTGAAATCTCCGTCGGCTAGACGCTCCGGCTCTAAATAAGTCTTCCCTTTATAAATCTGTGAAATAAGTACTATCAAGCTGTATGGTCTGTGATCAAGCTCTATATGACAGTATGAAAAGTGAATCAGTGTCGTGCACAGAGTGGTGTCGTGTATCGACCATAATGTTATTGTCAAAATGTAGAGGCGAATCAGAAGTAGGTAGAATCGATCAATCTTATCTTACTTTCTTACTTTTACTAATATTATAGGTAAATGCGAAAGTTTGGATGGATGTATGGATGTTTGTTACTCAATCACGCCCCAACGACTGAACGGATCTGGCTGAAATTTGGCACAGAGATAGATTATAGTCTGGAATAGTACATAGACTTTATTACAAGTAAAATATCAAAATTGCTTTTGTTATTTCCAAAGATTTAATAATATTCCTATTCTGTTCTCACTAATAACGTAACATCTCTCAACTAACAGAAATTCCTGAAAGTAGCGTTTTGAAAAAAAGTATATTAAAAAGTTTAACAGAATACCTATACATAGGTAATTTTCTTCACCTACATTTATGCTATTTAATGCTACAAATAGACTCCGTGTACCTATGTTTGTTTATTTGTCAGTAAAATAGAAGCGGACCCAATTAGAACGGACTTATTTAATGAGATGGAAATAGTGTGGCGTTTAGCCGCAAACTTTAGCATAGACTTTGTTGATTTATATCCTCGGTTGTACCTAGTACCTACCGGCCCTCCTCTTAATTAAAAGCATGCGCACAATGAGAAAATTATGTCATACCCATTTTCTCGCATTAAATCTCTATTTGTCGAATATCGAAAATCACTGAAATGGCAGAAACATCCATAATAAACCTACCTACTAATATTTTTATAAACGCGATAGTGTATTTGTTAGTGGATTCCTACTTCAATCACGCCGCAACGCATCGACGTGATTTTTTGCCTGGATAAATAAGCACCTGAGGAGTGACGAATAATGTAGGCTACTTTATATCTCAGTCATGTTTTGGTGAAAACTCACGTAAGTATCTATACTTAATTGAGTTTTTAAGTAGTGTAGCGTATATGCACAAATATGACAAGAGATATCTTCACGATTTAGTGATTAAGCGACAGGAATGGCCATCTAGCATGTTTTACGACTTCCTACGGCAAGAAATATTTCTTTCAGACAACATCAATTCTCGACGCAGGTCACGAGTGGCAGTCGAGTGGTCTCCAGCATCCACCTAATTTAATTTAGACAGTTTAACGTTTTAGTTTGTCGTGTATTAGTCAAGGACCAGACGTGAGGCAAAAATATATTATGGGTACGACGTGGTACGCGTGCGACAAATAATTTCTTACCTACCCATTTTCATTGGCAATAATTAGGCATTAAGATAATGGGTACATGACAGTCGTCACCATCTCAAACCATAGTTTTCTCACTGCTGAGCAAAAATCGGCTTTCAGAATGATAAGAGCTCTAAGTAGTATCTAAGATTTATAGACTTCACAGTTCACACGCCTTATAGAATATCACGGAGGACTTTCAGATATCTGTGCATATTTCCAAAAGATGTTTTCCTTCACGAGATATAAAATTGACCATGTAGCTGAAGTTAAAGGTGTGAGCCTGGAATTCGATCCCCGGATCTTCAAAGGGCCTCTTCCCTTCGAGCAATGAATCGAAGTGATTTTTAGCATAGATAAGTCCTGGGGAGTGACATAGGCTTCTTTTATCCCGGAAATTTGAAAAACCGAAATGCGGTCGAACATATTCGAGTAGGTACATCATATGGTACCTATAAACAAATATATTTATTGTAATTACTAAAAATATCTTATGGCGATGTTGAATGATTTAAGTTTAATAATGTGGCAGAGTACAAAGCCGTCCTAAAGTATGATTCGAATACTTCCTAAAAAGAAAACGTAAGTAAAGGCACAGAATTATGGGGTGAAGGTCTCACCGAGTTATGGTGGGAAGGAACATTAGAGAGACAAACGACAGAATAATATGTCTGTAGTCTGATCCATACCTTACGCGTAACATAATATAATAATATTCTTGGAAATCGTAAAGGCTCCATGGACGCAGGTCGCAAGGATCTTGTTGATAGCATTCTGCTTTCTACGTAATGACGCCTTCTCATTTTGGTAATTTTTTTATCGCTGCCTGACTGCGAATCTCACCTGATGCCCTGCGATGGTTTTGCAGGTTTAAGATGTAACCTGCTAATCTTAAGTTTTATATGATTTTATTATCGTTAACAACAAAAACAAAAGAAGATTGAGTATACCTACTTACTTTTTAAGAATTAAGGAAATACCAAAACCGCCGGAATTCAAAATTTCAAACTGATACGGCAATTACAGTAAAATACTTGCTGCAGTGTAATGATCGCTATCGCCTCTGATCGGCTGACACTCTTTCGTTATTGGACAAAATCCATTGCAGCAACAAAAATACTTAACAACCTATTAGCCAATCGCAACAATCCAGATTGTAATGAAACGAAAAGGACCACAGAGTACAGTTTTATTGAAAAGGAGGTACGACCCTTAGCAATGAGGACATAGGTGCATGCATATACAGACATTATCACAACGGAAGTATGAAGTATATTATTGTGGACCTACACCTACACATTCATAGTATACACCTCCAAGCTTCATACCCTACAAATTTTGTACTAGAATGATAAAACTTTGTATTGAAAGGTCTGCCACCTTTATATACCCTCCGCCGTCACACCCGTGTCTTCGGATAAATACGAAAATCGGATAAATAAGAGTAAGAAGTCTTTAGAAAATTATATCCTACCAAAAACATTCCATCTAAAGGTTGCCAAGATTTTCAAGTTCAAATCATAATGCTTTCACTGTTAAAAAGTTACGAGATCTCTATGCCAAGCCCCTAGTTGAGCTCCGATTTGTGTTGCGCATTATAGCCCATGGGGCAAGTCCCAAGTCCAGTCCAAGAGTGTTCCAAACGCGTCCTGGTCTGAGAAGAGCCCACCCAATGATTTATTTATTTCACGAAGGACATCTTGCGGCATTTATGATAATTCAAGTCTCTATCACCGGTTCGGAAAATTAATTCTACTGAGAAGAGCCGGCAAAATACTCCGCAGTTGCTATTAAAATACAATTCATACGATACATAACAAGTATTAGGTACACAGACAACCTATACCTCCTATCTATTAGGTAACTATTGCCTAGGCTACGCTATTACCTAGAAAGGTTGTTACTTGTTATAGAATATTAACTACTAAAAAAAGTATCCTACTTTAAATTTATCGTAAATGTCAGCTTCGAAATAAAAATCAAATAACAGTTAAGGGTGAATACGGCAGCGGCCACCCGTTGTGCTTTAACTCATTTAATTAGCGCTCGATCAAATCCCTTAATACAACCTTATGACATAGACATTGTTCCGGCTTTGCTTGTAAAACTTTCTCGTTATAAAAGGCAAAACTGATTGAGTTGCTTTCAAATATTTGACAAGTCAAAATTAAAAAAAATTAAAAACATGACTGCCCTGCCAAAAAACTAACTAATAAAAAGTCAAAAATCTAATTTAATCTAGTTAAATTAGAATCTTATTCACATTTTTATTAAATGATATTATTTTGTGAATCACTGGATATTGAACTATAGTGGTCTATATTTTTGGAATCTACTCATCATTTTGTAGATGTTGAGTATATAGTTAATCTTATTTTCGAATTTTATTTTCAAATTTAGTTTTTAATGCGGGACCATGGTCATCCCAGCCGATCAATTTTTTTTCAAATTTTTTTAGCCTATGTCACCCGGAATAAGACAGTTTACAATTTCGCTAGTTAGATTACAATCCAACGGTTTTTGCAATCTTACGGTGACATATATAAAGAAGATATAAACCTATTAAACAACTTCTGTTCTAAAACTTTTCTAGAAAGCCAATGATCTTTTATATAATAAAAGGCTATTTATATTTCTTGCTCTGAAATTGCAGCTTTTGGCATTTAAATCGCATTACAATGTAGGCTGCTAAGCTTTGCAATATCTGAGCGGTTTTTATGAGACAGGGTTGCCACAACAGTGGTTTAAACTTTTTGTGTTTGCTGACAGGTAAGCTATATATCTACTTGGAAAATTAAACTATACCTTCTGTGCAATAGTGCTAATTTAAAAACGGAAAATAAATATTCCTGATTTTTTCGTAAAAGCTTGGTGACGTAAATGATGTATTTCCTTAGCAATTTATAAAATACTCGATGATGCCCGCGACTTGATCCGTGTGGATAAAGATTTTTTGATTCCCGTGGGAACTCTTTCATTTTCCGACCTATGTCCTTCCCCTGGATAGAAACTATCCCTATACCAAATATTATCAAAATCGGTTGAAGCGATAACTTTTTTGATTTCCGCGCGAAATGTTTGTTTGTTTGTTGTTTTCCGGGATAAAAAGTAGCCTATGTCGTTCCCCGGGATACAACCTATCCCTGTACCAAATTTCATCAAAATCGGTTGATCAGATGAGCCGTGAAAGCGTAGCAGACAGACAGACAGACACATTTTCACATTTATAATATTAGTATGGATACCCTGTCTATCCTAAAATAAGTAAGGTGAAAACCCTTACACCCGTTCTTACGGATCGGGAACCAGTTTCGCTTTGCTAAGTCGTATTGGAGCTTAAAAGAAATTATTTTTTATAAAATCGATTAAGAGTTCTATTACATAACCCGGCTATTCGTTGACATAAGCCACCGTGAACGATCTTTTACTGATTAGGCTGGATACATACTTTAAACACGCCACGCGCCGCGATATAAGTCTAATCAAATCTAATTACTTATTGTTTTATAACCAGAATTACACTTTAATCAAGATACACCACACCAAGTCGTCGATGCAATATTATCTACTATTAAAATACTAAGGGACCGTATTAGGTACATTTAGATTGCGTAAATAAATCTCACATTCCTTTCAGATATTTTCCGCTAGATTTGTCGCGTGGCTTGTTATTAGTATGCAAGACCTTAAACTTACATCTAATCTGACAAGTAGGTATCTGTTACTACATAGAAATTCGGATAGCAACGGTCGAGATTCGTAGAATCGGTGTATGTCCAGTTAATTATTGAAGTGTTTGGTGGAAGGGAAAGGGCGAGTGGGTAGATTAATGAGCAGCTACCGCGCTGGCTTATCGCAACATCTGGGCCATGACTGATCATCTGTCGTGCGTCTGCGACTGAAGGAATAGTGATGGGATTGGGCAGGGGCTTATTCATATCGATGTTTAGGGTATCGGTATCGATGAAATATCTTCTGGTAAAAAACTATACCTACGTTTGTTTGTTTTACTATTTGAGACGAAGCTTTTGCACTTTACAATTAATATTATAATGCTATTCTAATTTCTAAAACCCAGTGTAACTTTTGTTGGGCCCGAATTTCACAGCATGGAAACTGACAGTAGAAGAATTTTTATTTTCTAATGTGACATAAGTAGATAATTACTAATTTGAAAGGATAATAAAAATAGGTACATAAATAACCTACATCAAGATCTTTACGGAATAAATCACCTAACGTAATTTTTATGAGAGTATACTAAAAGATATCTTATATATACATAACTATATACCTTATGCGATTATTTTTCTTACTAAAGTAAAGCTGCATGCAAGATACATTCTTACATAGTACGATCTGTCCCCATAGTACAGGGGTCGGGGTCCCCAAGGTTCCAGGCATTACTTAATAAAAAAAACATCGACAATAGTAATTTTATTCCTGCGAGCCACGGCCAACACTACCCGTCGTGATATGACATTGGACGGCATTGCTTCCCAGAAGTCATACTCATCGAATACCTTACGAGCACCGACCACCATTCCACCTTTTTTTCTCTGCGCCATAGTTTTATTGGGTGCATTGAAATATTTTTGTTTAGATTAAGCGTCGTTTAGCCAGTAGATCGGTACATTAGGATTAATGTCGGACATCAGTTATCCGTATGTCCCCTATATAGAGGCTACATTGCTTAAACTTAAAGACTGTGATACAACGCTAGGAGCTCGCACAGAAGCATACCAAAGCTGCGAGATACTGGCAAGTTTTTATATACCTTATGCATATTTATTTTTCCTTTTTCTTTTCTTTTATTATTTTCTTTTTTTGCCTTTTCGTTTAGCTTGTTATAGGAATATACTAGGGTTTAACGGAACTTCGCCTCTGCCTCCGTAGGTGCGGAACTTTCGCAAGAATTTTTACCTCCACTTACGCATCCGCCTCCGCCTCCGCCGTTTTTTTTTGCGGAGTTAAAACGGAGGTTTATTTACGTTGACTTACAATGCGACAGGTAAAAACCGAATCAGGTGACGTCAGTTACACTATTACAACAAGCAAAAAGGCAACTATCCCAAGAATCCTCAAAAAAAATCAAATGTGGGATTCATCGCATCTTAAAGCACAGAAAATGGACGATGTGATTGGAGAAATCCACCTTCGCCTCCGCTTCCGTTAAACTCCGTATCCGCGGAAGCAAAGCCCCTTCACCTCCGCATCCGCCTCTGCTTCCGCTAAGAAGGCCCCGTTACAATCCTAGAATATACAGCCACCTAGTTCAAACCTTTTGGATTCGATCCATTCCCGTTGAGTTGATAGATCAAAAGGCAAAAGGCAAGCGCGCTCCAACTTAGACCTCATCATTGCTTTTCATAATATAAGCAAGACTGTCGCCAAGCGCAAGCCTATCTTGTAATATAAAAAAAAGATGGATGATGATTAAGGTAGTAGGTAATTATTTGCAAGCAATGGAGTTACGACGGGATTATTAGCTGTGTTATAAGGTATTTAATATGCCCTAGAGTTAAGCAAAACCGAGAGATTAAAGGGCGTTGGGTTTTATCTTATAAGCAAAAAGTAGGGTACCTACCCGGCTTTATTGGATCCCAACTTATCGTATGCACTAGGTCCTAGACGTAAGGAGGTATAACGCACTACCTACATAATCTGTAAAACAAATTTTTTATCTACAAGTTCCAATCATAATACGCACCAGGTGATCGTCAACAAAAGCTTGGCATCACGAGTATGTGCAGAAGAGTTTTGGGTATGTGTAGACTGTAGGTATTGCCTTGATTGACGTGACGACTTGTCTGTCTTCATGTTAGCTTGATGCATGTGTGTAACGGGCTTATGTCCCATACACAAATGCTTCATTGTTTATTAAGGCGACTGTATATTATACTGACATAGCAATTTGATATTAAATGGTAGGTAGTTATACCTACACAAAATATTGAATGGCTCGGGAGCTACGATACCATCTTAGTGCTACTGCTACTGATTAATTATTCCAACCTTTTTTTAGGTAGCTACTTACGAATGATTTTGCATTTAGCGATTATTGGAAGAAAACAGCCGGTTAAAATAAAGTAGACTTAAGCTTAAACAAATAGATAATAAATAAAAAAATTTATTGATCGAGGCAACCAAAAGGCCCATTTGTTAGTTGTACGTAAACTTATAACTATGTTAGTAATAAAAGAAAATTTAATAAGAATTTGGCACAATAACAAAATAACTCTACAGATTTGATCTAATTAGCACTTTCAAGAAGTGTTCTAGGATGGGTGAGTCCAACTTCCCCGCTAACATCTTCAGGATACTATTGGAGCTCGAACGCAACTTGTCAGACGGGCAAACGTCTTCTTCCTTATCATGGCATAAAAGTCTTCTGTCTTCGCAACCATGCCAGATGCTGAACAAAACCGCGGCAAGCCCAACAGTATCCTGAAACCGTTATTATATTGGACCCTCAATGTATTCAGAGCCTTTTGAGTGTAGTTAGTCCACAGGCCTCCTGTGTAGAAGTTGCGACAATAAACCTTGAACAGCATTATCTTCGCTTCCTTGCTACATCGGGCCAACATGCGGGCCAACATATTACACCTTACAGCCAAGCTTCTACGCTCACGCTCGATGTCTACCTGATCCCTAAGGTCCTCCGTAATATAGTGACCTAGATATTTGTACTGCGTCACTTGATTGAGCCCAAGTCCCATTAAGAGCAATACCAGGTTTGTATTGGACTTGCTTACGGGGGGCCTTAAAAATCAGGTATTCACGTTTGGCCACATTATACACCAGCCCGTGAGCAGCCGCATACTCCTCGTAGGATTTAAGCAACTCCCTGATCGAGCCGGCCGTGGGACCCAACAACACCATGTCGTCAGCGTAGCTAAGATTATTAACGCAGACGGTCTACGAAGTGGTAGCTGGGATATGATTAAGTGCACAGACAGCTCTAAAATATTTATAGTATTCAATTGCTTATTCATAAAAATCACATGGTTTATAATACCGTCTACCAATTCCTACTTACTAATCCGCTCATCGTGACGCTTTAAAAGAAACACCTATAGAAATACTCGTTATCCACGTTATACCATTATCTGATTAAGTAATGGAAAAGAGTCGAAAAAACGCAGAAATAGGCATGGACAAGGTCCGAGACTCCGCACTCTTACGCAGTCGAAATTCCGCGGGCACGTACGTAGCGATTTGCTTCCTCGTTTCTAATTAGAATCGCTAGGATATGGAATGCCCTTCCGGCTTCCGTTTTCCCCTCCTCTTTTAATATAGGGTCCTCCTCCTTCAAATCAAGGGTGAATAGGCATCTTCTAGGCAAGCGCGCTCCACCTTAGGCTGCATCACCACTTTAAGCAAATCTTATTGCAGCCAAGCGCTGGCCTATATAATTAAAAAAAAAATTAAAAAAATAGTGATTTTTATACAAAAAGGGGAATCTTAATTATCCATGATTAGGAAGAAATCTAGAATAATCTAATAAACTTTCCTATTGATAAATATGTAAGTATCAATGGCGGAAGATGATGATGGTGAATGATTTTATAGAACTAGTTAAAACTTATTTTTCTGTAAAATCACAGAATAGGTAAGTAATGTAAAATGCAAAATTTTCTTTCTGGAAAGTGATTCAACTGGATCGATTTGGGTCTTCTGCGTGGACCAAAATAGTAAATATAATTGGGAGAAAAATAAGTAATAATAGAATAGATAGAAAAATCGTTTCTCTGCAGTAACATCATTCATCATATCGCTCATTACGGAATATTATCGAAGACCGACACAATCGCTCGATTCGGTGGCCAAGATCGATTGATTCGTATCGAGCTTCGATGCATGACTCTGATTGAATATACTAACTTACGACAGCCGAAAATATGAAAGTTAAGGTGTGTTTTGGAAGCCCACTACTGAAAAATTGCTGCCTGCAGATAGTGTTAAAGTACCTACTCAGTATCTTCCCAAAAATTTGATATTTATTCCTATCCTATTCGTAGTTTTAATGATTTATTTTTTCCGTGTATTTGTGTGCAATAAAGATTTAAATAAATAAATAAAGCTTGCGTTAGTCGTGGTATCCACAACAATGTTTAGTCAGCTTCACTGATGCAAATGCTCTGCTGATTTTTCTTAATTGGGAATGAATTTGGAAGTATTGTTCTTTTGACGACCTCCCTGGCACAGTAGTGAGCCCTCTGGTCTTACAAGTAGGAAGTCCCGGATTTGATCCTCATAGTGTCAATTTGGGAAATATTTATAACTTTTGAATTTTCTCCGGTCCAGTCTAGTGGGAGGCTTCGGCCTTGGTTAGTTACCAACCTTCCGGCAAAGATATGCTGCCAAGCGATTTAGTGTCTGGTTCCTAGGATGCCGTGTGGACACCGATTAAGGGTATGTGTGTATACTGTATAACTGCCATACCCCTAACAGGTTAGCCCGCTATCTGTAAGCGACAAACACATATATTGAAACCTTTTTAATTAATGTCAAAGAGAAGAAAAGTTGTCATGGTAATTGTATTTTAACAAGCTGAGACAAAAATAAAAATTTCTTGAGAACTACAGAATTTTTCCCTCGCCGTACGAGCATCCTTTACACTATCTAACCTGTGAGATTGCGATTTACTGCGTTCAAGGGCTTACTCGTAGTGAAAAAAAATATTTAAAAAATTAAGGAAATGCATTACCAGTGTTTTAGTCTGCGAAATGGTACCTAAATTCAACGAAGCTCGTCTTAGAAACTCACTGGTGGAACAAAACCTTATAGTTTTTCTAGTAGCTTATAAAGGGTATAGTGCTAATGATTACGAAGTGAGTGATGCTTCAAAAACGTATCAGATGCTACTGGTTACGCTAACGATGCCTGCATTTTAAGGTTTCAACTTTCAATATTATATTTTGGTAGGCGCGTAGGTTTGTATCGAGCTCCGAGGAATCGGGGTCTGAAGAAGCAACGGCTGTACGCCACCCCCGATCGTCGCTCCATATCCAGCTCGCTCCCAGCACTAGATTCGAGCTTGAGGCGTGTAATTTTGCGATTGCAGTATTGTTTTGCACTTTAAACAACTCTAGGTCATTACTTTGACATTCCATAGGATTCCTCAGAGCTCGCACTATTCTATTACTATTCTTATAGTCTATATTCCGCGTAATTCAACAGTATAACAGTAATAGTACAAAACAAATTATGACTTTTGCAGAAAAGTTTCTTTGAATTATTTATTTATTTATGCTATTTTAGGTTTTTATCTAAGTATACCTATTCCTTGTATTTTTCTGGTTCCTTCTCTTTTTACGATCTTCTGATTTTACACGTCTACTTACTAAAATTTTACTAATTTCTTCTTTTTCTTAAATTTTATGATCAATCGATAAAATATTCCTTCATAATATTAAGGTTTTCAAAAATTTTACTTGCTATAATTTAATTTAACTTTTTGAACTAAAAAAAAAACTTGCTAAGTAAATCTTTATCATTGAGAGCCTATACCTTTTTATATATACTTTTAAACCCATTTTTTATTGTCTATCTATTGCATACAGTTATTTTTACAATAGGTACACTTGAAAATTATGCCAGTTAAACTCCTACACAAATTTAATTTAGAACAACTATTAGACATATATCAGAATCTGCATCTGTTAATATTGACTAAGTACATAATACATGAACTGATAGTTCACGCTTTGTGTTTTTAAATATATCATAAAACGAATGGCTCCTACTTAATATTCCGAACAGAGGATCCATTATAAATATTGCACTATTACAAAAAGAACTAGCCAGCCAACTACACCTACGTGAACGTTCTTGGAAGTAACCATAAGCCTTCCGAAGTAACGAGCGTGGCTGGGACACCATCAGTCACTGCTTTTCACTTATAATGATGTTAAAAATGTTACCTAACAGCCGTTCTTGTCCACCCATTGTACTGTGTACTTCTCAATATCCAAACAATATAAAAAAATGTCTCTTTAAAAAATGACTTCCAATTTATTTGAAGTATAAACAGTCCCATTCCCCATGACACCGACGCAGTTTGATGATCATACAGTTGAGAAATTACTCTACTTTTGAAGAACAAAGACAGGATACATTCTTAGCGCTAGTCGCTTCGCTTAGTTTTTTGCATTTCGTCGACTGAAACTTGCAAAAATATTTAAATAGCAACTTCGCAGTGGCATGGCCGCGGTAGTTGTTTGCATTCAAGGACGCTTACCAAACTGTATGCTAGCTAAACAGTGTCCACGGGTTGGGCGTCCGAGCCCCATCCTTCTTTAAGTCTTTTGTGATTTTTTATTTGAACGACTTTGACATTTTGGAGTCGGACTTATTAAATTAGCCTTTGTATTTAAATGAACAATTGTAATTATGTGGGCTACTTGGGTTGGCGAGCGGTCCTGGGAGGTGTTCTTGTTTCTTGCCACCGTGTAAGCTTATAAATCACATTATGCTTTTTGCGCTTTCGGATGCAGTATAGATATTTTGTAAAACGATTTTAATCTGTGTCTGTGTCTGTTTAAGATATACTTACTTAATCCAGCGGCTCTCAGCTGCATGCTTGAGATCATCCGTCCACTTAGTGGGAGGTTGTCCAACGCTGCACTTTCCGGTGCGAGGCCGCCATTCGAGAAACATCCATACAGGAGACCTTCGTCCAGCAGTGGACGTCTATACGTTGAGACGACGACGACTTACTAAATATAACAAATCTGTAATGATTCCTGCACATTGAATATTTTTGTAACTTAAATTGGGTATTTGACTACCTACTAATGAGATAAATTATTTTTTAATGATTATTAAATAAAGAATCTCCCAAAAATCGTAATATCCACGTCCCCTGCTAGTTTTATTTTGAATAACCATTTTAAACTATCGATTAAATAAAAAAAAAAGTGCTTCGAACTTTGATGACGTCACAACTTAAAATTTCATACAAAATCCATAATATGCACGTGTTTTGACGTTTGAAAAAAAAGTTGCTGATCTGACTTGTTGTCAAATACTCAATTAGAGCAAGTTTTCTTGTGGATAGCCCAAAACTATTTTAGAACCTTTGTCTGACTCTCTGTTTATTACGGTATCACGCTTGAACCACAGAATATAATATACCTACTGCTTGAACTACTGAACGGATTTGAGTGCAACTTAGTAGGTACATTTATGGGCTTTGAGTAAACATAACATGAGGGTATTTCTTATCTCGAAAATCGATAGCTTCCGTCGGGATGGACGATGTAAGATTTAGTCGATTTTACTTTACTCAATTCTTAACCGATTTTGATAACTCTTTTCCTAATAGTTTGTTCTGTCTGTCATGTGAATTTCTTTCAGATTAGATGAGTAGTTCAGAGATGGAGGGTGGAACTCCCGAACGGGTAACATAAATGTCATACGTATGCACCCTCATGAAGTCATCATACTGAGTCATGTCTATATTCCGTTAAACAGCTAAAGCAAAGGCAGGAATAATGCTACTTCTAGTTTCAAAATAAAATAAGAAAGCGAATAGACAGGTAGATACAATACTCTGTTTACCTAAGTCGTAATAAACAAAAGTAAAAAAAAAAACAATAAAAAAATAATCCCAGGATGTAAAAGTAAAAAAAAAAACAATAAAAAAATAATCCCAGGATGTCCTACCAGGGGGTCGTGCGCTGACGGTAGTGTGTCCCCTGCTGCTGCGCTGTCATTTGCCCATTAATATCCTTTATAAATATTTCCAATCAGCTAGTACCAACTCGTTTAGAAATATCATAACAGTACTCTATTTCTGACGGGGACATTTTTTTCTACGTAATTATTAAACTACTTAGGCATTAGATAAGTAAGATATATTTTTCCTGTAATTTAGGTAATGTAGTTTAATAATACCTGGGTATTTTGTAAGATTATTACGTGTATGGATCTTTGGGTTCCTTCAGGATGGGCGGTGAAAGTTTTTGTTGGTTTTACTTCATTTGTAAGATTTTGTTTTTTAAGAATATTATGTGTATCTAGGCAAGCGAGTTCCAACCTAGACCTCATCATTATTTCGCACTTAGCGTGATTGTCGTCAAGCGCAAGCCTATCACGCAATAAAAATAAAGGAAATCCGGATAAAAAAACTTCAGCAATTAATAAAAAAAATTAGGATTAGGAAGTAGGGAAGAGAACATGTTTTCTAGTAGGAACTCGTAGTTTAACTTAATTAAGTAACTACAGGTATAAGACAAGATTACGTACCCAAAACTATTCTAAATATTTAATATAAATTGTAAGTAAGTACATCAATGTTTTACTTTCTATAACTTTGAAAGAACATAGGCATTCCCATACAATGAATAAGTAGGTACTCATACTATCAACAAAATCAATCATTTACAATCAGAGTGCTCATAATACCATTGAAAGCATCCGAGGCATCCCCGTGTATTTATGGAATCTTCGAATTCTAACCTCTGGTAACGACCATAGATTAAAACTAAAGATATAGGATCTTTTTTGACGATCCACACAAAAAAATAACCGGCCAGTTTATTTACCATCGACAATATGATGTGAGTTTAGTTTTGGTTAGATTAAGATAAGTAATGGGTTAGATAGTAGGACCAGCTACTGGTTCTCGTGAGCCCCACGGTAGCAACATTAAGGCTTGGTAGCACAAAAAGATGGGCGACAAAGACGACCGGAAATATTACACTGGAACTAGAAGGAACCAGGTGCCTTATAATTATTCAGTAACTGCCAAGGCTTCCAACGGTCTTAGTCCACCGTCGAGTGAGTATCTAAGCGAGCTGAACTTCATTCAGTTCATCAGAACCACATCACTGCCGCTGCGCGTTTTGTCTGATCAAAGCTTGTACTCGATATCTATTGAATACCGAACTGATCCCCATTAAGATGACATTTACAAATATTTCGCGTCAAAACTTTTATACCTGCCATTAGGTTAAAGAAAGATGCTCGTGTGGGATTGAAAAGTTTGAAAAATTTACTAAGATGGACGTAAAAACTTGACGTAAGGCGATTGTTAATAACTTTACACAATAATTGATTTTGCGTACTCACAGCTCATATGAATTGATGATTAGAGTAGCTAAGTAGGTATATGATTTTTTACATTATATTTAGATACCTATTATCTTTTATGTTGATAGTGATACTGATACTTAAATTAATTTACCCTAACTACGTACATGGTTTGTCCATAAGATCGTTTTACCACCTCATTACACCTCGAGATGGTATACAGTAGAGGCAACTTTCGCCATTAAGCTTTTCCATTAAAAGGGAAACATTAAACAGTTTTAAAACATTAAAAACCATCCTTATTATATAGGCATCTTCTAGGCAAGCGCGCTCCACCTTAGGCTGCATCAGTACTAGCCAGCAAGTCTGATTGCAGCCAAGCGCTTAGTCTAATTAAAAAAAAACAGCCACAGGTTTTTATTCGAGGAAATATGAAAATTTGTCTGTTTGTTCAAATACCTTATTAGATAATTTTGATGAAATCCGACGTTAGAGAAATCAGGAAGATCAAAGAGGTCCCTCGGGATTTTTTATAAACCTAAGTCCGACCATCCCAGTGAGTTGTAGGCAGTTAAGTACAAAAAATATTTTAGATTCCTTACCTCTACACCACTGAAAACACACGTGCTTATTTTATGAAAGCGCGAACGCGTAACGTTGATCGGTAGACTAATCTAAAAGCCGTCAATACCGTTATCTGGAACGACCCCAGTAAACCAAGTATACGGCCCATAAATGAGTCGACAAAACGCCGCCGCTGAAGCCCTAATGGCTAGAACACATCTATCGGTAAAGCTGTTGCGGCACAAGAAAACGCAACAATATATTCTCCAAATGCATCCAAGTTTCTATGTGCCAAAAGAATATCTTTTTTATGTTTGCAATATATGTGTACCTTCTACTGCATTGTAAAATATTTTGATTCCTTCTTCAATTCATAATATATCAAGAATTTTACTTCCTGCTATATTATAAATGCGAAAATTTTAATGGATGAATGATTGTTACTCAATCATGCCAGAATGGCTGACGTTTCTGGATGGAATTTGGCACAGAGATAGATTATAGTCTGGAATAACACATACGCGACTTTTTATTCCAAAATATAAATGAGTTCTTGCGGGAATCAAAAATCAGCTTAAATAAATTAAATGCAAAAAGCAACAGTTCGCCCATTAAAAATAGATTCAATTAATAGTCAACGAATTATTTTTTTCATTTTTAGTGCTAGAAGACAAATTAAATAGCGTACTAACGTTCTTTATAATTCTAATGAAGGAACCAGAAATTTAATTCGCTATAATCCGCGACAACAGGAAAATCTATGTGGTACAGTGGTTCTCACCACACCACAGAAATCCCCCAAAAACTACCCTCAACGTACGTTTCGCTCCGTACACACTGTGAAGTTCACAATCGTGCATTGTGGAGGCAACATCTCCTGAAGATACTCCGGTATCGAAGTGGAACGTACATTGAGGGAATTTTTTGGGGGATTTTTGTGGTGTGGTGAGAACCACTGTACTGCATAGATTTTCCTGTTGTCGCGGATCATAGTGTATTAAATTTCTGGTTCCTTCATTATGATGGTCTTCCGCAAAGTAACGCCTGCTTCTATCCAATACTTTACAATTCATATAATAGTTATAGAGATATTCCACGAGTAATATCGTTACGCAATGCAATGCGTGTCGCGGCGCTTATGCGTACTCAACCTTTAATGGTCCCAGATATTAAAGAGGAAGAAACTGCCAATATTAACATCGCTTAACATAAAATACCACAATAAAACCTAATGGTACGTACGTCTGGCAAAACTTTATGCTAATCGTCTATAAAAATATAATAAAACTGTGACCTTGTTTGGCGTCCCGCTGCGGCCACTCACCACATGGCAAACCTTAGTACCTGCGTTATGCTACTATACTTACCTCTAAAGCTGGATTGATACTACACCATGCATGGACCGGGTCTGAGTCCCGGACATGGTACGAAATGTATACTTAGTGAACTAATCTAGCCTTCTATCTATACTATTACTAATACTAAAATTACCCTCGTAGCTTTAGTTTTAAGATACCCTAACCAATTATCACCATCATGTTTTATAAGTAAGTAATTTTTAACGTCAATAAGTGTACCTAAAGTGTACCTATATTGAATAAATTATATTGAGTATTGAGTATTACAAATCCGAAAGCGTGTCTGTCTGCCCGTTTGTCTGCTACGCTTTCAAGGTGCATCTGTTCAACCGATTTAGACGAAATTTGGTACACGGATAGGTCGTATCCCAGGTAAGGACACAGGCTACCTCTTTTACCGGAAAATTAAAAACTTCCCGCGGGAATGGAAAAATCTTAACCAACGCGGACGAAGTCGCGGGCATCATCTATACTGATATTATAAATGCGAAAGTTTGCATGGATGGATGGATTGATGTCTGTTACTCAATCATGCTGGAACGGCTGAACTGATCTGGATGAAAAAAACCTCAATCCACGCGGACGAAGTCGCGGACATCAGCTAGGTAGTAAGTAATACATGCTAGGTCATGACCATGCCAAGGGATGTCTACGTCGTGTTTCGGGTTAGACTGTTCCGCTACTGTAGAACAGACAGTAATTTTGTTTCCGGTTCAGACACATATTCTAATTCACCATTGTTTATGTTAAAACGTAGCGCACCCGGCCAAATAGGTACAATTACAACTCTCAGACCGAACAGATAGGTGTACTAATATCGATCCACCTTTACATTGTACAGTAAACTATTGGGGCTATTTTTAAAGTTTACTTACTTTATACTTTGTAGTAGGTACCTACCTGCTCAGAAATGTGCTTAGGTACGTTTATTTATGCTGATGTTGAAGAGTTTATTTATAGTACTTATTCTCGTTGAACATAAGTAGCTTAATTTTATGCGACGAAGTTAAACATAGAACAAATTATTACGCTAATTTGTCCCTCGGTGTATTTTAATAACATTATGATAATCACCTCTTTTCTAGTTCTTCGTTGCTATGACGTAATTTTTGTTATTAACTTAGAATAACTTCCTTTAACTTAGCAACTGGCATTTGGCGAGGAACATTACACGTTTAATTTTTTCTACAAAAAAAGTTGACAGCAAACAAAGAGAGATGTAGCTTCTAACATAATATATTTAAATAAATAAATAATAATATTTACTTGTAGGATTATGCACCTTTAAAACGCCGATGTCCCATCTAAAATGAAAATAAATGGTAAGTGAAATTGCGAGAGAAATTTTGTAGATAAATTCCTATACATGTTATACCTACGCGCATATTGAGAGACTGAACCATCCTTTAAATCTAAAAAATCCCAGCGTGTCTTGTCCTCTCAAATTTATAAATCGAATAATGGTACCTTAATATCATATTTTGCCAAAAATACAAGCTGTATTGACGTTCGCATTTAAAGGCGATCACTGAAAATCAGCGTTGGGATATCTGGCTTCCCAGACACGAGTCCTCAGAGTTCAGGAGCCCCAACACAAGCTGAGTGACTCACCTGTTGGTAGCTTTGCATTGCTGTACAAACTTACCATTTCTAATATGTACTTATGTAACTTGTATATACATATTAGAAAAAAAAATGTTTGTTATAGGGACTGCCGATAGAAGTGAAAACGATTTTTGTTATTATATTAAAAAAAAAATTAAAATATAAACCTTAATACTAAGGCATTAAAGTTTAATTTCGAATGAAGTAAATTTATATTTAAGACCTTTTGTCTTTGTAACAAGGCGAGCATGTCGGTCACGCGAATTCACATTTTTACCGCCTACCAAATGTGCTCAACGCAGCTAAAGAAGTTTTCACTTCAAAAAAGGCTGTCGAAAAGGCCTATGTCCAGCAGTAGATGCATACAGGCTGATGGATGGATAAGTAACTTGTACAGTTTTTAATTTTGATTTATTTAGTAAATTTTATGCTCATAGCTGCTAATAATGATTTTTCTAAGCTACCTAGCGGTACTTAAGTAATCTATTATTTTTTCCGGAGGCAAAGACCGGTCACACAGACCGCGGACCGCAAAGCTCGCGGGCTAATCACGAACACAGGTAGCGTATCGCAGCATCTCAGCCGCGACACACTATTCATTCCGGTTATTAATGAATACAAACCATTTTCGAATTTCGCCGCCGCTCGGACAGCCACTGACAGCTGTTTATTTATCAATGTCCACCGCGCGTCCAGAGTCGAAGCATCAGCGGCAAATATTCGAATTTACATAAGAAAGTTGTACGGTACGGTTGAATGAGCTTCCTGGTGCAGTGGTGAGCCCTACATTCTTGTATCGAGGGGTCCTGGGTTGGATTCCCGACAGGGTCAATATGAGATTATAATTATCGAATTTTCTCTGGTCTGGCCTGGTACAATGGCTATAGTTACCACCCTAACGGCAAATACATGCCGGCAAGCGGTTATACATTCCGATAAGATGCCGCATGTACAAGCCGATTAGTGGTATGGGCTTAAAATTGCCATACCCTTAACTCAGGGGTTACTACCATCACTTTAAAGTGAAAGTTTTAAGTTACGCAACTTGATGTCTCTAAAATAAGGATTATAATTCTAAAACACGAACATCATCAATATTAAAACAATACGGCTTTAAGCGAAGGTAGTATGTACCCAAGTCAAGCCGCTACCATCTTAGACTGCATCGTCTCTTACCACCAGGTGAGATCATAGTGAAGGGCCCACTTGTTGTGGAGTAAAAAAAAAAAAAAGAAAAGAAAACGGCCGGCGTTGCTCCCATCGCATCGCATCGCATGCCCGTATGATTGTTTCCAGAATTGCGCAATAAGAAATCAAACGAATGCCCGCGCTCTATTTGCCGTATCGGTCGCAGCTGCTTTTTCTGCAATAACCGATCGTGTATAATAAATTTCACTCAAACGTTTATGCCCGCAACTACGGAATAATCTTGCTTTAATAATACCTAAACGTCAGGCTTATGCGCGTCATAAAAGATTTCCCCGGAAAGCCTATTGAAGCACGACTAAGGGGCCCTTTGCGCTGCCGTATTACGATTAATTGATGCTAATTAATAAATTAATTAACCATGTTCATACAACGCATGAGCGGGTTCCAGTTTTTCTGCTGCCATGTATGTTTTTATTACTATACTACATTTTTATTGCAACAGCATTCCTCCTTTTTGCGAGGTGGATGGTGGATTTCGAACAACGTAGGAACAGCCCCGCTGTCTTCGTTCATATTATTTATAATTAATATATAAAAATTACAATGTGAAATGCGAGGGACTCGTAATTGGTACCATGTTATGATGGACATTCATATTTAAATAATTAAAGCAGTGTTGAATTTCGGCATAATTTGTCATATTTTCTTATTTTAATATTGCTGCTTTATTAATGTAAGACAGTGAGAGGAAGGTTTTGCCGCGTGCGGCTGATACTCTGTCGTCAGCATACCTGAATGAATTTTGATGGTCGGTTCTTGCTTTGGACTGCAACGATTCATATAATGACTAATTAAATCAATGTTATGGATATAATTTGCAATTAACTGATAATCCGGAATCTTGGCTGTCGCTTACATTATAATTTTTTATATATTTAAGGTATAATTAGGTTAAAAATGCTTTCATTTCATTTAGTAATAAAGCTTATCTAAAGTGTCCAGGGGTCTTATTATGTAAAAAATATTGCTACGGGCACAAATCTGTCACCAGTAAAATAGTAGACTTACTGTGTTTTACTACACTAGATGATGTCTCGTCCAGTCTACGTGGAATATGATTTTTAATTCTTTGGCTTACAAGATTAACAGTAGCCTACATCCGGTATGCAAGTGCCAAAATTCATTGAAATCTGTTAAAATGAGCCGTGAAAAGGTAACAGCTTTACTAAATTAGTATAAATCAAGTAAGGCAGGTTCTTATCTTGTAAGAGCGTAGAACCACGTAGAACGCAGTGTCTCTCTCTTACATCTCGCCTGAGACATTTCGTACTATCAGCTTAGACTGTCTTAGCGAAAATCTGTCGTCAATAAAAAACGATGGCTCTACGTTCTCTACGCTTAATCAGTAAGGACAGCACACGTTGTACAAAGATGTAATCGTCGAAAACACTAAACCCACGTGCGTTTGAAGTACGCCGACAACCACGGAGTCGTCACGTATTCGCCCCGTACGGTTTATTCTCGAAATAATGCCCAGTTTTGAGAACACTGCCCATTCATTTTTCAATCTAGATATTTCTGTACGTGTTGTTGCGTTTTATTTCAATGCACCATACTTAGTTGCAATCAGTTGACTTAGTTGCAATCAGATTAACTAGTATTGAACTAAATTAAGCTGTAGTTGCGTGTTCCGCACTAATAAGCAGGGTTGTAGGTAATAACGGATAAATGTGCCGAGCTCATGACGTCTCTACAAAAGTAGGTAAACATTAAGATTTTGAAAACACCGATAAATTGTAGCATGAAATTGCTATGATAAGTACACAGACAGACGGACTGGGCGAAATTATAAGGGTTCTTAGTTTTACTACGGAACCCTGAAAAGTTCTTTGATTTAGAATAATGAAAACTCCTATTTCCATAGACAAAAGAATTTACAAGACGAGGGCGACCAAGCGAACACGCGTCCCGCACAGAATAAATACACAGACAAGCATTATAAAGCATTATAGAGGGGGCCAATTTAATAGACTTATTGTCTCCTGGCAGCCATAATGCAAAAATATGTATGTGTCACTCATACAAGAGTACTATAAATGGATAGACGGAAAGACGTTCTGGACGAAATTATAAGAGTTCCTATTTTTACTACGGAACCATGAAAAATTATTTGATTTAGAATAATCAAAACTCCTAACTACATTGCTAAGGAAATCGTCGACAAAAGAATTTACAAGGCGAAGGCGAACACACGTCCTGTACAGGAATAAATACACAGACAAGCATTATAGAGGGGGCCAATTTAACAGACTTATTGTCTCCGGGCAGCCATAATGCGAGACGCTGGGAGACGCAAAAGGACGAAGAGATGCGGAGTCCCCGACTCCGTCCGATACTAAACAATGGTATTTAATCAACGATGATAAATGCTGTATTCGAGCACGTTTTTTAACGATACTGCCGTATTGTTTTGGCGGGAGCTTACCGTGGAATACGGAGATAAGTCGCCGCTGAGAGTGGCTTAGCTGACAAATTGGAATAAAAGAAATATTTATTCGTGTTGGCCGTCGTGAAATCTTCGGTTTTGGATGCTTATTGTGAATATTCTCACATTCTTGCTTTGGCTGTACGGCTTTGTGTATCGCCAGATCGTAAAGTTCAATCTGCATCAAGTAAAACTGAAGATATCGCATGACATTTTATTTTTTTAGAACATCGTTTTTTTGGCACGATGAAACACGGGGATCTGACCTAGAAGAGTCGTACGTGACATAAAAGCGTTGAACTCTCTCTCTCTGTACCTACCTACAGCTGAGGAGAGATAGAGCTTTCCGGAGGGCGAAGCCCAGTCAGAAAATAGCGTGAGATGTCACAGGTTGGAATTCTACTATTATTCTATAATCGCTTTGTATTTTTTTTAAATAATAGCAAGACTAGCTATGTTCTCACGGGATGTCCAACGACACCATACTGTTTGTTTTGATAACCAGACTACCACATTCCACAGCATAGTCATCTCGGGTAGACACAAGATTGTTGCAAGCAAGTAACTGGATATACTTACAAGCAATATTGTTACAAAAAAAATTATTGCCAGTCATAGGGACTGCCGATAGAAGTGAACACGATTATTATTATTATATTTTTAATTTTTATTTTACAAAAAAATATTTTAATATAAATTTTAACACTGAGGCATTAAAGTTTAATTTCGAATGTAGTATATTTATATGTTCGCGAGCATGTCGGTCACGGTCACGCGAATCTAAAATTTTACCCCCTACCAAAAAGTGCTCAAAGCGCCTACAGAAGTTTTACACTTCAATTACCTACTTATAAATACTATTGAATGCTCCAAGCTCTTCTCTGAGCCTAGTACACCACGTCGTACTGTTACTGTGCTGTTAGTCTCGGCTATTATCCGATAATCATCGTAAAAGCAACATGGAAATTATTCTAAGCCTGTCCGACTGGTTCATCATTAACGGTTACGGAAGTCAGATGGCAATCGCAGCATGCAAAAACTGGAAGTCTGTCACTTATGCGTTATAATAATAAGCAGGCCCTGCTGAATTATAATCACGGGAACAAACTATGTCCACGAGAGACATTTGACGATTCAAAGGGGCTTGTAAATGCCTACTTGAATAAATAGCATATTTTGAGTTTAAGGATGTGCATGCAACTGATAAGCAAAGCATGAGTTCGAATGTCGATGTCAGTCGTGCAGTTTTGTATAAATCACGATATTTTGTTGAAATAACGCGGAGGAATTGATCAGCATCTTGCGGTGCAGGGCCGGGGTAATGTTCGGAGGTGCTCGTAAATTTGTGCGGTTAAACAGCAGGGCGTCTGCGACCGAAGCGACACGACGGACGGATAGAGCAACGCGTTGATTTATTGCGACTCCTCTGACAATGCCTCATGTTCGTTCGATTCGCGGATGGTTGGGGAATTGTTACAGCAAAGATCATGTTCAGAAAATCTGTGGTTATTGAATTTGCGTTCATGTTATGGAAATAATTCCAGTTCAAGGCAGAAGGAAGATTGTTTTGCTATTTTCGCGCTTTTCTCTCTAAAGACATGCCTAGTCCTTGCTCGCTTTGACAGCCTACATAGCAGCGTAAGTAATAATAACCCATAATCTCCTTTCTCAACAGCTAGTTTCTTATATTTTTGAGTTTCTGTATCTCTTTTAGAATCGGGTTACCTATTCTAAATGCACCTTTATCTAAGTCCGGAAAAATCTATTACTCTTTTAGGCTTTTGCGCATTATAAGAAAATTTCTTATGTCTTATGAGTAACTAGCTGATGCTCACGACTTCGTCCGCGTGGTGCTAGTTTTTTTATTCCCGCGAGAAGTCCCCAATTTTCCGGGATAGAAAGTAGCCTGTCACTCTGAACTATGTCCATGTCAAAAATCACGTTGATCCGTTGCTCAGTTGCGGTATGATTGAAGGACAAACCTTCAAACAAATACGATGAGTACAATGAGTACGATGATACGAATAGTACGATGTCTTTTAAGAAATTCCGTCGCAATGGTTGTTGTATTGGACCATACAATATTACAACACACAAGACATATTTTCTTATAATGCTCAATTGGCCTTTTAACTATACCTACTACCTACCTAATACTTCATGCATTTTTAGTCGCTGTATGTAATGCCGTAATCGTTGACAAAATAGATACCTACACTTCTTTAGCGAAATCTTTAAGAAATTTAATTGTAATGAGCGAATACACTGTACCGTAAATGACTTATCATCTTATCGAGATCGATTTACATTATTTACTTGTGAATTGTGATATACGAATTCAGTTCGCACATTGATTTCGTGAGCTTTTTCTTTTTCAAAAGCCCGAATAAAGTCTAATTGGTTCAAGTTTACAAATGGCGTTCTGGATTCTGTGGATACCTCAACAATTTGTCCGTGTGACCGTGGGCTGAGTCTGGGAGACACCAGTTTCGGCACATTCATTCGTTCAATCACGTTAGTAAATGGGTCGGAACAAAAACGAAGATGCATTTTATTAGTAACTCGTACTGACCAGTATCTACTCTCCACTGTCCTCGCTCATAAAGCAATGTATTGGAGTGGAATAAGAATAAGGTAGTGGGAACTCTCACCTATTTTACTTTGTTCTGTGGATTATAAAACATCCTCTATTGACAGGGAATCATCGAAAAAGTAGAACATCGGATCGGCTGAATAAATCAATCGCTCTCAAAACTGGCACTCGCGGTGTGCAGCTCGTTCGATAAGATTTCGGGGCATCTGCAAAAACAATTATGTCGGTCCAGAATGTTGTATTTGTGTCGTGTTCGTTTTGCCTCTAGACGCCGGGCGGTGCTGCGGTGGCATAATGCGTGCTGATAAATATTTATACAATTTTATTCCTTCTGATGGTTCCCGCGGTTGCGCTGTGGATATATTATCCTCCACCGATTTCATAAGAATAACTGTTTTAGTGCATAGCCATTATTATTACATCTAAAACAAATGTGTTTTGCGTTACTTTGCTTCTTCGCTTTCCTGGTAAAATCATTTTAAAAATCAAAATAATCAAGCAAAATAATTGTACTTATTTCAGCTAACAAAATGCAATAGGTATGTACCTACTAATCATTAGTTTTCATTGAATCAAATTTAAACATTGTTTGTTGTCTTAAAGAATTCACTTAGAATTCTACTAGACCACTTAGTAGTGATCACTAATCAGTAGAGTCGCGGGAAGCTGCTGGATTCAGGCCGCGCCGTGTGGAACTTCCTACAAGGACCATACTGGACCAGCAGTGGACTTCATATGGTTGAAGAAGAAGAAGAAGAAGAAGTAGTAGTAGTAAGTGACCACTGAAGTTAGTTTTGGTGATGGTGATGAAAATCTCGACCATAGGTATTCATTGAATCAAATCCTGAAAAAAGATTGATGCCTCAAAGAATTCTTGTCTAGAGGTGAACGCAAAAAGGCGCAAAATAAAAAATAAAACGAGTAGCCTATGAACTTGATGCAGCTAAAAATTGGCCAAAGTAAAGTGAGACAGAGCAGGTGTTCAGCGCTTGCGGTGTAGATGGTCAAAAATTTCGATAGTTTTCATAGAATCGCATCTCATCTAAAGATTGTTGTCTCTAAGAATTCTTGTCTAAAACACTTCATAAGACATCGTGTTGGTAAATTGGAACGCAGTTACCTATGAACTTATGCACTATCAGAATCACAATAAAAATTGGCCAAAGTAAAGAGACAGAGCCGGTGTTGAGCTCTGACGCTTGCAGTGTAGACGGCCAAAAATTTCGATAGTTTTCATAGAATCGCATCCCGTCTAAAGATTGTTGTCTCTAAGAACTCTCGCCTAAAACTCTTAATAGGACATCATGTTGGTAAATTTTTGGAACGCAGTTGCCTATGAACTTGATGCACTATCAGAATCACAATAAAAATTGGCTAAAGTAAAGAGACAGAGCAGGTGTTGAGCTCTGGCGCTTGCAGTGTAGACGGCCAAAAATTTCGATAGTTTTCATAGAACCGCATCCCGTCTAACGATTGTTGTCTCTAAGAAATCTCGCCTAAAACTCTTCATAGGACATCATGTTGGTAAATTTTTGGAACGCAGTTGCCTATGAACTTGATGCACTATCAGAATCACAATAAAAATTGTCCACAGTAAAGTGACATAGAGCAGGTGTTAAGCTCCGGCGCTTGCGGTGTAGACGGCCAAAAACTTCGATAGTTTTCATAGAACCGCATCCCGTCTAAAGATTGTTGTCTCTAAGAAATCTCGCCTGACACTCTTCATAGGACATCATGTTGGTAAATTTTGGGAACGCAGTTGCCTATGAACTTGATGCAGTATCAGAATCACAGTAAAAATTTGCCACAGTAAAGTGACATAGAGCAGGTGTTAAGCTCCGGCGCTTGCGGTGTAGACGGCCAAAAACTTCGATAGTTTTCATAGAACCGCATCCCGTCTAACGATTGTTGTCTCTAAGAAATCTCGCCTGAAACTCTTCATAGGATATCATGTTGGTAAATTTTTGGAACGCAGTTGCCTATGAACTTGATTGTTGTTTAGATTATAGATCGTTGAGGTGCAGAGGTGATCTACCTCTTTAGGTATGCTTGTTATGTATGGCACAATTTGGAAATAAATTTCTTTTATTTCTTGCTTTCTTTCTTTCTTGATGCAGTATCAGAATCACAATAAAAATTGGCCACAGTAAAGTGACACGGAGCAGGTGTTAAGCTCCGGCGCTTGCGGTGTAGACGGCCAAAAATTTCAATAGTTTTCATAGAATCGCATCCCGATCGTCGAAAGATTGTCGTCTCGAAGAATTCGTGTCTGGTGGTGGACAAAAAGGCGGGAATGCTCTCCACGCATCTCGCCCGGCGGTCGTCGCCGCGCAAGCGTTATGCCCCGGCGCTTTTTGGTGCTCAAAATTTTCATAATGATATTTTGATAGATGTCTGATGTAGGCAATAAGTTTTTGCTATGTTCAGAATCTATAATTGGATTTAGCGGATTCCATGATACAGACAATGTTGTGTTTGTATTGCTTATATTACCTGTCTCGCGATTAATGCCTTTAAAATGCCTATTTCATAGTTCTATTTATAACGTACACAAAATGTATGGGAATATTTTTGATCACATGCAGCAATATTTTAAATTTTATTGTTTTTTATTTTTTATTTACCTATACAAGACCTATTCACCGATACCCCACTTGGCGACTTTTATTTTTTAATTCGTTACAGTATGGCTTCTAAAGGGCGCCATTTTGTTTTTTCTCAAATTCGGCCTCCACAGTGACTCTAATGATATATTCGGCATATACTGGTGCAACAATCATCAAAATCGGTCCATGCGTTGGATGTAGCTGTCCTGCAAGGTAGGTACATACAAACATATATAGGCTAATGAACACATAACCCTGTATCCCACAGGAACTGTTGCCACCTAATTGCGAAAAGAACAAATGCGTGAAAATGAGCATACTATCCCACAGTAACTATTTGTTTTCCCGGGATAAAAAGTAGCTTATGTCACTCTCCAGGTCCTCAAATATACTCATGCAAGAAATCACGTCGATCCCTTGCGCCGTTGAAGCGTGATTGAAGGACAAACAAACACGCTTTCGCATTTATAATATTAAGTATGGATTTTCCATATTTATCTTTATTTAATTAGTAATTATAGATAGTATTGAAGGTTGACGAATGATTCCTTTCTAATTCGAAAATAAAACTTAATTAAAACTCGAAAATGTAAAATTAAACTCGGAAAACTCAAATTGGGTGTTGTTAAAGGAAAAGGCAATGACGTTTATTACATTCGCTTAAAATATTAATGAATAGAAACTATCATCTACTCTTATTTGAGTAGACTAATCTTACGATGTTATGAGGGCACTCAATCATTGTTTTAAAGTTGATTTTGATTTCTGTCACATTTCATCAGTCCTATTGCAACTAAGTAGGATAACAATAGTCCTAGATCCTTTTCAACTATGGATTGTATGCGTTTGGAGGTGGACTCAGGCGCAAAGCCAAAGACTAGCAGCATTCCAGCGTCGGCGTATCAGATCCCACGTGACGGCACTTACAACCAGAAATCTTCCTAGAAACGGGACATCGAGAGAATCATGTTGACGCTATCTGAGATTTGCTCTAGCTTCCTGGGGACGAAGAGATTTCGAAATTGTACGGAACAGGGAAAACCATAATTTTAGAGTTTACGGAGTTTTTGTTTTCTTTAATATTTATAAAGTAAAATTATACTATACTAGCTGCAGATGCCTACAACTTCGTCCAAATGTTTGTTTTCTTTAATATTTATATAGTAAAATTATACTATACTAGCTGCAGATGCCTACAACTTCGTCCGCGTAGAAAAAAATTATTTTTAATTCCCACGGGGACTCCTTAATTTTCCGGGATAAAAAGTAGCCTTTGTCATTCTCCAAGTCCTTAACTACACCCATGCTAAAAATCACGTCGATTCGTTTCTCCGTTGCGGCGTGATTGAAAGACAAACCAACAAACTAACAATATACTTTCGCATTTATAATATTAGTATGGTATGATTCTATAAGTTGATAAGAATAGCTGATATTATGTACCTATACCTACATTATTAACTTTCACTTGTTTCTTGAATATATCTCATTCTGCATTGAAAATATTTTCAGTATAGTGAATTTATTCAGGATACATTATTTTTTTGCTGATTATTTTCTCTGTTGATCTTCAGGTTTTTGACAATTTCTGCAACAGATGTAATCCATACATTGTGATGTGATGTTATAAATGCGAAAGTGTGTCTGTCTGTCCGTCCGTCTGTCTGCTACGCTTTCACGGCCCATCTGTTCAACCGATTTTGATGAAATGTGTATCCCGGGGAACATAGGCTACTTATCTCGGAAGATTAAGGAGTTCCCACGGGAATCAAACAACTAAATCCAAGCGGATGAAGTCGCGGACATCATCTTTTATTATCTATACTTTGTATACTAATGCAGTTTTTTACGTTCATTAGTTTTAAGTATGTATTGTGATTGTATTTATGAGAAAATAAATATCATATTACTAGGTATCATACTTAGGCCCACTTTCACATGGACTCGGGCAGCTTGCACAAAACTGCCTAAACTGATTTAGTTAAGTTATATTTTACTGTCATGAGTTTATTGCGGAGGGTTGAAAAGGACCGGTCCTTATTAAAAATTTAATCTAAGGATATTTACATTGACAAGGCGCAAGTGCGCTTTATAGTCATCAAGGGACTAAAACGAGCCATTTTATAAGAGATGTTTAGTCTGCTGTGGTAAACACTCTACTTTTCCCTTCAATTTAATTCACTTTCATTATTGATTACACTTGATATTTACTGAATTTTATGGCTATTTATTTTGTAAAAATTTGTGAAAATGATGTCAAGTTTACTCACTTAACCAAGCGCAAAGTTTTTAAATTGGTTAGTATTTTGTATCAATAGGAAAAAAACTAGAGATAAGAGAGAAACTAGGAGCTATGGGGGTCTGAGGTATCAGTTAATTTTGGAAAAAGGGGTCACTTGCTCAAAATTGTTTGGGAATCCCTGCTCTAGAGGCTAAATTCTAACTTTAGTCCGCCTACGCTGGAACATGAGTGAAAAGTGAAAAATATTTTTTTAATTCTGTCACTTAGCGACCGCAATATGTTCTTGCCAAAAACTGACAGCATTACAAAACTTAACTAATCAGTTATGTCCTTGTGTGTGTTACGAATACTCATATCATCTACATTGTACATAATTAGGTTGAAACAAAATATATATGCCTCATGTTGAAAAAGGTACTCGTAGGCAGTTGTTTCGAATTCGAACTTATTAGGTATAAGCACGTTTATATATAAAAATTCATTGGGTATAAGATAATTTTTATCTATGTGGCATTGGTTTAAGATTAATAGTTTATGATCATTAACTTTATTTTAAAACTCGCAAAAAATGTTGATCAAAGTAAGTATGAATCAACTAGCTCAAAGAAATTCCGAATCCACTCGTAGAACAGAAAAATAAACATGAAAGATGTCCGCCCTTCGCGTCTACAATGACACTGGAATATTTATTACGCGTGCGAAATAATCATGCGAAATTGGAATGTCACCGATTGGAATATAAAAGGTAGACGATGTGTTTGAATAATTCGCGGTGTTGTACGGCGCCGTGGATTAATAGCTGATGATCATTAACTTTATTTTAAAACTCGCTAAAAATGTTGATCAAAGTAAGTATGAATCAACTAGCTCAAAGAAATTCCGAATCCACTCGTAGAACAGAAAAGTAAACATGAAAGATGCCCGCCCTTCGCGTCTACAATGACACTGGCATATTTATTAAGCGTGCGAAATAATCATGCGAAATTGGAATGTCACCGATTGGAATATAAAAGGTAGACGATGTGTTTGAATAATTCGCGGTGTTGTACGGCGCCGTGGATTAATAGCTGATGATCATTAACTTTATTTTAAAACTCGCTAAAAATGTTGATCAAAGTAAGTATGAATCAACTAGCTCAAAGAAATTCCGAATCCACTCGTAGAACAGAAAAGTAAACATGAAAGATGCCCGCCCTTCGCGTCTACAATGACACTGGCATATTTATTACGCGTGCGAAATAATCATGCGAAATTGGAATGTCACCGATTGGAATATAAAAGGTAGACGATGTGTTTGAATAATTCGCGGTGTTGTACGGCGCCGTGGTAAGCAATTGTCCGGACAGTGCTTAACGATAGCATCATGCCGACGGTCGACGGTCGCCAGCGCCGATCTAGATCTCGGACACTCCAAAGACATGACTGAGGATAAACTTATAAAGTCCTCAGCGAGGCGGCAAGCACCCGCGTAATCCCTTTGAACACCTCAACCGACCGATCGTGATGGCATCCTAGGGCCAGTGGGAACCATTTTTGCACGCCCTTTCCGATTGCCATACGACGTTCAGTCGATCTTTTTATACGACTGCCTGAAAAAGGAGTATATTATTGTTTTCAGGGTTCATGTATGTATGTATGTATGTATGTATGTGAGTTTGTATATTCAGCCATAACTTCTATACGCCTGAACCGATTTTAATAAATGAGGTATCGTTAGAATCCCTAGCTTATTCCAGGTGACTTAGGCTAGTAAAATTTAAAAAAAAATGGATGGGGTGACCATGGTCCCGCATTAAAGACTAAAGTTGAAAAAAAATATTCGAAAATAAGATTAACTATATAATCATCATCTAGAAAATGATGAGTAGACTCCAAAAATAAATAACATTATAGTTCAATCCAGTTCAAATATCCAGTGATTCACAAACAAATATAATTTAATAAAAATGTGAATAAGATTCCAAAGGCTATATATGCAAATCGCTTCTTAAGGAGGTAAACTCCGAAAATAATATAGCAGGGCAGTCGTGTTTTTTAATTCGTTAAATTAATTTCACTTGTTTACGCGATTGATTTATTCAAACTCTTTGACGGAACTGTACAATGAGACGTACCTACAGGTGGGTAAGGCCAACGATCTCTAAGTACCTACGTACAACTACGTAATTAAAATGTTATGTGACTTCAATATAATGTTGTTTTAGCTTGATGGCCATTATCACTTTAAGTTTGTCATTTTCATCCATTCTAAAGATGAAATTCAACTGAAGTAGAGCAAAATTTAGACTAACACTAGCTGATGCCCGCGACTCCGTCCGCGTGGATTGAGGTGTTTTAGGGGTATGGAAAATAGATAGTAGCCGATTCTCAGAAATACTGCATATAAAGTTTCATAAAAATCGGTCAAGCCGTTTCGGAGGTGTATGCTATCTAACATTGTGACACGAGAATTTTATTTGAAAGAAGATTTTATTATTTGAACAAAAGTAAGTGTCACATTTACATAAATATGTAGTCCGGCTAAAACTCACAGAATTAATGAATGGGTTGATGGGTTGCTTAAAATTAATTTCATAATGGCATGAAAGGAATAGCTTTAATATAGTCTATGCTCTATGAAACACATACATTTGCTCTGTGAAAATAAAAACTCATAACGTGCTTTCACGGTAAAACTTTACTTACTTTTGAAATGTAGGTTCCAAGGAAATTTCTCCCGATTTTGAGGCCTTTCTTGTTCTGGTCCTTGACACAGTCTTCATTGTAATTTCATAAATCATAAGTCATAACTGATATTTTCTCATTAAGATTCTCAAATGCGCTCACCCATAAAAAACTGTCAACTCAGTTCGCGAACGGAAGTCACTGACCAAAATCTGTAACAAAGGGGTGCACAAGAAAATAAATAAATCCAATTTGCTTTATCGGAATGCCATTACACTTTTTAGGTGTAAATTTCAACACCAGCAGCGTTGATTTCGCCACTTATAGCTCGCAAGTGGGTATGGGCACGCATGATTGTATGAATTCTCAGGTTTTTAGTGTCAGAATCATAATAAATATGAAATTAACCTGACACTGGCTGAGTCGTGTCACGTGATCAATTACAATGATGTGTGGAACCGGTTCATTGATTACATTAATTTATTATATATAGTGATAACAAAGTTGCAATAAAGCTAAACGTCGTATACAATAAGTGCTAGATCTTAAGAATGCTATTGGTGGAAAGTAATATTCTGCTCAGTTTTTAACAGTAGGTACCTATTTGCTGTCGATTCATGTAATGATGTAGGTGGATATAAGAAGTACTACTTAACTGTTATATATCGGTGATGTAAGTAACGACCCTTATAAGGTAATATTTTTAATGAATTTTAAGAAATGCTATGAATATCCACGATAGCCTTACAATATGAGCCGAACTGCATAAAGTATTTATCTTCACATGTTTATGGTCATCAACAAAAAAGATAAATTGAAACAGATATGTCGCTGTGTAATTAATTATATTGACTTATTTAGTCAAAAACAAATTAATTTAATTTCTTTTTACCAATGGTAAAAAGAATACTAAAGTAAGGTATAATTTAGGAAGACAAATAATCGATACTTGGTAAGAAAAGAGGTATTTTTTTAAAAATTCAAACAGTTTAGGAAAATATTATTCCTGAAAAGAAAAATATTCAAGAAATATTTACCTTCTTAGGTACACATGTATTTCCCGAAGACGTAGGTACATGCGGGTAACAGCGGATTTAAAATGAATTTAAGAAACTAAATGACGCCCTTCGACTTCGGCGATAATTTTGGAACTCCTTGATTTTCCAGGGAGCCTACTTACTGCTAGGTATGTATGTGTCACCGTAGATTGTAATCTAACTAGCGAAAACTGTCGACAGATTACTATTTAACGCATTAGTTTTCGGTAGATTGTAATCTGTTAGGTATATTAACCCGATAAAACCTACCTGATTATTTATGTCGAACCCTAACCTAACCTACAAGAAAGAGACAAGAAAACGTAAATACAATGAACATTTCAAAAATTGACACTCAGAACATTGAACGGTTCACAATCTGTCGACAGTTTACAATTTCGCTAGTTAGATTACAAACTAACGGTTTTTGCAATCTTACGGTGACATATGTATATCCTTCCCATGCCTATATCTGTAGCAAACGTCAAATCGGATGAACCATAGATAACAGAACTCATTGGGTTAAACAGTAGGGCATGTTAGTATAACGTAGCAGACAGACAGATGGACAGACAGCCACACTTTCGCATTTATATTAGGTATTAGTACCGAAATATGGATACTTTTTATGAAGCTGCTCGAGACGATACAGAAAACACCGGCTAGTATTTAAACAAGATTATAAGAAAATGCGGTCGCTCCTTTTTATCAAGTCATTCGGGATACCTCTAAAACAAAGTCGACAACCTCGAACCACCAAATTATAGTGTTTAAGACTTTTAATATAACGCTAAAAAATGTACGTAAAATTATAAAATCGATGGGGCTCATAATATATGTAACGTTGCCTCCTGGCAGCCATTACTTAGGTGCAGGCTTGTTATTAAATTCGGCCTTATTTATTTATTTATGAGCTTATACGAGTGCATTCGTAAGAGCTTAAAAGTTTTTGTGGGTACGTAGAAAGCGTCTTTGAGCGGTCAGTAAAAATTAACATAAATATTTGAATAGCTTGTATCATTATACTTCTCATATCTCTACAAAAAATAATTGATAAATATAAAATAAACAAATGCTGAGTGTCTAATTAATGGCCTGACAAAGTTATTAACTAGATTCCTAAAATAAGCAAAGCAGCCAGATCACAGCAAATTATTACAATTTCCATCGAATGCTACATGGTGATGATAATACCATTAAGTATTTTTTTTTATCCACTAAAAGTTAGCCCTTGACTGCAATCTCACCTGATGGTAAGTGATGATGCAGTCTAAGATGGTAGCGGGCTAACCTGTTTAAGGGGCATGGCATTAAATATTATACTCCTCGTTTTCTACACAAAATCGTACCGGAACGCTCAATCGCTTAGCGGCACATCTTTGCCGGGAGGGTGGTTATTTGCCACAGCTGAAGCCTCCCAGGCCAGACCAGAGAAAATTCAGAAATTATAAATTCCTAAATTGACCCTGCCGGGGATCGAAGCTAGGACCTCCGCACGTTAAGACAACAGCGCTCAACACTGCGCCTTTTTGCGTCAAAAATTTATCAATTTTTAGCCTGGGACTTAAAATTACTTCCTAGATATACCCAACTATGATAATTATTTTATTGCCGGCTATTCTCAGTAGAACAAGCTTTCTGAACCATTGCAGTGGCAGAGTCAAAACAAGATGTATCGTAATCGATACAAGAACTCCATGGGTTTTAGAATCGTATAATCTGGTTGATGATAGATAAGATAAGCATTTTATATTTATCTATGTTTCACACTTACCTCAATGTATGATTAAATGGTTTATCTATGTAAAAGCGTTTTTTTATGGATTTTATGTCCGGTATTTCCTTCATTGCACTCCATAATATTAAAAAGTATTCAAAGCTTTACTATATACAGGAATTTATTGTTCCTTATCGTTGCAGGTTTCCTTATCTTGTCTTTGTGTTCTAGAAACATGGTAATTATCTATCTAGTTACTATTATTATTGACCCAAAAATTAATATATGTAGGTGCATTTTACTCAAACATTAATGTTAAGAAAATCCAAAAAAACTGATGTTCAACTGATTTTGACGATATCCGGTATAGGAATAGTTTGAATTCCGGGGAAAGACATAGGATACTTTTGTCCCGGAAAATTAAAGAGTTCCTGCGGGAATCAAAAACCTCAATCCACGCGGATGAAGTCGCGGGCATCTTCTAGTAATCGATATTATTAACTTCAATAAAATATAACAGGTGCAATCAAACAAAAATTGATTTGGCAAACGCCAATAGTAAGTATCGATTTCGTAAAAGCAAATTGCGTTAGGTTAAGTGACTCATTATACTTAGCACTACGGCTGAACTAATCAGTTGTAGGTATAGTTCGCACCCGAGTTGAATGCAGAGCTTATATAGGTAATATTTGTATAACAAAATTCCACAACCTATTTTAAACTGGCCTATACAAAAATTTAAGAAATCCATTAAAAGTATGCTCTTGAAAGAAGCTTATTATATACTGTTGAAGATTATGTAAATGATAGAGAAGCATGGATTTGATCATTCCAGCAATGCTAAGGACAGCGGCTACTTATGTATACATTGATATAACAATTGTAAATGAAATATTTATTTAAAAAGAGCAACCACCGCGTTTTTTGCTAGTTCTTCTCGGTAGGAATACCATTCCGAACCAGTGGTAGATTCACTTGATGATTCAAAAGTACTTGTAAAAGTTTATTTGAACAAAAAACATTTGAATTTGAATTTGAATAATATGTGTCACCATACATGTTAATATCCGCATTCAACTCGCGCGCGAATTATACTAGTGCGAACTACTAACCATACCCAGGTTAACGTTAGTTCATTTTAATCTCAATAATAAAAGAATTACGAAACATAAAGTGAACAAAACGAAAAAGGTGCCAGTGTCGATCATAACGCCTAGGCGTGAACATTCGATCCTCGAGAATTGATGATTAATTCCGAGTTAATTACAGGGGCGATCACATAAAATATCGATTTGGAAGTTATATTCAAATCGTACAGGTGGCTGGCCCGCCCCGGCCTCAGGCCCGGGCACTCACATAGAGAGGAAACTTTTAAAAGTGTTATTAATTTATGGACAGAGTGTGTGTTAAGTCACTTGTGGGTTATCAACCTCGAAGGATTTGTTTTGATGCGACTACGAGAAAAAAACAGTTTGCTTATTGTTAAAGTTTTACTTTCAAGTCTGTTTCAGAGGTTTGTCAATAAATAAACGGTTGTTTTTGAAATGCCTATTAAATGAAAAAAACATGTTGGTAAGTAAATTCATCGTGTATAAATCTCGAACTTGTACATACTTAGGTATAGTCCGCGCGCGGGCTCTGAGGGATCCTATGGAATATTAAAGTAATGACCTAGAGTTGTTTTAAGTGCAAAACAATACTGCTATCCCAAAATTACACGCGTCAAGCTCGAAACTAGTGCTGGGAGCCGTCGTTTCTTCAGACCCCGATTCCTTGGAGCTCGTGCGCGGACTGTAGGTATACCATATTATCTCTGGATTTCCTAACTAAAGTCTTTTTAACTTAAAAGCTTGTATAAAGCTACCTCTACTTATATGAATATCAATTATAAACTATGCCTCTCTCATAGAAAGTTACAATATATTTGTTCCGTTTGCCGTGGAGACCCTTGGGCCGTGGAGTCTTAGTGGCAAAAATTTTTTGCGAGATATTTCACCGCGATTAATTGCCTCATCTGGTGACAAAAGGGCTGGCTAATTTTTTTGCGCAAAGGATCAGCCTGGCTGTCCAGCGCGGAAATGCAGCCAGCATTCTTGCCACCATTCCACGCGAGCATGATTTATATAGTAATTAGGTTCTATTGTATTATTTTCAATAAAAAAAAAAGTTATGAACTTTTTTAAAAGGCCTAAAGTAAAGTAGGAAAGTTTGTAATTCAATGCTGCCTTTTCTGCTAATTTCTTTTTATTCTGAATATTCCTATAAGTAGTGCCAACACATGAAGAATAATTACGGTAAATTTTAGTGGAGAAGCTTTCCTAACCACCAAAATACTTAGCTATTCATTACTTCATTAGGGTGGAGACAAGAAATGTAATCGAGATAGTAAACTGCGAAAGTTCACAAATTGTTACTGAACTCTGGTGTGGGCATACTGGTTTATGCGTCGAGCTCAAGACTTTTTCGCTATCTCCCAGATTTATCTCTCAAAACCTACCTTTCTCGGATCGTTTGCAGGCAACATTAGTGCAGGCAGATGCATCGAGCACGAAGTGAGTTTCCCAATAATTTCATACTCAGCGAGTCGCGATCGAGAAGTCGTGGTATCTTGGAATTCATCTTTAGCCGACGGCCGAGCGTTCTGTGTGTACCCTTATTAAATGCTAAATTGTAACTCTATATGGATTTGCATCATAATATTTAAATGGTTTGTGTCGAAATGTGGTACCACGTTTGGTATTAAATGTTGTACATGCTATTGATACGAGGGCAACAACGCAGATAAGACGTCTAGGGCTCTAGGTATCTAAAGATATAGTATTACTTACCTAACGTAGAGTTTGCAATTCTTCTACAGTTTAACATTTTAAATGTCATTACATCGTGCAAACCTTCATATTTCTCGGATTCACATCCAAGAGGATGAAATTTCGGGATAACAGTTACCTACACATTTTTTAATGTTCTCGGAGTACTCATAATGACTATCTATTTTACAATTTTTGTCAATATGTGGTTTTACGCAGTCACAATACTGTGAAACCATCGTAGTTAATTACTGTGTCTCGGAAAACACGAAATTTAGTCTGTTTTCAAATAATTTAGGGCTCATTGAATAGGCTACAAAGCTTTAAGTGAGATTAAAGAAATTTAAATTCTTCATACACGCGGATGAGATCGCTGGCATCAGCTAGTTCTCAATATAATGTTCCCACTTCATAACTCAACGTGCAATAAGCTTACAAAATACTTTGCCGCCCTTGCAGCTTGTAGGCGGGGTCGATAAAACCAGCGATGCCCCGGATTGTGCCTTCACGATGAATCAAATCTTCCCTCGTATTTCAAAACATCTATTTGTCTTGCGAAAATCGATTTCTATATTGTTTCAAAAATTATTTTCTCTGATTTGATTCGATTTGTTACTATTGCTTCATAAAAGTTTGTATTAGGATGTTTTTATTTTAAAAGCTTAGGTCGTTTCTAGTTATTTACACACGTGGCTAATTAGGTATCAAAAAAGGAGATGATGCAGTCCATTCAGTCCTTGCTTAGGCTCTATGACCCTACTCTACCTTTCAAATTAGCTATATAGGTATGAAGGGTAGAGCCGCCTAGCCTTAAATAACCTTTTATTCACTCTAGCCACATAATATTTAAAAAGATCGTTCAAGACTCTAGCTTTCAAGTTTGAAGTCTTACTAGGTGAATCAATCAATCGTATATTTGCTTGAAACATCGTACAATTATGACGACAGTCCTAAAAAGGTTAAAATAATAAAAAAAATTTTTTTTAATTAAAACTACGAACTACATTAAAGACTAAACATTAAAAATAGGTTGAATTTAGATGGTCAATTTATTTGATTAGTATTTGACCCAAGAAATTGGAAACCTCTCGCCTGCAATGTAGAAAATATTATGACCGCCATGTATGTATAGGCTGTGTTAAATTCAAGGATGTTACAATATTACAAAAACATATTATATTTTGACGATTGCCAATGATAACAGGCATCATACAACAGTGAGTTGAACTTGCAAGTTCTAAGCATTACATCTGTCACAATCATTATAGTACATCTGCACGCGGCAACGCATTTACATAAACTAAAGCCCCGTGGACGATACACCACGGAATTCCGAATATCCATAAACGTAGCTGCCAGCATACCGAGGGCCATACTTAAAAACAAAATTAAAGGGGATAGCCGTACGATAATATGAATTAAAAATAATAAAACAAAAAAATAGGAGTCACGGATCGCCTCGAGAGTTGTTTTTTTTTTCAAGTTTTTTCGAACGATGCCTGCGAACAGTCTGGCCGTATCTCATGACAATATCTTTGACGAGTTTTTTATGCCGCATTATTTTTAAATGCACAGCATATTAATGGTTGTTTGGCGATTTAACGCCCAATCTAATTAGGCAAACGATATGTGTTTTAGGCAAACACCGATTTACTGTTGAATAGGGTTTTTGTTGATTGATTTCTAAATTGGGTTGTGTGATGGGCGGTTCTTACTTAATTAAACTTTCTAGCCGTGTCAAGTTATGATATATTAGTTGCTAGAGATACCGCATTGTCCTGCTGTGGAATCCTCATAAGACATTTGACTGGCATTTTTTGTTTAGTTTGTTACTTGTAAAACAATATAAAAAAGTTGTACGGGAACTTAAATAACGATGGGCAATTTAAGGAGGTACGTATCTATAATATTGGGTGGACTTTCCTAGGAAAGAAAAAGGTAGGTAAGGAAAACGTTGTTAAAAAGTAAAACAATGTTAGATATTTAAGTATTGAGCATTGATCCTATATGCCTATATTTACCCAATCATTATACAAGGAATAGAGAAGACATGACCTACAAAACAGTTATTCAAATCGGTTTAGAAACCACGGAGATATGAAGTAACATACATTTAAAAAAAATACGCGCCGAATTGAGAACGAATCTCGGAAGCCTTTTTTGGTTAAAAATACTAAAAAATGAGGCTAACGCAATGAGCTTGGCGATCAAATTAATGAATAATATGGAAGGATATCCGTATAAGTTATATTATACATATACATATAAGTTTATATACATATATATAAGTTTTTTAATTCCCGTGGGAACTTCAAAATTTTCCGGGATAAAAAGTAGCATGTGTCACTCTCTAGATCCTCACTCATGCCCATGCCAAAAATCACGTCGATCCGTTGCTCCTTTGCGGCGTGATTGAAGGACAAACCAACAAACAAACACTTTCGTATTTATAATATTAATTATGATTATGGGTAGGACGGTAGGCGGGAAGAGGACCTTACAGCCTTCACCTAGCCCTTTACACGTGTTTTAAAGTATTTCTATTTAAATAATTCATTAAGACGTGCAGGTATGCGGGAAATCGTTTTCCCAGCGAATATTTATCTATGCACATCCTACAGGTGTCTCGGGTGAAGCGATGAATGATTAGTTAATCCTTGGGCATGGAATGCCGATTGCAATTTGCATCATTAAGCATCTACATACTTTCATTTGTTCTATTTTGTTCATTAAATAGTGGCCTCGACTTTGTGATGTTAAATTCGGCTCATTCGTTACCTTCAGAACCATTTTTTTATATTTATACCTACAATTTTTTTTAAGTTTCCTACATACAAAGTCAATATCATTATGAACCTTCTTGCAAGAAAACTTTTTATTTAGAATTACAGTGGACTTACAAAAATTTTGCTGTATTGAAAAAAATGGTTATCAAACTTAGAACCAACAGAGGACGTAGATTTTGCGCCTTTTAGAAGGTCCTCTATTTAATAATTTGTAAGAAATAATTTCATTTTGACAACCTCTACTGTCGTGTTGAAACTTGAAAGTGTTTTTCTAAATATTTATAATGTTTTCTGAGTAGGTATTTATAAGGCTGTTAATTAATGGCATAATTTTAACGAACATGCGAGCATGTCAATGGGCATGATGACAGTTACCAAGAATCAATTAAATTATGAATTTATCTAATGAAATAGGATTCATGGATTATAAAAACGTATTAATTTTTCTAGTTCGAGTGAGATTGCTATTTATTTTGATAAAATAAAACTATAAAATACAGCAATCCGCCATAATGGATTAAACACCAAGAAGCGAATGACGTCAAAATTGTTTGTTTTCAAGCTTTAACAATCACACTATTGTTTACTGCACACTGCACAGAGTACATTAGTAAAAACAATAGTGACGTCACAAACGACGCCATGACACCGGCGAGCTTTTTGGCGTGAATTTTAAAATTTAAATTTCAAACGCCAATTTTATCTACCAAACCTTAATTTTCTGCTGAAATAATATATTTTTTCGAAATAGTAGATACTTCCGAACATAATCTGACCATTTTTCAAAATCAATCATCATGCCTATTGTACGCACCGAGCAGTTGAAGGCCGCGAATCATTGACCGGCGGTGGAAGGCGTCAGGCGTGGACGTGTGCTTCGACTACCGATGACTTGGCGACGTGGGAACGTGGCGAGGAAAGTGCCAAATCGCATTGATCGCACATCCTTCATCGCTCGATACCAACACGTTCTGTTAGAGTGCCTTTCCACCACATGTGCTACGTTGCTACCTAAGCTACGGACGTGTTTCCAACCCACAAACATGAGCGCTTGATTATCATAGCTCAGATCGCTTGATGTTATATCAAGCGCTCCTTTAAGAGCAGTTTGATACACATATCCGTAGTTTGGGGTTTAGCAACTATAGGACTACCGGCTATGAGTCTTCGCAAACACTATCAATCAATCAATCAATCGTTAATTATTTGCTTGAAACATTGTACAATTATAATGGCAGTCCAAAAATGTTTCGTCAATGCTGGCGTGCAAATTTATTAATGCTTACAATATTTAAATCCTTAATCAATCAATCATAATAATATATAAGTCCTCAACTTCTTCTATACCTGAGGTTGCCTGGCAGAAATCTTTACTAAGCGATAAGGCTGCCTTTTTGTATTCTACTTTCTTCTTCGTGTTTTCTCTGTATTTGTGTTCTTCATATTTTTGTGTTGTGGTGTACAAAATAAAGAGTTATAATAATAAATAATAATAATAATCCACCTCAACCTTAAATACATAACTCAAATAAATGTCAAAGTATTACTTATACCTCCTAAGGGACTGATTAAAATGTCTACTTCATATATTGAAATAAACTTTTACAAGTGCTTTTGAATAGTCAAATGATGTTAATATCTACCTTTGGTTCGATTCCTAGCGAAAAGAGCCAGCAAGATACTTAACAGTTGCCTACAAGGATTACTTTTATCCTATTTAGGCTAACGCTTGACCAACAGAGAAGCGATGATACCAAGATGGGACGCATTTGCCAAGGAGATGCCTGACTCTCTTACTTTCAAGATACCCGGAAGGTAATTGGTTAATTCAGCTTTTGTCCATACAAAAATGAGGTATGCTGCTGAACGGACATCTTAATAGAAAACCATAGTGGTATTTGCAAAAGCCGAATTGGCTAAATAATGTTATTAGTTCCGTAAAAAGGTATTCGTACTGGCTATAAAATTACGCTGCCTAATATTATAGGACACGTTGTTTGCAAAGAGTTAACTAAGCAGTAATTAAGTAAGTAACAAACCGTTTTCATAGACATTACATAATTAAAAAACAGTTTCCTCTTATGGTACCTACTTATGTGTAAAATACCTATCAATGCAGATTAAGACTTTATTATGATCTCCTTTCAATCAATTTGTGCTTTCATTTCTCTCCACTGGGTACTTACCACTGCATTGGCTTGAAACTTTATTGGAATGGCAGGTAGGTATGTACCTAACTACCTAGAGGTCGTCATATCTAAAAATGAAGTGCTTACGCTCACTTGCTAGGGGTCTAAGCATTACAGGTACAAGGTTGGAAAATGACGTGAATAAATTTTTTAATTAAATGATCTCTACCTAACTAAACCTTAATCTATAAAAACTGCTTGAAACATTAACAATACATAAAGTTTTAAGCAAAATTTCATTCCTATCCGTCACTTTATACCTACTTAGTAAGATTTACATAGATCGGATTCTGGTCCGTGCTTAAAAATTTTATAAAATGATAAAGTCCAAAAAAAAGTTGTTCAGCGCGAAGTTCAGTCGACTTCAGGCGACATCATAATTTAAGGGCTCGTAAAAAGCGGGTGTCTTAATAAATAAATCAACGTATTTTTTTTCAGCGTCCATAAGCTAAGGCGGGAAATCGGATGGAAGCCGGGGCGAAACTTTTAAAAAAGGAAACTGCTCTTGCGGCTGCGAGCGCGCTGCGATTGGTCGGCGAGGCGGGGGCGGGAGCTGCCTGCGCGTGATTGGTCCGCCCGAGACGCACTATAGGCGCGTTCATCTCGAGACACGAACAAATAGATTTTTTTTTAAACAAGCAATTTTCCTATTCTTCTTGTTTGGTATAGTTTGTTTTTGCTCGGCCACGTTTTGTATTGTTTATGGTCGAGTGCGACAACTCCCGGTTAATTCCCAGCGATATTAACAACTCCTCCGCGCATTGTTCAGGAGGTTGCATGTAACATGTAAATTCACTAAAAACTAGCAATTGTTCCAGCGGACACGCACCGTTCTGTAGGAAGCCGGTTCGCTGTAAGTTATTGCTAATTAACATTAGATATTTAACGCGATACCGCTGACTGAAGCCCATTGTGCATAATTCTAAGCTCCTTAGGGCTTAGATACTTTCAGTCGTTTCACACTTTTTTATCATTTGATGTAAAGATATCCACTCATTATGTTTACCTAGAAGATAGTTGATACCTAGTACCTACTTACAATGATACTTAATGTAGCATGTCGTAGTCTAACAACCGTCTGTCTTATTTTACCTACATTGAAAATTCCTTCAGCTACTATATACAGCGAAACAATAAATTCTCAACTAAACTAAATTTCAGATATCATTTCCTATACTAAAGAAAAAAATTATGTAAGGACCTAAACTATTTTTTTAGTGTACCTACTAGCTAACCTAGGTACGGCTACGTTTGGAGCGGAAAAAGCTTCACCGTTAAAAGCACAGCTCTTAAACTTTAAGTACCTATAGGGAAACCTAGTAGCACTACCTGCTTATAGATACTAATACAAAGGGCAGAAAGTATTACAAAGTTGTTAAAATCTATACCTATACCAATGTTTTATTAGAACAAAGTTACTTAAGTACAAAGAAACGCGTACAGGAACTCTCCCAAACTTGATTTGATAGTTTGACTCAGAGGGTTGAATTTTACTATGCAATTCTGGGGGCAAACTGCCAACGCTTAAAGCAATACTTAAGCAATATTACTCAAAATTACACTTTGATGTCACGTACCTTGACATTCCTAAAATAAGGATATTAATTCTAATACACGAAATAGCTCTAGGCAATAAAGCTAGTTGACCCCAACAATAATTCCTCAGACGACGAAACTTTATAGTATGTATCATAAGTTAAACGTATATTACAAATATCAAATAAAAAATCAGAAAGGAAGTAATTTTTTTATGCTATTCCCAATTGTTAAAGCGGGAAGGTACATTATCGCGTAAACGCAGTTTAGATTTGATAATTAAATCGGGTTAAATATCGACGTTCTGCATGATTATTTCATTTGATATTTCGGTTTTGTTATTAAACTACCATCTATTATTTTAAAAAGACATCGACAAAATATTCAGTCATAAATATTTAGTTTTATGTATAAATACCAAACCTCCAGATGTTTTTTTGTTGGATATTTTTGTGTAAGTTTTGGATCATCCAATACTAAAACCCAACCAAGTTTAATCGACTGAGGATTTAATGCAGGGGTCTCCATACAACGGACCGCCCCATTGCCTAGACTAAAAGGCAACAATAATGAAACTATGGTTATTGAAATGATTTGAATGCAGTTGAGCCCTCTGACTTCACGTGGTTTACGCATACCCTCTGAGCTCTATCGTTTAAGTTAGAAGCAATGAGATCGAGTGCAACATTTCTGCCCCCCGATTGTGTAAGGAAATCGTAATGGTAATCGTCTGTCAAACGTATAATTCGACCTGTTTATAGAGGTCACAGATGCTTGCACGTCAAAACGCATGTATATGTACTCCTTAAAAAGTTCGACTTATACGGGGCTGTCAAATAAATACGATTGGCTTAGACAATTGGACCTCTGATGCGGTTTCAGCGTTGGCAGTAAGGCCCCTGTTTTACAGTTAGCATCTAGTCTAGCCTTAATAAATTCTAGTGGTAAGGCATTTCATGGTTCGACATAAATCTCTTAAAATATTCATTAGGTGAAATGCAAGTCGTGCGGTCGGGTCGACGAGAATAGTAATAAATACCTAGATCTCTTATCTCTCTCCGAATCTGTATCACTGCGGACATGCTTGGAATTGGAATAGGAAATGACAAATATTATACCCAAACTAGCTGATGCCCGCGACTCCGTCCGTGTGGATTGAGTTGTTTTAGGGGTATGAAATATAGATAGTAGCCGATTCTCGGACCTACTGAATATGCATGTAAAATTTTGTAAAAATCGGTCAAGCCGTTTCGGAAGAGTATGGTAACTAACATTGTGACACGAGAATTTTATATATAAGACACTAGCTGATGCCCGCGACTTCATCCGCACGGATTGAGGTGTTTAAGGGGTATGAAAAATAAATAGAAGCCGACTCTCAGACCTACTGAATATGCATATAAAATTTCATAAAAATCGGTCAAGCCGTTTCGGAAGAGTATGGTAACTAAAACTGTGACACGAGAATTTTATATATAAGAGATATTATGATGTAGGTACGAATTCAAGATCTCCCTGGCGCACTATTGAGCGCTGTTGTCTTAACATGCGGAGATCGCAGGTTCGATTCCCGGCAGGGTCAGTTTAGGAATTTATTATTTCTGAATTTTTCCTGGTCTGGCCTGGTGGTAGGCTTCGGCCGTGGCGAGTTACTACCCTACTGGCAAAGACGTGCCGCCAAGTGATTTAGCGCTCCGGTACGATGCCGTGTAGATGTTGTAGGCGTAGATAAGGATTTAATATAAAAGCCCCGTCCCTAATAGGTTAGCCCACTACCATCTTACAGTCTTATTCATAAAAATCCCTTATTATAGGTTTACAATGTTCATTAGCTAAAATGCTCATTAGGCCTATTAAACGTTTCATAACTTTCTTTATTCATAAAGGTCCAATAAACCTCTCACAACTAAATTCTCGCTATAGGTTGGTTTCGCTTTATTAAGTTGTCGTACTGACAAATTCATAGACAAAATGGCAAAAATACTGGCCTCTACGCTCCGTGAATAAAAAAGTAACGCATGTGTGACATTTGTTAATCCGATCTATGTCTCACTGAGTTGACTACGAATCTGTCATCTGGGTTTGATTGCGAAGTTTTGTTTGTTTATTTACATATACGCACTTTTTATACGCAATAAAATAACCTCACTGACATCTCACTTCAAAACTCACAATCAAATTATCAGCTGTGTGAGGACAAGACGGCCATCTTGTTCTTTATTATGGGTTTATAGTAGGGTCCACCATGTTATAAGTTATAGAGCCGCTATTGAATAATTATAGAGCGATATAGCACTATTGAACGTTTATGAATAATGTTTTTTGAGAATTTGCATAAAACAAGCTAATAAAGCTTCTATATCTTTTTATGAATAAGACCGTTAGACTATATCATCACTTACCATCAGGTGAGATCGCGGTCAAGAGCGGGGCTGGGCTGGCTTGTAGATGCCCGCGACTTTGTCCGCTTCGATTAAGGTTTTTTGATTCCCGCGGGAACTCTTTAATTTTCTAGGATAAAAAGTAGCCTATGTAGCCCCCTAACACAAACTATTCCTATACCAAATTTCATCAAAATTGGTTAGAGTAATTTTTTTAAATCCCGCGGGAACTCTTGATTTTTCCGGGACAAAAGTAGCCTATGTCCTTCCCCGGAATACAACCTATCCATGTACCAAATTTCATCAAAATTGGTTGAACAGATGGGCGTTAGCAGCGTAGCAGACAGACATACACACTTTCGCATTTATAATATAAGTATGGATATTTGGATAAAATCTCATGTCCCATTCTCAGGTCGACTTCCTCAAATTAAAAATGTCATTACTGTTTAGGTACTGCTACCAGCTATTTAGCATCAACATAAAGCACGACAAGAACTGATTAGTAAGCGCGAGCGCACCCGATAACGCCCGAGCGCCGCCGAGAGCTCCCGAGATGATTCGAGATTGTGCCTATTTTTCCTCCAAATTGCGCCCCTTTGTTATGCAAAGCGCGCTTGCGCTGTGTGCGGGCCACAATCGCTCGTTTGCGTTCCGTGTGACGCAGCCTATCGCGGCCACATCTAGTGACCGATTAGAATACTTCATCACCCATTTTGGGTATGGTATCTAATTACCCAAGGAGCTCATTTCCTTTAAAGGTCAAATGAATTCTCTCGGCTCTGGAGTAGGCATTTTTAAATAATAAAAGATAGTTGTAAAATTGTATCTTACAATGATGCGAGTTCTAACGGGTCATGGTGGATTTTCCCATTAATTAGCTACCTAAGTTCAAAATTATTAAAGGTAGCCTAGTGTACAAATGTCACTTGCGAAGTAGAAAAGGACGTAGCATATAGTATTAAGTATCAATATGCCCATGAACACTCGCTTGTGTTCCGTGTGACGCAGCCTATCATGGCCACATCTAGTGACCGATTAGAATACTTCATCACCCATTTTGGGTATGGTATCTAATTACCCAAGGAGCTCATTTCCTTTAAAGGTCAAATGAATTCTCTCGGCTCTGGAGTAGGCATTTTTAAATAATAAAAGATAGTTGTAAAATTGTATCTTACAATGATGCGAGTTCTAACGGGTCATGGTGGATTTTCCCATTAATTAGCTACCTAAGTTCAAAATTATTAAAGGTAGCCTAGTGTACAAATGTCACTTGCGAAGTAGAAAAGGACGTAGCATATAGTATTAAGTATCAATATGCCCATGAACACTCGCTTGTGTTCCGTGTGACGCAGCCTATCGCGCATCGCGACCACAATGCTAGTGTCTGATTAGAATACTTCATCGCCCATTTTGAGTATGGTATCTAATTATTCTGGAGCTCATTTCTTTTGAAGGTCAAATGAATTCTCTCATCTCTGGGGTAGGTATTTTTGAATAATAGAAGATAGTTTGCAAGGCAAAATTGGCAAAAACAATGGTGCATGTTCTAACGGGTCATGGTAGATTTTCCCGTTAATTAGCTACCTAAGTTAAAAATTAAAGGAAGCCTCATTGAAATAGATTGAGTAACTAAAATTCTACATCAATGGGTAGCCTAGACAAATGTCAATGCGAAGTAGAAAAGGACGTAGCATATAGTATTAAGTATCAATATATGCCCATGAACATTCGCTTGTGTTCCGTGTGACGCAGCCTATCGCGCATCGCGACCACAATGCTAGTGACCGATTAGAGTACTTCATCGCCCATTTTGAGTATGGTATCTAATTATTCTGGAGCTCATTTCCTTTGAAAGTCAAATGAATTCTCTCATCTCTAGGGTAGGTATTTTTGAATAATAGAAGATAGTTTGCAAGGCAAAATTGGCAAAAACAATGGTGCATGTTCTAACGGGTCATGGTAGATTTTCCCGTTAATTAGCTACCTAAGTTAAAAATTAAAGGAAGCCTCATTGAAATAGATTGAGTAACTAAAATTCTACATCAATGGGTAGCCTAGACAAATGTCAATGCGAAGTAGAAAAGGACGTAGCATATAGTATTAAGTATCAATATATGCCCATGAACATTCGCTTGTGTTCCGTGTGACGCAGCCTATCGCGCATCGCGACCACAATGCTAGTGACCGATTAGAGTACTTCATCGCCCATTTTGAGTATGGTATCTAATTATTCTGGAGCTCATTTCCTTTGAAAGTCAAATGAATTCTCTCATCTCTAGGGTAGGTATTTTTGAATAATAGAAGATAGTTTGCAAGGCAAAATTGGCAAAAACAATGGTGCATGTTCTAACGGGTCATGGTAGATTTTCCCGTTAATTAGCTACCTAAGTTAAAAATTAAAGGCAGCCTCATTGAAATAGATTGAGTAACTAAAATTCTACATCAATGGGTAGCCTAGACAAATGTCAATGCGAAGTAGAAAAGGACGTAGCACATAGTATTAAGTATCTATATATGCCCATGAACACTCGCTTGTGTTCCGTGTGACGCAGCCTATCGCGCATCGCGACCACAATGCTAGTGTCTGATTAGAATACTTCATCGCCCATTTTGAGTATGGTATCTAATTATTCTGGAGCTCATTTCTTTTGAAGGTCAAATGAATTCTCTCATCTCTGGGGTAGGTATTTTTGAATAATAGAAGATAGTTTGCAAGGCAAAATTGGCAAAACCAATGGTGCATGTTCTAACGGGTCATGGTAGATTTTCCCGTTAATTAGCTACCTAAGTTAAAAATTAAAGGAAGCCTCATTGAAATAGATTGAGTAACTAAAATTCTACATCAATGGGTAGCCTAGACAAATGTCAATGCGAAGTAGAAAAGGACGTAGCATATAGTATTAAGTATCAATATATGCCCATGAACATTCGCTTGTGTTCCGTGTGACGCAGCCTATCGCGCATCGCGACCACAATGCTAGTGACCGATTAGAGTACTTCATCGCCCATTTTGAGTATGGTATCTAATTATTCTGGAGCTCATTTCCTTTGAAAGTCAAATGAATTCTCTCATCTCTAGGGTAGGTATTTTTGAATAATAGAAGATAGTTTGCAAGGCAAAATTGGCAAAAACAATGGTGCATGTTCTAACGGGTCATGGTAGATTTTCCCGTTAATTAGCTACCTAAGTTAAAAATTAAAGGCAGCCTCATTGAAATAGATTGAGTAACTAAAATTCTACATCAATGGGTAGCCTAGACAAATGTCAATGCGAAGTAGAAAAGGACGTAGCACATAGTATTAAGTATCTATATATGCCCATGAACACTCGCTTGTGTTCCGTGTGACGCAGCCTATCGCGCATCGCGACCACAATGCTAGTGTCTGATTAGAATACTTCATCGCCCATTTTGGGTATGGTATCTAATTACCCCAGGAGCTCATTTCCTTTGAAGGTCCATTTTTAAATAATAAGAGATAGGTTGGAAGGCAAAAGTTTATCCTACAATGGCGCAAGTTCTAACGGGTCGTGGTGGATTTTCCCATTAATTAGCTACCTAAGTTCAAAATTAAAGGTAGTCTAGTGTACAAGTGTCACTGCGAAGTAGAAAAGGACGTAGCATATTACTATATTAAGTATCAATATATGCCCATGATCATTCGCTTGTGTTCCGTCATCCGTGTGACGCAGCCTATCGCTAGTGACCGATTAGAATACATCATCGCCCATTTTGGGTATGGCATTTAATTTCCCCAGGAGCTCATTTCCTTTGAACGTAAATGAATTCTCTCATCTCTGGAGTACAAAGGTATTAATGCCTGCAAAGAATAAAAGGTAGTTCTAAAAGTAAAATATCCTTTAATGGTACAAGTTAGGTAAGGTAGGTAAGACTTAGGAGAAATTCTACACTTCGGCGGACATCCAGCACCCGAGTCAAGCGGTGAAAAAGTGAGTCGAAAAGTAGGTAGTTCGAAAACTCACTACCAATGAATTGATAATATCTGACGTTTACCCAGATCAAAAAGGAATATCGAACACACATTAAATATAGATTGTTTGTCAGTCCAATATTTATGAAAGTTCTAACTACTCTAGAACTTTCATTAGGTTAAACCTAAATGCTTGCCTACCGACACAATATACTTACTAACCAAACCTATTCAGAATTTAAAATAATTAAGCAATTAATCTCCAATCTCTGCTCAGTCAATAGATACCTACCTACCTAAGCGGTTCATTTGGTAATTAGAAATAGTTCCAAGCCCTAATCATTCAACCGATAAATCAGTAATCCAACGAGTAACCCGGGTAGGTTTCGCATTATACAGATTGGTTTCAATAATCACAATAGCACCCCATTTCCATTATTTAAGTAGAATTTCCACGAGATATATCTCAACGAGTGTCCGATCACTCATTTCACGAGAGTAGACAGGTAATCCACCAAATGAGGTCTCATTGATTCTCCTGCACTAATAATTGCGATAACAACGACCAACTTTATTTTACTTACATATTCACCAAATCGCTGTACTAAACATCCTTAATACATGCACAATAAAGTTTACATTCGCTTGTCAGGTCTATGAAGGGTAATATATCAATTACTTTTCCATACAGAGGCATGATATCGCCCATCGTCCCAATGCATCATATTTGTCGCGCGTTTCGTCATCGGAACACAGTGATCGGGATCTGGTGATAATGAATGGTGTGCATTAAAACTACTACTGTCGATCTGAGAGACGGCTGTAAGATTTTCCATGATGTGGTTACGTGAGTATGGTTCTTGCAATTCACGAGCGCGCGTGAGCTTTACCTGTAGTTGTGCACATTACGTAAGTGTGCGTGCCTCTCGGAGCGGTCTGTCGTACACGCACACATTTACACGTATATAAATGTATACAGACAGGACTTTAACACATCCATGAGCCAGGTGCACTCGTGAATTGCAAGAACTAGGCCGTCAGTCGTACGCGCAATCACCTACACGTACGCACGTTTATAAATGTATACAGACAGGACTTTAACACATCTATGAGCCAGGTGCACTCGTGTATTGCAAGAACTAGGCTGTCAGTCGTACGCGCAATCACCTACACGTACGCACGTTTATAAATGTATACAGACAGGACTTTAACACATCCATGAGCCAGGTGCACTCGTGAATTGCAAGAACTAGGCCGTCAGTCGTACGCGCAATCACCTACACGTACGCACGTTTATAAATGTATACAGACAGGACTTTAACACATCTATGACCCAGGTGCACTCGTGTATTGCAAGAACTAGGCTGTCAGTCGTACGCGCAATCACCTACACGTACGCACGTTTATAAATGTATACAGACAGGATTTTAACACATCCATGAGCCAGGTGCACTCGTGAATTGCAAGAACTAGGCCGTCAGTCGCACGCGCAATCACCTACACGTACGCACGTTTATAAATGTATACAGACAGGACTTTAACACATCTATTAGCCAGGTGCACTCGTGTATTGCAAGAACTAGGCTGTCAGTCGTACGCGCAATCACCTACACGTACGCACGTTTATAAATGTATACAGACAGGACTTTAACACATCCATGAGCCAGGTGCACTCGTGAATTGCAAGAACTAGGCCGTCAGTCGTACGCGCAATCACCTACACGTACGCACGTTTATAAATGTATACAGACAGGACTTTAACACATCCATGAGCCAGGTGCACTCGTGAATTGCAAGAACTAGGCCGTCAGTCGTACGCGCAATCACCTACACGTACGCACGTTTATAAATGTATACAGACAGGACTTTAACACATCTATGAGCCAGATGCACTCGTCTATTGCAAGAACTAGGCTGTCAGTCGTACGCGCAATCACCTACACGTACGCACGTTTATAAATGTATACAGACAGGATTTTAACACATCCATGAGCCAGGTGCACTCGTGAATTGCAAGAACTAGGCCGTCAGTCGCACGCGCAATCACCTACACGTACCCACGTTTATAAATGTATACAGACAGGACTTTAACACATCCATGAGCCAGGTGCACTCGTGAATTGCAAGAACTAGGCCGTCAGTCGCACGCGCAATCACCTACACGTACGCACGTTTATAAATGTATACAGACAGGACTTTAACACATCTATGAGCCAGATGCACTCGTCTATTGCAAGAACTAGGCTGTCAGTCGTACGCGCAATCACCTACACGTATACGCACGTTTATAAATGTATACAGACAGGACTTTAACACATCTATGAGCCAGGTGCACTCGTCTATTGCAAGAACTAGGCTGTCAGTCGTACGCGCAATCACCTACACGTACGCACGTTTATAAATGTATACAGACAGGATTTTAACACATCCATGAGCCAGGTGCACTCGTGAATTGCAAGAACTAGGCCGTCAGTCGCACGCGCAATCACCTACACGTACCCACGTTTATAAATGTATACAGACAGGACTTTAACACATCTATGAGCCAGGTGCACTCGTGTATTGCAAGAACTAGGCTGTCAGTCGTACGCGCAATCACCTACACGTACGCACGTTTATAAATGTATACAGACAGGATTTTAACACATCTATGAGCCAGGTGCACTCGTGTATTGCAAGAACTAGGCTGTCAGTCGTACGCGCAATCACCTACACGTACGCACGTTTATAAATGTATACAGACAGGACTTTAACACATCCATGAGCCAGGTGCACTCGTGAATTGCAAGAACTAGGCCGTCAGTCGTACGCGCAATCACCTACACGTACGCACGTTTATAAATGTATACAGACAGGACTTTAACACATCTATGAGCCAGGTGCACTCGTGTATTGCAAGAACTAGGCTGTCAGTCGTACGCGCAATCACCTACATGTACGCACGTTTATAAATGTATACAGACAGGATTTTAACACATCCATGAGCCAGGTGCACTCGTGAATTGCAAGAACTAGGCCGTCAGTCGCACGCGCAATCACCTACACGTACGCACGTTTATAAATGTATACAGACAGGACTTTAACACATCTATGAGCCAGGTGCACTCGTGTATTGCAAGAACTAGGATGTCAGTCGTACGCGCAATCACCTACACGTACGCACGTTTATAAATGTATACAGACAGGATTTTAACACATCCACGAGCCAGGTGCACTCGTGTATTGCAAGAACTAGGCTGTCAGTCGTACGCGCAATCACCTACACGTACGCACGTTTATAAATGTATACAGACAGGATTTTAACACATCCATGAGCCAGGTGCACTCGTGTATTGCAAGAACTAGGCTGTCAGTCGTACGCGCAATCACCTACACGTACGCACGTTTATAAATGTATACAGACATGACTTTAACACATCTATGAGCCAGGTGCACTCGTGAATTGCAAAAACTAGCTGGCTCTTAGCATGACAGTTGTGACTGTCTCATTGCAAATACCGCGATTGTTGTGACTTGCTGCAGCTGTGAATTCTAGCCTGGGTCAGCTAATCTGTAGTCCTATTATGTAAAATTTGCATCAATCATTGTTACAATATTTATTGTTATGATTGGCGGAGTTTATGGTACTCTTCCTAGCAGCAATGGATTTCGCCCAATAGCAGAAAAGTGTTTACCAATCAGAGGTTTCAAACCAATTCGCAATCGTTGTGGTAGAATTTATATGGAGATGATTATAAAATTATTTTTTTCATTCCTTAATATCCCATGCTGGTCATCTCTTGGACTACAACTCACCTGTCTTAAACAGAAGCAGTTTTTTAAATATATTAAACACACAGCTATAAATCATAATATTACCCCTCATAATTGATAGAACAAAGAATCTTGATACTTTTGCACTTGATTATACAAGTACCTACCTAGCACGTAGCTCACTGATTGTATACTGTCTGTCCTTTTCGCGTCAATCCAGGAATAAACTTATCAAAAAGTGACAGCATCAGAACTTAATAGGTGAGTAAGTTGAAGCAGCCTTGTGCAAGCCGTAGTTTTCAAGTTAACTCAAGTTTTTTTTGTTTTAAATCTGTTCTTATTAATTTCACTTTTCAAGCACATCCACAAACACCAAGTGTTAGTAACCACAGTGTAGCTTGATATACATTCATATCATCACCAGATTCTTAAAAAAAAATTAACAAGTCATAGAGATCACGTGAGATTAGCGCATACGCCATGTTTTTGTTTGAAACCAGACTTAACACGCTTAAAATGCACACTGAGGGCATAAATTTGAATTTGCGCTTATCAAAATACGTAGTTACTCTTGCAGAATTTTATTTACGACCGTTGAGAAATGTTAACGAATGAATTACGTGCATTAAAAACGTGTATTTTAATAAATAGGGTTGGATAGAATCACCCTCGCGTTGTATTCGCAAGGTACTACCTAACTTACCTACCTAGGTATAGTAAACATCATTTCAATCCATTGCCGGCTTACTACATGAGCATGAGTCTCCGCTCAACATTAGAATAGCTAAGCCATAGTCCAACATGCTGAAGAAGTGCAGTTTCGCATTTCGCACACTTTACTTACACGCTTTTGAGAAAATTATGAAGAACTCCCGGACATACCAGTCTTCCTCGCAATGTTTTCGCACGTACTTAGTAGAAATTCTATAGGCAGTTACGTGTGAAGCGATTTTCTTCCACGATTCTAATTCGAACCGCCGGGATATGGAATACCCTTCCAGTTTCCGATTTTCCCTCCACTTGAAAATATATAGCACATATTTTAAAATTAAGAGTGAGTAGGTATCCCCTAGGCATCTCTCCGTCCTCAGATAATATTATATATTGTCATTGTCGCGTAAAGAATTTTGCCATTTTCTCTGGAGTCATGCCGATTTTGCGTAAATTTATATTTCTAAAATTAAACACATTGTTGGATTAATTTGTATTGAACAGGAAATATTTATTTTTTTACAAATTATTTCTTGCATTTTTTGATTTCACCCCCGCGCGCCTGTATTTTGGTCTCGCGAGCTCACAGTGCCTGCTCACCTAGGACAACGGGTTAGGCTAAGTCATATTGCCAAATAGTTTGATTAAAAGCCAAGTGGCTATTTAATAAAAAACCGGATGAAAGTAAGACTAAAAACCGCATAAGCACTGAGCACGCAGGGCTGTGGTCGGAGACAATTTGAGGGGTTATCAACTTATCAAGTTGTCGGCACAAGCTGCTTGTTAAATTACCACGTGTTGTTTCAAATTGGCTGTTTATTTAATTTCGGAAGGCTATTTTATTTGGTAACCACATTGCTAAGTTGATAAAACGAGTGGCTTTACAAAAAAACCGGCCGAGGGCAAGTCAGACTCGCCCGAGGGTTGCATAGCTTAAAAAAAAGCTTAACCCAATAATAGTTATTTGGTTAAAACCAGCCGAGAGCGAGTCAGGCTCGTCCAAGGGTTCCATAGCTTTAAAAGGAACAAAAGTATAACCCAAATAGAAGTAGTTTGGTATTTGATCGAATTCATCTACTGTATCAAAACGTTCTTTTGAATCTTTGGTCAATGTGTCAAAAACTTATAGATAAAAACAAATCTAGGTAAGTACTTTTATTAAAACACGAAATAATTGCCAAGCGGTCAGAATGAGCATTTATACAATAATAAAATAAGAATTATTAAAAAAAAAGAAATTCCATAAAATAGTTGGGTAAAATTGGGCAATATTTTTAGTCTATATTTCATATTTCAATTCAGTCATAAATCTTTCGGTTTTGGCAAACAGAACCCTAAATACTACTGTAGTTTTTCGAGTGGCGCCTCGTTTACACCTGTCTCTACCCAGCAATACACATTTATAATCTAAGGATTTCTTAAATACGAATCTTCTGTTGTTATTTTGAGAACGATGTTCTTTTGGTCTTCTCCAATATTGAGAATTTGCCTATCTTTCGCATAGTGGAAAACTTTTTATTGTTGGAAAGCGGCTATTCCAATGACATTTTCATGCGTTAGCGCATTATTTTGTTGGCTAAGTAACATTAACAAAAATCGTTAGTCGTGACTAGTTTTGGAAGATCAAATTTGACCTTCTGAAGGAAGGAGAAGGCTTCACAGTTATTTTACTACTATTTTTAGGCAGCCTTTACACCCTTATAACATTTTCTTGTTCGTATGTATAATTATGTTTTGTATTTATATATGTCACCGTAAGATTGTAAAAACCGTTAGATTATAATCTAACTCGCAAAATTGCAAACTGTCGAAAGATTACAATTTAACGCACTATTTTTCGGTAGATTGTAATCTGTTAGGTATATTAACCCGATAGAACCTAACTGACCTGATAGATACCTGATCATTTATACCGAACCCTAACCTAACCTACAAGAAATGCGCAAGAAAACGTAAATACAATTAATATTTCAAAAATTTGAACATTGAACGGTTCACAATCTGCCGACAGTTAACAATTTCGCGAATTAGATTATAATCTAACGGTTTTTAAAATCTTACAGTGACATATATGTATCATTGACGTTCGCATCGGTCACTGAAAATCAGCGTTGGGACACCTGGCACCTCAGACGTGAGTCCTGATGGCATCGCCAGTTTTAAGTCTGAGAGTCCAGGTGTCCCAACACAGGCTGAGTGACTCACCTGTTGGTAGCGTTACACTGCTGTACAAACTTACATTTTATAGTATGTATGTAACTCATTTTTAATTTTGATTTACTTTGTGCATCTGTGTTTATTTCTGCCAATAAAGATTTTTCTATTCTATTCTGTTTATTGCAAAAAAGTTTTACAAGACTCCTTCTATCTATTTGCTGGTTGGTTATGATAACAAAAAAATCTCATCGTACTTAGTTTGTATATCGCAATTCCTGTGCCGACGAACTTGGCCGCCCACCTAAAACCGCACTAAGGAAATTGACTTTATTTAGCCAGTGACTTAAATCGGTATCCCAAACTGCACTATGATATAGGTAGCAAACATCTATCACAAATATTAATTAAGAAAAATATAACGTATCGTAAGTACCTATGGGTTCACGCGTGTTAATTAAGCTTTAAAAATATCAATTAGTGTGAAAATTACTCGATGTGAATATCTACTATCAATTAATTTGATAGCATCCTAAGGGCTTGTGACACCTGCATACTCTATCTTTAAAGCTTAATAGAATTGACACAGTTTCTTTGCAGTTTAGCTCATTCCATTTCAGCCTTTAATATAATATAAATTAGGATCTTATCACACATTTGTGTATGCAAAATAAAATTTGCATGGGCATAAAACGAGGCATTTATATAAAATGCATTTAGGTACCTATTGGTTATTATTAAGAAATGATTGGAGCCATGGCAGGATTCCGATACGTTGACAGCTAATTATATTTATTACATTTTTTAATTAATCGTGAAACATAGTTACGTGTGCGCTTGATAACATCGGAACTTGCCAACGTTTTTGCTATAATATATATTTGTACGGTTAGCAGAAGCATTTCCTTATTCAGTTTCAAGTATATTGTTTACGGAATACGTAAAATTTATAATATATTTATTAACTTACTAGATGATGCCCGCGACTTTGTTCGCGTATATTAAGGTTTTTGAATCCCGTGAGAAGTCTATAATTTTCCGAGATAAAATGTAAAATGTTTTCTTTCATACAAATCTTGTCATGTACGCTTAGCTTAGTTAAGCTTTTGCATTGTAAATTCGATTGATCCTAGAGAGCGTTCGATCAGATTAGAGTCAAAATAAAATGGACCCAAGAGATCTTGATTTAAAGTCACAAATTTAGTACAACCGATTTTAATTTCCAAACGTATATTTTTGAGTGTCGTCTGTGAATGCATACCTACACGAAATTGAGCACTAAATCAATTTAATTTTACTTTGACGCTTATGTGATCGAACGATCAATCGAATTTGCGATGTAAATACTTATTGATAATTAGGTACGAACACAACAAATAAGAAATTGCCCAAATAGGTTGAGCCGTTCTTCAATGCTAACATCGCCTATGGTTCAAGTTACACGGACTTTTGGTTTGATTCGCCAGATAAACTATTTGGTATTAGGTACTAATCGTATGTTTGGACTGTACACAAGCCATAGTCTGTCAACTTTCACTTTTTAATTATTTGTTGCCATATGGCTTCTACTGGGTGCCATTTTGTTTTTTAATTAATTTGGCTTCCATAATGATACTCGGAAGATATTCGACATCTTCTGGTGCAAGAATTATTAAAATCATCAAAAGAAATTAACCAAATCGGTCGAGCCGTTCTTCAGTGCTAACATCGCCTATGGTTCAAGTTACGCGGTCTTTTGGTTCGCAAGATAGAGTATTTTGCTATTATGTACTAATCGTATGTTTGGACTGTACACAAGACCTATTCATCGATACACTTGCCATAGTCTGTCGACTATCACTTTTTAATTAATTCGGCTTCCATAATGACACTCGGAAGATATTCGACATCTTCTGGTGCAAGAATCATCAAAATCGGTCCACTCGTTTAAGCTGTAGCTGTCCTGCTAGCAACAAACAAACATAGATAGACTGTTGAATACATAACTGTGCGTTCCACAGTCAGGTAAAAATGAATTTAACTGACATTCAAAGACACACTTTTTTTTTATCCACTACAAGTTAGCCCTTGACTCCGATCTCACCTGATGGTAAGTGATGATGCAGTATGGTAGCGGGCTAACCTGTTAGGGGCAGTTATATTAAACCCATACCCCTATTCGGTTTCTACACGGCATCGCACCGGAACGCATAATCGCTTGGCGGTACGTCTTTGCCGGTAGGGTGCTAACTAGCCACGGCCGAAGCCTCCCACCAGGCCAGACCAGGGAAAATTCAGAAATTATATATTCCCAAATTGACCCTGCCGGGGATCGAACCCGGGGCCTCCACACGTTAAGACAACAGCGCTACACACTGCGCCACGGAGGTCGTCAAAACACACATATAACGAGTTTTTTTTTTTTTTTTAATTATATAGGCCAGCGATTGGCTGCAATCAGACTTGCTTAAAGTGGTGATGCAGCCTAAGGTGGAGCGCGCTTGCCTAAAAGATGCCTATCCACTCTTGGATTGAAGGTACCTATATTAAAAGAGGAGGGGAAAACGGTAGCCGGAAGGGAAATTGTTATAAATGTCGCTGCTGACGGTACGCTTGAGCGATTGCATCGTCTGTCTCGCGCCCCTGCGACGTTCCTCTGTAGTCCGTACACTCGTACGCTAATGAATTCGCGTGTTGCTTCATACCCAGTCTAATTATGGGAAAATGAAATAATGCTTCCACCATACACACTCGAGGTGTGATATCGTAAATAGATAAACCCTTTGACGGCTCACTCGATACGAAAATCGCGGCAAAAACGCGTTGAACATCAATGAAAGCGTGCGCCGGCTATAGAAAAACACGAGAATGTTAATAATTATAATATCTTTTAATCGAGTTTGTACACGTTTTTGCTATTTTATCTTTATAGAGTCAACACATAAAACACTAGGTAAACTTAAACATATGGTATATACAGCTACCGGTATAAGTTTTTTTGTTTTGGTCGACTTTATTTAACTTTAAATAAAATGTAGACTAAGGGATTTAGGAAATCTTAAACATGTGTCTACGTAGAAGACGATACGCGTTAATTCCAATTAAATAAAATCAAAAACAGAATTTGGGGTTGGTATTTGAAAATCTACAGAAAAATGTTCACTAAATACACTTATTGAATGACACTATGCAATGACACTCGTATGTAGGCAGGTATATTATTTGAAAAATATATCCTATCCTATCTTTCTTATATCATCTGTTTCAATTTGTTCCATAATGTACTTACCATTTTTCGAAACAGAAGTTTATTATTATTAATTATACATAATAATACACAATACATTTATATATATGTTATATTCATATTCATTAATTGATAATTTTTAGTAGAAAAGTGTTTATAGATAGGCTTTGGTTATACCATACAAATGTGAATTCTGTGTAGTAAGGTTTCAAATAAATGGAGCAAAGCAAATCCAAAGCCTATTTCTGCGGCAAATTAAACAAAATTAATTAGCCCCGCTGTACTCGGTACCTAAGTACTAAGCCTCCGTTCATCACGGTGCCAGTGACGTGAATCGCGTGACCAGCCGCATTCAGCCCCAGAGCCTTGTAAGTTTCTCGCGAACCGTGGCCGTTGCGTTATCGAGATCGCATCACCGACTATCGCCCCCCTATCCGACTTGCACCAACATCTTGGCGTTGGCCCACGCAGGACGCAACGCTAGCTTTTTTCGCGCTTTATCAATTTCTCATTTGCATAAATTCATAATTTTATTGGTATGCTAGCTGATGTCCGCGACGACGTCCACGTGGTTTAAGTTTTTTTTAATATTCGCGCGGAAGTTCCTTAATTTTTCGCGATAAAAAGTAGCCTTTGTCACTCTGCATGTCTTCAACTATACCCATGCCAACATTCACGTCGATCCGTTGCTCCGTTGCGACGTGATAGAAGGACAAACCATCAAACCAATAAACCAACAAATAAACACACTTTCGCATTTATAATATTATGGTAAGTATGACTAGATAATGACCGTGGCTTCGTCTTCGTGGATTTAGGTTTCCGGGATAAAGTTCATTGAAATCAAGGAAGGCAAAAAAATTACGCATCCGTTGCTCCGTTGTAGCGAAATTGAAGGTCAAATCAACAAACAAGTGTAGGTGCAATGCTGCTGTCGTCAACGGTTTTTAAGCTGCGTGAAATTTTGACATTTCGCTACTAAGAAATATAAAAAAACTTCTACAGAAACTCTGATTACTTATCTTATCTTCCATGTCCTTCAAAATAGCCTGCCAAAAAGAACAATCTTGTAAAATATGATGGATATAGTAGGTTAATTTTGAGGCTGTGCATGCAACAGACTGACAAAAGTAACAATTTTTTTATGTTAACTGCAAATACAGGACAATTAAGTGATACCCATCGCGAAATTGAAAGCGAAAATTTTGCGTAATTTCAAGTTATTTGCATCGAAATAATTACTTTTTTATATCGCGAATGCGTGCACGCATACCCGGAACGCATGTCTAATTAGTGCTTTACAACCATGCGATATAAAAGTGCACTTTCTTAAATAAAAGCCTTGCGAAATACCTACTGCACAGGTATTTAATACTAGTATAAATTACCTAAACATCAGGCATACATACCTAATGTATGCCTGATGTTTAGTAGAGCTAGAGTATCTACCATTTCGGTTCGATAAGAATTCCCCCTAAATGTTCCTAAAGGTGCGTGAATTCTGACAATCTGCACTTGACCAACGTAGTGAACTATGGCCTGAACCCTTCTCAATCTAGGAAAGAGACTCGATCTCAGCAGTGGGCCGGCGATAATGATGATTGGTTGTTAGACGTTTATTTATTTTCAGTTCTTTAACGATTTTGGAACAAAACGATCAGATGAGTCACCTGATCTTAAGAGATTCTTGAATTCTGAGAATTCTTGCGAAACCTATAACAACAGTTGGTACAACCCTACAGGTATCGTTGCTCTGGAGGACATACTACATCTTAGGAGAAAACTGATTGCACTCTGAACCTCTAGACTCGTTAACAATATCAAACGCATAAGTTAAGAGACCATAACGAAACAAAAATGTGAGAAATATTAGAATTTTTCACTGTTGTGTAACTGCAAAGAGATGGCATTAAAGTAATGTTGGTCGTGAGTCATGACGGAAGCAAACAGCCAAATATAACGATTAAAAAATGAACTATGTTGTTAAGTAAAAAAAAAGAAGAAAAAAGGTTTTCCAGCATTTTTTTTATTTCAATCGATATTTTTTTTACGTAGGAATATTTTTCTGTCGAAGAAATTGTCATCGAATCTGTACTTTCTACTAAACTGATACCTGAATAATCGAGATAAATTACTCATAAAGCATATTTTGAAAATATATCAAAGTTACATTTTTTAAATAATGAGCTTGTAAAAGTCGCAAAATTTTCAACGTGGGCCCTTAATAAAGCTCTAATAAGATAATTATGATAATCTCATAACAATAAGTTTCACAGGCTTCTAATTTGACACGAAACATAACAACTCTCGATTGTAGCTAAGTTAACAACAAAACCTTCGCCCATTGTATTGATTAAACTATTTTTCAAACAGCCAACAAGGCAATTAAACAACAGCAATGGAATTTTATTCAGATTCATCAAACCAATTCGAAATCATAATTGATCTGCCATGTAAAAAATATAGAGGGCTGTTAGGTTGGAAATAGGCGCCAAAAATATATAAAACTAGAACGATGACTCGCCGAAACACTCGACCAAAAGTCAATTAACGACCGGCCGGGCACGTGGAACCGAGCCTACCGAACGTATAGTATGTTCAAAACAAAAGCATAAAGTCGAAATAATATAAAGAGAGCATGTTTAATCTAGTACACGTCAAAATGTACGATTTGTCCGAAAATTTTTTAAACATTTTAAACTACTTCTATTGAGACTTGTATTTATTATATGTAGTGTTAGACTGAAATTGGCGCATCTATCTATGGTCCATCTATGGTTCGATTTCCTCTACAACGCCCTCGACCGTGGCGGGCGATTGGAGCGGGAGAGAGGGAGAGCGGGATGTAATGGTGGTACATATTAATCTATGATGGGATGTAAAAGATGGCTGTACAGTATCTGTGTGTAAATTGCTAATAAAGTATGATTAAAATAGTTATCGAGTGTTTCGATTTAATAGTAGGTACAAGTCTTTCCCGCGCAGGAAAAAGATCTGAAAATGCTTTTTACTGAGGCTCTTTATTAATAGTGAACTCCCGGCTTGTGTTTGATATTTTCATTTAAAGAAATATATACTTCTATGATAAATAAAGTGCATACATCTATAATATTACACAATATGTTAGGATAAACAGCTGATCTACTGACGTTATAAACGTCAAAGTTAAAGCTCTCTTACAAAGCAATTCAACTCGAGTGAAGCTGTGGCAGGTTAGCTAGATTAAAAATATCTAATAACTAACACTACAACAGCATACCAAGTACCAACCTATAAAGTAAACCAATGAAGAATATTATTATTACCGTTTTCCAGGACTAAAAATTCGGGGACACCGATGGTTTTATCTTTATATTTACCTTGTACTATCTAATTTGTTGTATTGTAAAACCTGTACCAGTACAACAATTTATTTCAATAAAGCACCCGGTTGTACTACAGCCTTCTTTTTGCAACTTTTTGGAATACCAGGTAACGATTAGTTTTAAGAGTAAATAAACAAAAATACTTTCATTGGTCTATAAAAATAATTATTTGGATAAAATTTTAATTCACTTGTTATAAAGGAAGAGTTTTATAAACTATAATAAGTATGTCAAATCTTCTTTTTGTGGTTGCCTTATTCATTAGGTTATGGTACTTTATTTCGGAGCAAGTATATTTATACGACTGCCTGAAAAAAGGAGTATATTGTTTTCAGGGTTCATGCATGTATGTATGTATGTATGTATGTATGTATGTATGTATGTATGTATGTATGTATGTATGCGAATAAGATGTATGTATGTGAGTTTGTATATTCCACCATAACATCTATACGCCTGAACCGATTTTGATGAATGAGGTATCGTTAGAATTCCTAGCTTAATCCGAGTCACGTAGGCTAGTAAAATTTAAAAAATAATTGATGGGGTGACCATGGTCCCGTTAAAGTCTAAAGTTGAATAAAAGTTCGAAAATAAGATTAACTATATAATCATGATCTAGAAAATGATGAGTAGATTCCAAAAATATATGACACTATAGTTAAATATCCAGTGATTCACAAAAAAATACATTTAATAAAAATGCGAATAAGATTCTAATTTAACTAGATTAATTTAGATTTTTAACTTTTTAGTTAGTTTTTTGGCAGGGCAGTCGTGTTTTTTTATTTTTTTTTATGACTTGTTTTACCACCTAGTACCTATTCAATTTTCAATTTTACATAGCGTAAAGCCAATGCGGACCGCGTAGGGGAGCCACCCCCGCCGCAACCGCAGCCGCGGTGAAAAATGCGAATTACGTTTGAAGATGTCCAGCCAGACAGAAAGTCATTGTTGTTGCTGATAACGCAGACTCGCTCTGAACGCCATTGCTCGTGAAATTATTATGGACGCGGAGAAGTGGGGAATTAATAAAGGCTTTTATGCTGTCCAATACAAATATTGAACATCCCTTATATATAGCTAAAAATCCTGAATAGTCCATACTTAATAATCCATACTAATATTATAAATGCGAAAGTCAGTTTGTTTTTTGGTTTATTGGTTTGTCTTTTAATCACGTTTCAACGGAGCAACGGATTGACGTAATTTTTGGCATGAGTATAGTTGAGTACCTACTTGGAAAGTGACACGTACTTTTGTCCCGGAAACTTAAAGAACTTAAGTGTACTTTTGTGTACTTAAAGAACTTAAGTGAACTCTCGGGAACTTAAGTGTACTTTTTATCCCGGAAAATTAAAGAGTTCCCGCGGCAACTAAAAAAACCTTAATCCACGCGGACGAAGTCGCGGGCATCAGCTAGTTTGTTATGAGGATTGTATACCTGAAATTAATGGGGTCCTCGCGGGAATAAAAAAATCTTTATCCACGCAGACTACTTAATCATGTAGTTTTTTTTAAATATTTGCAAGTACAAGATGTCAGTTTTATAGCACATTTTTGGTTTGTCCTTCAATCACGTCGCAACAGAGTAACAAATCGACGTGATTTTTTGCATGGATATAGTTGAGTACGTGGAGAGCGACATAGGCTACTTTTTATCGCGGAAAATTAAGAACTTCCCGTGGGAATTGAAAAAACTTATTCCACGCGGACGAAGTCGCGTGCATTAGCGAGTAAGAAGATGTTTTGAAAGCAATCCTCCATGATAGGATTGAAGTACGTAAAGGTTGATGGTTTTCACATTTTTTTATTTTATAACATACCTATTTTTATTTTATTCAATGACAAAATGACACACGTGAAATATGTAAATCAAAAGCATTCTTACATATCGGGACGATAGCAATGTGGATGCATTTTTAACATGTTGAGTTATCACTGATTCGCACTACACTGCACATTTACTATTAAAAGTGGACTACAAAAGTACAAACGATGTCATACAGCAAAACTATTATAGGTTTTAATGTTTATGTATGTAATGCAAAAACTATTATACGTTTATATGTTTTTGTAGCAATATTTGACTAGTTCAAGGAATTCACAAATGCAAAACAGAAACCTATTAATAATTAAACGAACTTACCTGTATCATAATTATATAAGTCGCTTCATTCGAAGATATAGAATTGCGATTATCATAATAAAACCAAATTAATTCTGACATAAATTACGATGTGAATTAATTTTGTATTGATCTTTTTTAATAACATCATATCTAAGTACGTTTAAAACGAGCCTTTTTCAGGTCATAAATTAAGTAAGTAAAGTTCCAGTTTTTTTATAAAGTAATAAAATATTTACAGTCATGTCATTTGTGAATAATTAATTATTGATATAAAATAATTTACTTGTAATAGATAACTTCACATAAATTATAAGTAAAACCGCAATTTTATAATTACCTATAAGATTAGGTAAAAGTAAAGTTTTTATGATTCAACTTAAAAATCCATACTAATATTATAAATGCAAAAATGTGTCTGTCTGTCTGTCTGTTACGATTTCACGGATAAACTACTCAATCGATTTTGAAGAAATTTGGTACAGAGGTATTTTACATCCCAGGGAAGGACATATGATACTTTTTATTCCGGGAATCCGCGGCAATAAAAAAATACATCAATCCACGCGAACAAAGTCGCGGGCATCATCTAGTAAAAGATAATTTATATGTAAGATTTAAGTTACAAAATATGGACATCTTTCGCAAAAACTGGATCCATAAAGCCGAAGAATATATAAAGGTATTTTTACTTCATTTTAATTGATTGTTAAGTAACAGCAATTTGTAGCGAAGCTCAAAAGTCATTGAGGTAAACCAAATAAGGTTCATTTAAATTAAGTTTTACGCTGACAAAATATGGTAAGCCATTTGCATTTTCCGAGTCCGTGTGGTTTTACCCCATTTAGGGGTCTATATTTTTCGCCGTCTTGACATTTTGACGGTCGTGTTCGTAGTGGCTTTAAGAGGTGCCACTATACTAGAGGTGGTAATGCACTACAAATAACTTCTACTCCATTAGGTTCAGAACGGTTTTAGTATAATCAGCGACCGAGATACTGTTCTGTAAATAAAGCTTTATTTAAGCCAAAGAAGAAGCCACGTTTATTTAAACCACAGCTGAGCTGCAGGTATGAATCTATAATTAAAAATGATGCAAAAGTCAACGGCATATAACCGAGTTTGTTCAAAATAAATTAGACTAGCTGCTGCCCACTGTACGCTTAGTCTAAATTTTCACATAAAAAGTTCGATTGATCGTAACGTAACTTAACGTTCAATCACATTGGCGTCAGACCCAAAGATCTCGAGTTAAAGTCACAAATTCATTGAATGCATACATAAATTGAGTTCTAAATTAATCCAGGTTAATTAACGCTCGTTTACGTTAAATCGAATTTTCAATGTAAAAACTTAGACTAGCATTGTGAACTTAAGTATATTTTCATTTGTAGCACCGAATAGGTTTAGTAGTAGCATGTCACATGGTCGCTTATTGTTGGTCCAGCGTAAAAAATGGATGGATTGTGCACGGAATGCAGTCCTGCTGTTAATCGTACTGAAGATGTAAATTAGCACTGTACCTATATTAGTTTGTTTCGTTCATCTTGCTCCTATGGTATTGTAACAAGAGTAAGATAATATATGTAAACTTTAAAATAAGTTCCATTAAGTCTCAGGCAGAGGCGCTTTTTTGGCACCTGATGTTTGCATCTCTAAAAGTTTGTAACTCAATGATCGGACTCGTAGTGACGGTGCTTGCAGCTAGCTACATTGTATTTTAATTAATTGTTATGGCCGGGGTCAAGAAGGCCACAAACTGCGGGTAGGCATGAAATGCTTGTTGTCATAAAGTTACCACCAATCGGGCGATCGCCGTTTTATATTAGTATGTCTAGAGTCTGGTTTGGTTTTAATCCGTTGTTAATTAAAGGGTGCAATGGTAATGGTAAAGGGTTGTCTAGCATAATTAATATCTTATATAGCAAATTTAGAGCCCACATTTAAAACTTTCCCCTGTCTATTATAGCAGAAATTAATTCATAGGAAATGCCTTAATGGACGTATGACTAATTTGGGTAGGGTGTTGTGTTACCAGTACCATTAGGTATTATTAATTAAATAAAAATACAATCATCATCATAATCATCATCTCATTCGTCATTTCAACGCATTGCCTGCTCACTACTGAGCATGAGATTCCTTTCAGGTGTAGGACCATAAAATTACAGTTACACCACGCGGCTAGATATGAATTGACAGACTTCACACATATTTGCCATCATTATGGGGAATTCTCAGACTGCCTCGTTGGTCTAGCGGTTAGCATAGTCGACTGCGGATCACGAGGTCCTGGGTTCGATTCCCGTTCGGGCATAAAAGTTAGGTATCGAGTTTCCCAATTAAAGAATTCTCAGCGCCAGCCCGGAGTTGGAAGTTGGCGGTGTTTCACCTCCGTGCCTCAGAGAGCACGTTAAGCCGTCGGTCCCGGTTATTATCACTAAAACGATAATAGTCGTTAAAGCCCGCCAACCCGCATTGGAGCCGCGTGGTGGGTCTAAGCTCTAATTCCCTCTCTCCTATGCGAGTGGAGGCCTGTGCCCAGCTGTGGGACGTTAATAGGCTGTAGTAGTCTACCTTCATAGCAATCGATATTTTACGTAGAGAAGTTAGAGGCGCATACGTCTTTTCCACCTAGACCTATTATACCTACCTACTCGTACTATAGCACTTCATAGTGCCTGCCTTATACTTTTAAAATAATATGTTGCATTTAAGTATCTGCGAGATAAAAATAATATTGTGTATCGCAAAATGAATACAATAGTTAATAGTTAATGAATTGCCTTGACTTGGCAGAATCTGCTTCGTAACATAGAGTCAAAATGCAGAGTCAATAATATTATGTATTCAATAAAAATTCTTTCCTAAAAACCAACTTCCAAAGCCACTGTAAAGTTGAAAATAATTTTGATTTCTACACACTATGTTGAAGTCGGGCGAGCCTGATGCGTCATGTTTGCTTATCCTTGTTATACCCGCCCGACTTCAACATAGTGTGTACAAATCAAAATTATTTTTAACTTTACAGTGGCTTTAAAAGTCGGTTTATACGAAAGAATTTTTATTTTTAACTTTTTAGTGTCAGGGTTGAGGATTTGGAGTCAGAATTTTTGGGACCACCTCGAGAGCTTCCTCTAACGACTGAAAAATTTTTTTTTCAAATCGGTTTCAATCGGTCAGAAACCACAGAGATATGCACTGCCATACCTATATTAAAAAAAAGAGCCGAATTAAGAACGTCCTCCTTTTTTGGAAGTCGGTTAAAAACCGGTCAAGTGCAAGTTAGAATATGTATCTAGCATTTATTTCGTAGTTTTACGGTAAAAAGACGCCTTACCTGTACCTAAAACTTTATTTCTGGTCTTAATTTCTTACAACTAGCAACTGCTTATTTCATAGTCGACTACACATTTGAAAATACACCATAAAAAGTACATGCTACCTGCTAGCTCCACATATTATCCTATCAGGGTAGTCTGTAAAGCTGCTGAAGCACTTATTATAAAAGTGCGCGCGCGTGCCAGAGAAAACTAATTGTCCATAATGTGTTTTCGTCCTAAGAAGCCAGTTAGTCTTACAAACAGAAAGAGTCTGTAAAATAGGACTACTTGAAATAAAAATGATTTAATTCTTATCAACGAATACGTTGAGATGCAATAGCTCACGATATCAGCAATAAATCCGCACCGCCATTTATATTTGGCTGTCACAGGCTAAAATATTGGCTACATACACCGCTGCGTCGGATTGAGTAATTACAGCGCCTACACATTAGTTGGGTAATGTATTTGCGCTGTGGACTTATGACAAATGTTCCGTAGAGCAATGAACTATTGCAATTCATATGAATTACCTCTATGAATCAACTATTGAAGCTGCGATAGCCTAGAGGTCTCCTATTTTGGAGTCCGGAGTTTAAATCTGGGAACGAACATTAGAGTTTTCAGAGCTATGCAATGTGGATTTGAACAGTGATTAGAACAGAGAAGAAAAACATCGTGAGGGAAGTGAAAGTTCGGTTTAATTTCTATCAATCCGCACTTGGTCAGCGTGTATTTTCGTTCCGTTTGGCTGAAGGCCCCAAGAAGATGAAAGAAAGAAGAAAGAAAATATATTGATTCAATGATGGTGTCACAAACAAACAATCATTTATCATATAATACTATTGTACCTACTCAATAATATGCTTTTATTTGACACCACCTATAATGGTTGTACATGCTGAGCCTTTTTCCCTACATCAAAAATCGCATTTGTACGTTGCAGGGCGGGGCGATTTAAATCAGTGCTGTTTTTCAGCTGTGACCCGGGTGACGTCAAATCCAAAGGAATGAATATTCCTAACCTACAAACAATAATAACTTACCTATATTCCACTGTACTATCTATCTAAATCTAACAAAGTACAATCACATAAAAATATAAGTCCAGAGCAAAAGATGATAAGTAGAGAGCGGAGGACCTCCGGGGGACCATGTGAGGTACTGCGCTCTAGATTAACAAGACGCAAACAGCATGATGATTGAATTCGATGCTAAAAAAATGTGTGTGTGTGCAATTCACACACGGCAGAAGTGAAACTTCAGAAAAGTAGCCTACGAGAGATGAGATAAATATAACTTGTATTCTATCTCATTCTCTCGCAGGCTAAATCCTATAATGAATATGTTTGTCTCTTCTTGGTGTCGCTTTTTCATATCATCGAATTTTCAAATTACAACGATTTTAAAAGAATTTCGCTTCTAAAATCAAAAAATATATTTACTAAAAGATATTTGTAGCTACTGATATAATATAGTAACTGAAGTAATGAAATTTAAATTTAAATACGATACGCTAATTAGAGTTTCCGGTTTCGATATACTTACATATAATGAATCTTAATGAATGATTGCAATACACTCGACTTATCTAACACATGCGAACCTAGATACATTTCACAATGAGCAATTCCGAACAACATACGCTGATTGTCTAATGAAAAGTAATTAACCTGCGGGGAAGTGGGGTGAGGGGGAGTATGACATGACAAAGCCGGACAGAACAATCGCTGGAAAGAGTTAAAGAGGAGATGCTGACTCAGCAAGAAACTTACGGGACACGGCTTGTAGCGGCGCGACTTGTAGACCTAAGAAGCTGTTACAACGTCCCCAAAGAAAAATCCTTAGATTGGTGGGAGGCTAGTTACCAAATAAATAAATAAAATATAACGACAAAGACGTGCCGTCAAGCGATGCCTTCTGGTACACCTATGTCGTGTAGAAACTGAGTTCGCGTATGGGTTTAATTTAACTGCCATACCCCCAACCCAACCGGTTAGCACGCTACCATAGACTACAGTGACATCATAGTCAAGAGCTAACTGTAGTGGATGAAAAAAAATCCGTTGAGTCAAGTGAGAGTTCAATTTCTTTTTGTGCGTTTACTATAAACCTTTACGAAATTTAACTTTTTTATTCATGCCATTTTACAGCTCCAAATAAACGTTGGTAATAGGTATTTCAAGGTACTCGTATATGCATAATATATAATTGATGTGTAGTTGTTACGGAGTTATGATAGTATATTTTTTATTACAATGAAATTAATAAATAATTAGTCAACGCATGGTCACCTGCCTCGTACATAAAACAAGGGCTTACCTAATATTAATATTATGCTAATGAAACAGCTGACGTATAACATCATAAAGAAATGGATCATCGTCGAAGTAAATATAAATTACTGATTGGCAACTGTTACTTTGAAAGCTTATGTGCCAAATTAAACTGATTTAAACTTTATTTTTTGCTAGCTTTACTTACAAAATATGTAATTTATGTCGCCTAGTTAATATCATATTATATAAATAACTAAATCGTTGGTCTAGTGGTTAGCATGTTCGACTGCGGCTGACGAGGTCCCGGGTTCGAATCCCAGGTCGGGCCCTAACAAGTATTGGGTTTTTCTACCAAGAAATCCTCAGTACTAGCCCGGAGTTAGGAATTTGGCGGTATTTCACCCCCGTTCCTCGGAGAGCACGTTAAGCCGTCGGCCCTGCGCCTGGTGTCTCCCCGGTCGTGTCGGATTTTGCGTCCCATGGGGCTATGGCAGTAAAGGAACACACAGTGCACCTGTGTACGCGCACACTCTTGTGCACTATAATATCTCCCGCGCAGATGGCTTATCTCTCAGGAGATTGGCCGCCGTGGCCGTTATTCGGTTGGGAGGACATTGTTATATTAATAATGTTTTGTATAATTATTATGAAGTTAAACTGAGGTGTCAAACCGTGTCTGCTTGCATTTAAACATAATTTTTTTCCATACAAATGTGAACAACTTGGGTATCTCTGAAAACCCCTTGGATTCTCTGCTAGGTACATCGTAGAGGAATATACCTACCAGCCTGACCCACGAATTCGTTCAGCAAGCTACAGTGAAGGTTAGGGCTAGCCTGGCTATGTTGGATGATCTAGAATAAGATCCCAAATAAGGAAATTTGAATGAAGCCCAAACTATTAGCAAGCTAAAGATTATTACCGCAGGCCATGCTTGTCCTAGTGTCGATTTGCGTTGGAGCAGAAAAGGCAGAAATGCAGACCGCGTTTAAAAAGTAGCATCTCCAGTTCAGACCTGATGGCCAGGGGTAGGGGCTTGATGAGGAAGGCTGAAGAGCCTGGAGGAGGTTGCAATGACGTACACTAGGGAACGCCTATGTTCAACATTGGACGCTTGCAAGCTGATAATGATTTAGCGTAGAATATATTTTATTTATGAAGACCGCTGTTGGCTGCGTGCAGTGTTGAGCGCTGTTGTCTTAACGCACGGAGATCCCGGGTTCGATTCAATTTGAGAATTTATAATTTCTGAATTTTCCTGGTCTGAGAATTTTCCTGGTGGGAGGCTTCGGCCGTGGCTGTTAACACCCAGTGGCGTGCACAGCTTTTGAAGCTAGGGTAGGGTGTTAGTTAGTCAAAATACCTACTTACTAGCTGTTATGTTGAAAAATGAGCATTGAGATTCATTTGGGTAAGCAGTGCTCTTGTGCCTTTATGAACCACTGTTACCACCCTACCAGCAAACACGTGCCGCCAAGCGATTTAGCATTCCAGTACGGTGTTAAAACCGATTAGGGGTATGGGTTTTACTGCCACGGGTTAGCCCGCTACCATCTTAGGCTGCATCATCACATACCATCGGGTGAGATCGCAGTCAAAGGCTAACCTGTAGTACAATAAAAGAGATTTTTTTTTAAATAATTAATGCTCTTTGTCGCGTCTGGTCCTTCACAGTTCTACGACCGCTTCGGTTAGTTAAGCCGCAAAGAGACCGACATAACTTCATTGATTACGGCTCACCTTGATCGATGCCCGTTTACGTTTCCTATTCGTGAAATTGCTTAAGTGTGTTGTCGATTGTGTGACGTAACGCATTTTACGCTCAGCTACAAGGTTGATTAGTGTTTTATTCAAACAATTTGGTTCCAAAAGCTCACCGATGTCGTGGATGCCCGTGTAATTTTCTTTTTTTTTAACACTACAAGTTGGCCCTTGACTGCGATCTCAATTTAATAAAAAATTTAAAACCTTCTGTTCCAGCTATCGTATAAATAAATATGTATTTAAAATACGGATATACAAAATTCCCACGGATTTTTTTCCATTCATGTGAATATAATACAACTTATACTTACTATATTTACAATCTAACTTAATACAAATTATCGTAAAGTTAACCTACTTACCTACCTTAACTTGAACTAATAATTAACTAGATGATGCCCGCGACTTCGTCCGCGTGAATTAAGTTTTTTAGTATCCCGGGGAACTCCTTAATTTTCCGGGATATAAAGTAGCTTATGGCCATTCCCGGGATATCTAATAATGAAATCTAACACTATATCAAACTTCATCAAAATAGCAGCAAACAGACAGACATACACACTTTCGCATTTATATTAGTATGGATTGTCTTATATACTAAGTAGTCCACTGACGCATATTTCTATAATCTAATAGAAATTCCCACGGGAATAAAAGTAAAAGTTACTTTCCGCATTTATAATATTAGTATGGATTGCTTTTTTTTTTAATTATATAGGCCAGCGCTTGGCTGCAGTCAGACTTGCTTCAAGTGGTGATGCAGCCTAAGGTGGAGCGCGTTTGCCTAGAAGATGCCTATTCACTCTTGATTTGAAGGTACCTATATTAAAAGAGGAGGGGAAAACGGAAGCCGGAAGGGCATTCCATATCCTAGCGGTTCTAATTAGAAACGAGGAAGCAAATCGCTTCGAACGAGCTCGCGGAATTTCGACTGCGTAAGGGTGCAGACCTTGCTTATATACTAAGAAATAGTAGTCTATAATCTAATTGAAATTCCCACGGGAATAAAAGTAAAAGTTGACATTTAAGTAGAAATAAATAATTTTCATATTCTAGTAGGCTTAAACCTACCCTTATGGAACTACGACTGGCCTATTAACTCAGTAATTCTCACAGGAGAGCGACTACTAACCTAATTGCCAACAAATAATCGTAAGTTAATCAGCTTATGTGGCAAAAAATCCATTTACAATCGGCGAGTGTGCAGGGGTGCGTCATGTGGCGGCGGCGGTTAGCTATCGCGGGATCTTCACGCGTGGCCGCCTGTACCCACACTTACCCCTGGTGCGTATGCTTAATGTCCGGCAAAGACTGGCCAGGTAACGTTATAAGTCTGTTTTTTTTTTAATTTAATTGAGAATTGATCCAACCTACACTTACCCCTGGTGCGTATGCTTAATGTCCGGCAAAGACTGGCCAGGTAACGTTATAAGTCTTTTTTTATTTTTTTTTAATTTAGAATTGATCCAACCTACACTTACCCCTGGTGCGTATGCTTAATGTCCGGCAAAGACTGGCCAGGTAACGTTATAAGTCTTTTTTTCTTTTTTTATTGAGAATTGATGTAACCTACACTTACCCCTGGTGCGTATGCTTAATGTCCGGCAAAGACTGGCCAGGTAACGTTATAAGTCTTTTTTTCTTTTTTTATTGAGAATTGATGTAATCTACACTTACCCCTGGTGCGTATGCTTAATGTCCGGCAAAGACTGGCCAGGTAACATCATAAGTCTTTTTTTATTTTTTTTTAATTGAGAATTGATGTAACCTACACTTACCCCTGGTGCGTATGCTTAATGTCCGGCAAAGACTGGCCAGGTAACGTTATAAGTCTTTTTTTTTTTATTATTTAATTTAATTGAGAATTGATCCAAGCTTCGAAAGCTGCTTTCGTTCGCATCAAGTCGTTTTCTAGTAAAAATAGTAATATGGCTAGAAAATAACAATTTACAGATAAACATCACTAGAACATCATACATACAATTTTGCATTAGTAGTAGAATGTTTTTTAACTGATGTAATAATTAAATGTCTAATTTATTCACATTTATTGACATTTTGAAGGTATTTTCATAATTTAAATAATGTGTTTTAGGACAAAAGTGAATGATCGCATGCCATTTTATGGCTGATTGTGGCTTAGTTTCTATTTTTACCCGTAACACCTCTTTTGTATACCTACAATCTAGCAAATAAAGGATTATTTATTTATTTTATTTATTTAAGAAATCTACGCTAAAATTTTGGTAGTGTAGCTTACTTAGCTCGATATGTGGGCTGCTGGATGCGAAGCTTATTGGTAATACGCAACTTTGTCACTAAGGAAATCATCAATACTATAATAATGCTGTATCTTTAAATTTATGCAATGGCATTAATAATTCAATAAAATAATCTTTAAATTTATGCAATGGCACATTTTGTTTTTGTTATTTGTTAGTGTTAGGTTATCAGGTATACTAGTGCTAATTTTAGATGCAACTTAAATATTATGTTTAGAGCCCCAAATCGCTAACAAACTGGCCCACCAGTTCCGCGAAATTCATATTTTGTAAAAAAAATTGTTGTATCCATTTGAAATAAAAAAATTAAACAAAAAATTGAACTCTTTTGGACGTCATAAAAGCGTAAGTGCAATCAAACCCACAAAGTTTAAAGAGTTCATTCATAGAACATATTCCTACACTTAAGTTTAATTATTTAATGAAGAATTTCCAATCATTGGCACGTTCATAACATAGCTACGCACCACGATTGTCTTGACGAACTGACTCATCATCTAATCCCGAATCAAATCCACCACAAACTGCAATCAACAATTAAACAGCTGTAGGTACCGGGGATCTCTGATTGCCCCCATACTGATGGCTTACGAAACGGCTCCGTTAGTAGACAAACTAAAAATTAAAATAGCTAAACGGGCTTCCCCGCCACTAAGCAGACCAATTGTAGCTCCCAGCGGGCGGCGCACCTTTCATTATTCTATAATAACTCGGATACAGGGCGAGCCAAACCTCCGTGTCATGCTGCGTCCAAATAACCAACTCTTACCGAATTAATTGCCACATTCTGGGCGGTAACGTCACTCTGCCTAGCTCATTGCCCGATTCCGCAATCCCGATACAATCGTAATCAATAAATTATTGTCTTTGTGCTTTGATTTTTCTTCCTTAGATTCAGAAGGGCAGAAAAATCTCCGCCTTTCCATCTCAGTTTTAATTGCTTTCACGTTAAGTTTAATTGGACTTACTATCATCAAAGAAACAAAAGACTTAAAATTAAACTCCTATTATGAGCGGTGACTATTATTATTGTTGAAATTGGGTTGGCCAATACAATGTCTCAAAAATGTCTTTGATCATCGCTATGTTGACTTTGCTTTCTGCCCTGCAATATGAATATGAACCTTCAAGGCAAAAGTGAAAAAGTGAATATTCATCTAGGCATACCTTCACCTACCTAATAAATTAAGCGTAGCGTAAGCCCCAACCTAGTCCTCAATATTTCTTTCTAAGCGCAAGCTTATCTTCAGCTTTTACGATAAAACACAATAATTTTAACAAGTAAATTGATTATTAAATCAGTTATCGATTAATCGAAAAAAAAGTAAACGAATACCTTGCTTAGCAGCACACAGTTTGTGAACCCTGGCATTATTTTTCGATCAGGATGATTTGCGTGTTGCCCGGCGTACCTGTACGAAACTTATTAGCTGTTAAGGCTCTGGCACCGCCTCCACCGGGCGTTGTTCGGAACATCTGTACAAATCGATATAGCACTCGATCTGAAATCGAGATTATGCTAAAGCGATGTTAGACGTGTCGAAGTCACTATCTCGGATCGATATAAATCATCTTATTAACTATTGTTTCGGGAGGTGTGGTGTGAACGAGCTGATGTTATCGGCACTCTGATGTGTTTTAAATTAACATAATAGGTTTTGTGAATGGATATCGCCTCTATATTTGTTGTTATTGACGCGGCTCGGCCTGGGAATATTGGTGGTGTTAGACTAACCTCAATACCTATAGACACAACTGACAAAACGACTATTTATTTAACTATCGAATGCAAATACATCCGCAATTTTTGCACGACTTTGAAATATTTCAACTTGAAGTTTATTAAAAACTAACTGATGCCCGCGACTTCGTCCGCGTGGATTGAGGTTTTTTAGTTCCCGCGGGAACTCTTTAATTTTCCGGTATAAAAAGTAGCCTATTTGCTATTCCTGGCTATAATCTGTGCCTGTGCCAAATTTCATCCACATCCCTCCAGCCGTTGTAGAGTTATAAGTGTTCGAACAAACCCGACTATGTTTTATATATTATGATTGAAAAGTTAGCTTATCTCACATTGCCTATACCTTACCTACCTAACCTAATCAAATCTATCCAATAAGATATTTGAAAGACCGAGTTTGTTTTGAACTGTACAGTGTAGTATAGACTATAATTGTATATCTTTATATATATAATTCTACTGTACGTATGTCACTGAACTCCTCCTAAACGGCTGGACCGATTTGAATGTTTTTTTTTGTATGCGTTTGGATAACGCCCTGGATGGTTAAGATTCACAAATCAGTCCTGCAGATGGCGCTGCAGTCGGTATCATGCAGGACAACGTCTGTCGGGTCCGCTAGTCTCTTATATTTGCGTACTGATTTCTATAAAATTATTCCCAAACAATAAAAAAGTCAAATTTCAAAGTATATATGAAAGTCGCTGACCTCAAATATATATCCATTGAAGTTTTGCTGTGAAATATTTTTTATTTTTTTCATGGCAATCCTTCAATGGATGGCCTACCTTCAACACAAAAGAAACATTTATTTACCAGTTCTGCCACACATTTCCTTACCTCAAGGGTATGCTACCCGAGCGCCCCCATCACCACCACTAACAGCAATGAGTTAAACTGCCCAAGTGACAGAAGCGCTGGGACAACAGCAGTCATGTATGGCACAACCCGAAAAAACTGTTGCAAGAATCATCAAAATCGGTCCACGCGTTTAGGCTGTAGCTGTTCTGCAAGGAACAAATAAACATATATAGACTGATGAATACATAACCCTGTGCGTTCCGCAGTCGGGTAAAAAGGCTCCAACTCAGCATATAAAAACCATACAGCGCTGATTAGCAGCCGGGACCTTGTTTCAGACGACGCCACCGACCCATAATAAAAATAATACTACTAATAAATCACTAATTTTAGCTTAATTTCACTGTCACAGTCTATTGCACTTATACTAACACATAATATTTAATATATTATATTAATACCTATAAATTTAAATCTACTTAAATTTAAATTTTTATTGAAAATAAAATAAATATAATCTATACTAATACCAGATGATTCCCGCGACTTCGTCGGCGTCGATTAAGATGTAAGCTATCCTATCTTTCAAGTTGGATCAAACTGCACACGGTGTGCAAATTTAATTTAAAATCGGTTAAGTAGTTAAGGAGTCCATGGGACAAACAACGTGACACGTGATTTATATATATTAAGATTATAAAGAGGTAAAGTTTGTGAGGTTGTAGGGGGTAATCACTGGATCTAATGAACCGATTATGAAAATTCTGGTACCAATAGAAAGCCACATTATTTTTGAGTTACAAAGGCTATAAATTAACCCGAAAAATTAGGGAGTTCCCGTGGGACTTTTAAAAACTTATTTCACGCGGACGAAGTTGCGGGCATCTGCTAGTACGTAATTTACCTATTATGTAAGTGTCTTTCATTTTTTGATAGCCACTGAGTAGAGGATAGGGCTGCAGTAAGTACCATTGCCGGTACTTTGAATCTTGGGCTGTTTGTAAAATTAAAATATAATCACTTGAGATCGTAATTCAACACTAGCATCATCATCTATAAAAATATAGAACAATAAAATTTAACAGTCGTTTTAAATACCTGCCAAGTTAATATGCGATTGTTATCTGATACTTATTACAGTTTTATAGGTTTCTATTCCAGTGCTGCCACTTAACAATCTGGGAGATTTTCCCACAAAGTGAATCAAATCCATTAGCCACGTTTTGATAATGATAAGATTTGAAACAGCCGTTGGAACTTTTGTAAGTATGAAGGTATCGTCAAAAGTGATAGTAGGTATCATATTACCTGCTTTCTTAAAACAATAAAGCTAGCTTTAATTATTCATCTATTCGAACTGTGAACCCCGAGAATTGGAAGATGTTATATCTACTGAGCTATCGACTAAACTTTAACTGTTCCTAAATCTGCTAATATCGTGAAAATTCAAAATAACGACGATTTACCTAAATGTCTCCTTTGCATGAGTGTTCATTATTACATTTTTACAAGCAAGTTGTGATTTTTTTATTCTAAGTATAAGTATTAAAAGTAAGCCAGCCTAAATGATGATGCCGTTTAATATACCTGCACGGTACCCTGAAAATGGTGGGTAATGCCGCGTAGACACTAGGTTAAGGCTTAATCGCTTTACTGGTAGGGTGGGTGATTGAACTAATGTTAATTATAATTATGTGAAATTGTATCAGCCTGTCGTGTGTCTGACCTTTTTACGGGGCAAGTGCGTAGCTTATTTTGACGTAACTTTGTCCAGTAATAGTTTTCATCACGCAGACGGACATAGGCTACTTTTTATCCCGGAAAATCAAACAGTTTCTAAGGAATTTTGAGAAACCGAAATATTCGAGGACAATGTTACGGGCACCATCTCGTACAAAATATACAAAACTGTTTGATATTTGAAAAGGAAACTAATTATGATCATGAGAATAATAAAATGTTGAATCATTCACTTCCAATGGATGTAGGTATATTATATTATACAACACAAAACATCTGGGTAGGTGCACAGAATAGGTACGTTGGAATGTGCATACTTGTAACGAGAAAAACTCATCAATTGCGAGTCCGTAAACTTCATTAATGCCAATATTAAAAATTTGCGTCTTTTTGGAAGCATTTTGCACATTTTTAATAATATGCAACTTTGATAATTCAACATATATTTTGAAATCAAATTCGGAAATCTGCTCCAAATGTCAAGATTTTTAGTTTTATCGCAAATGTTAATTAATCTATCTGCAGTTTTCTTATTCAAAAAGTCGTGCACTTAATTGTTTTTAAAACCAAAATTTCTTCTACGGATCTCCTCCTTCATAATTTGATCCCGTAAAGAATTTCCGAGCCTAACTCCATCTGCATCGCCCGCTGAGTGACCGTGAAGCTTTCTTAAGAGGCCCATAGTTAGCGACCATGTCTCGCATACTTACGTATGTCATCACTGGCGTCTGTTTCTTCCTTTTTTCCTCCGACATGACGATTGGAAACTGGAAACTGTTCTAGGTCGGTACTATGAATGGCTTTTTTTAACACGCGCTGTTCGAATACGGGTCTTTTGGCACTGAGAAAATTTGGACGAGAAGATGGCACAAAGCTTCACGAACGCTTAATCAATAAGAACAATTATGAGCAGGGACAAATAAATTACTTATTGATATCATTTGAATGATACTTATTAGTAAAGTTTATCTTTAACATTTAATTAAGCTACATTTCCGTACTTTAATTACTGCCAATCTCATATCTTTTTTTAAGAAACAATGACTCAGTATTATTGGGTCACGACTTTAATAAACTAAGAAGCTATAAGTACTGTAAGTACTGTAATACATAGGCCGTACCTACTACAAAAACAGTAACGGTGCAAGAAGTTAGCTATGTAGGTGCCTAAGTAATAAAATAATAATTACGAGTTACATAATTACTTAAATAGGTACTATGAGGATAATTAATATTTCGTGAGGGAAAAATCCTTTTTTAACCTGAATAAATAAGTGCTATTTTGGTGGATACATATTTTATAAGGTTATTCTAAACTGAAAACTTTTGCAAGAAAGGAGAGAACATAATAAATAAATTATGTCGGTAGGAACAAAATAGGTCCAAAACTAGCGGAAGTGATTTGTCATAAAAATTTACCCATTATACTCGTAGAAGTTATTTAATAAGCTGCAAAGGGAAATTGATTAATGATTTCCTTTCGGTTTTTAAGCTGAATCATAGTCAAATACAGGTGTGATTTTTTAAGTTTTCTTGCACCCTTCGAATGAGGTAGCGGTTGGTTTGCTTGCCCATTCTAGGTAATCGTTTATTTCTAGGTAATCGAGATTGAAAACACAAACGCGCGATAGTACAAAACATCGTTCCCCAATGTGGGAGGTTTTGGGTTCGATTTCCGGCAGGGTTAATTTGGGAATTTATAATTTCTTAATTTTCTCTGGTCTGGTCTAGCCACGGGTCTTCACGGTACGTCTTTGCCGTTAGGGTAACCCCTAACGGCAAAGACGTACCTTCAAGCGTTGCGGTTCGATGTCGTGTAGAAACCGACTAGGGGCATGGGTTTAATATAACTGCCATACCCCTAACAGGTAAGCCATTTCACACGGATGTTTTGCTCTGTCCTGTCCCTATACTGTATTGTTGCTCTTAGATACCACTAGTCCACCATCAGAATAAAGCAAGTAGGTACCTACTTAAAATTAACTACTTAACACTAACTATGAAAATAATGATTTCAAACAAGAAATCGTAATACTGATTCTTTTAATTTGTTTGAGGTGACATTTAGGGAGAATTTTATTCATGAAGAGAAAACTAGTTATAAACACGCATAATATATAAACACAGATCCGTTTTAATAGCTCGGCTACGCCTCCAAAACGATTGGATAGGGAATATACATGAATGCTAAATATGAATAAAATCAGGCTCTGAAATGAAAAACGCGTCCGATCTGAGATAAGTACTCTCGTTAGTTATATCTGCAGTGGGCGTGGACTAACTACGTGCTGTAGATCGCGTAGCCTTACCTTCAAGCTTTACTCCTTGAAAGAACAGCTACAGACTTGCCAACTTGTAGTATACTTACCATGGATAACTTGACTGGAAGTTTCTACTACACGTTTGCGAATAAAATAGGTGCTGAAAAAAAACGCATCCTATCATACGCATCGGATAAGTAGTCTCGTTAGCTATATCGTACAGTAGACCTGGACTAACAACATGTTGTAGCCTTATCTTCACGCTTTACTCCTTAAAACAACAGCTACAAACATACCAACTTGTGGGCTACATACCACTAGCAGGCTCTGAAATTAAAAATGCGTCCCATCTGAGATAAGTACTCTCGTTAGATATATCTACAGTGGGCGTGGACTAACTAAGATCGCGTAGCCTTAGCATACTAAAAACTTAGACTACGCATGCATATCATTCATTAATTCATAGCAAGTTGCACGGAACCATACCTCACAGAGCGGTACTTTATGCGTACTCTGAGTCTGTCACGTATTTGACAATCCTAGAAAGAAGAAAATCTTTTATTTTCTAGGATAAGTATGCCTATATCCTTATCCGAGATATAACCTATCTCTGTACCAAAATCAACAAAATCAGTTGAACGGATGGGCCGCCAAAGCGTATATGACGGACAGATTGACGGCCAGGAAGACAGAAGGACTTTCTTATCATACTAATATTATAAATGCAAAAGTGTGTTTGTTCATTGGTTTATTGATTTGTTTGTTTGTCCTTCAATCACGCCGCAACAGAGCAACGGATCGACGTGATTTTTGGCATGGATTTAGTTGAGGACTTGGAGAGTGGCATAGGCTACTTTTTATCCCGGAAAACTAAGGAGATCCCTCGAAAATCAAAAATAAAATACTTATACCACGCGGGCATCGGCTAGTTTTTAATATTAGTATAGATTAGTTTATATTGACCTGTAGTGCCTATTGTAAAACTGTAAAGGTGTCTGAAGTGATTAGTGTAGGTTGGTCTAATAAATAACATCTCATTACAATGGAGGCTCGCGGCGGAGATAGTGTCTACAATATTTCACGCGCTTCGATTTAACCGGCCGTGCTATGGGCGCGTATACAGGGACGTAACCATGATTTTCTTGAAAAATTTAAATCCGAAACTGTTTTGTTGAAGTGAAACTTCTTTAGAATCGTTGTGATTTTAAAATTCAACGAAAAGAAAAAGCGACACCAAAACGAGACAAACCTACTTTTCTGAAGATCCACTTCTGCCGAATGTAAATTGCACACACGCACTTGTTTTTATAACTATTTCCAGAACTTCTGTAATTTATGACCAAACACTCCATTCGAGAGATACCTACACATTACTTTTGCCACTCCATATTGTTAACATGATGTAGTCAGTTACAATAATGTTTTGTATAAAAGCAATAAATATGAAAGTTATTAATGCATTCTAGGTACTTATCCTTCACCGTTGTATAACGTTTCAATATCAATTAAGTAAAAGTAAGTATTACTGCGACATTAAGGGCAGGCAAGCAATTACAGGCATGCCTAACATTTCAAGAGGACCAATACTCTATACCAATATTACAAAACAAAACTTTTTGCAAAGTTATGATAGGGAGTTATGCTTTGAAAGTTTCGAGGAGCATCATGATGCAATTTGTACTATTTAACGAATGCGCTTCTCGGAGTAGAAAAAGCGAAAAGTTCAACATCGAAACAGATGACTACAATTTGCTTTGATTCTCCGATAATAATTATATCAGAATTTTGATAGTTATGGTCTTTAAGGGCTCTTACAAACTATAGATTTCAACAATATAACATACCATGATTAAATATCATATATTTATTTATTGAGTATTGATTGAGTAAACTCATGTCGACTAGTCGATTTAGGTATTTTTTAGTAGGCCTTTTAACTACTTTTGTCTATTTATTTTTGTATATTATATATGTTGTGGTTAGCTGAATCCAAAAAAAAAATTATTGGCAAGAATTACATAGGTTCATTAATAATTTGGCCTCTATCTCCCAAAAAACTGTGTTATGGGAGCTAGTGCCTTCCCTGTTACATAGGTGCTTTTTGCATTTTTTAAAATTATTATTAGTTAATTTTAACTTGCTAAATAAATGAAATTTATGTAGATGTATGTATATGTGTGTGTGTGTGTGTGTATCGGGAATTATAGTGGATTTTTTAAAAGTTCTTCAGTATTTTCGTAACTAAGATTCTGCTGGTAGTGTTGGGATAGTCTTTTGGTGATACCTCAAAATACTTTTATATAAAAATAATTTTCTAACACTAAACACCTCAGCCTCTTCATAAAGTTTATATATCTTTATATCCCTGAAAATTAAGGAGTTTCCGCGGGAACCAAAAAAAACTTAAACCCCGCGGACGAAGTCGTGGGGATCAGCTAGTTATTGATAAACTGTTAGCTCGTCAAAAAATTTGTGTCGGCTGGAGCTCCCTTATTAATGGTAATTTTAATTTCTCCGTTTGTAGGTCCTTGGACATAATAATATATCGGAAAAACATTTCACCAGTTCGAAGTCACCTCGGGCGTGGTTGTATCAGTTTAGATCATATCAATCTGTCTGATAGATTTCTTATGTGAAACATTTTGATGATATCGCTATAAATTTTGTTACATGAAGCACATTCATTGTTTAATGCGGAATCTTTATGGATCTTCTTACGCTTACCAGTAGGTACGTGTTAATGAGCAAAAGCTTATCACTTTGCGTTTTGCAGCCAAAGCAAAAAAGTACATACTTAGCCAATGTTAGTTCTTAAACATCATAATACGAAGTGAATTTAAAGCACTTTTAATAAAAAAATAACGGAATATTTCACCGCGTTTAATTGTCTCATCTGGTGACAGAAGGGTTGGGTTTTTTTTTGCGCAAAGGATCAGCCTGGCTGGAATAACTTTCACCTGATTAATCTTACCCTACTTAATCACTAGTTACCTAGTTTTACTTGGTACGAAGATTAAGCTGGATTAAACATTACCAAATAGGTACATACGGATATATACACATTCCGTTTATTGACTGATAGGAATCCATATTTACTATAATACTAATATTATAATGCGAAAGTGTGTCTGTTAGTCCGTATGTCTGTCTGTCTGCTACGCTTTCACGGCCTACTACTAAACGATTTTGATGAAATTTGATACAGAGATAGGATTCATCAAGGGGAAGGACATAGGCTACTTTTTATCCCGGAAAACTGAAAAGTTCCCGCGGGAATGAAAAAACATCAACCCATGCGGAAGAAGTCGCGGGCATCATCTAGTTCTAGTATTATAAATGTGAAAGTGTCTGTTTCCTGCTGTCTGTATACCTCATCCTTCACGGTATCCGTTTCCCGGTTCATTTGATTGTAATGAAACTTTGTAGGTACAAAGTTAATTTACTTTTTGTCCAGGAAAATCAAAGTTTCGTAAGAATTTAAGGTATTTTTACCATCCCTTGCTTAAAAAAAATTAAGGATGAAGTCGTGGGTATCGTTTATAGTCAGTTTATCACAACTATGGGCGTTTTTTTCATTTACAGATCATATAATAGCCGATGTAGAATCACCGATATCGGGGCACTCAAATGTATGGAGCTACTTTATGACGCGTTTCCACTGACCGACATGATACCGATATAATATGGTCGCATGTGTCGACTATGATATTATCGTTAACGTATCGGCCAATGAAAAAACGCTCTTAGGATATGAAAAAAAATTGCGCATCGTAATAATAATATTCCGATAAATCATCAACATCATTCGGATCAACACCTCAAGAAGCTTTTGCTTGATTGCTGGATTAAGGGTCGGATACAGAAGGCGGTTATCCTTGAGACGGCGCGAATTGTGAGGACGTTCCTCTCTCTGGAGCCCTGACCACCGGTTGCTTGGGTCTTTAAGGCCCCGCAATGGGTGGAAGTTTTATTAGATGATTTTTAAATGTGTTTTGTATAGTCTTATACCTATTGCAAAGTGCAAGAAACTTTTAGGTAAACATATTTTTAGTCAACATCAGCTCAACCACTAGACTTGTTTATTGATCATATTGATTTCCTGGCTCAAGGCAAAAAAGTAGGCGTATTTATATTTTATAACAATTAGGTAGGTACTAGGTATTGAATTCACGATTGGATACGATTAGTCACATATTAGCGTCCCTATATTCGGAATACCGTTGTTATTATCAAGAGCATTGTAATGAAACCCATAGGTTTTACTCACCAAAACGCAATGGTCAGTCCGCACCTCGAAGGCGGGGCACGGTGGTCGTGCAAAGCCGCAGGCGGGGGCGTACTTCGAAATGTACGTGTTTCATACCGCAAGGCTTTCCGAGGGACTTGAATACGATACGAAATGGTTTCAGAGAAGAAAACTGTTGGGTATTGGATAGAAGCAGACGTTGCTTTGCGCAACATACGCCCAGCACTAGCCAACATCTTCAAGAGTCAAGATCTCCTGAGGATGTGGAGGAGGAGGATGGTGAGAGTGCTTTGGAAGATTTGTGCGGTGTGGTGGCGGTTCGTATGTTTGGTGCATAAGGCGTATTGCACGTTGTACTATATAGATTTGCCAGTATTAGTGGATTTTAGCTTCTCGTTCCTTGGTTAACTGTTGGGTATTCAAATATACTAAAGTTAACGTGGATGACTACAGTTTTCCGTGAAAGTTTTTATTATGAGTTATTTCGGTTATTGTTTCAGTCCTTACTTAACAATGACGTAGGACTTCCATCGGTAGGTGGTATCACACAGCGGCTCATGTTTTGACATCTGCAATTCACGCGTGCCAACAACCACAAGTGCAGTGCAGTTATTCCAATCGGCATTGAACACGGAAGACTTGTAGCTCGTTAATCCGTATACGAGGCGCCGCGAGAGGGCGGGCTGGGCCGGCCGTCCCGCGTATAAACAACTCAACTACAGCATTTAATTATCGCTCTTTATTAAACCAGGTGGTACATGAGACGGTGGGTAACTTTGAAGAGGTGCTTGGCAAAAGCTATAGAATAATGAACAAATCGGTACCGTCGTAATGTTTTGTAGCATTGTAGCGTCGAGTTCTGCCACCGGAAGAAAAAAAACGCGCTGTGGAAGAAAAAAAAACGAGAAGGCTCTATGGATATTTCACCGTAAGATTGTAAAAACCGTTAGATTATAATCTAACTCGCGAAATTGCAAACTGTTGAAAGATTACAATTTAACGCATTATTTTTCGGTAGATTGTAATCTGTTAGGTATATTAAGCCGATAAAACCTAAGTACCCCGCCGCAGGCCAGGCACTACCTTTTTTTTATGTCGAACTCTAACATAACCTACAAGAAACAAACAAGAAAACGTAAATACAATGGATATTTCAAAAACTTACACTCAGAACATTGAGCGGTTCACAATCTGTCGACAATTTACAATTTCACTAGTTCGATTACAATCTAACGGTTTTTGCAATCTTACGGTGGCAGATACAAGACAGTGCGGTTTTTTACAGTATAGAGCGAGATTTGCAACCGTAAAGCTACAATTTCTTAGGAAAGCGTCGACAACACCAAAACGACTGCAATGTAGCACTGAGTGTAAATAGAATCCAAAATGTCTATAGAAACCAGAAGGTGTGGTTTCCTTTAGATTCGCAATTGTCACCATAGAGAGTTTCAACAAGGTTTCAGTGAAAGCACTCGATGCTACATCGCGGAAATCAATATGAATATATGAACTGATTTTAATTTGGAAACGTATCGTTTGGAGCGCTGGCTACGAATACACGAAATTGAGTTCTATAAGTATCTAAAAGATACAAAATAAAATATAAAATAAATTAACAATTAAAAATTAAATTAACAGTTTGAATGCTTTGATGCTAATGTCATCGAATATTTATACGATTAATCGAATTAAGACTTAGAAGGGTACCGATCTACTAGTAAGCCGTAGCTCTTGCGTATTAGCTCAATCATAATCCAATCTCAACCGTAGGATAAAGAATAAATATGTCAAATCGCATTTTTAGGGTACCATAGTAAAATAAGGGACCCTTACCCTTTGTCCTAGGTGAGCGACCGAAGCGACGCCACGTGACGCAACGTGATACGACGCCTTAGAAAATGCGACGTCTCTATACGCGACAACGTAGACGTAACATCATTTTCTATGGCATCGCCTCTCGCATTGCGTCGCATTGCGTAGCGTCGCTTCTGTCACTCACCTTGGATAACGAGTTATACTTTCGTTCAGTCTGTCGGTCTGTACCTATACACCTAGCTCACGAGCTAAGCGGGTCGCTTACGCGTTTCATTCGTTCGCAGAAATTTTCATTGATTTTTTGACTGTAGGTACTCAAAGGAAAACTAACATGATTTCACCTGTTATAAAGTACTATTAGATGTGTATTTTCACCAGCTCTTAAACCAAGACGCTCAGCACACCTACAGAGCGGATAACAACTGATACCAATCGTGGATGAAACATTGTTCCAATGTTAGGTGTCATATCACCTACTGACGTCAAGAATTCTGAAGCCTCATTGTGTTATCCATTGTTTTTTCCAATTGGAAAGTCTATAACAAGTCTTTGTCAATTCAATGTGAATGTTAATGGGTGAATTCGTTTATCAAACATTAATATGCCTATTGTTGTGGCCTTTTCAATTGCATTAATTATATTACATACTATAGTGAGATCGCAGTCAAGGGCTAGCTTGTAGTGGAATAAAAAAAATAGAAAACTATAATTTGACCAATCTTGGACAAAGCCGTAAAGGAAGCCTATCAATACAGGATGCTTTGCTTTGCTTTAGTTTTCTATTCAACTGAGTAAATTGAAAATTCAGTAGGTAGTCTATTCAAAATGCGTTTTAATTTCTCGTGTGTGAGATTATAGATGAAAACGGTTCCGTTAAAGTTCGTAAAAGTTCGTACATATTTACTTTTTAGACTGAAGACTATCTACTATAGGGTTAGACTTATTATATTAATAATAGGTACTTCCATAGATACCATCCTGAAAAACGGGTTGATTGAAACAGCTGTCTAGACGGTTGGGTTCTTTAAAACTCACTGTAAGAAAAACAAAAAAAAAATCTCAGTCCATACAGTCTACTATCTCTCAATACTGACAAGGTGCTTATAGAATGGCGACCCCACACTGGAAACCATAGCGTTGACATACCTCCCACGGATGACATGAAGCGAGTCACAGGGGGTCACTGGATCCAAGCAGCGCAAACCGCGTCGTTTGGATGTCCCTACTATTTAAACCAGCTATGTCCAGCTGTGGACGTCTATCAGTTGACAACTATAGTAAAATTCACCTTTAAAAGACTTTAGATACCCCTTATATTAAGAGACTCATAATGCCACCACATTACCATACCATACCACCCCCACAACCAAACAACTACCACCTTTATAGGTACACTTAAACACCGTGACAAGAGCTAGTCGCGTGAGCCGTAAAGAAACTTAATTGCACCCCCAGCAATAACCATTAAGTTTCAAAAGCTAAATAAATCAGATTCTTCGGTAACTCTGGTCTTTTTTGAAAGGCGGGAAGACCTTGACTGCGACCTGATTGCATGCGATGAATTGATGGTTACATACCAAGCGTCAACGCATAAGTATAGAAATGGGACAGAAAGCCAAGTCACTTAACTCTTCTTGATAGCAACTGTATAGATTTCTGATAAGTCAAGACCTACTTACCAATTGGTTTGAAAAGAAACTTTTACTTACTGAATTAAGCACCGCAATTTTTTTTGTGATGCATAGGTACGCTGTGCATGCCTTACTGGCTACTAGCATCGTCTTTTGAGCGCTTCCTGTGAGGTTCGGACCTTGTGTTGAATTATGATAATGGCCTAGAATCTAGATGATCCCTGCAACTACGTCCGCGTGGATTAAGTTTTTTCCGGCGGGAACTCTTTAATTTTCCGGGATAAAAATCCCATATCCTTACCCGGGATATAACCTATCCCTGTACCTATTTTCATCAAAATCAGTTGAACAGGTGGGCCGTGAAAGGAAGGAGACAGACAGACGGACAGAAAGGCAGACATACTTTCGCATTTATTAGTATGAATATCTCAGATTGGTTGATTGGAACTGGGATGGTTGGGCTTGAATAGTCTTTGCGGCCTCGAGGCCATCCTTGGTGAGGATCCATAACTGGATGACGTAATCGGGGAACTTATCTACGCCGGGAAAAAAGCTTGCTAGATCTTTAAAAAATTAGACTCTTATAACACCTTAAGACGTAAAACCGTAGCTCAAGTGTATTGCTAACAAATCACAGCCGAATGGCCCGTTTAGCCGCCATTTGTTGCCCTGTGGGTAGGGCGGGGTGGTAATTGTGTTTACAATACCCCCCTTCTGGGGTATATACCCGACCACCCCTATCCGGTCGTTCCTCATGCCTGACAGGGTAACGCTTAGCGACTTTACGAAAGCATACATTTGCCGTGTACACCGCTTAATGTGACATAGACTCTAGATTTAAAATTTGTTATTTCAACGAACATTTAAAGTTTTATACGCAGTCATTCACTGTGCAAGCTGTTTTATTATGGAATGCTCTCCCATTAAACATACGACAGTCAAAGTCACTGGAAATATTTAAAAAATCTGTTAAGAATTTATATTTATCACCATAATACAGACGACTAGTTTTAACTTTTATTTAGTATAATATTACTTAAACTAAATATACATAATATATATTAGTTTATTTTCATATATTTATTATATATATAAGTATTATATTATTTGTGTAACTGTTTATGTATTAGTATGTAGGTATTTGTTTGTATGTTTATATTAATACACCACCCGCGAGTTAATCTCCTAACTTCTCCTATTTCTAAGGTTGCCTGGCAGAGATCGCTACTAAGCGATAAGGCCGCCTTTTTGTATTCTACTTCGTTCTTTGTTTTCTATGTATTTTTTGTGTCCTTTTTATGTGTGTTGTGGTGTACAAATAAAGAGTTATAATAATAATAATAATAACATTTTAAAGTACGGAATTCCAGTCCGTATTACTGTGAGACGGAAGTCAGAACATGCGATCTGTATCAAGCTAGATCATGCTAATGTAGACAGCAAAGTCGGAATACTAGTACTAGAACGACGACCTCCCTGGCGCAGTGTTAAGCGATGTTGTCTTAACATGCGGAGGTCCCGGATTCGATCCCCAGCAGGGTCAATTTGGGAACTTATAATTTCTGAACTTTCCCTAGTCTGGCCTGGTGGGAGGCTTCGGCCGTAGCTAGTTACCACCCTACCGCCAAGCAATTTAGCGGTACGATGCCATCTAGAAACCGATTAGGGGTATGGGTAACAGGTTAGCCCGCTACCATCTTACCATCAGTGAGATCACAGTCAAGGGCAGTGGATAAAAAGAAAATTTATTTTCCTTGTCCAATATTTTTGATTGGATTCAGGGTAAAGCACTGCTTTTAAGAACGTGCTTGAGTGGCCTCAAATCTGCAAATAAACGCTGAAAATTATATTTTTTTTATGCTCCAGTAAATTAACTTACGAAGCACATAAACAAAGAAATATCCTTCAACAAGAATTTCGCAGCATCCTTCTTAGTTCTCACCACTCCCCCGTGAAAACAACATAAAAAATAATAAACAATTTGCGTTCCCCGACACGCGCCCGCCTCATTACGCTTCAGTATTAGCCATCTGAGATTTTTCATAAACTCTACTCCAGGGAAAATATCAAAAGCTCACCCTTTCTTAAACATTGTTAGCTGCATAGGATTAATGCATACTAATATCCAATCTATATTATAAATGCGAAAGTGCGTCTGTCTGTCCGTCTGTCTTGTCTGTCTGGTGCTATACTTTTGCGGTCCATCTGTTCAACCGATTTTGATGAAATTTGTTACAGGTTTTATTACGTAAAATTAAACAGTTCCGCGGGAATGAAAAAAATTAATCCACGCGGGCTATATCGCGGGCATCTTCTAATAACAATATGTATAAGATTTGTAATTGTTGCGTCAAACTCTATCAAAGGTCTGGAAGCGTACTACCATCTCTTAAAGCCGTATTGTTTTAATAATGTTGACGTCTGTGTTTTAGAATTAAAATCTTCGTCTACGTGTACGTCTCTTTAATTTTCCGGGATAAAAATTAGCCTATTGGTTGTTCCAGACTTCAATCTATCGACGTGCCAAATTTCATTCATATTAACCATTATGGCGTGATTGAGTAACAAACATCCATCAATCCATCCATCCATCCAAACTTTCGCATTTATAATATTATAATATAACAATAATATAATATAGATATTAGGGACCCCAAGGTACGTGATATAAGACTGACAGTTTAATAATAGATTTAAGCGATGATAAGTAACCCTCGACTTAACGTTTACTTAAAAGTTAGATTTTCAGGGCCTCAGGTTAGTACGTGGTCAAGTTCAAACTCGTCATGGCGAAAAAACAACACACGCACCTCACATTGTGTATATGCAAAATAAAACTGGTCGAAAGCAACAAGTGTACAATTCTTGGAATACCTAACAAATGTTACGTTTTTTCCGTTGTCCCCGCAACATGGCCCAATTAAGGGCCCAACACGGCCAGCTCCGTACTCTCTCTTTATAATTTATTCGCTAAGGATTTTGGTTTCGGACGTTTATTTTTCTGATTGGAATCGATTTCGTAAACACCTTGTTTAGTGGTCTGCGACCTTTGTTTCTTGATAACGATGGTAGCTGGCATACTGTAAAATATTTGATTATCACTACTAATTCCAATTTTAATAATTTAGGTGAATAGGTAATGATTATTAAACATACGGCAACCCCAATAGGTATTAAATGCTTGCAGAAAGAGAACCATGGCGAGTTTCTGACAAATGATTTAAGTTCAGCTTTTCTGTTCTAATTTCTAAAAATCTTGTCCTAGATCTGGAAATAGGAGAAGAGAAGATACAATACAAGATACATCGTGGTACGTTACGACTTACGACGCATTTATGTCGCGATGCGATATTTTGTCGTGGAAATCTACGACGTGTACCTATCGTTAATAATCATCACACTTCTGCGATGCACGAAACTATGTTTTTTTACGGTTTAGATGAAAGTTAAAGAAATAACACAGCCTCGGTTGAATGTATTAATAATCTGGAAATAATATGGACCTCAAAGGACATATCCTCTCGCTGTTATTGAGGAGTTCACGATTCGGCGTCGTATCATGTGTGTGTATTGGCCCTTACAGAATTATAATGGGACCGCTAATATTAAGTAGGCGTATACTACATATTCCGACATGTATTCAAGGCAATTATAAAATTATAATCTGCCCTAGTGCAAAAACTAGAACCAGTCGCAGTTAACGCTTTAGATATAAAACTGATTAATACTAACAACCTAACGCGTGTGACTGAACTAAGCAGGTACAAGTTTATACACCACATTGCTGATGATAAAAAGCTGTTATATTATTAACACAACTTACAATTCATAAGAAGATCTTGCTAACATATTTAAAACATGACATGATGATAATAAAAGACATACGCATGTTTCTACTTTCAAGATCTGGTCAAACAAAACGCAAGACAGCTGCCTGTTCCAGTCCATAAGAAAGTGCAGTAAAAAGAGGAAATCAGCGAATAAAAATTGGGTTAATAAGCTTTAATAATAATAGGGATGATGCCTATATCAAAAATAAATTATTTCTAACTGATTATTAAATAGAGGGTCTTCAAAAAGACCTAAAATTCACATCCTCGGTTAGTTTTAAGTTTGATAACCATTTTATAAAATAGATTAAAGAAAAAAATTAGATGACGTCACAATTGCGAATTTCATACAACTTCCATACTAAAAGAGCGGTTTTAAGTTTGATAAAAAGTTGATGATTTGATTGAATTGTCATCATCCCTATTAGGTACGGTTACGCAAAAGTAATTGCGACTTCTAACGTTCAAAGCAACGTTCAAAAAGAGAATGCCAGATTTTGCCCCACCAATTTTCATAATTTACACAAAATGTAAACTTTTTAAAATTATCTTAGGAATTTATGACCACGTATGATTTAATAATTATTGATACAAAAGTTGCGGATTTAAAAATGTAAAAAAAAAGTAATTCAAGTCCCTCGTCCACTTCCTATTTCTCTTGCGGCAATTTGCATTACATTCTTCGCATACACGACTAAATAAAACTACAGTTGTTAAGTTTTTAAATAAAACAAAACTCCTATTAGTTACATAAATCATATTACAGATCTTTGTTTAAATTCGTTATTTTGTGTTGTTAATTATTGAAAATGACACATTATTATTATTTTATTGTAAATAACAATGAATAATAAAATAGTTGCATTAAAACCTTACCTTCGGATTCACGCATTTTGTGCAATGAAACGTCATTGACAAACGTATTTGAAGATGTCAATGTCATTGTGATTTGTGATCATTGTTTATATCGTGGTTTCAGTGAAGTAGACTGTTTACCGTGCTTGTTTTGAATGTTTCACCAAAAACTTGCAAGACCTTCTATAATATTGATTCGATCTCGCCAACTTTACGCTATATTCCATGGATGACCATTGCTTGCAATTTGGGTAACGACGTTGAGGTGCATAAATTGTCACTGGAGTGTAAACAGGATCCTAAGACATGCTGTTGCCATGTTGGGCTTACCATCAAAATGATATTGATGCACCACGGCAGTATTTCTTGATAATGTAGCGACTGATTACATATTTAATATGAAGATTAATAAATCAATGATTACTAACAGTTATTTTATTTCCAATTAGTCAACCATTCTATCATTAGAGAAGATAGCACAAGCAACTAGGTATCATATTACTTCAGGTAGACCTCAAGCTACGCAGGCATGTGAGTATCCTACTTTATTTTAAAGCCATAATATCTCTTGGCAAGAGCATTGTGACGATACACAGCATATTTTTACTTATTTCACAATTAAAAATGCATATAACCTAAAATAATATTGCAACTTAAACTTAGTTTTATTAAAAAACCGCAAGTGTTAGAGGCTTCAAAATATATGTATAGTTATCAGTGATAAAAAATCTTCTAAATCCTACATACGGCATGCTTGTAAACGAAATTTAATAAGTGGGGCAAAGCTGTATACATAGTCTGGCGTTTTCCTTTTCCAACATGCTTGCGTATTACTTTCTATTTTTACTAAACGACAAAAACATGGTCTCTATTTTACCTTTGGGTGGACAAACCATTGAGCCGTTGCTCATTGGTCCATTCCTCGCAAACTATGACATTTATCTCCTAAGAAGAATTTAGTACAGATAAAGCAAACCAGTTTCGGTAGCGGGTAAATGTCGACATGCCCTACAGTTATATGTCTAGAATAGTGATGTGCCTCTCCGTTTGACTAAGAGCTCTTAGTGTTTATTCGACTGAAAATAAATATCTCTATAGATTACTAGCTGATGCCCGCGACTCCGTCCGCGTGGATTGAGGTGTTTCAGAGGTATGAAAAATAGATAGTAGCCGATTCTCAGACCTACTGAATATGCATATAAAATTTCATAAAAATCGGTCAAGCCGTTTCGGAGGAGTATTGTAACTAACATTGTGTCACGAGAATTTTATATATAAGCTAATTGGAAAATGATTGAACCGCATAGGACCATAATATTATGGTCTATCATTTATTTTTTAATGAACTCTGACTGAATTTATAAAATTAAAATCGTCTCATAAGTAGCTCTAAAATTAATTAGTCCACTTAATGATCAAAGGAAGCTTTACCTAAATAAAATTAGATATATTATATAGACGAATTGAGCAAAAATACTATATTTTTGGTAGTTTTAACATACTGTGCTGTTATGATAATTTATTATGCTAAGTTCGACTTGCTCGAAGTCTTGCATGGGAAGTTGTCGTCATTTGCAATCACTAGCTCTGTCTCATGCGCAGTTTGTCTTAAATCATGCCACATAATGATACAATTATTTATGTTGATTTATGTCATTCATCAAAAACGGGTATGAGGTATTTATGTAAAATTTTATTTATTTATTTACGACGCCTATTTATTAGTGGCTAGTATATCAGGTGGTCACGTGGAAAACTTGTTTTTGCATTTACAGATGCGATATTTCTAAATCGGGTTCGTATTAGTTAATTTTGCTACATTCTTCAAATTGTCTACATATTTCTAATCGTAAATAGATAAAAAATTATAATTTTATTACAGTGCTTCACACACGAGGAAAGTTTCTAAACTTACATAAATACTTACATATCAAAAATTTCCTGGCGGTTTTGCAATTTTTTTATGTAAGTTTAAAAATTTGATAATTTTTCTATTTTATTTTAGTAACTGAGATGGTATTGTGTACGTAGTCTACTAATAATATGTGCTAATACTAATGAATTATCCTGCTGAAAATAATACGGACAGCTTGGCATTTTCGTCGTTTATATCGCAATAAAGCTAGTTGACCGCAACAATAATTCCTCAGGCGACGAAACTTTATAGTATGATAAAGTATCACGAGCTAAACGTATATTATAAATATCCAATAAAAAGCAATTGTTTAAGCAGGAAGGTACTATATCGCGTAAACGCAGTTTAGATTTGATAATAAAATCGGTTCAAATAGCGATGTTCTGCATGATTATTTAATTTGATATTTAGGTTTTGATTGTAACTATACTATTATTTTTAAAAGAAATCGAGAAAATATTCAGTCATACATATTCAATTTTATGCATAAATACCTAACTTCCGGATGTTCTTTTTGTTGGATATTTCGTTTAAGTTTTGGATCATCCAATACTAATACCCAGCTGAGTTTCAACGACTGAGGATTTAATGCGGGGATCTTCATACAACGAACCGCCCCATTGCCTAGAGAGTTAGTTAAAGAAAAGATATGCTCATGTCATATCAGCTTTGTAGTTATGGCAATAATGACTGAAATTGTGGCTAATTCTGTTCAAACCAATCTTTAAACAAAACTACATTTTTAGGTCCAATTAGCTGATGCCCGCGACTTCGTCAGCGTGGATTATTATGTATAATGTTGCTTGTTTACCTTTAGATTACTTTTTGTTCACTTGTTTCGTTTACTTTTACCTAATTGCTGTGATATTTAATACCGGCTTACGTACGTATAGTATTTATATTTATGTACTAGATTTTAGATGAATGTGCAACCCCCAGACAAGTCGACAAGGCTTAAGGGGTGCTAAGAAACCATACAAATGGAAATAAAAATCTATGTTTTAAATAAATTGGAAATTGGATTGAGGTTTTTTGGGTTCCTGCGGGAACTCTTGAGGAATTTTCCGGGACAGAAAGTAGCCAATGAGTTATTCCAGATACGAGTAGAGACATCTCTCTCTATGCCAAATTTCATCCAGATCCGTTCAGCTGTTCTAGCGTGATTGAGTAACAAACATCCGTCCATCCAAACTTTCGCGTTAAAAATATTAGTATAGAAGTACAGATTGTATTGCAATCCCTTTCTTAATTCTCCTTATGGAAAAGCATTAAATTATTTATACATTGCAAAAGCTTTAAGGAATTGTGTGTAAGTAACAGAATTATTAGACTCATTTTGTGAGATTAATTGATCATTAACTGTAAGTTTACTTACTGTCTGATAATAGAAACCTCAGAACATACTGATTTCTTTGATTAATTTTCTTAACCATGACCAAACAGCAGTCTTAGTTGTCTATATCGTATACATTTCTGACTTATTTTATTAAAATTCCTCAGCTCATTCCTAATAACGTAGCCCTTATATTCGTGCGAGCACCGTGCATACAGCGCGGGCACAGGCGCATCGATTCCCAGAACTCTTTAATTGCATCCACTGCGAAGATCGAACGCTTAAATCGATTTTTTATTCGATTTATCCCATGTGAGCTCGAGTTCAAAATCTTGTTTTTGTTTTGCGATAGCGAACGCTCTGTTTATGCAAATTTTACACGCATCTACTGAAACTTCTCAATTAATTAAAGATGGTGACAGACGGTTTAGTTTAAATAAACCTAAGTAAGTAATTAAAACTTATTTTCTATGAAAACAGTGGTGTGATGTGTTTGCTAGATAGGTAGGTACCTATTTTGTATTATAAATCATAATACTCTGAGATTATTATTTCAGAACTTTTAAGAAAAAGCCCTTGTTACTCAAGAAATTCATTTATATCTAATAATTCTAATTTTTACAGTACATGATCTCAAAGCTGATAAGTACGTCAATATATTACAATATACATAGTACATACCTACAAGAAATATATCGATCAGTTATAAATATAATTGATAGTAATAAGTTAAATTATCAAGAAATCTGGATATTTTTTTGCGATTAATCAGTATCTGCACAGTCTGTAGTTAAGTTAATTTTCTCACCGTTATTCAATTATGATATTTTTTTAAAGTTAAATGTTGTCCTTAACGCAACACTTCTGCGTAATGAAAATTAATTACATTGAATTCAAACAAATTGCATATTTCGCGCGACAAGTTTAAAAATTGGCCAGCGAATGCGACAAGACTATTGCATTCTGCATATGTTGGGAATTATTTTAATTGGAGACATAAAGGATAGTGGGCATTAGTCCAGCTCCAGTATTTCAATGAGCGAAATTGTCGCATTCACTTCTGCCTGCCCGCGCGTGTCTTCACACCTTTGTAATCATTTTTTACAAAAGAATTTTAACCCTATAGTTAAACATTTAGAGTATCAATTCGCTCGAGTAAAATATTTAAATCACCTCATTTAAATAACAATCAATTCCCAACTTTCCTACGATATCCTTTAAGTATAAATTTGCAAATAAATAACGACCAATGAAACGCAAACTGTTAGATATCTTTCAATGCTTATTTGTCTCTATTTGAGTGGAATTAAAGTTCAAATTCCTTTGCAATGTAAATATTAATATATCTGTTGTAGTTCTAAAGCTATTCGTGCACGTAATGAGGTGAAACAACTCAAAATGCGAGCGGATTCAAATATGTAGTTTTTATCTGTTGCGAATAAGTAGCATCTGTAATCGCCATCTAGTTAGACTTTAGAGGGTAGATTTTAAAGACCATTAGCTCAGAATAGCGTAGGTCAAGGCACGAATACAGAAAACATAATCTCTACATTTTGTGCATCTGGCGGATCTTTTGCTGACAATCCTTTTACATCCATTTTATTATGTACTAGATGATGCCCGCGACTTCGTCCGCGTGGATTAAGGTTTTTGATTCCTGCGGGAACTCTTGAATTTTTTGGGATAAAAAGTAACCTATGCCCTTCCCCGTGATAAAAACTATCCCTGTACCAAATTTCATCAAAATCAAAGTTGAACAGATGGGCCGTGAAAGCGTAGCAGACAAACAGATAGACAGACACACTTTCGCATTTATAATATTACTATGGATATTGGATAGTATGGATTACATTTGCAGTAGTTATTTGATGAAGGTTACCCAGCTTTGCACTCGTGAACTTAAATTCCTTCTTCTTCATAATATTTAATTTATATACCTACTTATATTAAAAAAATAGCTTACAAACAATCGAGCCGTTCAAGACTTTAAGAGTTTTAAGATTACAACCGGTTCGAAAAAAAAACTTCTGTAGAATACTTATGTTATTTTTTAAATTCCTAGTAATCTTTTAGCTTCAACTTTAAATCTAGCTCATTTATCCCCATTTAATGAGGGACAGGGATGGTCAGTAAAATAAAAGAGGACAGAGACAGGTGTCTGAGTCACGTTGTAGCAAGGTGCAGGATCGATCAGGTGTATTTGTTTAACAAGGTGCTTTCTCAAGGACTATAATAAAATAATAATCCATTGTACTCTTGCGAAATGACCGTTTTTTTGCCCTCGATATAATAAGGTAGCCAGTTACAAAAAAGAAAATACAGGACCGCATAATTATTATTAAAATGATTTATTGGAAGAATACTAAAAAAGAGTAGGTAACTAACTGCTTAATTTTGGCGTGCTCTCAATTGTTTATAATTCCGAATAACCTTTAACGTTATTGAGTTTGAAATTTTGACAGCATGTATGAACAATATTCAAATGTATTCCCAGGTTGAACTTTATTTGGAGTTTGTATCATCGGCAGTTAATAACACTGAATCTGCTTTCTAAACTGTTCTGTGTTCATGCCTTGGCCTGTGATATGGAATATACGGAAGCACTTTTTAATATTTAAAAAAGTTGTGAATTCAATTAAAATAAAACAATAAAATCTGCAATAAAGCTACATACAATGTTGAAATCCTAGTTTTGCTGTCAGCTTGCAGACCATCTGTGACCTAAGGGAAAAGGGTAAGCACTTTTCGATTCAATTACATAAATGAAAATTTCTAGAGCTGATAAACTGTCTCGAAGAAAAATAACTTATAGGCACCCTACATTAATTGTAGCTAGTAATAGCTAGTTTATGTTATATTTAAATTAGTATCGAAATTATAGTAACAAATTTTTTTCTCTAATACTGTACTGTACAAGATGTGATTGCTAGTCAAATATATATTTCAACTCGCGCTTTAAACGTTAATCCAATACGTAGGTACCTATATTTACCAAGGTGATTCGTAATAGAGACAGTATTCTGCAGCCACAGATGCCCGTGGCTCTAAAGACTACCGGCCAATATGTAGAATGCGTTATTCTATTACTTAAGGTATATAAAGGATTCCATTTAAGTAATTCTCTATATCACCATGTAAAGGATTACTTAAATGCCAAGGAAGCTTGGCAATGATTTGATCTAATGGCACTGATAGTTCCTTAGTTAAGATGATTTGTGAAATGGTGATAATGAAAAAGAACCCGGCTGAGTTTGTTGTAGGCTCGGGCGCGTTTGGTACCCTCGTAGCTTTAGTTTTAAGATACCGTTACTGATTATCACCATTATATTTTATAAATCACTGGACGACAATAAGTGTAGCATAAATACCTAAATTGAATAAACATTATTTGAGTTTGAGTTTGAGTTAAGTACGCACTAAGTACTTGGCACGGGTTGCTACTTACTAGTCCTACACTATGGTTCGTTGGTTGACGAATATTATGTACATTGTACGTTGCAATTCGCAGCTGGTACGTATAACCTGACAACTTTTTTTAAAAAGTTTATTTAGTGCCAACAATTTATAAAATAAGAAGAAAAACATACATAGTGGACAAGGAGGCACTTATCTCTATAAGAGATACTACGGGTACTAGTAACCCTTGGCAGTGAGAAAGGTTGTGGAGGAAGAATAGGTACAATGTATATATTATGAGATAGAATGAAACAAGATATTATATCATAAACTTACATAAACACACAAAATATACATTCTAAATAATAAATACTAAATAATAAAAATATATAATACATTAATATATATACATAAATAAATACATACCAACATACATACAATCGCATGCTAGTTGGCCTACGGCTCGGGTTAGGCCAATGGGTTTAAGAGTTCACATTTCGGCTGTCATCCAGAACCCAGAACCCACTGTTTTTTCATCTATAGCCCTCGCTGGCACATTTCTCAGTATGGATGAATTCTCTCCAATTCTCTCCTATTAGAATGAGAAGGGTTAGCTCCACCACGCTGATCAAATACGGATCGACTCATTTTCAATAACCTTGTGGGGAACTTTTAAGTACCTATCTATTGCTTATTTTTCTTATGATGATTTCACTGTTAAAGCAATTGACATTAAATTACTTAAAACAACGAAAAGGTTGATTTCCACCACTACCACCACTACAGCCCATTAACGTCCCACTGCTGGGCACAAGCCTCCACGCTCATAGGAGAGAGGGACTTAGAGTTTAGACCCACCACGCTGCTGCAATGCCGGCTGGCGGCCTAAAATAACGAAAAGATTGATTTCAGTACCTGGGAATTGAACCTCGGACCCGCCAAAGTCGAAGTATTATTTCATTTCATTTCATTTATTCATTGCATTCATGTACATACAATATAATATAATTAATTAATTATAAGAACATGAGGCCCCGTCAGGGCATTGCAATATGTATATTAGTACTATTAAACAAACTTAAACCTATTAACAATTCCAGTAAGTCTTACACTTTACATTTTAATTTATCGACCTACATGTAATAATAAAAATAAAAATAAAAAGAATGTCTAATCTCACAAGTTATGTTGAATTCGAATATTAGTTAGTATTTTTTAACTATTACAAATATAATTTAAAGTCAAATTTTAATAGATATGTCATGGGCCATGTCATGTCAGTTATGTAGTCAAATGAATAATTTAAGTAATACAATGTCAAAATGATAATAATAATAAAAATATTCTTGCAAATTTCTAGAGGATACTTGAAGAAGAAAGACGTAAAAAATCTCCTGACTCATTTATTAACATGAACAATAAAAATATTACAGCAAGAAAATAAAATCACACAAGAACGACACGCAACGACGGGTGACAATGTAGTCCGCAGCAGATGCGCACGCATCCTTTTATAACCTCGTCTCTGACACCATCGTTATTTTTCTTAATCGCAGGGAATGTATTCCATTCTTAAATTTCAGTTATGTAGTCAAATGAATAATTTAAGTAATACAATGTCAAAATGATAATAATAATAAAAATATAATTAATTTAATACACACAGTCAATTCTTAGTCTAAGGAACAGCGCTGTCATGCAATTGAGGTCTTATAAATATTTCATGTTACAATAATGTGATAATAATATGATATACACTTATGATTAATTTTGGAACAATTCCTTTACTTTGTAAAAACATTGTTTTATAAGCCAGTCTTTGAGTTTACGCTTGAAAGCTGTTTCCGTCTCTTCGTTTGTGATAGCTATTGGGATTTTATTGTAAATCATGATCGATCTAAAGAGGGGTCGCTACTAGATATATTAAGTTTATATCGAGGATATTCTAGTCTGTGCTCATTGCGCGTGCTCATGCCGTGTGTCTTTTTATTTCCTACGATTTTGTAGAGGTGGGGATGCTTTCTAACAAATAGGACCGTTTCCATGATGTAAATTGAGGGGAGTGTTAAAATTTTTTTGTTTATAAAGTATTAGCCACTAAGCTATCACCGCTTTAGGCTTTGCTTATAGATTTTTTCAGCTTTGCGCATACCTAATATTACAGCCGTCTAGACATACACATAGACAGGTGTTCATCTTAAAAAGGCCGCATGCTTGTGTGGTCCATAGTCCATACGCAGCTTATTAAAACGTAATAAACATCAAAGGCACGTAAATTACAGTTGCAGAACATGTAAACTATTTTGTTATGCACATTCCTATGTTTTGGACGTACTTAATTAGTAGGTAGGCATGTTATTACCCTGTGAATATCTTGAGAAACGATAAATATTTCCTACTCGTCTTTGGCCTATTCGGATATTTTTATTGGACGAGTTTGCGCCTAATAACGATCTAATCCTATGTAAGTTGATGTAGTTTGAAAGTTCTCTTATCTGGAAGAATACATAAAAATCTGTAGCTATGTAGTTATAGTCTTCAACGCATAGGTATGACAACTATCTCTTGAAAATATTTTTTCCAAATGCCCCAAAATAATATGAGAACAGTTAAAGATATTGTAAATAGCTGAGTAGGTCCCTACATATAAACTAGAAAAACGAAAACTTTTCTTATTAACATTAAAATCAAGATAAATAGTTATTTGTCAGTACTTTTATGTGTATTTAAGTATACACTCATAGTGGAAATTTTTTTAGCTCTCCATAGATTGGTTGGCTAGGTATTAGGATAAAGAGGACTGGGTTAAACTCGAAGACGTTGCTTGATACCTTCAATATGGATTTGCCATCAACAGTTCTTAAATCAGTTTAGGAGTTTATTTTTTATCATGTGTGTTCAAAATGCGGTCAGGTGCGGGGGCTGTGCGCCGCATTGACAGTTTATCTCAACTACTCAAGCATATCGATGAAATTTGGTACGAAGCCGAAAGCCTAGTCCTAACAGGTAAGAGTTATACAAGAAGATACGTTTACCCCGGAAAACAAAGGGCAAATGCGGGAGCAGATGCAGGGTACAACTCTCCTATAGTATATACATACTTGCCTACTGTAAAATACCTCAACATGATAAAAATAAACAAACAGGAGATTAATTAATTACATCTATCATGTGTGTTCAAAATGCGGTCAGGTGCGGGGGCTCGTGCGCCGCATTGACAGTTAACCTCAGGTGAACTGACGGATCCAACCGTACATTTCTGAGAAGCAAGAACCTCTGAGCTCCCAAATGTAGTTTATTTCGCGTAACGACCACTCTCTGCTGTCTAAATGATATTATTATTAGCCACGACCGTTTCTTAATTTTTATCTTGCATAGTAAAATTCTTCAAACTTGAATGATATAACGCTATTTCTTGCTAGTTCTTGCAACATGATGCCTATATCAAAAATAAATTATTTCTAACTGATTATTAAATAGAGGGTCTTCCAAAATACCTAAAATTCACATCCTCTGTTAGTTTTAAGTTTATTAAGCATTTTAAAATATCGATTAATAACAATGACATTTATAATCACCACAGACTATACACAGATACTTTGGCTATGGAGGTAGGAATTTAGTATCGTAAAACCGTAACGATACGCACAGATCTGTGGGTGTAATAGAAGTTAAAATAAGTAAGTTTATGTTGATTTTATTTTTAATTTTATTAGGTGTAAGTGATGGTCCGTGACGTCGTGACCCTTGGGCCCCTCCTGAAAATCAGCGTTGCAGTATGTTAGGTAGGTATATCTGTCATGCTGTGGCACGAGCTGAGGAGGTGGCCCATTGACCGCACGTTTAATAATTTAAGTTTAATTTGTATCTGTATAACTTTAGTTATTGCTAAGTATTGTAGTGCTGGTCAATAAACTTTTATTTATTTTGTTTATTTATTTATTAAAGAAAAAAAGTGCGTTGAAATAAGATGACGTAACAATTGTGAATTTCATACAAACTTCCATACTAGAAGTGCGTTTTTATGTTTGATAAAGAGTTGCTGATTTGATTGAGTTGTCATCATCGCTATTACAGGCGATAGGCGTTGGGGTCCCAAGTTGCCTAAATGGTGGTATTGCAGCTGAAAGTTCTAAATTAGACGAAGGTGGAAGTACGATTTCGGGCAATTAGCTGATCGCTTGAAGCGAGTGACAAGTCCTATAGAGATCTATCTAGGAGACCTCCATTCAGCAGTTGCTTAACAGTCGAGATAACGGCAATACAAATTAACAACAATAAAACGGTGTGTAGTTTTTGTAAATATTTTAATTTTTTATTTTTTAATTAGTTTTTTAATTTAGATTTTAATTTATTTATGAGTTTCAATTAAAATATATGTAAAGTAGTCCAGTAATTCATCAATACATTTTTGGAAATTACATTTCACAAACAAACAAAATTAACATTTGACGACCTCCGTGGTGCAGTGTGTAGCGCTGTTGTATTAACGTGCGGAGGTCCCGGGTTCGATCCCCGGCAGGGTAAATTTGGGAAATTAAAATTTGTGAATTTTCCCTGGTCTGGCCTGGTGGGAGGCTTCGGCCGTGGCTAGTTACGACCCTACCGGCAAACTACCGTGCCGCCAAGCGATTTAGCGTTCCAGTACGATGCCGTGTAGAAACCGAATAGGGGTATGGGTTTAATATAACTGCCATGCTCTTAACAGGTTAGCCCGCTACCATCATAGACTGCATCATCACTTGAGATTGAGAGACTCATCAGGTGAGATTGCAGTAAAGGGCTAACTTTTAGTGGTTTAAACAAGTGAAATTAATTTAATGAATTAAAAAATACGACTGCCCTGCCATATTATTTTTGGAGTTTACCTCCATAAGAAGCGATTTGCATATATAGCCTTTGGAATCTTATTCACATTTTTTATTAAATGATATTTTTTTGGGAATCACTAAATATTGAACTATAGTGTTATATATTTTTGGAATCTACTCATCATTTTCTAGATGATTATTATATAGTTAATCTTATTTTTGAATTTTAATTTTCAATTTTGGTCTTTAATGCGGGACCATGGTCACCTCATCATTTTTTTTTTAATTTTACTAGCCTATGTCACCCGGAATAAGCTAAGGATTCTAACGATACCTCATTTATCAAAATCGGTTCAGGCGTATAGAAGTTATGGTGGAATATACAAACTCACATACATACATACATACATGAACCCTGAAAACAATACACTCCTTTTTTCAGGCAGTCGTATAAAAAACATAAGTGTCAGTTGGAAATGAATACGGAATCGTAGAAATCACTTGCATTTCATTACACAGCTTACACCTTACGTATTATCTTGTAACAGGTGCGATTCACGCACGTGCATACAGCGGGCGTTAAGCTTAATAGGCTTACATCAAATGGCTGAGTGGACTGGACATTTATGACGAAAAAAAGATAATAAATGATAATTCCTCAATGCTAGGGTTAATCTTAAGCGAAGGGTTACGTCTTGTATTACTATCTTTTTAAGAATTAAAGAAAGGAAAGTGGTTATTATTATTATGGCTAGTATTTTTTATCCTTTTCGCATGCACTATGAAGGAAGTAGGAGTTTGATAGTACTTACTAAAATTTAATTAAAACTGAACATAATTCAGTTAGCAGACATTAACTCTTGAGTTAAGTACTTACCTAGTAATTGATGCTACCAAACTATTGCTTACGTTAACCCAACTATATGTTTAAACCCTTGCAATTAAATGATATTTTCCATAAAGTAGTTTTGAGCCTCAGTAATGAGGAATACTCGGCAACGAGGGATTTCAATAAAGCCATCCATCCTGGTTACTATTTCTTTTATTTAAGAGGCTATAATATCAGAATGTGCCAGTATTAGGTGTCTGTAATGTGATACATTTCTTTACACCTGCCTGAGGAGGGCACCTCAACGGAGCATTAATATTTTAATATATGCGGTCGAAACGACCCTTGATGCATTCAGTCTGACGAACAGCCTTAATTATTCGGTACAAACGTATTGAATTTTAAAATATTGGGGCATTTGCCATTGATATAAAACTTAAGATACACTAACCCACTCCCATCCCGCTTAAAGTGTCCTAAAAAAAGTGTACGGTGTTACTGATTAAAGCCTGATTACTGCCAATGTACTGATTAAATTTTATTTAGCCGTGGACCATCTTGAGATGGTAGTGAGATGTCACCTTTTTCCGGGAGTCTGAACAAATCTCGCCACATTCCTAATTCTATGGCTCCTCTCTCTGACTTTCTGCGAGTGGTTAAGTGTCTGATCGATGCCATCGTCTGAGTTCTATCACTCAATCCTTGACTCTTAAGTATAGTGTTACGTTTGTCGTAATTATTATGTATTTTTAGGATTTTACGAACTTATCAGGGCGGGAATTTCTATCAAAATAATTAATTATTATAAGAGGGCTTTTTTCAAAGAGATTAACAACTCTTGTTTATCATAATATCACATGTACTGTGTCGACAAGTAAGTAAGTAGTCGACAATAGGTATTCAAAAGATATTGTGTTCTGATTTTGGATGACTATACAATTTCTTTAACCACTAAAATATGCAGATGCCTCTTTAGCGTAAGCTGCTATGTGTATCTTTGTATTTCATATCAGTGTATTGGAGCAAATAATCTCTTTGTAAGTATGCTAATTACAAGTGTAACGGACTTTCCGTTGCAGGTGACCTGGTAAACAGTGTCGGAAATCCGATAAACATGACAATGTTATTAATTTCGTATAACAGGACATGTCTGGGACATTGTTGACATGTCAGTGGCATGTGGAAAAGTCGCACACGTACTCAATTTATTAGTTTTTTGAGGCTTTTAATTTTTAATTATTTATCAGATTAATTAATTCAATATATAATCAATAAATTAAATTCATAAACTCAAACTCAAGTTTATCTTTATCCACTACAAGTTAGCCCTTGACTGCGATCTCACCTGATATCAATCAATTAATCAATCAATCATTTCTTCAATTTAGGCACACTATAGGTACACATATTGACGTCCATTACTTACATATAAAACACGATGGTGATAATTAGTTAATCTTTAAACTACGAGTGATATGATAGTAAGTGATCTAAGATGGTAGCGGGCTAATCTGTTAGGGGCATGATAGTTAGATTAAACCCAGACCCCTATTCGGTTTCTACACGGCATCGTACGGCGTACCGGAACGCTAAATCGCTTGGTGGCACGTCTTTGCCGGTACGATGGTAACTAACCACGGCCGAAGCCTCCCACTAGGCCAGACCAGGCAAAATTCTGAAATTGTAAATTCCCAAATTGACCCTGCCGGGGATCGAACCCGGGACCTCCGCACGTTAAGACAACAGCGCTACACGCTGCGCCACGGAGGTGGTCAAAAATCACGGAAACAGTTGTTAATTATATGATAATGATATAATGATGTAAGTGACATTAAATTACGGGAGGGACGAGTGGTCTAGTTGCGGCAACTCATATAAAATTATCAGTCTATTGATAAGCAACATTGACCCAAGTCGGTAACTGGATGGGTAACCGAGTAAGGTAAGCCTCTCACTAGGCCAGACCAGGGAAGATTTAGAAATTATAAATTCCCAAATTGACTCTCCCGGGACCCAAAAAACCCGGGACCTATGCACGTTAAGACAACAGCGCTCAACACTACCCCACGGTGGTCGTCAAAGTCAGAGTCGAGTTGAGGGTCAGCGTTTTCATTTTAGACTCATCAACAGCGAATCCGCTAGTATCTAGGTACTAAGTTCAATGTCTATGTGTGTCAGGTAATTTCTAAGATTGAAGCCAACTTTATAATATTTAAACTTACCTAATGCTTAATTTGAAATACGGAATTTTGCTGATATTACTCCAGGTCGAATTACATTTTAGAAGTTCAGATAACATCAGAGATTTGAGTCTAGGAATGTAATGTTAACAAATCGTAAATATCCTACCCATGGCAATGAATTTAATGATTAACCGAAAAAATCACCCTCCTATGTAGTTCATTATTTTTACATAAGTAAAAGTAGGTACCGTATATTAAAACAAAGAACAATTTATTTACTAAGGTAATTAAAAAGCCCTATAATAACCATATTCTATTCCCATTAATTGTGTCATAAAAGTCATAATCATAAATTAATAAAAAATATAATTGCAAATCCCCCATCTATTTTACACCCTTGTCATAGAAACGAACACCAGTATAGGAGGCTTTGAATAGTCTGGGAGCTAGAATCCAGCTTTTACATAAATAAAATAAATCAATCAATGTTTTCAGTAATCGTTCTAGATTTTACGGATAAATAAAAAAAGAAGTGTAGAAATACATTTTTTGTAGAAATATTATATTTTTAGAAATAGGTTTGAACGGCGCGCAAAGCCACATTCAATCCATCAAAGTATTTTCTTAAGCAAAGTTATTTCAAATTGTAAGCCCGTTAGTAGACCTTTAGTATGTAATAAATACCACATATTCAGTATAATAGATTTAAGGGCAAAAATACACAAGCACGTACGATTTTATTTTTTTACGCACTTTTATATGTAGCTAAACAAACTACCGCAGGCATTTCATCAGGACTTTTCGTCCTGCACTATTGAACAGTGAGTATTTTATGCAGTTCCAATGAAACAGTTTCAATAGGCACGTGCTCTTGGACTTTGAGAAATGAGGAGCACCTGTCCAAAGCTGCGCAGGCTTTATAGCCACTGATTGAGCCTCCGAGCTTCGAGGAACGGAAGTTTAGCCACGCACCTTTGCTTAACGGGCTCACTAATTACCAGGTTCCGAACTTGGTTCCTGCATTGCTTTCCGAGTAGGGGTTTTATATACTATTTTATTTATAAAAGCGAAACTCAGCTGTTTCCATTAATAATATTAGCTTTATGTTAGCATTATTACTGTTTGTCATTATATCTCATGAAACAGAAAGTATAATATCAGTCAATTTGACTCGTTTCATGTTATTCGATTTAATCTGCGGATACACACGCCATATTGAAAATAGTTGGCATAAATACGAGTGTTTTGACGATGGTAATTCAGTCTCCTGCCGGCAGACTCAGCGATTATCACAGAGTACATTATATTATACTGGTATAGAGTTGCTACTCGACTTTCCATTACAGCGACATCTATCGGGAAGTTGTCCAACTAAAATATGTATATAATTATATATATATATAACCATTATATCACAATGTTAAAGTACTATATATTACAAAGTGTATTGTATAATAATTTATCTTAATTATTACAAGATCACCTAATTCTGCAACTATAGAATTATGTGACCTTGTAATAATTAAGATAATTTATTATACGATAAACACTAACTGTAAAGATGTTCAGATGTTAGTAAATGAAACGCATGTTGATTATGTTCTCTTATATTCTCAATTACAAAAAATATACATAAAGTATAAGAATTATTCCACAGTTTCGTGTTTTTCACATCGTACCTACACACTTAATACACACTCTAATAATAGTAATATAGTTTCACATTGTAACGAATTTATCAAAAAAATAATAATTTTGTCCACCCGGCATCCGGCATGCCAGAAAACGTCAATGTAAATGTCGAATTTCAAACTTTAAAATGGCGGCTGTCCACGTTTGGAAATTAAAACACAAATGTTTCATTAAACTTCTAACTCATTCCACTAAACTAAATTTATAACAGATAAATCTTTATAAATTATCTAAGATAACTCATATTCTGCTCAAAAACAAAGTTTTATATATTATTAGCTTTGTGTTTATATAAATGGCAAAATCATTAATTTATCTAAAACATAAGCTTCTGAACGGACACTTATTTCAGGGCTATCACAGACCCTGATCACAGACTTGTAAGTATACATACTTTCAGTACAAGATAAGCGCCATGAGCGCCATCCTTTAGGGAGTTGTGGAATTAACATCCCCATACAACAGAAAAATGTTGTAAGTGCAAAGGCCCTGGCGATTATTCAATACTTTTGTGTTTAGATCGCAATTTGGTTTAGAGCTTAACGATAGCAATCGTGACCAGACTAAATGAATATTTTTTTAAAGTTTTATCTTATTACATTAAATCTTTCGTGGAACCGCTACACGTTGTGACCATTCGCTCGTGCAAGTTCCAAATGAGAGTACAAATATGATAAAAGTGTTTAAAAAGTGTTTATTAATACCTACTTCTGGACTGACCCTTACATTTATTTATTTCCTTACAATATTATTCTTACAATACAATAATTAAATGAAAGTTACTTATTAAAGAATTGGTAGGTTAGTAAAAAGCTTCCGCCATTAGCAACCATTGCTTTCTGTCCTTAGCCACTCTCGACCATGTATTTCCTGCCACGCTGACTAGTTATGTCGTCACACCATCTTCTAAAAGGTCGGCCTTGTCTGCGTTTTGAGCTGATTCCATTACTTTTTAATTATTTTTGGATCGAATAAGCTCAGTATATTCCTACTTAACGAAACTAAATTCTGTTTCAACTTCCAATAGAGATAAACAAATATTTCAACTTCTTTAACGTTTGAATACGTCATTTTATATGCCACTTGCCGAAAAATGGGAATATCTACAAACTTGTCGGCTTTCAATACTTAAATCACTATTGGTCAAGTGGCATATGAGATGACGATAAAGAAGTTGAAAAAGTAGCTCATATATGTTGAAATAGACTATACTTACTGACAGTGGCGTGCACAAGGTTTGAAGCTAGGGTAGGCATAAGTTAGTCAGAATACATATTTATACTGACTGTCGTGATGAAAATGAGCATTGACGTATTTCCATTTGGGTAAGCAGTGCTTCTATGCCTCTATGAACTGCACGCCACTGCTTACTGTACTTTTCATGGTCGTCAATCGATAGACGTTCACTGACTGGACAATATCTAATTTTCAGGGGCATCCACATGGTCTTGCACCATCTGAATCTGGCGGCTCCCTACGACTTGCTTGATGTCCGTCCGTCCACCTAATGAGGGCTTGCCTATCGTATAACTTATCGCCTATCGTATAACTTAATAACGTATCGTAAAACTTTACCTACCGAGTATGAAAAGCGAGAGTCAAATAAGATAATTTTGGTTTCCCCCCTAGAGCGATAATTCATTGAATAGATATTTTAACTATTATAAGTTTTTATGAGATTAAAAACGGAAAACTACCGCATACGAAATACCTAATGACTATCAAAGTATTTGGCAACTAACTAGTAGATATATTTAATGCAAAAGTTTATTAGTTTGTTAATTTGTCCTTCAATAACGCAACGGAGCAACGGATCGAAGTGATTTTTAGCATGGGTATTGGGTATAGTTGAGGAGAGAGAGGTGATGGAGAGGTACATCCGCGGGAATAAAAAAAACTAAAAACACGCGGACGAAGTCGCGGGCATCAGCTAGTTGTAAATATACTTAACCAGATTTTTAACTTACTAATATGGTAACACAGTATAACAAACTCTCTTACCATTAAAACACTAAGTATATTTTTTTTTCAGGGTTCATGTAAGTATGTATGTATGTATGTAAGTATGTATATTTGTGAGTTCGTATATTCCACCATAACTTCTATACGCCTGAACTGATTTTGATAAATGAGGTATCGTTAGAATCCCTAGCTTATCCCGGGTGACATAGGCTAGTAAAATTTAAAAAAAAATTATGGGGTGACCATGGTCCCGCATTAAAGACTAAATTTGAAAAAAAATCGAAAATAAGATTAACTATATAGCTAGAATCTAGAAAATGATGAGCAGGTTCCAAAAATATTTAACGCTATAGTTCAATATCCAGCAATCCACAAAAACATTTAGTAAAAATGTGAATAAGATTCTATTTAACTAGATTTTTTTTGGCAGGGCAGTCGTGTTTTTTAATTTTGTTTTTGAAAAAAAATCGAAAATAAGATTAACTATATAGCTAGAATCTAGAAAATGATGAGCAGGTTCCAAAAATATTTAACGCTATAGTTCAATATCCAGCGATCCACAAAAACATTTAGTAAAAATGTGAATAAGATTCTATTTAACTAGATTTTTTTTGGCAGGGCAGTCGTGTTTTTTAATTTTGTTAATTATGACTTGTTAGTAAATAGTACCCACAATCTATAAGTGAACCAATTATCAACAGCATTTCTTTGTTACTTAGATATTCCATAAACTTCAACGACGATCCATCATCAAACCCACGTGCTAATTAGTTTTTTTTTATAGCACGTGGACGTAACCGGCCGGTTATAAGTAATTGGGTCCGGCGATAAAATTTTGCAGCTGTGAGGCGCTTACAGCTATTATGTTACTGACACTGATACTGTCATGAGCCGTGTATGTTCAAACATGTCAAGAACATCATGTCGTCGTGTTTTGGCGACATTTTTTTTAAACCACTACAAGTTAGCCCTTGACTGCGATCTCACCTGATGGCGAGTTATGATGCAGTCTTAGATGGTAGCGTAGGTAAAACTGCCATTCCCCTAACTAACCTGTTAGGGATATGGCAGTTATATTAAACCCACACCCCTAGTCGGTTTTGACACAGTATCGTACCGGAACGCTAAATTGCTTGACGGAACGTCTTTGAGGTGATAACTAGCCAGTAGCCATGGCCAAAGCCTGACCAGACCAAAGAAAATTCAGAAATTTTAAATTCCCAAATTGGTCCTGCCAAGAATCGAACCGGACAAACCACGTTACGACAAAAACTTTGTCTAAAAACTTTGAGTGCATTCTTCAAAGTAGTATGAGCATAGGATCAGTTATCGGATCGGATCGCCGAATTAATCGGTCTGTTTGCACATACAGCTTTTATTTTTACCAATGGATCGCCGAATGCTTTGTTGGTTTGTCGGTGTGTTTTTCCATCACGCCGTAAAATGGCAACGGATCGACATAATTTTTGCATAGGAAGTAGAAACTCTGTTAACTCAAACAGCTCCTTTTTTTATCAACTACAAGTTAGCCCCTGACTGCAATCCCACCTGATGGTAAGTGATGATGCAGTCTAAGATGGTAGCGGACTAATCTGTTAGGGGTATGGCAGTTATATTATACCCATGCTTTGCCGGTAGGGTGGTAACCTTCCACCAGACAAATTGAAAATTAGTGAAAATATGAAACTTAAACTTAACATTTACGTAACTCGCGTTACGTAGATGTTAAGTTGGGTCGCGTAACCAGGACTGATGCACGAATTATACGTAAATACCAAATTCGGCTACCCATCCAGTTACCGACTTGGATCAATATTGCTTATCAATCACAATAGGCTGATAATTATATATGCGTTGCCGCAACTAGGCCACTCGTCCTTCCCGTAATTTAATGTAAGTGAACATACAATCAACAGCTGTTTCCGTGATATTATTTACATTACCTCCAAGTACATCGATTAAACCCAACTTTATTTTCGTCCACTATCGCACCTATCGGATTCCACTATATAGTCGTGCATGGTTAATGTAAAGTTTTATTTAGACGTTGATCTCTGATCCCTTATCTGCGATGCTTACTAGAGTGCTTCCAAGAACAATTTCTTTGACTCCAGCTAGTGACGAAACTGCCTGCGTCATCGTTTATTGCTTAGTTAATAACCGAGGAGAGTCTTCAAAAATGTAAGTGTCATTCTTTGAAGATTATGAAATATTTTTGTAAACTATTATAGTCATTTAAGGTTAATTGCACCTAAGATGAGGTAAGCGTTAAAAAAAAAAGTAAGTAATTCTGCTTTATACCAATTTTTTTTTAACTAGTTTTTTCGGTGGGCAGTTCTAACTACAACAATAACTTTATGTGTACACTAGCTTATGCCCGCGAAATTGTCTGCGTGGATCGAGGTTTTTTGGTTCCCGCGGGAACTCCTTAATTTTCCAGGATAAAAAGTAGAGGACGTGCTATTCCAGACAATAATCTATCTCTGTGCCAAATTTCAGCCAGATCCATCCAAACTTTCGCATTTATAATATTAGTAAGATAAGATCTGCAACTGTGTATGTTAATTAATTAGTCAAAGAGGCAACTTTACCTTAGTGCCAAGAATATAATTTATTATTAACCGGCAGAACAAAGGCACCTAGTAGACTAGCAAAGCTCCTGGACTCAATTGGCAGTGGGTTAAAAAGGGATTTGATATTTTTTTAATCGGCTCATCTGTATTTATACATCTTGTCTTGAATCCTGGGCCGTAAAATAAATTAATTAAAAAGAATGGTATTAAATAATGGCAAGGAATACACTTATAGACGAACATTGGGTTTTGATTTACTTACGTAGGTAAGTTAGTATTTATCGCAGACATTTTAGTCAAGGGCAAAACAGCTGTACCTTTAAAGCTAATCTAAAAATGTTGGAAAATATAATATCTAAGGTAAGTTTAAGAACCGTTAAAGCTGATATAAGCCCAGCAAGTCAATTTATATACCCGCATTATTCCCGGAATCTTATTATGTCAGAAGTATTGCGCTATAAAATTGAGAAGCTAGTCAAATATGTCTTGACACTGTGTGCCCGGGGTCAGCGAGATAAGGCCGGGGTAAGTCCAAGATTGATTCCGGGATCAGACGGATAGTCGCAAGCGGTGGAGTGTGTACGATTCTTTAGCTCACGAGTCACTGCACACTATGACTGGCTCCTAAAGGGATTTGATGCTATACCCCCGACACTTTGAAATGTAAAGGGATATTGGCTCTTGATTTATAAAGATTCCGTTACAATAATCTGTTGGCTTCTTTTACGGGTCCTGGCATGGCTACTTTTTTTTTTGAGATTGAACAGTGTGAAAACAAAATTGGTCTACTTTCCAGTTATCACAAGAATATCATATTGTAGGTATAGAGTCATTACCAATATCTAGATGCGACGATCTATAAGATCTACAATTTCTTGAAGAATATTGTAAGTAAGTTTGAGCGTTATTTGTCTATGTATCTAGTCGAAATTCCACCGACATATACGAAGCGATTTAATTCCTCGTTTCCTCGTTTAATTCTAGGACGCCCTTACGGTTGCCGTATCCCCTCCATTTTTAATAGGTACCAATTGGCGCCTTCAAATCAAGAGTATGAGGAGAATCCAGAGTAAATAGGAATCTTCTAAACAAGCATGCTCCACTTTAGGCTGCATTTTCACTTGCTAGCAGCTTTGATTGCAGTCAATCGCTAGTTAATAAATTAAAGAAAACATTCTTCCGATGAAGTGAATATTTGAGTCATTATTCTTACGTTTGTCCATTTTTCATTGCCTTTATCTCAATTGAGTTTAGGCTCGTGTTACAGCCATCCTCTGGCCCGAGTGAAACCTTTGTTGTGAGGAAATACAGCAGTTTGCAGTCGTAATTTAGCCAAGTGCGAAGTTCCGTCACATCGGGGGGTACGCGCATTCCAGCTTAGGTGTAAGAATATGCGCCCAGTATTACTAAAGTTTAGTAACCGTACAGTCGGTCAAAGCTTTGGTTAAGAAAACACTATGTTGATAAACTGCAGTTGTGCTTATAGGTACCTCTCTGCACGACTTTTAAATAAAAATTCAGATTTTTCAGATATACTTACTTTTTATGTCGGCCTGATTTGGCAGTTATATTTAGACTTATAATCGGTTTCTACTTGGTATCATTGACTGCCGGGAAGCGCTCACCACTGCGATAAGAATTGGCCGTCAAATTTCATGTTTTTCATGTTTAGTCCTTTACCCAGTAGCAGCGAAGTCAGCTGTTGAATCAAGTCACACGCTTGTATTTCTAACCTGCTCTGAACGCTTTATCATAAAATGTAATGTAATGTGTCATGACCCATGGTAGAATTCACTGCAAGGACTCAGCTTTTTCTCTACGCAATAAGTACTCGTGTCAAGAATGCAAAGATTGACATTATTTTGATATGCTGGAGGCTGACATCCCATCCTACCTGCAGCATTAGTATCTTTTGACGTTATTACACTCATTATAAGTACTTGTTACTCAACATGCACCGAAGACTTGATCTGGACCGTGAAATCTTATCTGAACGCTTGCCAACTTAGTTTTTTTTTTCCACTACAACACAGCCCTTGACTGCGATCTCACCTGATGGTAAGTGATGATGCAGTCTAAGATGGTAGCGGGCTAACCTGTTAGGGGCATGGCAGTTATATTAAACCTATACCCCTATTTGGTTTCTACACGGCATCGTACCGGAACGCGTAATCGCTTGGCGGCACGTCTTTGCCGGTAGGGTGGTAACTAGCCACGGCCGAAGCCTCCCACCAGGCCAGACCGGGGAAAATCCAGAAATTATAAATTCCCAAATTGACCCTGCCGGGGATCGAACCCGGGACCTCCGCACGTTAAGACAACAGCGCCACGGAGGTCGTCAAAGATCAGATCAGCTTGACGTCTGATCTCCATCGAGGAGGATAAGGGAAGGTTACATCTCGATTGCTCGTTGACTGACTGTATGTATGATTATTTATCGTTAAACTGTGTTACCATATGCCTCGAAATATTCCGCGGTGTTGCCACACGCAATAAATCCCGTGGAGTGATGGCGCGGGTTTTGCAGCGGGACATTTTTTCCCGCGCTAGTATCGCATATATCACCGGCCGCTACGTAGTGACTTATGCGGTTGTCTTGTGTCCCCGCTTAAAATAAACCATGCCATTTTTGAAAGGCATACTGCTTGTTTTGGTCCGCTTTTTAATCGTACTTAATATTTCTCAGCTCAAGTCAGTTGAAATGTTAGGTTAAATGCTGTTTTAATTGTAACAGACTGAAATACTTACCTATTAACGTATGTAAGACTCAACTTCAAAATTTATAAATATCACATAACATAAGAGTAATAAGCAGATTCTTGATTCCATGATAAATATTTCGACGATCAAACTTCAAAATTATTCTCAGGAAATAATCAAAGGGATTAAAAGTTTTTAGTGAAATGAAGTTGTATATAAAAAGTTACCTGTAAAGTGATTTTTATAGACTCTATAATCCTCTTTTTCTATACCTAGTCGCTATTCTCATGATTACAGCTGGCCACATGAACCGCATATTCGTCGAAGCGAAAACGCTTACAAACTAGCGAAATCCACCGACTTAAAAAGATCAATCGCAAACATTAATTGTGTACAACAATGACTCCCTTAAATCCGGACCGCAAATAAAACCAACATTTATTAAGTAAGGCCTATCGTCGGGTACGTTTTATAGGTACATTATCCGGTGCCCTTTCTTCTGAAATGCGATTAAAATTGAATAGGTCCGTATGTCGCAGGCAGCGTCCCCGTTGCGCGACAATCACACGGCCGGTTGCATTTTCAATTTGCCGGGAGATAAGTGCCAGTTTTGGACGTTTTTCTGCGGAATGGTGGAATTGATCCGGTGACTTATGGCCAACGTAAGACGGCGGACGGTCAATTGAATCGGTTTCTCATTTAATTCTGTCTACATTGAAAATGTATGCGATGGATTTTGGGGATCTTTTTGACTGAGCATCGTCCTTGTCTCCTATCTTGATAAAAGGGATACTTATCCAGTCTCTCACTTTACTGTGTTTTTCATATGTTCAATCTATATTCTATTGCAGCAATTGCAACATTGAATAAAGTTTAACTCTAAAATAAAAAGTCGTATTGAAATACCAATAAGTATTGATAATTTATTCGCAATTTTATTTAAAATACACAACTTCACAATGTTTTGTTTTAAAAACTAAAAACTTTAGGTACTGGATATCGTTACAGGCTGTTCTGCAGTGACGCTAATTTACATTTTATTATTTTGACAGATTTATTTTCTAAGGTCATTTACATTTTTTAATATTTACATACTTTTGGGTTTCAAAACATTGTTTTTGAGAACCTATGTCCAGATAAGTTTTTAATCAATTATTTGCTCTTAAAAACAATGTTTCATGATAAATTTATGGCCACACAATATTATCTTAATCTTATGAAGGTACTGTAATACAAAGTATTATTGTAATAATTTATTTTAATGAAAAAGTCAACATAAATTTACAAAAAAAAAATTATAACCGAATTTGGTGACCTATTATTGAATTAAATAAGAAAATTGCGGTTGATATCCTTCACAGTCCTTCATACTGATAATATTTTACCGTAAATTTATTTACAACTCGCACGATTTACATCTATTTATATAAATTACTATTGCATTTCAATAACATTACACGAATCGAATTTACAAAAGAAATATCTCGAATATTTTTTGAACACATCACAATTCCTATAGCGAACTGAACAGTTCAAAATTAAATACAATAACACAATTAAAAAAACAATCTATACAGGAACGGAATATAACTTATCAAGATATTATGTACAAAATACATAAATTGTTTACGAACAGTACCTACTTAATATATTTATATAAATCTTCTAAGCGGACATAGTAACCGACCTTAACTATAATATAATACTGTACAATTTCGCTAGTTACTTTATCTTGTAAAATGATCTTAGAATCGAATTACACCGAACTACTAAATTCATATTATTTTTTTGAATTGGAAAATTCTCATAAAACGAATATTTTTATGGGAAATGTTAGTTCTTATCTAAATCAGATGCTGTGCCCAGATATTCAATGACAAAATAAGATTTATTTTGGTTGGAGTGCTAATGGCCCCAATGACAATGAAATCGAAGCTTGCTCATAGGATCGATATCAAAAAATTCGGTTAAGAGCACCATGTTCTAAAATTTACAACGATAAAAAAAGCTTACTTGAGAAAATCTATCACAATATATGAGTCCATTACATAAACATCACTATACTGTAATTATTGCACTATCATACAACATAAGCCGATGGGTATGTTCCGTTATACATGTACATTGGAGCACTGTTCAGTGCTTTTACTGGGGAGAAATTCGTTCCGTTATGGACTGGTAGTGTACTACCGCAGCATCCTATGACGTCATAAATCGTCGAAATTTTTGTACTGTGAGCACTGGTGGTTTCGAGGTAGGCTGCTCTCAGTGCTTTGAGTACGTGATCAATAGCTGGACTGTGTTCCGCTTTAAACTGTAACCAGTATAACTAACTATAAAGGAACGGCTTCCCAATATACTAAATTGACGTCATAACTTACAGTCCTCGCAGTGTATATCGGAACATACCCAATAAAAAATGTTTGACATGACACTCCAGAGTTTTATTAATTTGGCAGTTCAGTGTAACAAGACGCATAGATTTTAATACTTGCAGGAAACAATATGACGGAATATAAAAGCCATTCACTGGGAACCTCATTGGTATTTACGTATCAGATATGCTCTTCAATTAAAATGTTGAAATGTGCGTTTGTATAGCGTTACAAACATCAATTCTGTCCAACAGTCTTATAAATTAGTGTGACGTGTCAAAATACGTGTAGGTAATTAGCACTTTTAATGAAAAACGTTATATGACGAAGTACATGACGAAATATATTACGCACCTTTGCTTTCAACAAAAATATTACTATTTCCACGTGTCAAATGCATTACAGTTTACGCGTTTGCAATCATCATAGTAATATTATTGCCTAATCAAAACCAGAGGCCCAATTGTTTAAGCCAATCGTATTCATTTGACACCTCATAACGTATAACTCGAACTTTTGAAGGAGTACATACATGTGTTTTGACGTACAAGCATCTATGACCTCCTTAAACAGCTCGAATTATACGCTTGACAGACTATTACGATAACGATTTCCTTACGTGATCGGGGGTCAGGTCATGAAACGTTTTGCTTTAAAAGCATTGTAACATTTCTGTTTTATTACTACAAGTGAAATCACAGTATCCATTTTTGTGATGCCTCTGTTTAGGGTCGCTTCATCCGAGGGACTTTATGCCTGCATAATCACCGACATACCATGTTATGCTCTTGTTTGGTTGACTTATCACGTATACTCACTCCTCCAGCCGGTCTGGAAAGAAAAACATATGTTAAAATCTAGCACGTTAAGAAATACGTAAAGCAACCTTAGGGCTTATCTTTTACAACGATCTGATCTGATAGTAAAAGTAAAAGTTGCAAATAACGGGCTTGAAAAGAGCTAGGATGAGCATAGTTACCTATTTTACTAATGTAAGCACAGATGAAAAGTAGATGTAGCGCATAACTGGTAAGTTTTTTTGTAATAGCGTTAATTTTACTCTTACTATAAACATGACATTTTATAACTTATGAGATGATTAGATATCTTTAAAAAAATTACTTTCAATAAGTTCATATGAATGACAAGACATCCTGTCAAGGCATCAACTATCAAGACATCTCAAGAAGAAGTAGAAGAAGATCCAGAATAATATTGGATGCATTCAAGATTCAAGATTCATTTATTGGATTGGATTTTCATAAGGTCATAATATATACATTTGGTTATATGGTCATATGTTTTTAAATTGGTGTAATTAAACTTTAAGGTGAAGGTTCTCTCGCTAGTTGGACGGTCAGAATCGCTAGTCACAACCAACATAATATAGTATTCTATGGCGACCTTTGCGAGAGACCTATATGCCGTAGATGTATATCAGTTGACACAATTAATAATATCCTCCCGACTGAATTTCGGCCACGGCGGCCAATCTCCAGAAAGATAGCCATCTGCGAGGGAGATATTATAGTTCACAAGTGTGTCCACATACACGTTTCTATAGACCAATGTGAAGGAAAATCCGACACAACCGGAGAGAGATCAGGCGCAGGACCGACGGCTTTACGTGCTCTCCGAGGCACGGGGATGAAAAACCGCCACCGAATCCGGGCTAGTACTGAGAATTTCTAGTCAGAAAACCCCAATAATTAAAAAGACGACGGTGAATCAACCCTAATTAGAACCTTACCATAGAATTTAGTTGCGCGAGGTGGTGGTGATGGTAGGGGTTGTGTGACGAGGGTGGAGGGGCGAACCCTTGGTGCGGCGCTCCGTACCAATGCGACATGTGAGCTGCTGCTGGATGTACTAAGCCTACTTGGTGTTGACCTGAGGAAGAAAGAGAAACACTTGATATAAAGTGAGGTTTGTAGTTGTTTCTGAGAAGTTTTAACTATCACCAAAAGTAACACTACGTTAGATAATGCTTCAATGATAAAAACTTACAAAATGTAGTTTTATTGGATAGCAAGGTTACAGACAATAGTGAGCCATTTATCTGTAATTGTACTCAGGGATAATAGAAGTTAATTCAAATAATAACGTAGTTTGATCATGTATGCCCAAATATATTATTATTTATTCTGAGAAAATCATCAAACTTTGTGTGACCTGGATATTTAACATTACATCAATATACCATCCGAAAACCATCTAATGTGCCGATTTAAATTAATTGATTCAAACCATTTCATAATTATTATCATTCTCGATTATACTCGCGACTTCGTCCGCGTGGTAATAGTTTCTTTTTTATCCCGCGGGAATTCATTAATTTTCATAGGTATAAAGTAGCCTATGTCCTTCCCTCGGATATAACCTATCACTGTATCAAATTTCATCAAAATTGATTGAACAGATGGGCCGTGAAAGCATGGCAGACAGACAGACATACACACTTTCGCATTTATAATATTAGTATGGAATATTATACTAATATAAATGCGATCACACCAAAAAACAAATACTTGGTTTTTTGGTTTGTTGGTTTGACCTTCAGTCATGCCTGCATAGAGCAACAGACTGACGTGATTTTTTGCATGTGTATATGTCACCGTAAGATTGTAAAAACCGTTAGATTATAATCTAACTCGCGAAATTGTGGAAAGATTGTGAACCGTTCAAAGTTCTGAGTGTCAATTTTTGAAATATTCATTGTATTTACATTTTTTTGTCTGTTTCTTGTAGGTTAGGTTAGGGTTCGACATAAATAATCAGGAATCACTTAGGTTCTGTCGGGTTAATATACCTAACAGATTACAATTTATCGAAAAATATTTCGTTAAATTGTAATGTTTCGACAGATTGCAATTTCGCGAGTTGGATTATAATCTAACGGTTTTTACATATACACATGAGTTGCACAACTATAGTTGAGAACCTGGACAGTGATATAGGCTGATTTTTATCCCCGCAAAATAAGGGGTTCTCGCGGATATTAAAAAAAAAAGAGGAGGAGGTCGCGGGCATCATCTAGTCACTAGATAAGGCTGAGATGGTGGCGTGTATAGGTGAAGCGGAAGAAATGAAATGCTAAAGCTTACCAAAATCCATAGCGGAAGGAAACGCGGAGCCACCAAAGCCCTTGGTAGCATCGCCGAGGGGCTTGATCATGTCGCCCATGACCCCGCCCAAAGCAAGCGCACACGCACCCCCACCACCCATGCCCATGCCCCCCTTCTTCTTCTTACTTTTACTGCTCAGCTTGCGGTTCCGCGTCTGGATCCCTTCTTTCTTCATCGTTAATGGCCGGTTTACCTGCGACAAAAGAGAAAATATTTAGAGAATAGCTAATGCCCGCAGCTCCGGCGCATGTTCTAGCTCCGGCGCATGTTCTAGCTCCGGCGCATGTTCTAGCTCCGGCGCATGTTCTAGCTCCGGCGCATGTTCTTAAGAGTTCCCGGAGCTTCTCATTATACGCAGAGGGTGGCCAACGAGGGGGTTTTAGTGGGTAGAAAACCCACATAACCCGATCTCCTCCCCGGGAGATTGGGTATGGGTATGGGTATTAGGAGATTTCCCCCCCCCCGTAACCAAAAAAAAAAGCTAATGCCCGCGTGGATCGAGGTTTTTTGGTTCCCGCGGAAACGGTCGTGAAAAGGGGGCGGTCGGCGAACTGACGTGTTGACCCTAGATATACAAAATTCTGTCAAAACATTTATATGTACCTACAGACTAATTAGTAGTAGGTACCTTATGTAGTAGGTTTTAAGCGCTATGTCGGACTTAAGACTGTGCTTAGAATGCTATTTATGTTAGGTATACTGGCTATTATGTTGGTTAATGCCCGCGACTTCGTCTGCGTGTATCGAGGTTTTTTGGTTCCTGCGGGAACTTAATCTTACGGGATAAAAAGTAGCCTATGTGCTATTCCAAACTATAATCTATCTCTGTGCCAAGTTTCAGATCCGTTCAGCCGTTGGGGCGTGATTGAGTAACAAAATACATACATCCATCCAAACTTTCGCATTATACTATATATATTTATAATATTAGTAAGATTTTGACTATGAGAATAAAATTTTAGCCTATAAAGTTATGCGGTTAAAGATTATTAGGAACGTACGGCTTTACGTACGGAAAAATCGTAGAGATTTATAAAGAAGTCAAAGCCGCTAGAACCGACTTTCTGTAGCTACCTATAAAGACGGCTTTAAAATATTAAAAATGCTGTCTAGTGTCTACAATTCTAACCTTTAATATTAATTATAATATGAACCCAAATGTTTATTATTTTCCGTACGTATTACATTCGAACACAATATTAACAGCTATTTTGTTACTATAAATTTTAATATCGAGCTCTGTTAACACGAGGTTAACAATCGTAGCGGCCTGACTCAGTTTTGCCAACGCGTTCCCACTTTATTGCTGTGACATGACATTAAAGCTGTATAAAAAACGTTAGCAAACTAATTTGGAATGCTAAGTAAGAAGTATAAAGGCGAGCCGAGACCATAAAATGGTATCACAATGGGTTGTGTGCGAATATTTAGCTGTTTGGTGGTCGATGCCGACATGCGTGAAGTGTACCTACGACGCATCCTAATTACTGCATCGATGCACTTTGTGACTACGTTTGGTGGGAAACTTGGGTTACGTCACCGCACATTTCAATTCCGAAATGGCGAGAACTGTGTTTATCGGTGCATACTACATGACACGCTGGTTTTTTTCGACGTTTGTTTTTGTACCGCACTGATCACATTTTATACGAAAAATGTACATGTGACTGGATCAATAAATTAATATATAACAGCATGCTGCTGATTCAGGATTATTGAGACACGAAACGGTTAACTTCTTCACTTTTAACTTAGAGAGGTCTTTTCACTAAAATACCTCTCTGGTCAAGTGTCATTGCTGTAATCATGTCAGAGGCTTGCAGAGGTAAAGGCAGTTTAGGATTTTTTTTTATTTCATCACATGTTAGCCCTTGACTGCGATCTCACCTGATGGTAAGTAATAATGCAGTCTAAGATGGTAGCGGCCTAGCCTGTTACGGGAGTGGCAGGTATATTAAACCCATTTCTACACGGCATCAATCCGGAACGCTAAATCACTTGGGGTACGCCAGTAGAGTGGTAACTAGCCACGGCTAAAGCCACCGACCAGACCAGCCCAAAAAGACCTTGCCGGGAATCGAATCCCGGACCTCCCACGTTAAGACTACAGCGCTCAACACTGCGCCAGGGAGATCGTCAGAATTATTTATTTCGAAATTCTTTCTGATCTGATCTGGTGGGTTGCCTAGCCAGAGCCATGGCTACTTACCACCCTAGTAGCAAAGTGACGGTTTTGGGCAAAAGTTTAACATAGAAAGCTAGGCCCTTTTCCATCTTACACCACTTTTACCGTTAGTAACTAGTACTATGAAGGCCTGATTGCTGTCAAGGGCTAACTTGAATTTGATAAAAAAATTGGCAGGTCGTAACAGACTAACGGACCGACAAACTGATGGGCAGACATACGGACGGATAGAATTAATCTCACCATAAGAGTACTAATTTTTTTTCTTTCAATGGGAATGATGACAACTCAATCAAATCAGCAACTCTTTATCAAACTTAAAAACGCTCTTCTAGTATGGAAGTTGTATGAAATTCGCAATAGTGACGTCATCAAATATCAATGCATTTGTTTCTTTAATCTGTATTATAAAATGGTTATCAAACTTAAAAACTAATCGAGGATGTGAATTTTACGTCTTTTGGAAGACCCTCTATTAAATAATCAGTGAGAACTAATTTATTTTTGATATAGGCATCATCCCTATTGGCGGGACTGTCCCATCGATGCTTGGCTCATTCTGCACTTGCATAAAATGCGTATATGTCACCGTAAGATTGTAAAAACCGTTAGATTATAATCTAACTCGCGAAATTCTAAACTGTCGAAAGATTGTAAACTGTTCAATGTTCTGAGTGTCAATTTTTGAAATATTCATTTTATTTACGTTTTCTTGTCTCTTTCATGTGGGTTAGGTTAAGGTCCGACATAAACAATCAAACCTAACGTTTTATCGGGTTTAAATACCTATCAGATTACAATCCACCGGAAAATAATGTGTTAAATTCTAATCTTTCGACAGTTTAGAATTTCGCGAGTTAGATTATAATCTAACGGTTTTTACAATCTTACGGTGACATATATATCGCCGCCAAGCAAGAGTTCACATGCATCACGAGAGTCAACGTTTTCTAGCGCGGTTTCGTTGAAAGCATCGGACAATTGCATTGTTCCCGTGCGAAATGCACTTTCATATTTGTGCACTTCGCGGGTCAAGTATCTCGGTCACTTTCTGCATTGCATCGTTACTTCCAAGAAGCGTGCGTCACGACGGACGGACGGACGGACAATGAGTTATTCATCGCCTTCCGTGGAAGTTTGCGGCGGCATGTGCCCTAAACGCACGATTTCATTGCGCCTGCCGCCGGGATGCTCAAGCGCATGACCTGATCTTGTTTGCGCTTTTGGTGTTAGGTAAGTACTTGGATGGCGCTAACAATTTGATTTCTCATCTCATCCTATACAATATTATCGATTGATGAAGCAATATTGAAGCCTTTTATAACCCCGATGACCTTTTATAACTTATAAAATAAATAAATAAAATAAATAAATAATCCTTTATTTAGCCAAAAAAAAAAGTACAAGTAAAAATGAAAACATATTACATGGAGTACCACAGCTCTCATGGAACCAAGGTGCCAACCAAGATTTAAGCTAACCTTGGTTCCATGAGACCCGGGCACTCATTCCTTAAAACAAAACTTAAAATCTATATTTATTGGCTAAACGAGGCGCTGCCTCAGCTTCATGCAGCAGCCAGTCGACTGCAACGCTGGTTTTCAGGCATGACCTCTAGTGATGGCGACTTATAGATGCTTTTATAACCAATTTTATTTATTATTATTTTTTATGCAATGTCACGCCAACTTATCCAACAGGTCGATTACGGAAAAACTGAATCAATCTCATTTATTATGACTGTTTTAACCAATAGCGAGAGAGTGTCATTCAACAAATTCCGAAAAGCAGCATCAATCTATACTAATATTACAAAGAGGCAAAGTTTGTGAGTTTGTGTTGTGAGTTTGTGACGTTGTAGGGGGTAATCTCTGGATCTACTGAACCGATTTTGAAAATCTGGTACCAATTCAAAGCCTCATTATGTGTGTGTGCATAGACTATATATTATTCCGAAAAATAAGGGAGTTCCCGTGGGAAGTCACAAAATCATTAATATAAATGCTTGAAATTGGCTTCAACAGTGCATTTTGGCCAATAGTAATAGCGATCGTTACACTGTATCTTTACCATATTACAGGGACCCTATTAATATTATGGCGATTGTCACACATCTATCCATTTGACATTGACTTCCCGATTGCAACCCGCACAGTGTCCAGCCATGAAGGTTTCACAATGACCTAATTACGTGCACTAAATCTGCCAGCATGCACTAATGCATTTTATATTGCTTCAATTACACACCGCGGCCAAACGCGCCCTGGTCTGAGAAGAGCCCACAACAAACTCATTAAGTCACAAGCCATTAATATAAATTCTTGAAATTGGCTTCAACAATGCATTTTGGCCAATAGTAGATTGTGATCGTTACATTGTATCTTTACCACAGGGATCCTATTAATATTATGGCGACTGTCACACATCTATCCATTTGACATTGACTTCCCGATTGCAACCCGCATAGTGTCCAGACACGAAGGCTTCACAATGAACTAATTATGTGCACTAAATCTGCCTGCATGCGCTAACGCATTTTATATTGCTTCAATTGCACGCCGCGGCCAAACGCGCCCTGGTCTGAGAAGAGCCCACAACAAACTCATTAAGTCACAAGCCATTAATATAAATTCTTGAAATTGGCTTCCACAATGCATTTTGGCCAATAGTAGATTGTGATCGTTACACTGTATCTTTACCACAGGGACCCTATTTTAATATTATGGCGAATGTCATACATCTATCCGTGTGACATTGACTTCCCGATTGCAACCCGCATAGTGTCCAGACACGAAGGCTTCACAATTACCTAATTATGTGCACTAAATCTGCCGGCATGCGCTAATGCATTTTATATTGCTTCAATTGCACGCCGCGGCCAAACGCGCCCTGGTCTGAGAAGAGCCCACAACAAACTCATTAAGTCACAAGCCATTAATATAAATTCTTGAAATTGGCTTCAACAGTGCATTTTGGCCAATAGTATCGATCGATACGATAGATTGCGATCGTTACACTGTATCTTTACCATATTACAGGGACCCTATTAATATTATGGCGATTGTCACACATCTATCCATTTGACATTGACTTCCCGATTGCAACCCGCATAGTGTCCAGCCACGAAGGCTTCACAATGACCTAATTACGTGCACTAAATCTGCCGGCATCCGCTAATGCATTTTATATTGCTTCAATTGCACGCCACTGCCAAACGCGACCTGGTCTGAGAAGAGCCCACAACAAACTCATTAAGTCACAAGCCATTAATATAAATTCTTGAAATTGGCTTCAACAGTGCATTTTGGCCAATATTACCGATCGATACGATAGATTGCGATCGTTACACTGTATCTTTACCATATTACAGGGACCCCATTAATATTATGGCGAATGTCACACATCGATCCATTTGACATTGACTTCCCGATTGCAACCCGCATAGTGTCCAGCCACGAAGGCTTCACAATGACCTAATTACGTGCACTAAATCTGCCGGCATGCGCTAATGCATTTTATATTGCTTCAATTGCACGCCGCGGCCAAACGCGCCCTGGTCTGAGAAGAGCCCACAACAAACTCATTAGGTCACAAGTCATTAATACAAAAATGCTTGAAATTGGCTTCAACAGTGCATTTTGGGCAATAGTATCGATCGATTCGATAGATTGCGATCGTTACACTGTATCTTTACCATATTACAGGGACCCCATTAATATTATGGCGAATGTCACACATCGATCCATTTGACATTGACTTCCCGATTGCAACCCGCATAGTGTCCAGCCACGAAGGCTTCACAATGACCTAATTACGTGCACTAAATCTGCCGGCATGCGCTAATGCATTTTATATTGCTTCAATTGCACGCCGCGGCCAAACGCGCCCTGGTCTGAGAAGAGCCCACAAGAAACTCATTAAGTCACAAGTCATTAATATAAATGCGTGAAATTGGCTTCAACAGTGCATTTTTTCCAATAGTATCGATCGATACGATAGATTGCGATCGTTACACTGTATCTTTACCATTTTACAGGGACCCTATTAATATTATGGCGATTGTCACACATCTATCCATTTGACATTGACTTCCCGATTGCAACCCGCATAGTGTCCAGCCACGAAGGCTTCACAATGACCTAATTACGTGCACTAAATCTGCCGGCATGCGCTAATGCATTTTATATTGCTTCAATTGCGGCCGCGGCCGGCGACGTCGCGGTATGCGCCGCTATGTGTGGGCGATTCGTAGGATCGCATTAGGGACATTGGGAATTAGCACGCACGTTTCACTCCAATTGCCGGTTTGAATGACCTTCCATAATCCTGAATTACAGTAAAAAATATTTTTATACAATGTCATTCTCCTTATGGAGAATTTACGAATATTTAGAATATATTTACGTATACTTTATAGTATACTAGATGATGTCCGCGACTTCGACGACAGTCGCGGGCGTTGCGAGATGTTTTGATCCGCGGGAACTCTTTAATTTTCCGGGATAAAAAGTAGCCTATGCCTTTCCCCAGGATACAACCAATCCTTGTATCAAATTTCATCAAAATCTTTTGAACAGATGGGCCGTGAAAGCATAGCAGACAGACAGACGAACACACTTTCGAATTTATAATATTAGTATAGTTGGGGATCTACAATTGCGATTGGTTTTTTTTCTAATATATTTTCCGCCGATGAAAGTGGACCTAGTTAAACCCAATTTGCCATGACGTGTACTATATGGAGAATCATAATGTGTAAGGAGTCAATGACTGTCGCAGGTCGGTGACTGGTTAGCTACGAGTATACTCGAGTATTCTCAATTTCTGCGGTTACTTTTCGCAATGATGAATCTGTCAGTAAATTGTTTAGGATAATTTTATTATTTCTGTTTTGATTGATGTAAAGTTTGAGTGTAAGCTTCATCAAAAAAAAAATAGTAAATATTTTGATGATGTTTCTACCTAAAAGTTATGTAAGAAATTAAAAGAAGGTTCTTGTTTCGATTTTTAATACATTTCATTTCTGGGTAGATGATTTAAGAGGTGTGTAAGTGACAATATATTTACCTATTGGAAGAAAACTGAATGAAGAAGGAGAATTAAAATTCAGGTGTACCTATAATAAATTCTGGATACGCTGTCAACAGTTCTCAAGTAGGTAAAAAAAGAAAACAAGATTCCACGAATAACGAAACAAACAATAACATAAAGCAGGAAAATGTAACCAAGTTCGCAATCATCACGGCACGCAGTTTGCATGCGAATCAGTTCCTTTTAAGGGTTATAGTCTCATAAAGGAAGCCGTATCTCCTAAACCTAGTAGTACCTATGTACCTATCTACTACTACTAACGCACAGATATTCCATTACATCTTCCTGCATGCGTCCACTGCTGGATTTTCGTGAACACTTAACCAAGCATGCTCCTCCTACACTGGTCTTACACTGCGCTTACCAGTACACGGTATTTGATTTTTGAATACACTGTTCAATAGCGCCCCTTTACTTTTTTTCTCTTTATAATTTAATTTTCTTGTCTTTTTCTTGGGTTTTCTTAATAAGTGCCGCAAGTTATTATCTGTATTTTCTGGCCTAACTAAATAGGGTTGGGAAACATATCACCTAAAAATGATCGGTCCTGATTAATTTCATTTCCCAAATATCATCATCAAAATTTACCATCATCAGCCGTTGTGCATCCACTGTTGAACATAGACCTCTTTCAAGTAGCGCCAACGTGTTCTAAAACTACTGTATTTGACTTCTGATCAACTGTAAAATGTAATAATATAATCCATACTAATATTTTAAACAGGAAAGTGTATCTGTCTGTCTGCTACGATTTCACGGCCCAACTACTCAACCGATTTTGATGAAATTTGGTACAGAGATAGTTAACATCACGGGAAAGGACATAGGCTTTTTATCCCGAAAAAAAATTTCCCGCGGAAATTAAAAACACATCAATCCACGCAGACAAAGTCTGGTATATAATATTGAATTTGTATTTATGTTAGCCAGTTTGCAAGGATTCGAAAAGTAAAGGTACCTATGGAACGTACATTTAGTGTTTAGGTCTCAAGACGGCCATGTTGCGTTGGAATTGCTTAATAACTGGCTCTTATGTCAGGTTAATTACAATGCCGTTCCCACTCACGACGCGATACACAGGAAGACTCGAGATCTTGTAACAATAAGGTTATAAAGCTCACAGCACCATATTATGCTTAATTAGAAAGATATAGGGGAGATAAGCGCAGAACTGAAGCTCAAACGTTCTCTCTGTAAATTTGAAATCAAAGGCTCTGTTCTTCTTCTTTTAGTTATGATGAAACTATTGTTCTGTAAACGGATCTATGATTTATCCTGAGAAGACTTAAATGAGATCTAGGATAATTCGGCAGCCTCCATAGCCTATTTTGAGGAAGTTAATCACGTTGCCCAAAAAAGGTGGTGGAAACCGGGTGGATGAGGAAGGCAAGGAACCTTGTTGCGTGATCTCGAAAAGGCCCATGTCCAGCAATGGACGCATACAGGGGGATGGATTGGATTGTATTGAATTCACGTTTTTATTCGAGGTATCACGATTTTATTTTGGCGCTGCTCACAGTAATTATTGACGAATCGTCCTTATCGGGATAATTGAAGATTATTTTGATGATTCACTCAGTAGCGACAAGGTTTATATAAACTGAAAGTTAATTTACGGAACCAAGCTTCGTGATGTTGGAACTACTACCTAGGCAATAATACAAACTTATCGGCTAACAATTCATAGGAATCAATTAATCCAAATGATCATTAGAATACGCTTTCAGCGCAAACGCCCTGTCAAGTAAGACCATAGTAATTACGTAGAGAAATATCGTGGTCGTACGAGAACGCCAGTGAATCCGTTCACTAACGATATACGCACTTTGCATGCAACATTCCGCCTCCTTTGTGTGACCGACCAAACGATTTACACGATTATAGTGTTTATTTCCTACACAATAAGGAAGAAAAGTGTGCGCACATATACTGTACTTAATAGGACAGATTATGTGAAACATATAAATGAGCAGGTAACCGTTTTGATATCAATGGGAAAAGCAATTATGTTTTGCAGTTAACATTTCTTAACGCTCATTCTAGCAAGTAACGATCGAGTTGCTCTTAAGTTTTCGATCTCTACATTTCAGCTGTTTCAGACTATACATCGCTTCAGATGATAGAAGATTGGATAGAAGTTGCTTTGTTTTATGTTTTGTATCAATTAGATTATTGTTATTTCATTTCTGATTCTTGGGTTAAAAAATAAGAATATAAATCTGACTATCAGTTTAAGCATTAGAAATACACACATACTGACAGATGAAGTTACTTTTTTGGTTAGGGGCTTTTTTTTTAAAAACATGTACCTTTTTGATTTGGAGAAATAAAAAGGTACGTTTTTTTAAAAAAACAGTGCTACTGCATGTTTCTTACATAATAGAATATCAAGTACCTGTGCTTGAAAGCTACCTAGTACTATGTGCATGAAAATAAATTGTGTAAAAATTGTGTTTTTATTTATAATAACTCTATAAACTGACCTCTAGCATAGTAATGTAGGTTAACCTTTAATGTAGCTGTGTTAATGTGGTTAAACTTAGCAATAATAGCAGGCAAAGCGTGGAGTAACATGAGATTGTAAGGATTAATACTGCAAGGCGGGATAAAGCGCATGTAGGTGAATGTGGGCTGCACACGCGATCGCCCTTGTGGTACAGCTTATGGTCTGCTAGCATGATTTTGCCTTGTAATTGTTTACAGGCTTTCTTCATTATATACTACTAGCTGATGCCGGTGACTTCGTCCGCGTGGATTGAGGTATTATGGTTTCCGCGGGAACTCTTCAAGTTTCCGGGATAAAAAGTAAGTTATGTGTTAATCCAGGGTATAGTCTACCTCGATTCCAAATTTAAGCCAAATCAGTCCAGTAGTTTTTGCGTGAAAGAGTAACAAACATACACACATACAAACTTTCGCCTTTAAAATATTAGTATGATTACTTTTATTCGATGTCAAGTCAGACAAGTCTTTCGAGACAAGTCTTTGACAAGGATGACGCAGTAAGGTGGATATGGGCTTAGTACAAAAACTTTGCCTTGTAATTATTATGTTCACAGACATTATTTATTATGTATATACTTTTATTTGATCACTAGGGAATAATATCCCCTCGATTGGCACTGCTAGGGAAAATGCAGTAAGGTGGATGTGGGCTAAGAGCGAGAGCATAATACGTCCTTGCTAAGCTTCCAGTTGTATACTTGAGCCGTTAAACGGTAGATAACAGACATACGGACACTTGAAAATGCATTGATGTTATTAGTAGATATGAATTGATCTCTTTTCCCCAAATATTTAGATTTCTGTAGATACCTGGTAGGAAACAACCCATAATTATCACTTACTGTTCAATTCTGTTATGCGTAACGCGGGCATGCTTTCGAAACGCAAAAATTGAGCAATACCTACCCACCTACATAGTTAGCTACTCATAAAAATATTTCTGACTCGTTATGTTTTACGGTGCGTGTGAATAATTACGTTAGGTTTCTAGCTCGGCTATCTGGCCCCATCTGTGCAGCCACAATAAAGACCTGGACAGACTAACTGCGCGGCGGTAGAAAATCTAACGTAGCTGCTAGAAATTGTATTAAAAGGAACTTGCATTGTTCTGACGAGTCAATGGAGCCGCATATGTATCTCTTCGCCGACTGGAAGTGCCATAGGATCCATTGATCTATGGTCCATTGGACACGTGCATCCTATGAATTAGCACTGAACGTCAAAAAAACTAATACCAGAAGGACGAAGCGCGAGCTTCGATGTATAGAATATGAAGTTTACAGCTTTTCCTTGAATTACAAACCCTACACGCGTAGTCTACACGCGTTCAGTAGAAGGGCGAAAACTAACCAGGGATTGGACAGGAATGTCCACTCCAGAGGGGAACGAGGTTTCGTCCTGTCACCGCCATATAAATGTGAATATCGTGGCCTTTTTGTCCGCCAGCTTTTCCTTGAACTACAAACCGCCTACACGCGTTCAGTAGGGCGAAAATTAACTAAGGACTGGATAGAAATGTCGACTACAGGGGGGAACGACGTTTCGTCCTGTCGCCTCCATAAAATAATGTAAAGCGTGGACTTTTTGTCCGCCAGACGGGTTTTAGTCTGAAGTGCGTTAAACCTCTAAAATCTACATGGTGTAACGTCCTGTCCGCGGTGTCACGCATCGCTGCCGGCACGCGTTACGTCTGCCTCCGCCATATAACCGCTGAAATGGGAAAATAACAGGCTCACACGTACAATGCCATGGAAAATGCGCACGGTGCACTGTGCGAGTAATTTTTCCGACAGCCAGGGGGCTTTGTGTTCGCGTTGGTATAATTAAAGCAGATGCACGTACCTTTTACTGATTTTACACCAACCTACCTAGCTGGGAAAGGGAAATCAACATATTATACACATTTGTCTCATGCTAGACGCTAATTATTGTTTTATTACAATTAACTATTGTTATTTCAATTTATCTTCCTTAAAAAATTGAAAATACAATAAGTTGACACTCAGAAAGTTAATGTAGTAATAACTTGCTTGTATATGCCCGCGACTTCACTCGCGTGGATTTAGGTTTGTTGAAAATTCTGTGGAGACTCTTCATCATAAAAAGCCTAGATGTCGAGGTGCAACCTATATGTGTAGTGTGTACCAAATTTGGTTTAAATCGGTTTAGCAAATTGCTCGTGAAAACGTTGCTGACAGACAAAAGATAGCCACACTTTCGCGGTTAAAATATTGGATAAATAATTGGATAATTTTTCCTACTATTGTTCTAGAGAAACATATAGTGACAAATCAAGTGAAGTCGTCGACCACCGTAGTTCAAAGAAACTATGACTCAAGTCAAGAAAAAAACCAGAATATGTCTATAATACTTACGTGAGGTCAAACCTTTTTGCATGTTCAAAACAATCACCGCATGCAAAAATGGAACCGAAAACTATGGAACGATATCAAATAACAATAATATCTATCGAAATCCAGCATCAAACTATCCTTAATAGAGTGTGAAACTGTTTCTTATAAACACACCACACATGAAAGACAAAAATTCCCACTTATTTTAATTCGCTCGACAATTGAACGATCATGAAACGAAATTCGGTACTGTACCAACTGGCCCAATTGCAATAAAACCAGAACAAAACGGAATGCAACGGCCAAGCAGCGAGAGAAATTGTACAAACCCTGGTTATAGCTGTAAATCAATCGATAAGGATCAGATAAATTAGACAGCCGTACCGCACGACAAACCTTAAGAATTAGCAACCAATTACACAACAAAAAATGTACTACAGTGTACAGCTATTATCAAGCAAAAACTGCCTTAAATGGCTCTATTGAAACCGATCGCTGTTACGTGCCGCTTTTGTTTTTGTTCGGGTAATCGCCTATCGCTGTCAATATTTACCTGAATAACGATGGCAATTACTTTTGTGTGGTACGAGTATAAGAACAATCCTCAATTTTGTTCTGCTCATACTTGAATTACTTGGCTACGTTTGCCTGAACAATCACTTTTTCATTTTCAGTAGCTAAGCGTTTAATTATTTGCAGCTTAAGCTTCCAGTTTGACTAATCTAATCTCCCTTAAGAGCTAGGATGTTGAATAGCATTTTAGGCTTTTGGCGGTAGGTATATTGCACTTTCATCACAATGTATGGCTACTAGAGAATCTTGACGCTCAGAAATTTTGACGACCTCCGTGGCGCAGTGTTGAACGCTGTTGCCTTAACGTGCGGAGGTCCCGGGTTCGATCCCCGGCAGGGTTTATGAAATTTATAATTTCTGAATTTTCCCTGGTCTGGCCTGGTGGGAGGCTTCGGCCGTGGCTAGTTACCACCCTACCGGCAAAGACGGCAGTACGATGCTGTGTAGAAACCGAATAAGGGTATGGGTTTAATATAACTGCCATGCCCATAACAGGTTAGCCCGCTACCATCTTAGACTGCATCATCACTTACCATCAGATGAGGTCGCAATCAAGGGCTAACTTGTAGTGGTTAAAAAAAATAGTAAGTAAATTTTATAACGATTCGTAGTATTCTATTTTTTATTTGTTAGTATCCCTACCTACCTTATCTACTAGCACTTCGTCATATTAACCGTAGTAATTGAACAGTTTTACATAAAATAATGCAGAGAATACAGATCCTTATCCTCCTAGGTACCTACTAAAAGATAGTTAGGTACATAAGATAGTATTATGGGTAAATGCTGAAATCACGCCCTTTTTTGCAATCATTTCACATAATTATCATAATAATATATGTAGTTACTCGTATAATTTCCCAGTCTTCTATCTTATCTTTGATGTGGTAATCATCACCGCATGCGTATTTTTTTCGAACGACATGTCAGGCTATATTAACCCTATGAAACGCCTCGATAATGCCTATATCAAGTAACAATAGATATCAATCGTGCGAAAATCAAACACTTTATAAATCGCAAACCATAATAGAGTCGCTTACACGCCCACAAGGCCGGCTTCTTATATACAATCAGCTGAGATAAAGTTGTTCATGACAATTTATAATCATAGCTTTTCCTTTTTTTTATTTGCTAACCAAGTAGTTCAATGATTTATGTCATAGCCACTAGTAAAAGATTGTTTGAGGTATAGGATAGATATAGGATATTTCCAAATTAAGTTTCTTTTTAGGTGTGAAAGTAACTATGTAAGGCTTATTCATGGTTATGTCTATGAATGGATGATGCTCGTGATTTCATCTGCGTGGATTTTTTTTTTATATTCGTAAATAGATATTTATATGCAAGATATTTCTCTGCAAGTACGAGACAAAATCTGTAATTCGCAAGGACCGTGAAAAGTAAACTGATAGTTTCCCTTTCCGTTCGAATTTATAATATAAAGTACTCTTACTCTCTCTGGAACTTTTTTGAGAAAAGCACAATGAAGTAAGTTCATGACTCAATAAACTTAGAAATCTACTATTCTTAGTAAAAAGACTTCGAATTCAGTTATTAAAGTCACTACATGACTGTGTCATCAACCTCTAAAAATTCTCGGAACTAAACCTCATTGAAAAAAGGGCACATTTCGTAAAAAACATCCCGCCATCTGATCCAATCAGTCTCGTGTCGAAAGCAGCAATTAAAGGGCGAAATGGTCTCGAGGTCGGGAGAAATGTGCCGAGCAGACAAATAAACGAACGGGCGCAATTGGCCGCGACTACACCGTTGGCCACACGCGAGTCTTACGCGGAATCCTCTGGCTTCTAAGACTTGGGGATATCAGGATCTTTTACGTGTCAATGGAGTCATACAGTAAGCTATCTGAAACGAAATCTTGCAAGTACCTAGTACAAATTTTGAGGCATGACAATATTATTTTACTAAGACATTGACTGACTTAGCCAATCAGAAAAAGAGTAACCCGGCTGAGTTTGTTGTGGGCTCTTCTAAGACCGGCGTGTTTGGAATCCACGTAGCTTTAGTTTTAAGATACCGTTACTGATTATAACCATTATATTTTATAAACAACTGACGTCAATAAGTGTAGTGTATCTACCTAAATAATAAACGAATAAACGTTATTTGTCTTTGCCTTGCCTTTGATTAAAGCTTGAATATAGTGTATAATAGAATTGTAAGTAAAAAAAAATGTGTGTGTCAGCTCCGACGCACGACTAGAGTTTACTCTTATCGAACGATTATAAAAGTTATAGAGAAGTAAATGAGGGTAAATGAACGCATTTTTATATTACTGAAAGCATGCTTGATTAATTTACTTAAATTAATTATATAATTTATATTCATCAAAATTCATTACATAGTCATGGAAACATAAACAAGTGTTACCATGGAAACGTTAATAACGGAACGGAGAAAGTTTGATTATACTCGACATAAATTTTCAAATTTTCATACCAAGCTTATATATAAATAAGCTATGAGCTTACGTAACGTTACGTTACGTTAACGTCACAGAAATTCCACTTAAGCCAGTGAAACTTTGGCTGATCAGCTAGTTTTGACAGTTAAAATGTTGGTATCACTCAAAATCAACGTATCGTATTTTGCAATATGAGCACGGGTTATATTAAAATTTCCATCCAAAGATTTATTTGTAAAAGTTTCCTTTTTTTGTTTGGCACAAAAAGCAGTGGCGCCGCGGTTAACTTCCAGCTGCGAAAGAGTGGCGCGTGAATGAGATCCAACCAACTGTGAACGGAAAGGGTTCGAGAATTTTAAGGGCTGCTGGCTTCACTTTAATATTGTCCACTGACTAATTTAAAAAAAATAAGCAGACCTGGCCATGTCAGGGAAATCGGTGTAGAATGTAGATACATAATATGAAAATATTGCAGATCTTTTTATTTGAACATTTATGCGCATAAAACAGAATATAGGGTGAAGTAGGATACTGAAACCTTCCTGTAAGTTATAAATTAGGTACTAATCCAAAAAAAAACTTTAAAAAATGGTTCATTGATTTTTTTTTGAAAAGTCGCGAACTAACGTATGTATCGTCATGATGATCACTTCCCTATACAGGTTGAATACATCCTTTTTGAAGTTGGTTCAAAAAAGTTGAGTGTTCTTAAGGTTTAATTAACCGAGAGATATTGTCAATGATTCGTTTGCCTAATTTCGTCTCAATTTAAATGTCACATACCTATAAATAAAACCTACATAACCGTAACATTTTTTTATATCTACATTGTGATCTATAATATTTAAAGGCAACGTAATTTTTTGAAGTTCATCCCTAACTCTGCCTTCACATATCGTTTAAAAGTTCAAAAAACATACGCATATTTTGCGTGGTTCAATGAAGAGACGGCTCTCTCAGTGTTGTCAGAGAATTAGTTCCGCGTTGTTAGCGTGGCAATCGAGCGACCGGCGCCTGCGCAACCCATCTTAGTTCTTCTGCCTAACAATATCTATGTTTTGGATTCCAAATAGATAGGCAGGGTTAACTTTGTCGCAAAATAGTGTATCTTATTCCTGTATTGGTAAAATCTAAATAATCAATTAATAGAAGCTTACTCTGAAAAAATTTACCGCCAATCATGCTAATATTTTAATTAAGAAAGTGTGTTTGTTTGTTGTTTTGCCCTTCAATCACGCTGCAACACAGTAAAGGATCGACGAACGATTTTTGCATGGGATTAGCTGAGAACCCGGAGAGTGACATAGGCTACATTTTATCCCGGAAAAATAAGGAGTTCGTGGAAATCAAGGAAACTTATTCTGTCGCTGGAATATATGAAAAAAAAACTAAAGGCAGGCAAACTAAACAGGCGTAAAACTAGTTCCAATTTTGACCATCGGGTCAGATAATTTTATGAGACTGTAATAGGCGGTAAATATTAGTAGGTAGGTACTTTATCTTCATAACGAGGAGAGCTATCGTTAATTAAAATTATAATCACTTAAGTAGATTTTACGTTATCACGTAATGGCTTTAAGTACTTCATGTCAGTATTTTGAAGTTTATTAATCTAACAATGTATGTGATTTATTTTATGATCGATCGATTACTAATTTTAACGCAATATGTCACTTCCATTAATAGGTTTTAACTCTAGTGGACTAACTAGGATTTGAATAACCTTATTCGATAAGAAAATAATAGTAGGTACTACCTGAAAATTGCTGTCTAAAAATAGTTTTAACGTGATCAAATTTTTCTAAAAGTTGAGGTTTTCTGCTTGCTGGACTAACCATAGTTAAAATATTCAAATGGACGATTTGTGAAAACAAATTTGGACTGCTGGTTCCTTTCACATAAGCCGACAAGACCACACTTAGGTACTTTAATATGACATTGCTACTTATCCGACAAATTTATGAACTTGGCTGTATTTCAGCACATAAATATCACCAAAGACGGACGATGCAAGTGTCGTTAATTGACAATTGGTTCAGTGATTGCAATAAGCAATATTTCATAATTAAAGATGTGCCTCGAGAGATGTCGACGGCGGCCAGGACTTTGTATTACTTATGTGTTCTTGTGTGTGATTAAAATAAATACTCGGGGCAGTAGTCCGACAGCTGCTACTTCAGGGATAATTGAAAATACGATTTATATTCCCGCCAAATTTATCGACAACCTCGATTTAATACACTCGGTGTAAGCTGTGTCCTTCTCGGGTTTTGGATTTCTCATGGATTTTTTTGAATTGGGTATTTGACAACTATTTATATAAACTATTTTTTAGTGTTTATTAAATAGAGGATCTCCCAAAAGTCGTAATATTCCCCTTTGTTGTTAGTTTTATGTTGAATAACTATTTTAAACTATCGATTAAAATTAAAAAGTGTCGAACTTTGATGGCATCACTATTAAATATTTCGCATTTTGAGGTTTGAAAAAAGTTGCTGATTTGACTAGTTGTCAAATATCGAATTGACATCCTGTTTATAGGTATGGCTTGAAATAACGTCAATTATTAAAAAACGTAGGTATGTGTATTATACTTTGCTTAATACCTAGCATATTTCATCATCATCACAAAAACTTTATTCATTATCAATATCATCGTGTATCCTCTTCGAAATGAAGTTTGGCAGTCATCATACCAAAAACTCTTTATTTTTGAGTAAATATAAGTCCTTCAGTTACTTCGCTTCATACTTAGTTTTTCAGGCATCTTTATATTTAGCAGCTGTTTTTTAACTTTTCGGTATGAATAAAAATACAACTAATGTCGGTCTTATAAATACAGAACCGATTTTTTATTTTAAAATTGCATGCTTTTCAGTATAATATCATAGATTTAGCATTGGTCTCCGCTGCGCTACAACCTAAATCTATGTATAATATGTACAGGGGCTAGCCGTAGAGCTTGATGAGTATAAAACTTAATTCACACCATAATTTTGATATAATATGATCTTAAAAACAACAAAAAGCACCATACCTACTTAAGATCAAAGCAGATACAATTAATTACTTTAAACTAGATTTTATGTTTACAATTCAGATAGCGGCTATCTTTAAAACAAAATTAAATGGCCATTTTATTATATTCTTAAACATAATGGCGGTTTTTAATTTTATCAAATGTTAATTAGTTCTCACTATCGATATATATCGTGCGTATCGCGGAAACAAGTCGTAAAGTACCTTGATTGTAAAAATTAAATACTGCGACCGGATTGCAATATTTTTAGTGTTCCGTACCTTACAAATAAAAAAATGAAAAGAACAAAATGGAACTGGAGGTCTACTGGGAGATTTTTTACCTGTTCGTTTGCTACAAAGTTAAGGAGACCTAATCGTTACCAAGTTAGAAGTTAACTAAGATTTGTATGGAATGGTCAAGCGCTTGATGACAGACGGCGCTTGTTCAATTCCACACAAACAGCCGTTAATTATAACGCGATCGAATAAGAAGATAGAAATTTCCTACTGAGCCCGCTGATCGGATAATGTTTGATGTAACGAGTTGGTTTTTATAACTGCAGTCCAAAGTTTCATACTACTGTTAAAAACGTTGACCAGGGCGGACGTCTTTTTCACTCTTAATCCCTTATACATAAAGCATTTTCTGGCCGGCTCAAGCCGTTTCTGCGTCGATAGATGTCGGGAGACCGTAAAACGTCAGCGCAAAAAGCTTCTATCACTCATTTTCATATGAAGCGCGCACTCAAGGCAACCGGACAAAACGTCATTCCCATCTGAGTCTGACGTTTTGAACAGTCCAATCCGTAGTGTTTTCGCTCCAATTTGACATTAAAGACGCTCAAAGGGTACCCATGCAAGAACTTAATCTCTGTTAGGCATATCGTGTTTAACTTTAGAATTTAAGCTACTAAATTTTATACAAACGGAAGTAATCCATTTGACGGGAATATGAAGTGAAGCTACTTGTTGGACGTTGTAAAATTATTGCCGACTTCTTACGCGGAAGTTTGTGCTTTGCTAGTAAAATGTACTTTAACATGAACATGCTTTTTTATAACTGCAAACCACATAATTAGATTTCACATGTCACTACACCTAGGTAGTATAAATACTTTTCGATTTGCATACTTAATTTTTACTTCTTGTTTGTTGAATAGTCTAGCATACAAATGAAGATGGCGCTAGGTCTAAAGGCATATCTCAAAAACAATTATAGGGAGCAGTAAATTTATCTGTTTCGCGCCTGTGGCATCGAACCCGGTCCAATTAGACGTCGGCGGGGTCCTCAGTAAATCTCATACGGCTACCACGCTACACTAATTCATACGCGGTCAGCGAGCGGTAGCTGTCGACATCGACACAAACTTTAACAGCTTCTCGATTATCGATAACCCCGGTTCGCAACACTTATGATAGCCTGGTAGATTTATTTCTTTCTCAAAGGTTTGCTTTAGATTTTATTTGTGTGAAATGAGCACATGAGCTTTAAAAATCTCTATTTAAATGCTATGAATTGAATTACACCTAATTTAAAGCTGTTAAATGTATTTTTTTATGTAATTAGTACCAAATAGGGGTAGAAACCAAATAGGGGTATGGTTTTAATATGGGCCCCTAACAGGTTAGCCCGCTACCATCTTAGACTGCATCATCATCAGGTAAGATCGCAGTCAAGGGCTAATTTGTAGTGGATAAAAAAAATATAGTAATTACCAATTAATTATGTTAATTTACCCATTGCAGTTTTAACAACTCATGCTCGCCGTATTTTCTAATTCAATGTTGATATAGAAAGACAGCTGCAGCCAAATTATTCACATACATTTCCCGATGGTCTATTTTAAATTATTCATTACAAAGCAATATTTTTACAACAATTTAGTGTTTCAATATAATCATGTTACGTGGGTCAGAAGTTGTAAATGGGACGGCGGCGCGTGCGGACCAAGAATCACCTGCCTCTAAGACCCTAGTAATTATTCCACCACTTATTATATGATTATAAGGCTTTTTTGGTGCTTTCAATCAAATTACACCTTGGCCTGGCCACTTCGGAATGAGATGTCATAAACTTCTTTTTTTCGGTTCCGTAATTACGGACGACGGTTTCGTGGTAACGGTGTAAAACGGTGCGACAATTATTTCGGACTTTTTGGGGTTATCGATAGGCGACACCTTTTGTCAATAATAATTATTGTAATTATAAGTAGATGCCCCTGTCTCAGGGTCGAAGTGATATGTTTTAATGCGTTCGTCAATACGGCGTACAATTTTAAAAATTAGTGATTTTTGGCGGTCATTACTCATTAGGTATGCGAACAGTTTTTCTATGATAACTCTTAAATCACTTCTGCTTAGATTTAAGGATCTCTCAAATGGTTTGAAATCCCCACTGCAAGTAACCAAAGAAGTAATGATTTCACTAGATTTTTCTATTTATCGTATCATTTAAGTTACTTTACCGAACCTATTATAAAATCTTTCTTTGCTTTGCTTATATATTTCAAAAGTTAAAATTATACGCCATCCAAGTGATCGTTAATGGGCACGGTGCCCAAAACCCTGGCTCTATTAGGTACCTCGTTGAATGGCAAGGCTAAGCCTAAGTTAATAATTTAAACTGTTTATAACTTGTACTTTGAATTATTTGAAATATTTTCGAAAAAGAAATCTCTAAAGATAAAATCATCTTGTTGAGATTAACAATGAGCTAAAACCACATCTTAAATGCAACTTATAAAATATATTGCAAAAGATTGACAGCTAAATTACAGTGCAATTAGTTTTTGACCAATACAAAATTAATTATTAATTGATAAATAACTATGATCATAATTTACCTACTTAGATAATAACGCCTCTCAAAATTTGATTGTGGCAGCCGGAATAAAGTATTACATATTTTCGAATTTAGTTCGAAGGAAAGGCTGATAAAATGAAATATTTCTGAAAAATTCGTAACACCACACAACACAATAAATACAAAAAACTGGGCAACATCTATTACTTAGTCCTACTTTATGAATCGTCGTGAATTTAGGTTTTTAAAAAATCCTGTGGAAAATCTTTAGTTTTTGCGATAGCAAGCCCTTTCCAACCCCGTGCTGCAACCTATCTGTACCTACCCATTATATTGGTTGAACAAATGGGTCGTGAAGGCGTATAGCAAACAGAGCCACGACATAAAGCCTAAAAAAAGATATTTGGAAAGTTAGCCGTGATTAAACGTTTAAAGGCGCAGGCATAAATAGCGTAGTAAAGTATTGAGGCGATTTTAGAACTGTCACTGAGATCGCCTAAATGATAACGTTATGGCTCCATTCTAAATTCGTGCTCATGAAAACACGCAGTTTTGCCGCCGAGCGCATCGATGCTTTGATAAGCGGACATAAATAAATAATTAGACGGAGAGCTGAGGAAGTTATGGAGACGGGGGGAAGTGGGCAGAGCAGGGGGAGGGGAGGGAGGTATTCGGATAGTTCTTAGATAGTATCTCCCGCAACCGCGCTTTGTGTCAAACGTCAGATGCTTATCTTTAAGATGTTTACAGATGTACCGGAGGGGGAACGGCCCAAATCTTTAGTGAACGCAATCGACCGATATCTACTCAAATATGGTTGATATGCGAGTTAATTACCTGTGCTCTACGCACGTTTGTATCGTGTGAGCTACGACGGAGGAACAAAATTTTATAATAATACTCAGACGGGTTGAGACGAAAATAAAACACGCTTTTAAATACCCAGCCATTTAAGGGAACTATCACTCATATTGTGAATTATTTTTCGGTTGTGCGTTGCGAGTATATATTACATCTCACAACCCAAATGAGATATAATGAACTGATCGAATTTCGAAGCAACTTTACCACTCTATTTTGTGTCTTTTGAAATTATTGATAAGATATTGGGAGATAAGACACGATATTAAGGTTATGAATTATATTTATATCTCAAATCGTAAGTAGCCAACCATGGCTGTTTTAGCTCTATTAACCGTTGTTATACAGAGTATAGAGTTTACTATATTGTATAGAGAACGCGATGCTGTACTTACTTGCCTAATTTAAAATGTGATTCTGGTGATACTTTTCAACAACAAAGTGTAGATCTTAAAATACTAAATACTCAGTAAAAATACAAAAATAACACTGACAGTATTCAAATTGCAGTTTCAAATGAATACTCTTCAAAGCAAATGTCAATTTCCCGCCGAAGCTATTTCAGTTCGCCGTAGATCACACAAGATGGCGCTGATAAAGTGGCCGATCGCCAGATCTACGACCATCTCTGCTCAGGCGTCTCCATCGTCTAATTACGAAATCAGCTATAGATGTTTATCCTGAACTTTATCCAAGGTGATTATCTAAATTGTAAACTATTAATAGTTGCAAAATCTTATAAAATACTTTTGATGGTATTCCTATGTATATAAGAAGTAGATTTATCTAGGAGCCCTTCCACAGTTTATACAAATACTAGAAGACTAGATGAAGCCCGCTACTTTGTCCGCGTTGTACTCACATAGCATATGTCCTTCACTCGGATCTATCTTATCTCTATACCAAATTGAAAAGATGGGCCGTTAAAGCGCAGCAGACAGACAGACAGCCAGACTTCACATTTATAATATTATTATGGATTCCGAACTGCAGGTCCAAGGTCTAACAAGACAATATAATGTGCCAAAATTTCAGTTTGCCGCGTGTTTGTACTTAGCAACATTGTTAGAGGAACAGTAATCGTTTCAATAATGAATTTTGAAGGTTATTCTGAAGAAATTAATTATTTCATTTCAGCTTAGGTATGATGGAATGGCCACGATTGTAAAGATACGTAAGCTTACAAAAGCTTTGTGAAGAAAAGAGAACTGAGCCGGGCAAACAAAATACTAATAGCTATTAAATAGATATGTATTTATCAGATACTTGGAATTGGAAGAAGCAAAACTACAACTGAAATATCAAAATACTAAATGTTGGAGCAAAGTGATCAACTCAATAAAAAATATTCAAACTTCATAGAAACGTGTTTTGATTTACTTATATTGTTTCAGTACAAATCATTATAGGCAAGCCGAGTGCAATTGTTTTTTAGAAGGACACTGCTATCGCGCTAACGATCGCCCGACTACGCGCAGCTGCCATTTTTTTCCTTTTTTTAAATATATTTGAAATCCCCTCTGCACGATGGGCCAACAGAAGCCAACATAGGACACTGAACTATGCAGCGGATTTGTGTGTAGTAATTCAGTTTCGTCTTAATATTAATATTTTTCGTCGCTCTACAGCCATTGCTAAGATTTACCTTGTTAATCCAAAGATTATGAATTCTTTTGCTACAATTCCATTTTTCAACGGTAGATATAGGTATATAGGTATAGGTAATTTTCCGTGATAATAAATAGCCTATGTGCTATTCCAGACTATAATCTTTCTGTGTGCCAAATTTCATCCAGATCTGTTCAGCCGTTGGGGCGTGATTGAGTAACAAACATCCATCCACACATCCATACATCCATCCAAACTTTCGCATTTATAATATTATTAAGATAAGATAGTAAGATTAGTAAGATAAACAATCATCTTTTGACTAGATCCTTTATTAACTAGTTTTTTTTTAATCAAGGACATAATAATGTTAATTGTAAGTATTTATTTGTAAATGTAGTTTATTCCCGAGAACTAAAACGGTTCACAGTTTCCCAAATTTATTACAAAGACAATAAATCAGCTGAGAATCGCTCGCTAAACAGAATGGGAGCCTCATGAATAAAAACATGCTATTTAGCGCTACACACCATGCCTCCGAGCCCAAAGAAAACGGTCCCATTCACACACCTGATACACGAAAATTAACTTTAAGAAACAGTGTCAAGTGTCAAAATTGCATATAAACATTAGTGAACCTTACACCGTTTCGCTTTGTATGCCCGTTCTACGCAAACGCATTTCCGGCCGAACGCTGCCGGGAAAAAGCCATTTAAAACAAAAAAAGAAAAAATGGTAACGCGCCGCGCGCTCGGACACTTCCGGTGGGCGCCATTTTTTCTGTATTGCCAACAGATAAAATCTTTCCGGCCTACTGCGCAAACGCTAACTTCTATTTATGATGTTTTATTCAATTGATGAGTTTTAGCGGAATCAAAAAGGTGAAAACGATATGTCACACACACATATTGAAGATATGCAAAATAATATAACTTAAAATGAGCTCAATGCCGAGCAATCATAATGCTTAATTAATTAGGTATGCATTGAGGAGTTCTTTGTAGGCACAACTTCCTGTGGCATTAGGTCGGAAACTTCAAATATCGCAATACCATGGGAACCTCATACGCACGGGATTTCAAAACAACTGCTAAAAAGAAGGTACTTACGGTTTTCTTTAGCAAATATTATTTTAGGTTTTGGTCTTTCGTCTGGATAAAACCTTAAATCCTAATATAATGCAAAAGTGTGTCTTATCACCTTCTTATTATATATTGTTTAGCGTGAGGCTATTTAAGCACATTTAAAGCTTGGTCGAATCTAATTGGAGTGCATATGAACTATGAAACCTATGTAGCCGACTTCCAAGCAAGAGGTTCTCAATTCAATGCTTATTTTCTTGCTGGTTCATCTCGGTAGGATAGTGGCATTCCGAACCAGTAGACTCATGTGACGATTCAAAAGCACTTGTAAAAGTTTATTTGAATAAAAACATTTGAATTTCGAATTTTGAAATAATTATGAACTTAACAATAGTTTTTTTTATGCAGTTAATACTCACTAACTTTAATAAATAAGTAAATAATTAAACCAAATATTTTCGTTTTCCCTTATCGCTGTTGGCATCTGTAGCCAAAATTAAACACTAGGGCGACATAATTAGGAGAGAACATTTTGCACTGCCACAAAATTCAACGGTCGAATCTATGTAAATGGGGGCGCTGTTCGATGTTGAATATTCAAATTGATGTCATTATAACATTCGGCCAAACGTGCTGGCGGTTTGGCCACCGGCCAGATGCATGTGTAATGTAATGTAATGAGTAATTTAAAGGCTCTTTTTATGTTCGCCGCTGGCTGGAAACTAGCAAGCTTTATTTTATTAACGGAATTCAATTTTTATTCTAATTTCTAAGAATACAAGGCAAAATGTACAGTGAAGAAACTCTGATAATTCGTATGATTACTTATATATTTACAACTAAAATTTCATGATGACTTTTCCAAGTCACCTTCTGAGTAAGAAAATACCTCGCATATGTAAGTAGATTGTAGATATTTAACGCTCAAACCATACCTAAATAACTGCGCGGAGAAAGATATACTAATGAACTAAGTACTTAATTTATACCATATTTTGGTCAATTTACAATTAAACGATTTTCAGTTCAATTAAACGCTGGCTCACTCCTGAGCACTCTCAGTATGTCCCAACTTTAGGCCACTACCTTGGCCAAGTGTGGATCGGCAGACACCTTTCAGATTAATATGGAGAACTGTCGATCTTGCAGCTTTCCTAAAAATGTTTTCCTTTGACAGTAAAGCCAGTGATATTTACTTATTTGTAAGTAGGTATACCGCACGTAACTTCGACAAGTTAGAAGAAATTGCCCGGGATTCGAATTCCTGGCCGCAGGAATAGGAGGCCGAGGTTTTAAGCACCTAAAGGCCTATTACACTGCACTTTTCACAGGGCCCTGTGGTAAGGGTGGGCGTGGCCGCAAAGTTAGAGAGTCGCTTATTACACAGCAATAAGGATCAAATTAGGGACCCTTTCACCCTAAACTTTATTACACTACACTGATCCAAGTGTATAGTCCCTGTGAAAAGTTCAGTCTAATAGCCCTATTACCACTTCAGAAACAAAATAAGTCGATATTAGTGCCAAACTAACATTTAAAAAGACATCCAAATAGACGTATCATGAGTGAAGGTTTACCTACTTTATATATCCATAACCCAACATTTAAATCTAATGCAAAAGAAAAAGAGGAGAAAAAACAGTGACTCTCAAATTCCCTCGGATGTTGGCTGAACAAAACAGCACTTTAGCCCGAAAAAAAAAAAGAACTAGAAGAGCGTTCTCAATTCAAAAATTGAATTGATCGCCCCATTGTATTCGAAATGTATCATTTGAGCTGTTATTATGTGCTCTCTCTCTAGCTTGAATGCAACCTGGTAATCCAATACTTTTGTATGGAAGGCACTTAACGTCGCGATCTAGTTACGAAACGGCCGAAGTGTTGTTAGAACTGAATTTGTTTAGTGTTTTATCGGTGTATGTATAAGGATGGGTTTGTGGATGCCTGTTAATGATAGTGCTTGTTTATTGTGCAATTTGTACAGTGTAATTTTAAATCTTTATACTGTACCTACAGTTTAGTGTGTCTCCATTAGGATATAAATAGGGTTTTTTAAAGAATGTATGAATGTAATGAGCATTTAAATGTTAGAATTTAGCTCGATTGTGAGGATGTTTTGCCTGAAGTCATATGCAGCTTAGGATCCTAAGAGGATACTTCTTACTAATATTATAAATGCGAAAGTTTGGATGGATATATGGATGTATAGATGTATGGATGTATGGAGGTTTGTTACTCAATCACGCCCCAACGGCTGAACGGATCTGGCTGAAATTATGCACAGAGATAGATTATAGTCTGGAATAGCACATACGTTACTTTTTATCCCGGAAAATTAAGGAGTTCCCGCAGGAACCAAAGAAACCTCGATCGCGAAGTCGCGGGCATTAGTTAGTGAGGACATATGAAGTACTTAGTAGGTGTAGAATCGTTACTACATACTACATATCTACCTACCTGTAAGTACACTGACGTATTATTACAAAAGCGAACTACTATTACGGCGAAAGAACAACGTATTATCTAATTCCAAGGCTAATTAATGATCTTCCAATGGAACTTAAGCAAAAAATAACAGGAAACAACATAAAGTACTAAATTAAGAATTATCTTTTGAAAACGAAATATTAATTAAACTTAGTGTTATTCAAAGTGAAGCAGCCTGTATACAAGATAGTTTGATTTGTATGCGCAAAATTTGTCTCGTTTACTTTTATTTTAAAACTACGGTCTAAGTACAATTATATTATAAGCAAAAAAATAATAAATAAAACCCTCTTATAGATTTAACCTTTTAAAATTATACTTAGTACCCTAGATTAGATGATAGTATGTTTACTACCATTTACACCTACATATTATACTATATATTTATAATAAGCATGGAGGAATGTGCAGTGCTCAGACAAGCCATCAAGTGCTTACGAGCACAAAGAAACCGAATAATGTACATTTTATTTGTGAACTAAATAAATATTACCTTTTTAGATTAGCCGCTTTTATCCTAAGATCGATTATGTATCTACCTTATCAGGTGCGATTGCACTCAATTGCTTAACTTTAGTGACTAAGTACAAAAATACAAATAACGTTTAATACTTTTAAAAAAATGACAAGAAAAAAAACAATAATTTAAAAAAGCTTGGCTGAAATTAAAGTTATAACGGAAACCATACAAAAAATACTTAGGTAGGTAGTGCTTAGGTAGTAACACGCACGAAACAATGAATTTAACGTTTAAAAATGAAAAATACAAGCAACACAAAAACTTAATCGTTTATAAGTAGAAGGAAGTACCAAATAAACGAGCGTGATAAATTAAATAAACAAATTCATAAAAACCCTAACAGACAGACGGGCTTTTTGTTAAAACCTTCGCGGTCGGTATAAGCGACCCGTTCGTTAAGCCAATGTGCTTCTTATTTATTATGAAACAGAGTCTAGATTTTTATGGCCAATTTAACAACTGTTTAGTTAAGCGATTTTGTATTGACTGCCGAGAATCGAACCCACGCACCTTAGTTAATCCTATTAACCGAGTATTGTGGTTGCCCAAATAAATAATTTAGTTTCCATACATACATTCAATTGGTACCCTCTGTAGCTTTAGAAGCTAAGTGGGAAGGTATGAGATTATTCTGAAAAGTATATTAGTAACATCCGGATTCCGGTATATGGAAATAATAAATACGCACATAATTAATAAAATCTATTCATTTTATTGAAGATAAATATAGTTTACTTCTAGAGTAAGCGGGCGACTTCTCCAAATATCCATACTATCATACTTAATATTATAAACGCTAAGGTATGTTTGTTTATTGGTTTATTGGTTTGTCCAGTTGTAGGTTTGTCTTTCAATCATGCCACTACGTAGCATCGGATCGACGTGATTTTTGGCATGGGTATAGTTGAGAACCTGAAGAGAGACTAGCTACTTTTTATCACGGAAAATTAAGGAGTTCCCGGGGGAATCAAAAAAACTTAAACATCACCGGCATCAGCTAGTAAAATTCTAAATGCAAAAGTGTCACCGTCTGTCTTTTTGAAACATATTCACGGACTATACTTGTAGACTCTATAAAGAACTTTCAATTTACAACAATCGATCTTATGAACCTAATTGTAAGAATTAAATATTTTTGGACCAAACTCTTAAACCACAAGTCATCATTCTATACAAAGCCAAAGCAAAGCTAAAGTTTCCCATATCAATCAAGTCAACAAAACAAGAATGTATCAAAGGACCAATAAAATGTTTTTAATAAAAACAATAATACGAGAACGCATTTAGCAAGACCGAAAAAGCATGATCGTTGTGTTTGTAACTGTGAGTTATAAGGGCAATTTAAGCAGGCTCAATTCTAAGGACTTAAGAGGCGTGTTTTGAGTAAACACTTGAAACGTATTCGAGTGGTGTAGTTCGATTCATACCTCTTAATACTTGATGTGTTCTTTTAATTTAACAATGTTTCAGGTTTGCAATTTTGACTCATAACATTAAAGAAATACATGTGTTAATCAAACATAAACTAGTTCTTGTTACCTAATAAAACGGCCTCATGTTACTTGTAGCTAGAACGATTCAATTAATTCTTGAATATTTAAAAATGTCGGTTATTCCATAAATTCAAGGTTAAGATTATAATATTTTATCCAAAATTCTTCGATAACTAATATAAATCAAATATGATTGTGATAAAGAAGTTGTTTGCACACACACTGAAATTTCCGATGACGATAAAGCAAAGATAAAACTTAATCTTTTAAGAGATAAGCTAATGCGAATGTATGTAGCCCCCTAAAATCAAAATTAATTACATACTGATAAATGGATTGCTCCTTGTTTAATCTAATCACTACTTTAAATTACTTATCTTCAATAAGTAGTGGGTAAATATTACACTTAGGCTTACTTGTTTGGTTTGTAACAAATAAAGGCAACGTTAGACCAGACCTTTCCAGCTTTATTCTTAAAACTTATCTATTCAATACAATAGTTGGTATCGGTTTTTTATAATTTCTATACTTATTAGGCTTAAGTTGATCGTAACAATCTACATCTATATAATATATATAATATATTTATATTGTTAAATGCGAAGGTGTGTCTATGCGCCTGTTACTTTTTTATGTGCTATCATTTTAACCAACTTTGTAGAAATTTGGTACGGACTACAGATATAGTAGGCATCCCGGAGACATTGGCTACTTTTTCTGGCTCAAAATCAAAGAGTTCACGCAGGATTTAAGAACCTAAATCCATGCGGACAAGACCACTGGTATGGTCTGGTCGTTAATACTTAAGAGTCAAAATATTACTCTTGCGAAATAGTACGAAATGACCCTACGACATGCGGGAGCCGAACAAATTATTATCCCAAACAAAATACTGCTACAATGTGTTTAAAAAAAGGGGTCATAAGTTAGTTGGAAACTCAGAGTAATTAAGAACAGTTACTACGCGGACAAAAGTACTTGTAAAATTGCACTAAATTTAATGCATGTATCAAGAATATCGAGAAGCTGTGTAGGCGGCTTGCGCGGGTGACGTCGCATGACAATAGGCCCGTGCGTTATTGTATGAATCGCGTTTTTTGAGTGAAATCGATCACGAGCGGCCCCTGTTCTCGACATTATACTGTATTTATTTACGAATTGTTATTGAATAGTCCTTTGCTGGGCCGATGCTTTGACAAAAGGTTTATAACGGTGAATAATTATAGAGAAAAAATGCTATTTGATAACTTCACTAAATTGCTTTAAACATTACAAAAAGGTAGTAACTAATAGACAATGACAATTTCTGAAATACTTTAAACATTCTATATCAGTCTTCTAATCTAAAATTTCTATGCTATGCCCAAATTATTTCTGTATTATATAATTGTATATAATCTACCGAAGTACATAAAACCCCTTTCAACATTTTATCTTTTTCGTAAAAACTTCAAAATATTTAGAACTAAACCTATACTCTAAAATATGGAGCAAAATCTCCTTAATCGTAATGCAAACAGATGCACATTACAATAAATTATTATTTATCGCTACCGTAAAAAGGTTGCAAGCGGATCCGAACTCGTTTCCTCAAACTAGATTCTCACATTTTATGTATGATTGATGGGGACTCGCAGCCAAGGCCAAGGGGCCAGCGAATGTTTACAAGATTCTATAAATATGTATGAAGAGGCGTTCCTCACATCTTGACATCGCTACTGGTGACTGCTGACTGGTCCACTCCCGTATTGTGCTCCTTTCATTATGCCTTCAACTTCATGACTAGCTAGTAGTTACCTCTTATGTCACTATTCTATCGGTAAGTATAATTTAGTAAACAAAAGACATAAAGCGTAAAAGAAAATAATTCCTTCCTGGAGTGAGGACTAGGTATTATGCTCCTTTATAGTTGGCTCCTACGTAAATGCAAGCTAGGCAACCTTCGTTTCGAACCATGCGTGAACTCTTAATGATGATATTGTGTACAAGATTATTGCACTTTGCACACACTTACCATCTACTTTAACCTTTTCTTTAAACATATCATACCCCAACAGAAAATGTTTTTTTATAAAGTGGAAACCCATTCCATGCATGCCATATTATGCGTGCACAATTGATTTACAAAAAAAATTGCAAATATTTTGGGAATTTATAAGTTACAGCGATCTATTTAAATTCGATCTATACTAATGGATGGATGGATGTTTGTTACTCCATCACGCCACAACAGCTGAACGCATCTGGATGAAATTTGGCACAGAGATAGATTATTGTCTGGAATAGCACATAGGCTACTCTTTATCCCGGAAAATTAAAAACTTCCCGCGGGAACCAAAAATCTCAGTCCACGCTGGCATCAGCTAATATAATAATACCAACAATTTTAGCTCTTGAGCCCCCTAAAATAAGTTAGGAAATCTCCTCCGTCTCCGGAAAATTGAATCAATTGTAAATTTACCCTCAAGCGTTTAACATAAATTGCGAAATGGTCCACGCATTCCTAAGTATTCTACATCTGCTGCTATAGAATTTAAGTAGAATAATTAGACCAAACCTTATTGTTGGATTTGAGAGAGGCAACAAAGTATACATTACAACAAAAAATAAACTCAAGTGCTTGAAGGGTCGCTATGACTGTTAATTCCTGTCATTGTGCCGTGCCATGCCATGATGCTTGTTCTTTTTTAAATGAAATGTATCGTTGAAAATGCATACGTTTGATACGGGGTTGTGAGAGTCGTGAGAATTGTTTTACAAGTTTTATTACGTGTTTATTTCGATAAATAAAGTTAGTAGCTTTTAACAACATCAATATATATATGTGAAAAATAGCTACCGTGAACCGTTCTCAGACTTTTGTATGTACGATTGTGAGACCTACTATATTATCGATGAAGAACTTTTAAGAAACGTACTTACATAGAAACATACAATATCTTGCTCATGTTTTACAGATTTCACAAAATATTTTAATAAGTTACCCTTCAAAAAAATTACAAAGCTTGTTATGATTTTTTATCGCCGCTCAACTTCATAATTATGACCTCAGGGGTGTTATTTACTGTAAAATATATTTGTGTTTCATGGACAATTCCTTTTGTATTGTAAGTCTTAACTCTTAATGGACGAAGTATACCTCCTAGAAAGGTCACTATTGCAAAAAAGGTAATACTTTTCGTACCTAATACCAATAAATCGTTAGCTTCGCAGTATTAGCATTGTCATGGAAGTCAATCGTTTTAACTTGACTCAATTGTATGGGTGTTATGACACATTACTCCCCAATCCCCGCGGGGGTGCGGCTGGACCCCAAGCAAACCCAAATACAGTCAAATCATCCGGAGGGATTTACTCGCCCTTGGGACTCAATTGGGAATCTGAAATTTTTAAATACTTTTGAATATAGTGTGTATAATCTGTAACCAGCTGTTTTTTTTAGATTCAGTAACAAGTTAAGGGCAAACTGCCCTTGACTGTGATCTCATCTGGTGGTGAATACTTACAACTTACTATTAATTTTAATACTTACATGTTATGTGCTATGACGAACATGAAGTACGGCTGACTTATGAAACCCTTTATTGTTCTCTGTACGGAATTGTACTAGAAAGCTAAATTGCTTGAAAAAAGTTCTATCTTCGCAGGCAGGGTGATATGTTGATACTTAAGTGTTAAGTAACTTAAACAAATTCGATGTAATTTTGTAGACATGGTCTAAAATATATTACACAAAGATATGCGCAGTATCCCATGGTTCCATTATTAGTCCGATTTCCGTAAAACTATGTAAAACTCATTGGGAAACACAATGGTGGTAAACAAGGTAGCATAATAATAATAATGTCCTTCCGACCGAATTTCAGCCACGGCGGCCTATCTCCAGAGATGTTAGCCATCTGCTCGGGAGATATTACAGTGCACAAGTGTATGCGCATACACAGGTGCGCATACAAGGGTCAATTTGGGAATTTATAATTTCTGAATTTTCCCTGCTCTGGCCTGGTGGGAGGCTTCGGCCGTGGCTAGTTACCACCCTTCCGGCAAAGACGTGCCGCCAAGCGATTACGCGTTCTAGAGACCGAATAGGGGTATGGGTTTGATATAACTGCTATGCCCCAGGTTAGACCGCTACCATCTTAGACTGCATCATCACTCACCATCAGGTGAGATCGCAGTCAAGGGCTAACATGTAGTGGATTAAAAAAAAATGTACTCACATTATGTAGTTTGTAGTAGAGTCCGCACGCATTACACACGGGTTCGCCATTCTGGTTGCGCCTCCAAAGCGTCGTGGTTGTCGTTTTGCAGTTCGCACAAGACGTACCCGCCCGTCGCGCTGCGCTTTGTAGCGACTGCAACAAAGAAAAATTCATGTTATAGACACTGCTGTCAATTGGGTATTTGACTACTAGTGAAATAAATTATTTTTTAGTGATTATTAAATATGTTAAAGGGGGAGAAAAGGAATGTAAATGTAATTTTCTTTTAAAAAGGGGATGATGTAGTAACGGAACGTTGAAAGTTGTAAAATGTCAAGCTCTGACAGATGTCAGAGTGACACCGTCCCTCATTATGCATCACTAGCGGACAGACGTGTATTTTAATATTAATTAATAATTACTAATAAGTGAAAAATAAATATAAAACACTGAAGACCAAACCATCTTTTACTCAAGACATTAGAAAAGGATCTCCCAAAAGTCGTAATATCCACATCCCCTGCTAGTTTTATTTGAATAACCATTTTAAACTATCGATTAAAGTAAAAAAAGTGCGTCGAAATTTGATGGAGTCACAACTTAAAATTTCATACAAAATCCATATTAAGCAGGCGTTTTGACGTTTGAAAAAAAAAGTTGCTGATTTGACTAGTTGTCAAATACCCAATTAGCATGGATGGATTATAAAAGCACATGGATTTGACTCGCTCTCGCAATGCTCAGGACTGCGGTTACCTAAGTATCTGTAGATTAATGCAATTGTAAATGTTTTTTTTTAGGTTATTATTATTATTAGTTTCGTTTAACTTTTTTATTCTCTTCATTAAATGAAGGTGAAAATAACTATGCACGGGCCGGAGCCAAGTGCAATTAGGGTTACCTACTACTGTGTTAAAAACTTACGTACTAAGCGGCATGTATTTAAGATTGTTGCCATTTGTAGAAGCAAATAGATTTTGCAATTAATATTTAGTGCTTTCAAACTATTATGCAGTGTTTTAGGGATGACTCCTGTAGATGAAATAATCACAGGGACAGTTCTGGTGCTGTTCACTTTCCACTGGGTTTTAATTTCTATAGATAAGTCGGTGTATTTTGCAATATTTTCTGTGTATGTAGAAGCTAAATTCTATTATTATTATTATTATTAAATAAATTTTTTGCATACAATAGAACAGTTATAAAGTACATATAATAAAAGTACAGACAAAAGGTGACCTTATCACTAAACGATCTCTGCCAGGCAACCTACACTAATGAATCAATTAGTACTGTGAGACGGGAAATTGCTTATTTATTTAGGTTATTACATTATCGATGATTTTATTAATGACAAAGTTACATGGAAGCAACCGGCCTCGCATCCAGTGACCAACAAGTCAGTGTAATACTTGTAACGTATGTGTTGTGTTGTAAAAATATTGTAACTTTTCTTTTCTATGAAAAGAGCAACTGCTGAGTTTCTTGCTGATTCTTCTCGTTAGGAACAGTATTCCCAATCAGTGATAGATTCATTCGTCTATTCGTAAGCACTTGTAAAAAGTCTATTTGAATAAAAAACATTTGAATTAGAACTTACATACACACATAGCTATAGAATCAAAAGCATACGGGTCCTGACTCTGAGCACTCTGAGTTAAAGCGGCAAGAGCTTCTTAAGTCCTTTCCCTCGACCGCACACCTCCCTCGCATGCCCTAGACATCCTATGCACTCTTATCATAAATAGCAGTTATAGTGGATGATGGAACGAGGCTCTCACCGTTTAAACTCAGTGTCTGAATGCGCGCGCGTGCTATAAGCAGAATGTCTGTCTGCCTCCTAGTACTTAGTAGTAACCTAACCTAAATACTTATTTAGGTTCAGACTAGGAGGCTGTAAAATAGACGCAAAATGGATTGGTTATATTAATTTCGGCCGTTGGTCGATCTCTCAATCCACCATCAGTAGTAAAGTTATGATCTCCCAAAATATTAACTGTACAGTCAGTAGGCAAACAATCTGACAAAGGCGATTAAAAAAAAGGTTATTTCTTGAGTATATATTAATTATTTATGTTCGACTTGCTTACTAAGTAAATATATATCAATTGCGGTTCTTTCATTCAACCTATGATTTATGAATGCTATTGGGAAACTCTTCGTCAATGACTTTCAGGTGCCAAACCAACTGCCGTTTATGTTTTATCATCCAGAGCAGACACGAGGGGAACCTAAGTATTGTGGGATGTAATTTATGAGTTCATAAAAATACAATTATAGATACCCTGATTGAAAAGCACAATATGTTAAACGTCACTTGCAAATTTACAGTCCCATTAATGTTGAAGAACAATCACACGACAATAGCCGGTCGCAAATCGGCTCGGCCGACAAAAGTGAGCATCGGAACATGGAATCAAAAAAGCGGGTAGCTATCGGAGGGCCCTCTTACGCACCTGCCCATTACTACACGTCAATCAAACAAAAAATATCCACGGCATGCGGTGGCCGTTTTATACAGTCCACAAAAGTGCCTCACTCAATTAAAAATGCATTCGTCCTAAACCGACACGAAAATAAAACGAGCCGCACAATCCGACTCATAATAAATCCATTAATTTGTCATGTCATTTATATCGAACAAAAAGTATTGAGGTCGTAAAATATTACGGACAAACTATTCGGTGCGCTCGCTCGGATCGATTCTTTGTAACTAGAATCGAATACTACCAAGATTATCGTGACCGCACTGCCGTATTGTCCGATTTTATATTGGAAGTGACTGTATCGTTCCCGGTATAGACGAGCTCGAAAACCGAACACTATCACCCAAACGTAAATATAAGTTATGGCACTAAACGCGCCGCAAATGTTCTCATAACGTATAAAACGGCTATATTACAATAATCATGATCTCGTGATCAGATAAAAGATATCTAAACGAGTAGGTACATACGTATTTTGTATCAGCCGAAGTCGATGCACTAAGCGTGTTTATCTCGGACAAAAACAATAGTGTCTAACATGAAGTAACAATTTTAAAATCAATACAGGTTAAACCTGTTGTATACGTCGGTACAAATGCATATTGGAATACCTAAATATTAAATGGTTTGCGTCGATATTCGCCTCGTCATGGCATCTCCTTTGTGCCAGAATAAGATTAGAGCTCGCTATATTAGCCGAGCCAATAGCCAATTCTTTTTCTTCCTATTGAAGAATGACTCAAGTCGAGTTCAATCTGGATCCCTGTCAAAGAAATAGGTTTTTTTTCTCGAATATAGCATAACAAACGTTTATATTACCGAATTCATATTAGATCGTAGTTAATGTTTCCTTATAATTTATGAATCATAAAATAAGTAGCACTGCTTGCGACGCAAGAATACGGTACGTACATTACGGACTTGTATATTACTTGAAAAAAAAAATTTCTTCACGAAATTTTATAGTATTTACCTATAATTAGGTAGGTAGCTAATGCTAAAATTATAAGTAGATATAGTGAACTAGCACAGAACACGATCAAAACTATTTTTTTTTAATTATTATTATTGTACAAAATATTTTCTTAAAACTAATTTTAAAAAAAGTGGACAAAGGTAAAGCTTCTCTCAAAAAAGAAATCTCTTCCAGCCTTCCTTGAAAGTGAGTAAGGTGAAATTGTTAAGTGGTATAGGTACACAAATACAATAATTTATTGGAATTTATAAAAAAAACTACAATAATTCAACTATCTAAGTATCAATGCATTCCACATTTTACTTACGTTAATTATTTACTTAAATCAAAGAAATATTCACAAAGAGTAAGTAGAAACCATTCATAAACTGAGCCAGAAATCAACTTTAAGCTTTTATGACTCAATTACGCGAAACCGATTTTATAATCTGTAGATAAGGTTTTCTCATCAAGCCATAACACCCGCTGCATCACACGGCTCCCGAGGGAGACTGCCGTCTGAGCCGGGGGGTACCGACTAAGCCGATTATAAAAGTCAACCGATCGTGGGGGCGCTTTTATTTCCATGGAAAAACGGCTGTTTATTCGTAATTTTATGACCGACATTACTTTCGATACCTCAACGACATGGCTGGAAAACGCTACGAAAATCACGTTTCTTCTTGGATTACTACTACAATAAATTGTGCTCCATTTTTTTCCAGTTAATTAATTAACTAAAAGAGTACTTAAATATTTTCTTAAGTCGGAGGGCTTAACTGCATTAATGGGTGTCCTACAAGGCTCGATCTTGGCTCCTTTTCTATTTTTGGTGTATATAAATGATTTACCATACCATGCCAACAATGTCTGTGACATAGTATTGTTTGCTGACGACACATCACTCATTTTTAAAGTTGATAAAAGCAAGGACAGTTTTGAATTTTGAGGTGATACTCACAATCGATATACTAGAAACCGCTATAAGCTAGTAACAGCGTTGTATAGTGTGCGCAACGTGCAGAAATCCTTTGTTTATGTAACTTATGTGACACAATTTGTCCTACATTAAATAAATTAATCATTTATTTATTTATTTCTGATCAGTGATGCCATTTTTTTCGTCGTTTGAATGGAAAGTAAAAGTTCTGATATCCATTGCCACAAAGATTTCTTACTATGAAATAATTTAGTGTAAAAACACCCTAGGTACCGGAGAGGATACAATATCCGCGCTTATTATAAAAAACTCAATCAACTTTTATCTGTAAAGTGTGTTATAGCTCTAAGAGTCTATCGATGCGGCTTACATTTTTACTTGCTATCAAAAGCCTATACCCAAGAATAATGGAAATAACTTTAACAATTTATGGTCCTGAATTTTATTGGAATACAGCTCTCGAAATCAGAAATATGCTTAATTAAAAGTAGAGAACTCCGAATTCCCGAGTACGAAGAATAAAAATCTGAAGCATGCGGACACTTGTACCGAAGACCAAAGACTCCAGAGAGTTTTATTAATTGTTAAACCCATTTCACTGTCAACAGCATTCCACGGCGATCGATATCGCGCAGGCTTCCAAAAAATAACTATCAAACATAAAACAGTATGCCGCCAAAGATAAATAAAAAAGCTTTACACAAAACACTCGTACTTAGAGGAAATCCAGTACATATTGTCGTGGCACTCTAATTTTCAGTGTAGTGTAAACTCAAAGGACGCGATGACAAAATCAGAGCTCCTTTGTGTTTTGACGTGAACAAAAACGTTCCTATTGTTGACGACATTGGACTAAATATTATACCGATTATAATGGAACATAATGCTGTCCCTTAGAAGTGGTCAATCGGAGGGTTTTTATCCGTATTACCATAGAAGATGCACGCGACTTCGTCCGCACGTATCAAGGTTTTGTGATTTCCGCGGGAACTGTATAATTTTCCGGGATAAATTTCCGGCATGTAGCCTAGATGTTAATCAGGATATAAGCTATCTTTATTTCAAATCAACAAACCTTGAATCATACACATTTACAATTTATTTTTAACTATTAAATGTCTGTGACGTTGTCCGCGTGGATTAGGATTTATGAAAATCACTGTAAACCCCTTTAATTAACGGACCTAAAATGTAATGCGCATCTGCAATTATAACATACAAAATTTCGTCAAAATGAGAACGTGAAAAGAGAACCGACAGACACTCATTCGCATTTAAGTTCTAGAAAAAGCGACATAGCAATGCTTTTCTTGCCACCGATTCTATAGAGAACTTCAAAAACATCAATATTCTGTTAAACATACTGAGAAAACACAAAGTTTATCCGTACCAAATTCAATGTTAATAATTCAATTAAGCCAATGAACAAGCACTCGTTTTAATCATTAACCAACAAACAGCAAACGGATTAGTTTCACTCCAACTCGCTTCAACTCAGATAATTCAATAAGCTACCCACATTAAAAACATATTTCTATAAGGGCCTACCCTCCCTCTTGCGATCCAATCAGTCTTATCTCCCCGACCCTCGGCAAACACCTCCTAATCAAATCAAATCACAGCCTCCGTCTTCCCTAATCTATCCACCTATCTACGCTTAAACATAAAATTATATTACAAAAAGGGATGGTTACCTACAGCCCCTCATATATTTGCAAACACAGGCAGAATTTAACCCGTCGGAAGCGTCCCTTCGCAACACCCGTATAACTTCGTAAAACACAGACCAGCTCGTCTACAGACTACACATAGACAAGCACTGTTCAACCACACCGCACACAGTCACATAGCCTATCAGCATATCTACGTCATCTAGATCCCACTATGAGAACCCCCAAGAGGGAGGCAATCCATTTACCGAAGAGCTCTCACTACTGAAATTTCCCTCCTACATAAATAAACTTAGAGATGACAATCGCACGGCAAGAGCACTATTTTTAAAGGTTTACATGGCCCCTAGCAGTGAAAGCGCGGAATCGATGTAGCCTTTACCCCTCGCCCCGCACCAGTTTTTCCGGCGTTCCGTCCTTATCAGACCGGGGCGATTAGATAAAGAGAGATAGAGCGTGAAAATAAAGATTTTCATCGTGTTCACCCACACAGTGTTAGTTTCAGCTTTTAATAATAATATAAGGCTTTTGCGTGTGTGATCTGTAGGTATCGGAGGGTTTTGTGTAGGTTTTAACATCATGAAGAGGGATAAAACAAAATACAGCACAAGGTTAGGTTGAAAAACAAAGTGATGGAAAAGTGTAACAACGAACTATAGGTAAAAAATCAAATTTGCATAAAGTTCGTGTAAGATTTGTGAAGGCTACGGTAACCAAAGCAGTCAATTACCTAATCAGATCGGTATTACTACAAAATACGCACTGGATGAATTTTGAAGCTGAGGCCTTTCTGTTCTTATATGACTGAAAAAAAGAGCATATTGTTTTCAGGGTTTCATGTATGTAGGTATGTGAATTTGTATATTCCACCATAACTTTTATAGGCCTGAATCGATTTTGATAAATGAGGTATCGTTAGAATCCCTAGCTTATTCCGGGTGACAAAGGATAGTAAAATTAAAAAAAATTGATGGAGTGACCATGGTTCCGCATTAAAGATTAAATAAAAAGAAATTGGAAAATAAGATTAACTATATAATCATCATTAAGAAAATAATGAGTAGATTCCAAAAATATATAACGCTATAGTTCAATATCCAGTGATTCACAAAAAAATATCATTTACTAAAAATGTCAATGAGATTCTAATTTAACTAGATTAATTTAGATTTTTAACTTTTTAGTTCATTTTTTGGCAAGGCAGTCGTGTTTTTTAATTATAACTTGAGCTACTAAGGTCTAGACTCTAGAGTTTACATTATTAATTTGTAACGTAATTGCTCAATGCCGCGCGGCGTTTCAATAAAAAGTGACAGGTGAACAAGATAGATACAGCACTACAGCCAGCATAGACCGAATTTTTATGAATCCGTTACGTTAACAAAGGCGGTCGGTTGCCCAATAGGAGCGGTTGGAATACGGGCCCGATACGAATCGTATCGGATTGACACATCAAACCGCTGTACCTACTGCGAGATTACATCGTATAGTTACGTCGCGTCATAAAGCTTAAAAATCTTTCAGGAGATACGGATACAGTTCAAGGAATTTACATTTACTGTACCATATAGCTAATATATTACAATTAATGTCTTTATACTTGTCTAAACAAATACTTATTTTTCTTACAAACGACTAAGCTATCAGCAATTTTCTGCAAACATTATGTCTCCATTTTGAATTTCGTCAGTAAGTGAAACAATCTATGGCCTATGTATTCTGGATTCTACACAATTGTTCAACACACTCAATACTCATGTCTTTAAGATGAAAATGTGCGAAGCTTAAATCGACAAATTAAAAAGTGAATTGAATAAAAAATCAATTTCCAACCAAATTCTATCACGCGGATGGTATGTAGATTGTAGAGTCATCATTATAATAATACAGATTGCAGTGCTTATTATGTATAGTAAAAACACGGGAATGCACAGTAATTAGTTCAGTCACACGTTGATGGATGGCGCCACTGTAATGTAAATAAGGTCTCGCCGCAGATAGGAAGGCCTAGCGCTAACTTTGTGATTTTTTTTTCTTCTATTCATACTTTTATGCCGAGAGTTGTCATATTTGAAGAGGAGCAGTTCTTAACCGACTACCAAAAAGGAGGAGGTTCTCAACTCTTTTTTCATACGACAAGAATTTGGATGACCACGTGTGGTGTCGGTGAAAAGCTTGCTATTTCTATATTTGGGCGCAGATATACCTAACGATGGTCATTTATTAGAGCTGCAATGTCCCGCAATATGGATGCACTCTTACTGGTCCACCAAAAATATTAATCAACATTTTTGATGGCACTGGATCAACTATTTCAGTGCCAGTAGGTAATTCATCATTATCATTAAATGCGTCTAACTGGTACTTAACGAGTTGCGTTTTAGTTAAAGGAGATAAATTTAGCATAATTTAAATATTTTTTGACATTTGCCAAATCACGTATTTCACTCATTAATTGGATTTCCTGACGCCTGCTATATATGAGTTTAGCTCCTCTATGGTCTATCTCAATGGTTCTTTGGCGATCATTCCTAAGATAAGTGCATCACTTGCAGTTATTATTTTATATTGTTTTTATTATGTAAAAAGCATGTGTTACATGCTTATTATGTGTAGAGTAATAAAATCTTGAATTCCATTGAGGTTTGCTTCAATTAACGAAATAATCTGAAATAAGTACGTAGTTATTTTCTAGCATAATCATTGTATATTTTACTGATAACCAGTTGCTTACTTCACGATAATTTAAATTTATTTATATTTATATTTAATCACGCCAAAATAACTTTTACTGTAGAGGTGTTGTGTTAACTTATTCAAAAAATGTTAGGTGTCATTTAATGTTTTACACTAATAGATAAGATTAAGAGATGGGCAAGTTAATGATATTATCGAAGTCATAATAGTAATTTTGTATGATCTAAAAATTAAAAAAATCGCAAGAATGAAAAATGAAATTCACGACATTATTAAAAGTTATTTAGGTATAAGTAAGCACCTACCTTAGATCGAACACAACAATGGAAGTGACAACACTAATTTTCGGTTTTATCAATTGATAATCATAATAGATAACGAGTTATAGATATTCTACCATTTACCGAAAGTTGCACAATCCATAATATTATCTTGCTTGTAGTATTAAGTACTTAGTTTTTATATAATTAAAAGATAATAGGTACTGTATTGTTGCTACGTATAAACATATTGTAGGTGTAACTAATTTTGGTCGCAGATTACATTCAAAATTATGAAGTGTAAAATAAAAAATCCAAAATTAGGATCGAGTCTCAGGATTACAAGGTTAAAACCAAAGTACCAAAGTTATAACTATTATTTTAATGAGAATCATAATTAGATACCCAAGCTTCGACATTGCAATTTTATTGTTCCTAGGAGTGAAATTTCAATGACGATGAAAATATCTTTTCTTCCATACACTTATCTATCATCTAATACACTGTAGGCTACCTACTTAACCATGTTACATTAGGAACGCCAAACTTTCCTTTTGTACCCTATTGGGGCTTAACAACGGGAATACACAGTTTTATTTACTTAGTATATAATATTATGTGATTCAAAAGATTAACTGCGCCAACATAGCCAACAAATTCAAAATAATATCCAGAGGCGACTAAACGTTGGTAATTCAGCGTCGGATCGCTTCTTGCAACGTGGGAATTTGCATTGAATGGCAAAGGACAGTGCGGCCGTTTTCAAATTAGATACAAGGCGAGGCCGCGAGATACACTGTGTTTCATATCCAAAGAGACAACCGTCAAAACATCTATGTAGCGTATACAGGAATTTAATCAAACATCGACTGTATAAGGAAATCATAATCGTAATCGTTTGTCAAACGGATGGATGATGGCAAAAAATGGATCGATCTGTTTATGGAGTTCATAGCTTAGAGCTGCCTGCACGTCAAAACGCATTTATGAAGTCCTTAAACAGTTCGAGTAACACGTTTTAAGCAGTCAAATTAACATGAATTGCTTAGAAAACAATTGGGCCTCTGTTGCTATCGGAATTTGTAGTTTTCCTGCACAGGTAAGGTTATTTTTTTATTTCATTGATTTATTCATTTAATAGACTATGGATGTTCACAACATAGATGTATGTTTTTTTTAATCCTTTGATTTTTGGAATAATAAATCCGTCTCCGGTAAGCATACCTACTGGCTCTGTACCTACCTACCTAATTTGATTATAATCGGTTAAGCGGATGGGCCATGAAAATGAACAGATAAACAAACTTAAGTGGTTATATTGATAAAGCAATTGGATAACTTTAAAATAAATAAAATTTGTTCATTAAATTACCTTGGTCAGCTAGGAGTGCTGACGACCGAAAAATTGCTGATAACAGTTACGAAACTTTAGCATTTTCCAATAAGTACTACTTACTTATAATGATGAGGACAATATACCTATTATTACGTCTTGCATTGTCAAGCAATGCAAGACGTAATAATAGGTATATTGTAATAATAGGTAATAGGTAAAAAACGTTCCTAAAGCTATCAAATGCGAGCCCTTAAATAGCAAAACTGTCTCTGTGAATTTTTGTACGTACTCTAGTGCTAGTGGTTGACTGCTACCAAGCTTAAAATCTGACTTTACGTCTGTTACGGTCGTATCTGAGACTATGTTTATGTAGCATCAAGTAGGTTACTCCAAACCGTGTGTGCACACTGTAGTCTCAGTGATATAGGACCAAAAAACATTAAGAATTTGCAAGTTTTATTAGATAGCCTGAAGGTTACCGTTTGTGATTTACAACAATGACGTAATAGCTTAAAGCTGTCTTCAAGTTATATTTATGGCCCCACGATTAACTCCATTAAATAAGTTTGCCATTAGATTTTTTATAGTGCTTAGGTTCCCACTTTATGATTAAATGGTCCATGTTTTATTTATAAGTATGTTTCTAGACCGTTGATAATGATGTAATAATTTCATTGTTTCTGAATAATTAGTAACAGCTCTATTTCGATTCGATATTTGCCGTAAATGGTAAACTTTTTTATATACATAAGTATGGTATCTACAGAGCATAAAGGACGAGTGACTTATACACTTGATGTGAAGTCATAACTAGCATATAATTTCAAAGCAAGGTATTTTCTTTCATTGGAGGTTAACCCAACACATTCGCTATCGACGCATGACGACCTCCGTGGCGCAGTGTCGAGCGCTGTTGTCTTCACGTGCGGAGGTCCCGGGTTCGATCCCCGGCAGAGTCAATTTGGGAATTTATAATTTCTGAATTTCTCTGGTCTGGCCTGGTGGGAGGCTTCAGCCGTGGCTAGTTACCACCCTACCGGCAAAGACGTGCCGCCAAGCGATTTAGCGTTCCGGTACGATGCCGTGTAGAAACCGAATAGGGGTATGGGTTTAATATAACTGCCATGCCCCTAACAGGTTAGCCCGCTAGCATCTTCACTTACCATCAGGTGAGATCACGGTCAAGGGCTACCTTGTAGTGGTTTAAACAAAAAAACATCGCGCCTCGAAGGGATGGTAACTCAAGGTGTGTTAAACGCTACAGTTAAATAACAGAAGAATGGTGAATTAATAAAATTAAACAGGTGGAACGGGCCCGAGTCCCGTAGGAAACCGGGGAAGTCGTAAATACGACAGCTGGCTCCGTCTAGCCGCCACGATTTTACACATTTGCATCCAAATTGGACGAGAATGTATGTATATTCTAATTTATTACGAATTTAATTCGTGTACATATATAATACGATAAAATTAATCCAATTAGTATCTCAGACTGTATGTATAATACTGTGTTAGTGGTTCAATTAAATTATTTATATGTCGCATTTCATGTTTCTGTATAAACTTTTCATTTATTTCTGGATCAGTCCAATAATATTAATACAATACAATACAATGTCTTCACTTGAAAGAAACATGAATTTACATTAGATGTTACAAAGTTATAGTCATATGTTTCGCCTAGCAGAAGGCATGCAAAATTTGTCATAGTCAGAATTTACAATTAACATTACAATAATTAATATAATACGTTCTAAATTATTTGAAATAAGCAAATTTTGTAATTCCTTTTAAAAACAAATGACTCCCTCGTGTAAGTTTTTTTTAAATGTGACGATGGAGTAATACCACATGCAATACACTAGTATACGGAGATGTAAAAAGACAGATTTTGGAACTAAATACAGATATTAAGATCGCCTCAGATTTCTCCATGCAATAACTGGTGTTTTCTATCAAAATACATACGTGCAGCTTTACGCAGCTGAATGCAGCTATTTGGAAAAAGCTCAGTCGAACTGAAAAAGATGTTTACTGTAAATAGTCCCCTGACTGGTTCTCCTAAGAGGTGAGAAAATTTGCAAACTTAGCTAAGTTATCCGGAATCCGGGCACTGTAAAATGTAACTGTACAGATATAAGAAAGAAAAACTATTTATTTGCTTACTAGTTCTGCCACACATTTCATACCTCAAGGGTATGCTACTTCGGCGCCTCCATCACCACCACTAACAGTAATGAGCTAAACTGTCCAGGTGACAAGCGCCGGGACAACAGGACTGACTCTTTTGTGGCACATCTAGGGCTTTCGAATACCGGTTTTTTTCAATACCGGTATTAATACCGGAAATATTTTTTTCAATACCTACAATTAATTGGGAAAAACTTAAAATTGGATAGATTGTTTTTAACTTAAAAATAGTCTTTTCTGAAGGAAATTGCACCATAAAAAACAGTTTTCCATAAAAAAAAAATTTCACCACATTAACTCAAAAAGAGCACTTTTCTGCTTAAATTCAATGAAGAAATGCCATTTTTTTAACTCGTAAACAAACATAGTTTAGTCAAAACACAAATTAATTAAAAATTCGATAGTTATTTTTTAAAAGTAAATAAATCATAATAAAATATTGCATTGGATAAAAAACAGATTTCTGAACTTTTCTTGATGAAATAGTAATGCCAAGCCACGGGGTTCTAAATTCAAACACAAAATTTTCCCTCTGAGTGATCAAAAATGACTTTTTTTTCACTGGTTTTAAGCAATAGCAATGCTCTTATTGAGCGTATGATACAAGTTTTAAACTTAGCCGAATAAAAACAGTGGCATGTACCAAGAAATATATGCAATAGTCAGTTCCGTTTATCGTGTCACCAATACCGGTATCCCGGTATAAGACATTTCAATAACGGTATTGAAAACGGACGAAAAAAGTTCGGATCCCGGACTTTTTTGTATTGGAAGCCCTAGGCAACCCGAAAAAAAGTCTCCAACACAGCATACTGTTTTAAATAGGCACAAGTGCAATATAAAAACCATACAGTGCTGATTTTAAGCAGATATAAATATCACTGTCCAAAAAGTTATCTCATTCAATAACGCGCAGATTTACGAATGGAAGGGCGTAGTGCGAGGCTCGTTCACACTGGTCGCGTGGGTCGCAGGGTCAATCCGCACAGTTTAGCACCGCGTCATATTCATAATTACCGCGAAGCGAGTCGCACGCGTGCTAGCCTCTCCCGCGTGCGTCGATAAATCAAAATTTTAAATCACCGGTGGGCGGTACACCGTTCCCCCAGCGCAGCGCCGAATAAAATGAATTAAAAATAAAACAAGCCCTATCCATGCTCGCCCTGAGAAAATTTTAAAGATATTTTCGCTTTGGTTTTTTTAATTAATACCTTGTTAAATTTTAATATTGAGAGCGCATGCGTTATTACAATGGGTGTGCGCCGGCCGGGAGATTTTAACCGGCCCCTCGGACATGCGGGTAACTTATTGATGCTCGCAAGTCGCGACCCGTAATTGGATCAGTTTTTTAACGAGAATTGATAAGCTCCGCGAAGGGTGCGACGGGTTCATTACTCGGATCTCTCGCTTCCGCAAATTAATTGCCAAAATACGTCGCGTGTGAGTTAAGATGTGCTTTCGGGGAAGCATTACTTTTAGGTGCTCATAAAAGGCTATGGTAATTTGAAAAAACAAAACGTTTTACTTGTGGCTCTCGTAGCACATCTCAGACTCCATGAACACTTACCTTCATATTTAGTACCCTTTTTTTTATCCGTTACAAGTTAGCCCTTGACTGAGATCTCACCTAATGGTAAATGATGATCCAGTCTAAGATGGTAGCGGACTAACCTGTTCGGGGCATGGCAGTTATATTAAACCGAATAGGGGTATTATATTAATACCCCTATTCGGTTTCTACACGGCATCGTACCGGAACGATATATCGCTTGGTCTTTGCCGGTAGGGTGGTAACTAGCCACGGCCAAAGCCTCGCACCAGGTCAGACCAGGGAAAATTCAGAAATTATAAATTCCCAAATTGACCCTGCCGGGGATCGAACCCGGGACCTCCGCACGTTAAGACAACAGCGCTACACACTGCACCACAGAGGTTGTCAAAACCTAGTTAAGAGTAAATAAAACATGGTGAATTACGTGCAGGTTGTATTAATATATTTTTGGAGCCATCGATGTAGAGGAGCTCAGAAAGCAAAAATAACCTACATACCTATACACCAAAAACTTACAAAATAGATACTAAATCGCCAATATATGAACTTTTAGTAAATAGTTACACATATGGAAATAACCTACATATAGGCACTTGAATAGAATTGCACGTCCTCGGGTGTCTCTCTTCTATCAAGTCAATAGCCAACCATATCTAGGGTATAAAATTCGAGTGGGTATCTATTTAAAACACACTAACCTAACTTTGTATTTTAATGCCTTACAATAATAACTGATTATAACAGAACAATTTCTCATTTAAATTAGAACCGACAATTGGCATGATATCTAATTGAAACAGTTTTACGTGAAAACTTGACGAGCGTTCAGACGATAAGGGAAAAATTACGAAGAGATTACAGAATAATTTCACCTTCTTTTAGGGCTGCCAAGTTATTCAATTACCCACTCGAAAATTACTTAATCGAAAGTCAAAGTTTTTTCCAAAGGTAAAATTAGATTGTTTTTCTTAAAAATGTTTTATTCATACGACAAATTAGTTAAGTAGAGTGGAAGTCAGTACTATACTTTCTAGTTGTTAATCAAGTTTTATTTTGTTTTTACGCTTTCTTTTTAACGCTGTGCCTACATGTGAAATAAAAAGTAAGCCACTTATGATCCATTTACATTCATTCACTACATAAAAAGTGATATAATGATTGTTATTATATGTAACTAACTACGTACACGCTGTAAATAAAAAAGATATAATATCGTAATTATGCGTAGATATATTTTAATTTATGTACCCATGGAACTTGTTTTTATTATTGGTATGTTTGGTCTTTTATAGTCTTGACCGGTGGTATATTTGTGTTGGATAGTATGATAATGTCTTGCTACAACTTGTCAATGCATTTCCATCCACTCAAACATTTTATGAACCGATTCTACAGCATCGACATAGTTTATCCAAATTATCATCAAATCTGTTACTGATTTAAATTTTAGAATAAATTTAAGCTTGGTGAAGATACTCTCTTGCTATCAGAGCAATTTAGTTACTATAAACTTATCAACAATAACAATCGAAATCGAAATATTTCTACTTCTTGAATTTCTAGCGGTGATAGCCTAATCCTCAAGCCACCCGACCTCCTGTACGGGGTCGCGGGTTCGATCCCCGGGCACGCACCTCTAACTTTACGAAGCTATGTGCGTTTTAAGAAATTAAATGTCACTTATTTAAAACGGTGAAGAAAAACATTGTGAGGAAACCTGTATGCCAGAGAGTTCCTCATAATGTTCTCGATGGTGTTTAAAGTCTGCCAATCCGCACTTAGCCATCGTGGTGGACTAGGCCAGACAGACCCTTTTCATTCCGAGAGAAGACTCGTGCTCAGAATTGAGCCGGCTGCTAAGAGAGGGAGATTGGATTTCTAGGCTAGTAATATTGGTGCCGATTCTGTAATGTAACATCTCTAAACTAAACTAAAATGGCAGCTTTAAATCTAGTTCTGTCCCTTTCCGTAGGGAATATTATGAAAGGGTTAGCAATATTTATAATGCTCTAATTTTAGTTTAGTTTAGAGATTGTGCACTACAGAATCAGCCCCGTCTCAGTAAAGACACCTAAAAATTATTTTCTATAACATAATAAAAATTTGCTAGGATATGAGGCATATGTTCTATGTAAAGACACCTAACCTTTCCAAAAAAATATTATACTAAAAGTCTAACATCTTTTAAACAAATAAATAGACAAAACAGCTGCTTCTTATTCCGTAAAAGCCTAAGCAAGTTACTCATTAGTTCGGTTTCGACGCGGGTAGCCGTCACACTGGAATGATTAAAGGCGCACCAATCAAACGTCCAAGGAATGAGCCGTCAGCTAAGTGACGCGTGTCTGACTACTGTCTACTGGTGGAGTGTATGTTGGAAATATTTGACCCACGAGGTGACTTGGCTCGCTCTTAAAACTCGTACGTACCGTTATTAAGACGAACAATTTGAACACGTGATGCGATCTTCAATTTTTTTTTTTTAATCCATAACCTGTAAGTTAACTAGCCACTATGAATTTCATTCGGATTGGCCTGTGTGTTGCGATATTTAGTTTATTTACTTATTCCAAAACAACAAGTCGTTACACATAAAAAATTTGGTTTATCCATGTTTGTAAGCACTTAACGGTCTGTCTCAGCACTGCCCAGTAGATAACTTAGGTAAGTCTTATATTATTAACATCGAGCTATTTCTTAATAATTATAACCAAGGCACCAAAACGAGTTCAGTTTGACAACCACTGAAGACAGATGGCGTAATTATTATTTTAAGTCTGTCAATTCCATCATTATACCTACAGCTAGCATAAGTGCCTAGATAGAAAAACTTAAAAATTATAAACAGTCTAAACAGCTGCAAAAGAAAAGAAAATAGTTTTAATCTGCTTATAAATTTCATTTATAGTAAAATCGCTTAACGTGTAAATAGAGTTTATTAAAACAAAATTGCAATTAGTACCTGGGTACTAAAATCCATCATGACATTAAGTACAATAAAGATTAATAGAATAGAACTTTTATGAGTCTTTAGTCGTTTTTTTTTACTATTAATTAATTTACTGGCGTGTCTGCCCTAAGTGTCCGTGAAATGACATTCAATGTATGCAATTGTGTTTTTCTAGGGTTCCGTACCTCAAAAGGAGAAAAAGAACTCTGTCGTCCGTCTGTCTGTCAAGACGTATTTTCTCAGGAACGCATCAAGGTGAAATTCATATCAAATATTCAGGTCTACTGTCCCTTGGAGCTGTGAAAAATCAAACTTCTAAGCCAACGCAATTAAGAGATACAGCCGTTTATGCTGCAAATTTTCTACACTAGCAAGGGAATCAAAAGCTTAAAGGGCTTATAGCATTACAGGGTACTTCCAGTGAATTCAGAACGTTGAAATTTGGTACGAAGCAACGTCTCATAGGATATAGGAAAAATTGCGAAAAGCATACATTTTTAGTTACATTATAATATAATAAAAATATTTTTACTTTTAAATTTACTACAGGTTTGTACGGAACCCTCGGTGCGCGAGTCCGACTCGCACTTAGCCGGTTTTTTTCGAACTGTAGCCATTTTTTGTAGACAGGTCAATGATGTTCCTATAATATAAGCCAGGTATTCACGTCCGTACATGCTCGAAGTTGTTACGATAAATCAAGCAAGTAGACAAACAATGTCGTACAATAAATGTGCAGTTCTACCTGTAAGTGCTGAGCTTCTTATTTTGACTTGTATTTTCGTGAAGACCAATAATTTACAAAATCTAGCCGATGGTTCTTATCGGTAGAAATGACATTCCGAACCCATAATAACTATTTTCACTTGTCGATTTAAAGTGAAGCTTAAAAGAGTTTATATTTTGTTCTATATTCTTGCGACAAGCAAAGGCTCGATATTCGTAAATTCGTATGTACGTGTATGAACGCATTGTCGAACATTGTCATGGAGTATGCAAAGTGTGCTCGTCGAGCATGTTTCTGTGTGAGAAACTAGCTTATGTGAATACTCTGTTAATGTGAAAATTACATATGCCTATTTTTTGCTTATAATTAATTGTAAAGGATGGGGTGTTGGGCAATTGCATGCCCTCATACTTTTCACAGTTTGCTGGGCTGTATAAAAACATTAAGTATGTTCAACAACTAGGCTAGTTTAGTTAGTAATAGTATACTTAATGTTTTAATTAACTAGTTTGAATTAATTCTCTGCGTCGTATTCCTCATCGCTGAGGGTCTTCACCCCATTCCATTAATCTCATAATGGCAGAAGTTTTCTTGGGATAATAATGTGGTGGGTTCTCAAGTCCTTTCGCATAAGACTCGACTAAGTGTACTATTTTAACTCTTAGGTTACTAACGATTAATATCAGACGTTAGTGATTATAAACCAAATCGACGGCTTAAAGTGCTCTTCAATGCACGGAGGAAACGAAAAGGCCAAATTCAGACCACCAAATTCGCTCACCCATCCAGTTACAGACTTGGGTCAACGTCTATTAACAATCGCAATCGACTGATATCATGCGTTGTCACAACTAGGCCACTCGTCCCTCAGAATTAATTAGTTAATACTTAATACAAGTAATTCACAAGAATCAATATTTTACTTATGAATACACTGAATGATGCCCGCGACTTCGTTCGCGTGGATTAAGATTTTTTAATTCCCGCGGGAACTCTTTAATTTCCCGGTATAAAAAGTAGCCTATGTCATTCTCCAAATATCATCAAAATCGGTTGAACAGATGGGCCGTGAAAGCGTAGAAGACAGACAGACACACTTTCGCATTTATAATATTATAGTATGGATACACTAAATGAACAGGGAACAACTTGATAGTTGCCTACGACCGCTAATAAGTCAACCCAACTTCCAAATTAATAGTTTACATGGAATGCGGGTGATGCAAATTACATGGGCTATAGAAAAAGAGTAAAATCTCGCAATGGTTACACTGAAAGTCACACAACCATTGCCCAAACACAAAATTCTAGGGCTGCTGGAAGAAATCTCTTCAAGAGATAAGTTGTTATATGTATGTTTAGTTTTTAAGTTTGGTACTAAATATATAAATGAATAAATAAATAAAATTAAGAGCAACCCTCAACGGGATGATCACAGAGTGCAAGGGTGGCCCCACATTTAACAATATGGATTAATTATCGACCGAAATCGACCACTGAAATATACCTGTCAATGCTGTAAAACAGCGCGACCCAATTTATAAGGGCCCCGAACAATGGTAAAAGCAGTAAACACAATGGATCGCCGCAAAATGAGCAAAACTGACTGCATCGAAATGAACGCCCGCCGCCGGCTTCGCGGGCCTGTATTATATACTAACTATTGTTTTCAGATATACTGTGATGTGTAATAAAATACATTATAATACTAAGACTTCAAATATTTTGAGTTGTGAGTATTTTTGGTATTTAAATAATTTACTAGATGCTTCGAGATAGTTTAAGTCATACAAGCGACCACGGAGTTACGCCAATTTGGCAAAGTAAGTGTGGCAAATTGACATAATTCTAGTTTTCTAATAACGAGGCCCAAGTCTTCCATATAAAATGAGAGTATAATACTCAACTACAATAAAAATTTAGATATACTATCGAATTCGGAACTATTGGTTAATGAACTTAATTTAACGAATAAAAAAATACGACTGCCCTGCCATATTATTTTTGGAGTTTACCTCCTTATGAAGCGATTTGCATATAATATATTCTTTGAAATCTTATTCACATTTTTATTAAATGATTTTTTTTTGTGATCACTGGATATTGAACTATAGTGTTATATATTTTTTGAATTTACTCATCATTTTCTATATGATGATTATATAGTTAATCTTATTTTCGATTTTTTTTTCAACTTTAGTCTTTAATGCGGGATCATGGTTACCCAATCAATTTTTTTTACAATTTTACCAGCCTATGTCACCCGGAATAGGCTAAGGATTCTAACGATACCTCATTAATCAAAATCGGTTCAGGCGTATAGCAGTTACGGTGGAATATAAAAACTCACATACATACATGAACCCTGAAAACAATATACTCCTTTTTTCAGGCAGTCGTATAAATAGTTTAGGGATGCTAAAAATAAGCTTTAGGTGGTAATTATAATTAGGTACATTACTCATATTAAGTATCACTAAAGTAAGAAAATATAGGTATGGGTATTATTCTGTTCGTAAGCGGGAGGACCTGGGAACCCACCGCATTATTATCCCAAGAAAACCCCTGCCGTTGTGTAATTAAGAGGATGGGGTCACGACGGACGACCCACAGCAATGACCTTATTCTGTATTCGTACCTAAGGTAACAGGTAAGTAATGTGTATTTATAGCAAGAGCATATTTCATATTTCTTATGAAATTTTTATTCGCCAAATTTTCATATATTAATACAAGATTTATCTGAGTGGTAGGGTATATCTTGAATGTTTATGTAAATCAAAGGGTTGAACAGAACCGCGCACGCGCTGCTGACGTGCGGACCACCGGCGGCTGTGTCAGCCCTGATTCACGGCCCTGCTGCTAGGGTTGTACAATCATTCAAACAAAAACAATTTTTTGAAGTGAAAACTTATTTAGCTGCGTTGAGCACTTCTTGGTAGGGGGTGAACTTGTGGATTCGCGTCACCGTCACCGACATGCTCGCGTTGTTACTAAGAAAAAAGGTCTTAATAAATATTATTATACTACCTTCGTAATTAAACTTTAATGCCTAAGTTTTAGGGTTTATATTTTAATTATTATTATTTCACTATCGGCAGTCCCCATGACTGTCAATTTTATTTTTTAATTAATAGACTAATTGATTTTTCGTCAATGAAATCCGCTGCCTGATGACATGCAGTATGAAATGGAGGACTTTCCTTTCTTATTTTAAAGGTGAAAGGGATAAAGTCCGATGAGTTCCATAATTTAGCGGCTCTTAATATTAGTAACGACGATGCAAATCGCTTCGTAAGTGATACAAAATTTGAAACAAGTCGTAACCAATTGTAAACGCTGAAGTCGTTTACCTAAGTAATATAATCTATATATACTTCCATACTAATATTATAAATGCGAAAATAAGTCTGTGTCTCTGTCTGTCTGTGTGTCTGCTACGCTTTCACGGCCCATCTGCTCAACCGTTTTTGATGAAATTTATTACAGGCGTAGGTTGTATCCCGGAGAAGGACATAGGCTACTTTTTATCCCGGAAAGTAAATACTAAATTACCTCAAGGCTGGTTTGAGCATAGCTAAACACTACCATGAGTAGGGTGATTAACCGCTCAGGTATAATACCACGTAAAACCCAGCCAGGAATATGGATTTATAAAAACTGGCATTCCATCTTGACCCTAGACTGACAGACCTATCATTTTAGACTGCATCATCAGATATCACCAGGAAATATTGCTTAGATAACATATTTACATTAGATAAAAATAAAAAAACATAACCGTAGTTACTATAAAATGGATATTATAGAGTCCGATTTAAATATAGCAAATAATAATCTGGCATCGAAAGGAAAATTTAACGTAGCAGCACTAGCTTTTGCCATAAAAATTTATAGAGGATCATGCGATCGCTTTATTTTCAGGCTTTATGTTCAATAGGTTGGCACCATTGCTCCAATACTGTTATGGACTTGTTGAGCCAACCCTGCGGCGTGGCTGCGACAAGCGTAGCATTGTTAGGCTCAGGCCGCCCTGCCTGTATAAATACATTCATATTGCCACTCTAAATATCTGAAATAAGCCCTACAGAGTGCAGACCCAGCAAAAAAGACGCGATTACAAAAAATATTGGTGTTTTGAAAGATTGATTGATGTGTGAATATTTATTATCTGTACACATTCAAACCAGTCTATCAAATCGGATAAGGATAATGCAAAAATAAACAGCCACTTAAAAACCCAAGTGCGAAGCGGGAGATAAAATACGAAACTAAGGGCGTTCCAAATCGTTAACACTAACAACTCATTCCTATCGCACTCCGGGATTTAATCGCGCAAAATCTAGCGCACATTCTGAAACGTCGAAGCCTCAGAATGCGCAGAAAATGGAAAAAACATGGCGCTAAACCGCGAAACCGTATGTATTTAAACGCCGAATCCAAGATTCTGACCGTCAAAAAAGCGGGCCATTTAAATTTTATCAAAACGTGAACACAATGGAACAGATTCAGAGAGTCGTCGTTTTGTTTTATTTTTAATTTTAAATTTGAAAAAGGAATTCGGTTCGGCAAAGCCTGTCACATCATTCCAGCGCTGCTAAGTGACGCCGGACGCACGTCAGTCCCGTGGATGTGTTTTATTTTCATACGAATAAAACCGACTCGGCGTGTTTTTTGTTATCCTAGATGTCGGACTCGCGTATACGATTAATTTTATAAACGTTTTATCGATATTTTCTCTTATTTTTTCCAACCGTTACAAAATGGTCTAAGCGACAAAATATGATGTCATTTCATATGGGAATGCAGGTAAACGTAATTATTTTTAGCACACCGTTACAAAATGGTCTAAGCGACAAAATATGGTGTAATTACATATTTAATGAAATGCATGTAAACGTAATTATATTAAGCACATATTTACATTACAAATAACAAAGTCTGATCAATGGAAATTGCTAAACAAATAGCTGACTTTATGGTAAAACAGCCATTGGTTAAAAATTATTGATGCAATTTCACTAAAGGAGAATCAATTATTAAAATTATAATAATTACGGCGTATTCACCATATTACGGTACGGTGTATCGCTCGGGGATAATAAAGGCCGTCGCTCACTTGCGCTCAGTGGGGCGACTAGCGATTGACGTACGTCGAGATGACGCTAAAAGGTCTATTGTATACGAAATGCTCGTTACTCGCCATCCAACCGGTCTTTAACACGCTCGAACAATGTGATCACTTTATACGTACGTACCTTTTTATGTGGCAATGATTGGGCCCCAATACATTGTATTAGCAATATTTATTTTATTGGATGTCTGTTGCTGTGGTGACAATGAGTGTTTGACCACAACCGCTTTTCTATCCGTTTCAATAGAAGGCTGATTTAATAGTGGATTATAAATAATATTATCATTGCCGTCGTCTCTACTATCCGGTTATATGTATTTTTTATTTTATTTATAAGGCAATTTCTTTTATAAAATACAATTTATAATTTATTACCCTCGGGTTTAACTCCACTTATTATAAGTAAATAAAACGAGAATATTGTTGTAATGTTTGTCTACCACTCTATAACTACTTGCGTTTATTTAAAATGTTTTTTTATGTATTTATTCAATAGTAATAAAGCCGTAACTCAAACTGACCGTTTAATGTAAATGTAATTACTCCATTGCGTTCTTTTATAGTGCAATTAATCAAAGGCTGTTACAATATGCATGATTACTTAAACAAATAAAAGCAATTATGTAAATACGCTGCTCATTAAGCATTTCACGTGAATATTGTCCCGGTAAAGGGTATCGAGTCAACGCGTGATATCGCATCTCGGATAAATATCGGATTGCGTCAATTACGCGACGGATCTACCGCGATCGGGCGATACATACAAATGTGTGCGTCGACCCTCATATTTGGCCAACCAGTTCTACGCATATTAAATTAGCATAACAAACTGTATGAGTTGCTAGTAAAAACCTACCAAGTGCGATAGCATTTATAAGGTAAAAGCATGCCCTGAACGTTTAAAGCAATAGGGATGATGTCTATATCAAAAATAAATAATTTCTAACTGAACAAAAGACTTCAAATTAGTTTTAAGTTTGATAACCATTTTAAAATATAGATTAAAGAAAAAAGTGCGTTGAAATTTGATGACGTCACAACTGTGAATTTCATACAACTTCCATACTCGAAGTGCGTTTTTAAGTTTGATAGAGTTGCTGATTTGATTAAGGTTTATAAAAAATTTAATTCTTTAATTTTCTTTTATAAAAATCCTAGATCCGAGTGATCCTTTCTTTGGTAACAAAAACACCACATTATAATATTTTTTCACATACGATTCAAAGGGATCATTTTGTTGCACCTACCTACTTAATATTCAGAAAAAAATTACATTGCTACTAAGTACTTACTAATTCTATGATACCTAACGAAATCGATATTTTAGTTTTGGTTTAAGTTTTAAGTAACTAGTATTGGGTGGTTTCTTTTTCACGAATCAGAAAGATCTTCATCTTTTTTTATTCGACCTAAAAGCAAGTAGTAGCAATGTTATGTTAATTGATTAGGTAGTCAATACCACGGGCATCAAAATCATTTATTTGATCGAACATTTCGATCGCTTCGACGGTAGCTTGCTTTTACTCGACTGTCAGTCCGGCCGAGGCTTAGCCCAGATTATAACGTAACACGGTAGTTCTGCCTTTGATGTCATTCAAACGATTACTTAATGCTCTTAATTGCTTAGTTTGGGAGCAACATGAGGAAATATGATGATTGGCAGTTTTACAGAACCACTTCGATCGAGTGGGATAAGTACAGAATATCTTTGGATGTAAGTGGAAGGATCAATTCTTTTTTGTTTTCGATATAACGATCACTTTTTTGGCTTAATATTTTGTGTAGCTACGAGTACATTGTAAAATCTACACTTATTTGTACCACAGAATTAATAAGAATAAATTAGATTAGACGGTAATAGAATCAAATCAGAAGATACAATTTTATCTTATGATTCGAATACCGAAATACTTGTCGCTGAACATCTCAATCATGCAAAAACAATTCAAAAGAACATTAAGTAAGTACCGCTATCATCCAAAACAATGTAAATTAACCTTAAACACCATGCAAATTAGATTTACAACAACGCAAACGAGTGTTTCGCTACACATATGTGCCGCAATCTCTTGCACACTTCTATACCTTTTACCAACTCTGTGGTGCACATACAATATCATACCATTTCCCGTGACATTTCCAAATAGGTTATATTACAAACCCAGATATTGTCTGAAGCCTTATCTTAACAATTTAACCTAAACCGTTGTCGTACTGAACCCGGGAGCGGGCGTTTTGTCAACTGCACTGTAGCGGCCCACGCGTGCGCTCTACACGCCACCAGGCCAATTCGATACCCCGTTCACTTCCTTGTACAATCCCTTGATACATGCCTACCAATTGGTCATACCATTTTGTTGTCATTTAGTGCTTTGAATTGACTATTTGTGGCAATTTATTGCTTAAGATGTTGGCCAATTATTTATTCCTATGTACCTACCAAAAAGTATAGGTAGACTTGATAGAAAATACTTACGTACCGTAATCGTTTTAAGTTTCAGAGAGAATTAAGGAATTTAATGCAGCAGATAAATATGATGATAGTAGGTTTTTGTAGCCATAGTCCTAACATTAATAACAAAATAGTCTATCCTTTCTTGAGTCGATTGAATAAAACTTACCGGCTACTAAATAGATCAATGGATGGAGATGGATTGAGATTAGGATCTACCCCAAGAGTTTTCTTGGGTTAACGCGGTCGACTCCAGCACTAATATTCTGTGATTAATGGACGTGATCACAATTTTGCAAAGACATAAAAGCTAGGTGAATAGGGCTTAGCTTGGATTCGATTAAAAAAGACTGCCAGTAGACTGCAGTATTAACAAGGAGCTCTAAGAATAACCACACACTTAATGGAAGGAATCACAATAATTATGCAACAATGAGGATTACGACACATCGAAAGTAAGATAGATAGGTAATCGTAGCAACTTGAAGCCGAAGAATAACATGGCTAGCAGGAAACAACGGCCGTCATTAGGCCATCAGCGCCAACTGTTCCAAAAGCACTCGAATCACGGCCTGCACTCGTATAATTTGCAGTCCAATGGTTCTAACCTAACCTAACCTAACCACACAGATAATGGAAGAAATCACAATTATGCAACAATGAGGATTACGACACATCGATATATAGATGGATAGGTAATAGTAGCAACTTAAAACAGAAGAATAACACGGCTAGCAGGAAGCAACGGCCGTCATTAAGCCGTCAGCGCCAACTGTTCCAAAAGCACTCGAATCACGGCTTACACTCGTATAATTAAGAGACCAATGGTTCTAACCTAACCTAACCTAACCACACAGATAATGGAAGAAATCACATTTAAGCAACAATGAGGATTACGACACATCGAAATATAGATGGATAGGTAATGGTAGCAACTAGAAACCGAAGAATAACACGGCTATAGCAGGAAGCAACGGCCGTCATTAGGCCGTCAGCGCCAACTGTTCCAAAAGCACTCGAATCACGGCCTGCACTCGTATAATTAAGAGACTAATGGTTCTAACCTAACTTAACCTAACCATACAGATAATGGAAGAAATCACATTTAAGCAACAATGAGGATTACGACACATCGAAATATAGATGGATAGATAATGGTAGCAACTTGAAACCGAAGAATAACACGGCTATAGCAGGAAGCAACGGCCGTCATTAGGCCGTCAGCGCCAACTGTTCCAAAAGCACTCGAATCACGGCCTACACTCGTATAATTAGGAGTCCAATGGTTCATAAATACAAATAAATAAAGATCGGTGTTGTGGCAGCCGGCAATTTAGCGATGCGTCCGCCGCGGCACAAATTATCGGGTGCGAGGGCGACTTTTCACTGACTAATGACTCGGCCTAAGCCGTGGTATAAGCGTATTTAATAAAAATCAATTTGAATATTTTATATCAACATATGCCTTACATCCGTTGTGACAAAAAAGGGACGTGATTTTTTAATGTATAAGCACTTAGATATCATTTTTGCAAACTGAAACTGAAGCTTAAGTGATACCTAGAGTATAAGAATACTAACAAGGCTCCTATGACACGTAAAAACTTTACCATAATCGAATCTTCTGTCCATAACGATACCTGAAGGACAAGTTAAAATGTGATATATGCGACAGTAAATTCTAGATTATGTTAATGAAATGAATGAGCCCGCCAACCAGCACTGGAATAGCGTGGTGGGTCTCAGCTCTAATTCCCTCTTTCCTATGAGATTGGAGGCCTGTACCCAGCAGTGGGACGTTAAGGGGCTATAGTGGTGGTGGTGGTGGTTAATGAATTTTCTTGGAACAGCAAACATTTAATATACAGTCTAAAGGTGATATAAACTAAGTTTTAATTATTGAATAGAAGCAGGCGTTACTTTGCGGAAGTCCATAATAGTGAATGAACTAGAAGTTTAATTCACTATAATCCGCTACAGTAGACAAATCTGTCTGGAACAGTGCGTGTCTTTCACCTGCAGCATGCGACACCCACCACCCAGCAATTCGCACAGGCACAACACCACACCACACAAATCCTCCAAACCACTCTCAACGTACGTTTCACTCCGACACCGGAACATCTCCTGAAGATATTAAGTAAACTTCATCCACAAGATCATTAAGAGTTCCAAGTTTTACATTAGCGCTTACTAATCTTAACTGTAAATATGAGTACAAGTTTAAGGGAAATGCTCTCATAACTCCAAGCCGTGCAATTTGAGGCTTTAAATCAAAGGCGTCGGCAGACGTTCTCGGCTACCGATAAATAACTTTGCTCGCGCGAAACGATTTGTGTAACACAGGGATCTTTCCACTACATTTCTTATCAATTTATTATGTCATAGTACTTTAACATACAAATCTTTGAAAATATTTTAAATGTAAGGTACGTTTATAGTTGCCTACCTACATTTATTTTCAACATAAGTTGGACCCGCAACAAAAGACAATTTTTATAGACGACGTTTTTTAGAATTAATTAAAACTAAGATATAGATACTAGAATTAAAACTCTTAGCAGAACGATAATAACACAACTGTATTTAGCTATAGTCTCCCATGAAATCATATGTACAAGACTAGACGACCTGATTCAATTCAGAAAAGACAATTTCCCCTAAGCTTGCCAAAAATCGAACCCGGGACTAGTTTTAAGGCGAGTTAATTACACATCTAAAGACCTGATATAGGTCCTAAAGACACCGTCATGTCAAGAAATATGAGTAGTAAAGTTATTTCTTCGGGCACTTTTTCCTTAACTAATTAGATTGCCGTAACCTTATTTCATGGCAAAGAAATAAAAAAACGTGACAACAAGGAAGCGTGGTAAAAGTATGATACGTATGCAGACCCAATTGAGTTGATACACGTCGTCGTACAATCGATTCTCCCCGGTTCACGCGTGAAATCGCTCTCCAAAACCGATCCGTTTAGCCGGCTCACTCGATTACACAGCGCATACCTATTGGCAATCCTATCCTGTGTAGACCTACCATTTAACCCTTGCAAGTTACGTAATAAAATCTACTAATTTATCTTAATAATCGTAGACTACTGGACGATGCTAGCGATTCACTCCGCGTGGATTTAGATATTTAAATCCCATATTGAGTCCTGTTATTGTTTTATTTCATCTTTGGGGTGCTAGCTATAATCAGCCAAACGGAAGGTTGTAGACAGACATAAAATTAAACAGTTTAGATATACCTATTAACAATGATGACCGATTTTTAAATCGTATGGGTAGGTTAGCTGATGCTTAAAGTAGGAAAAGCAAATAAAAAATATATGAGCCCGCACTCAATCCATTCTAATTCAATATATCCCACGCCTATCTAAAACAAAAAACATATGTCAGGCTCTATTTTGACACGCAAATAAAACGGGAACCCTGCAGTCTATTTATATGAATTTATAACCAACCCAAAACACTGTTCCTGTTATTAATATCGACATTAATACATTCCCAATATCCTGGCCATAAAATGTCACAGCCACTGGCGCCTAGGACAGGTAGATACCATCTTAAAGTGTGTACAGAAAAACGTTAGAACCCGAAAAAAAAATTAAAATTTATAACACCTCACTATTCGGCCACCGGTATAAAAATCCGGAGAATTGTAATTTTTCTTTTACAAAATTTAGTGATATGTCAAACCTGTTCGACGCAGCAAATAAAAATGTACGAGGCAGTGGAGAAAAAACGAACTAAAGACTTTGGGTTATTGCTAAAACAAGGGAAGGTTACCATATCAATCAAGGCGTTGACAAAAGTGGAATTTTTTTACCTCGTGCTCGGACCGTGGGATGAAAAAAGGGTCCGTGTTTATGGAAATGCAGTAAAAGAGACACGAAGACTGCGCGGGTAGGCTGGCTGGAATAGCTTCGCTTCGCCGGTGTCTTAGAAAATATTTATACAATGCACTGTTTCATTTGGTTCTGTTTTATCACTGATCTAATTAAGATTCAAAATGTTCATTCTACTATCGTAATTGAAAAATAAATGGAAAGAGCATGAGAGGATTATTAGCATCAAAAATGTTTGAAATTATAAATATTCACATAAAAGTATTCACTGCATTATGATATAACTCAGATGTCCATAAAAAATTATAGAATATCTTGCTATCAAATTAAGTTTTACATCAGCAATTATTAATAAAAACTTCAAGTATTTCAAAAAGATTTGCGATAAAAATTCAGATTAACTCATCGACAGAAATCATAGGATTAGCTGAACACGTATTGGAATAGAAAAGGGGATATTAATCATGATTAAAAGAGCCAGGATAAAAAATTGTTAATGCCAATACACTTAAGCCGCAAATCGAACCTACTCACGGTCGTAGCTGCAGGTGTATAGCATCGAGGCAGCAGGCAGGTTGCGTTGCAGGTAGGGTAGGGTAGAGTAAGATTGATACAATGCCAGCGCGCCCCCGCTGTGAGGCCGCATGTCACTCACCGAGCCCCGTGCCGTGAGAACTACCTTGTACCTACTGTACTCTCGAAATATTTCTAATATTTAGTACTCTCTCTCTCTGCGTCGTATTCCTTATTACTGAGGCTTGTGACTTGTGACCCATATCTATTAGTCATATAATGGTAGGAGTTTTCTTGGGATAATAATGCGGTAGGTTCTCGTCCGCCCGTATACGACTTGACTAATGCTAAGGTCTATAGAGCGTAATTTGACTTGGCTCAAACTTAACTTAGAGTTAAAACGAGATGGACATAAGTGAGTATCATAAATCTGTCTCGTTTTAACCATGTCTTAAGTCTAAGCAAAGTCGAAGTTCGCTCTATAGATCTCAGCATAATAGTGTTTATACTCATAGGTTTTTGTAACGATTATTATCAGATGTTAGTGGTAATAACCGGGACCGACGGCTTAATTTGAACCTGCAAATTCGGTCACCCATCCAGTTAACGACTTGTCAATCTTGCTGAACATTCGCAATCGGCTGATATGTGTTATCACAACTAGGCCCCTCGTCCTTCAATACTCCCCTTATATTTAGTACTAGCTACGCCCAACATAATTCCAACTTTTCATGCAGGTTTCTAAGATTCTATGTTGTATCTCTCGTAGACCTAACCGAACCTACTCCTGATAGAACAAACACTTTTAAATCGTCATACTATGTTTATAATCAGCTTTTTACATATTATTGGAATGTGATCTTCACCACTGAAAAACATGCAACACTTACAAAGTTCTAAATTAAAACCAAACCGGTACTTACATATGACATAACTACAACAGGTTTTTAATAAGTAAGTATGACAAAAAAATTAAGCGGAGCACCTTGGCAACAAAATATAGGCTTGTGAATCAAAACGCAGTGACGTAGAAGGAAGTCAAACGCAAAGTTACATTAATTTCATTGCCTAATTAGAATTTCAACAAACAAAGCTGCTTTACGATCCGAATGTGTCTATAGGAGTCGTTTTATTGTGTTTTAGGACAATTCTGAAAGTTTACGACGCCCGCGGTGACAGTTAATTGTTTTGTATATTTGATATCCACTGAAATAAAAATCGCTACAAGTACATTTGTTAATTTGAACTGTCAACTCGAACAATAAAAGTTTATTGATGGACTTTAATTTTATATTCTCAGGATATTATTATTTTAATTCTATTATATCTTTGGAACTCACTAGAGCAGTGTGGTGGCGGCTCTATTTAGAGAAAGCCTTGCCATAGATAATTTTTGTTCTCTCTATAACATAAAACTTTTTATTGGTTGTTTTATTTTGAAACCAAACTAATTATTTTGGCTATAATAAGGGATGTTTGAAATCTTAACAGATGAGAACTTTAATCTCAAAGTTAGCAGACTACGTGGATGAAACAGATTCATATCTTGAGAAGAAGATAATTTACAGAAACGGAAATCTTTATGTCTTATAGAAGCCTGATGATCCTACAAAATACTTTCAAAGTTATGATCGAAGACTATGTAAAATGAAAACTACCTGTATAAATTTTAATATAGATGTGTAGATCCCAGGCGATTATACTCAAAACTAAAATGTGATGGAGTAAAAGTGCACGCTAAAACAACGGCTTACCACAAAGATTAACCCATATTCAAACACTCATAATATGAACTCAACAGTCACCATAATCTTTTAAATCAGTTGACCGCAAGACGTGAATGACCTAGCTACACATGACTGAGTCAAATGAATCACGTTGCATGTATTTCGTTAAATTATACTTATATTCGTAAGCTTTTTGTTTTGAGAGTTTCGCATCCAATTATTGAGTGGAAGGGAACACTTGAAAACGCTGAATATTTTTGATGTCCACAAAGCAGAAAATAATTTCTTATGGTAAATCTCCAATAACGTAAGTTTAGCTGTAATATACTGAAATCCGTATATCTCATCTGTAAACATAATCTGAAGAGGAAGCCCAGTGCCCACCACATGGTTCACAAAACTTCACAGGTGCTTCAATATCTTTTGTCAAATTTAATAACTGAAATAGTAGGGCTGTCGTGGTGGCAATCAATTATGATTTATGTCATTTTGAAATCAAAGCTACAAATTCACACAACGCCCACTAAGTCTTCAAAGAAGTACAAGTGGTACAGTCACAGATAATTTTCGTGATCTGAGGGTAGGTCAGACAGGACATAATAATCTACACCAACATTATAAATGCGAAACTTTGGATGGATCGATGGATGGATGGACGGATGGATGTATGGATGGGTGGATGTTTGTAAGTCAATCGCGGCTGAACGGTATGAAATTTGGCACAGAGATTGATTTTAGTCTGGAATAGCGCATAGTCTAAATTAAGGATTTCCCGCGGGAACCAAAAAAACCTCATTCCACGCGGACAAAATCGAGGGAATCAGCGAGTTAAATTTAAGTTTGAGTATTTCTTCATTGTGTTGTAATCCGTTTTCGCCTGTACCTCGTGGCAGGTACCGAATCAAGATTTATTCGACGGCCCTCAATGATCGATGATCGGCCAGGGGCCCCGGACACCGGTCACTACCGTACAAACAATAAAAACTATATACATTTAATTAAGTTTTAAGTTATAATGTCCGATTAACTGATTGGTATCTCACATCTGTACAAAGATACGAATGAAAGAATACGTATACGAATAAAGAAAATTGGTTTAGTGAACTTTTGTAAATATATTTGGAGTTGTCTCTTAAAACTCTCTTATTTCTGGGATAAAAAGTACCCGATGTCCATCTCCAAGATACAAGCTATAACTGAGCTAATTTTATCTAAGCTATTAACTTTACTTTCGCGATTGTAATATTACTTAGTATGGAAAATATATCATATTTATAGTACGTCATTAGCGTAGGTTATATTAAGACTGCAAATAGGTATAAGGAATACATAAACGGAAGCATCCTGTCCCATCGGACGGAAAAACAATAGTAGGTAACAGTTTTACTAAAATGCCAACGTTATTTTAAAAGTAAGTTGGTAATCTGTATAACGATATAACTTACACGAGAGATCGTAATAGGCATGCAAGTTTTATCTCATCTGTAAACAACGCGTCTGCAATTATAGGAACTATACAAGAAAATGTGTAGGTAGAAGGAATTTAATTCGCTATTCTATATTCAAAATTCCCGGTATTAAAACCACGCACCTTATTTATTTCGAACATTTCTTATTCAACATGACGTCAGGACAACACACGTAAGGCAGACAGTGTGGGACCGATTTATACATAAGGTTGACGATGACTGCACTAGCGACATGTCACGCGACTAAATATAACTTCTTACACATATACGGATACCTAAAAATTTAGATTTTTTAGAGAGAAATAAGAAGAATCATAATAGTAAAATTTTTCTATTTCAACGACTTTTTGCACCTATATGACCTGTTCTGACGCCTACAAATATTAAATCATAACATGCTGCTGTAAACTTCAACACAGGTACTATAATAATTATTTGGACTCATTTGCATAATACAACAAAAGTTCAGATTGATAACGATAATTATTAAGCATGTTTAACGCTTTTCCTCTCAATAGCATTATTATATCGGTCTCTGTCGCAAGCAAGTGCGTTGAAGAAGGCGACAAGACAAAACGCACTAAAACAAATAGTCGCCAATCGATACATGCACTTAGGTCCATAGAATTCTTATTGTAATATATATTTGGCAGTTGTTAGGACGGTGAATGCCAAATAGGCAAGTTCTATGACCCGCGTACATTCAGGCGAAGGATCCGGTGATTTAGATGTCTGATTATGCCGTGTGTAGTGGTTCGTAATTGAGGCATTTGCAAGCCACCTGGACGGATGAGATTACGTGGAAGATTTAGGCTGTGATGGGAAGAAATTAATTGTAATGGCCTATTGTCGAAAATGGACGAGTGAAAATGACGATGTTTATAAAAGTTTACTTAGTTAACTTGCCATAAAACTTTTTGTTCGCAAGATTATTCCTCACAGCGTCGTCTTCTTCGGAGATATTCCAACGGTCTACTGTTTTTATACGTAGCCAATGCGTAGCAAAGTAAATCAAACCATCTACGGGATAGAACTTAATGAAGGCTCTCTTTTTTATTTATGAATTGAAGAAAAGTTGGCTTTTGATAAAATCCATCGAATCTCCTTGCTTCTCTCTCTTTCTCTTTGCTTTGATTTACATTTGAGGGTAAAACCCTGTTTGCTTAGCCATTAAACCTACATGCTCCTTTGGGAGAATTCAAAGGTAGGATCCTAGATTGTTCATCCCTTCGTACATGTAATAAAAAACGCTCAGACCTGGATAACAGAAAGTTAAATGCCTCACAAATTTTAGGTCTAAAGTTAAACGTAGTATAGAAGCTATAAGTTATGGTCGTGTAGATCATCAAGCCTTTATTTTATCTGAAACACAGGTGCTCGTCGTTACGCGCAGTATAATCTCTTTTGTTTCCATTATAATACGAATATATTACGATTTATTGTTCGTGTAAGCACCGAGCGGGAATACTGAGAAAAGAACTACAGAGTAAAAGTGGACTCAACTCCAAAAAACTTAAAATGGTAAGTAATCTTACATTTGTATTATCAAACAATTAAAACCAAGATAATGTAGGTATTATTTACATACTTTTATTACTCAATGTAATAAAATTAAATTTAGAAGTAGAATTTTCAAAGCACTTTATTAGTAATTATTTTAAATATTGCGAATATAAAATATTTTTACCTAATATATGTATGCATATTAACTACAACAACTTAAATACACTAAACGTGACTACTAGGTAATAGGTACCTACTTAGTACTTATGATATAAAAGAACATCGTAAGAAACAATTCATCATTAAATTTTGTGGCTATTAAACTTTTATCTTGTTTAACCCGTTAAATATTTTTAATAATAGGTCTAAATGACTATTCATACACTTTTTTGCTAAGAGCATTTTATGATTTATTGTCAATTTATAATCTATTATCTGCAAACATGGTAATTTTAACACATTCAACAAAGTGAATTTATGTCGGTTCTAAACGGCTTTATAGATAACGCGATTATAAAATCTATGAAGTGTTAAAGTAAGTAAAAATGGAAAACCGGTCGATTAAACCCACGCCAGAGCTTATCATAATAGGTTCTATTGACATATCGATATTTAATCGGCGTAAGAAACACTGTTTTATTGCAACTAATGTTTTTACTGATTTTTCGAGCGTGAGAATTTATAGCGTAGGTAGGTAACTGCTAACTTAATTTTTTTTACATAACCACCCATCTGTTTAATGAAACTTAATATACTGATTGTGATAAATCTGTTTTTTTCTGGATTCTAAATAAAACTCTAGGCTACCTTTACCTGTACCTTTCTTCCGTAAATTATGAATTCAGATGAAGTGTACAATATTACCTTACAAAATTATTTGAATCAATGGATTTATTAAAATGGTTTAGAATAAGCAGTACCTAGCAAAGTACATTGATATGTATTGGAATATATCACTACGCAACATTTAAATGACCCCAGATGTCTGCAAATCGATCGAGGAGTTACAGAGCTACGACTCTACGGCGTATTTGCGTTGGAGGTTAATAATAACATAAAATGTAATATTATGTATTTATTTTCACGAGAAAATAGTTTATAAAACAATTTTGAACATGCATATATACATTCAACAAAAACCTGAACAATTTAAGTTTATCACACCCATCTCACAATAAACAGCAGAGTGGCAACGCATTTATATTGCAGGCTACAACGCTTGCCACTGAGCATTATTGCCATATTTGCATTCATATTTTATTTTATTACGAACAATAAAGAATTATAAAAATAAATACCTACTTAACTGCCCTTATTAACTTTATTAAGTTCATACGCGGTGGTGATTATTACTTATTTGTTTCCAGTATTAAATAATAAATGTTCATTCAATTGGTATTCATTTTAATATAAACTTTTACTTGAAATGTCATTAACTGCTGCACTCAGAGTCGCTTAGTCATTACTTAAGAAACTCCTCAGTATAGATTTTCAGTAATGGTTAAGTGAGTCTAAGTGCGGCAGTTAAGCAATGATAGTATGGTAAATTATTATATTTATTACCTAGAAAAAAAAGAAGATAAACAGTTTATCACCAGTGGTATGACAGATAGAATTAGATACAAATATAACACTTTCAGCTCAGCGTTTTGCTTTGCATCATATGCTAAAAAATGCATTAAAACTACAAATTTTTTTTTATAATTATTTTACAAAACAAAATGTTTAGGACAATGATGTTTGAAGTGGAATTCTTAACAATCCTGTCTTATTTAGTGCCTATACCATAGAAGCATTAAATCTTCTTATTAAAATTTCAAGTTTCAGGATCAACCCATGAGTTAGGTTAGGACAAGTCAGTTTATTATTTCGCATACATATTTTCAGGATCCTTTCTTGATTTGCTTCTGGAGCTATCTAAATTCAAAAGAATTATCAATTCTATTCATAATAGTTTGAATTCTGGATTTAATCTGACTCATTATAACCTGGAATATTTAAAATTATTAACAAATTGAATTATCTTATAGAGCCTTAATTGGCAATTATGCGTTTTCATTGTGTATTATTCCAAATTGTCCAACTATTTCATTGTCGCGTTAATGTCTAGGCTAATTTGTATTGTCCAAAGATTCCCACTCCAATTCCCATTCGTGTCAAGTGCACTTTAGTGGGTAATTAGTCTTTATTTTTAATAAAAAAAATATTATTGTTTTAATTCCATAATTCTTTGATGTACTCTAACGCCGCGCCCCTAGAGTTGTCGTTTTACTAGAGCAGCAATCTTACATAAAATGAACTTAACCTGCGACTGGTGCAAGTTTACTATTCGTAGTTTTTTTTCATATTTAGTTGAGTTTTGCTTGACCTGCTTTATTTTTAGAATAATCCTTTTATTTAACAAGAATATATTACTATTGTTACAACCCTTGCGGTATTAAAAAATAAGAGGAATATAAAAACAGATTGTAATGTATATAAATTATTCATTCAGGTAGTCTTTTTTAAAGTCAAATTTTATTCAAAGTAAATACCAAATAGTAAGTTTTTTGAAACGTCGAATTCTTTATAGCTGAGAGTGGTAACTCGTGACTCCTTTCCATTAATATTTTAAATATATAGTAGGAGTTTCTTGGAATAATAAGTTATAACATTCATCAAATTCATATTTTTATTCAAATTAACTTTTAGGTACAAATCCCTTTGAATTGCCAAGTGAAACGATTTTTCGAAACTGTTTCGAAATGCTATTTCTACCGGGAAGTTGAGCCAGCAAGAAACGTGGGGGTTGCTCTTTTCAGTGGTTTATATTTTTGTAATAATAAGTTAGAGGCTTATATTGAGGATGGAGGCTGTAACTCTATAGTTTTACTCAACGACCGCGCTAGCCAATTACGCTGCTTTATTTCCTCAAGGTCTTAGTTTTGTAACATTACTTGCTATTACTCTTGCTTTATATACATTTGCATTTAGACAAAAATATCGTTTGAAACTCAAATGTAATTAATTAATTAGCAAATAAAGAACCGTATCCAATTAAAGTAGAATCGCAAATAAAGATGTGTGTCAAAACTTATCTCATGCTATCTCTTGTGAATCTAGAAAATGGGCCTAAAAAAAGGAACAGACAGAGATAGTTTCACTACGTAGTATTTAAGTCTAATAATGAAATGCTTCAACATTGAAGTTTCAAAATTCATTCAATAATTAAATAAAGTATTTTACAGATGTATGTTACTTTAATTTAATCAAACTTAGCCTTAAGACTGAATTCAAGTTTCTCGCCATTGTCCGAGCGACGCAAGCATTGTCTTGTACCTAATATTCCCACAACGAAATTAAAAGTGAGAATTCAATCCCCAGCAAGTCGCATTAACGGTATCACTGTACAGTACACTGACTTTAAATATTTAAACATCGTCCATATTATTACATCCGGGTTTAAAAACCATAACACGAGCAACCTACTTGGAAATGTTTATGTAGTGAAATTATGCTAAAAAATTTAAGCAAAAGTGAACCGCTCGTACACACCTACGTGTTCCAAACTTAACGTCTAAACGGGACGCTTCAAAGTACGTTACGATGCGATTATATCATAATGTTTGGACATTACGTAATTTAGCGAACAAAAGGCGAATATTTCGAGCTGTTCCTCTAGTTTATGTCCGCGAGAAGGGTATTAAGGTAAATTGTACAATTGTGGGCACGGGCCACTCGTTAGCCGGTGACTCGACGGGCTTGGCCGACGTGACGTCTCAACGGCGATGTCGCATTGTTTCAGTTTTATGCGTGCCCGACCCTAGATTAAACGTTAACTGGAAGATTTATGGCGGCCATAGAGAGGCTAGTTTTGTGGCCGGAGAGGTCTTTCGTCGAAATACTCAGGTTTCTTAAGAGCCCAATTTGTGTGAGCGCTTAATGCGCTGTCGTGCTCACATGCATGGCCCCGCCTTTTTATTGCTGCCCCTAACTGTAAACAACACCCATTCTGGGTTTGGTTAACCCGACTTAAGGTTGTAATGCGACTGACAATATGAGATAAATCCGCTTATTAAAAATAAGTTTACTCTTTCGTCCGTAAAGGAGCTCGAGTGGAAAATCCACAATTTGATATTATCTCGAACGTTGTTTGCTCAACAATGACTGATATTTTTACGAAAGATTTTACTTAGCTTATGAATTCGTTATTTCTTTTGTACAAATTTACTAATCCTTGTGTGAAACTAGTTATGGTTGCCGAGTGTTAGCTTGCTAATGATAAGAATCAAATTTTAAAGAAAATGACTAGTTCTTTTTTTATAGGCTAGCGCTTGGCAGCAATCAGACCTGCTCGCAAATGAGCGCAAAGGTGGAGCGCGCTTGCGTAGAAAATGCCTCAGTATACACTCTTGATTTGAAGGTACCGATATTAAATGAGGAGGGGAAAACAGAAGGCATTCCATATCCTTGTGTTATCGTCGATGCCTTGCGGTACAATAATAAAAAGGTGAAGGAGGAACCAGATCGAATACTTCTTGAGCGCACTTTCCGAAATATCTTACTAATATTATAAATGCGAAAGTTTGGATGGATGTATGGATGAATGGATGTCTGGATGTATGGATGTATGGATGTTTGTTACTCAATCACACCCCAACGGCTAAACGGATCTGGCTGAAATTTGGCACAGAGATTATAGTTTGGAATAGCAGATAGGCTAGAGTTCCTACGGGAACCAAAAACCTCAAACCACGCAGACGAAGTCGCGGCCATTCGCTAGAAATAAATATTTTATGATAAACCATATAAAAAACACACAAAATTGGTCGGATTCTTACACTCACCAGTCTCCGCTTGGGCTTGATAAGGGGTCTGTTCTGGCCGTTCATCTTATAGTAGAGTCCACAGGCGTTGCAGAGGTAATGGCCGGTACCGTCGCGTCGCCATAAGGGTGTACTCGTCGCCCCGCAGTTAACGCATTCTCGACCCTCTGTGTACGATAACGTTAAGTTCAAAATCAATGTTAATTATACCTACAGTTTAAATGTAGCTCAACAAAACCAAAGTGTATGAAGTACAGTTGAAAATGTTAATAATTATACCTACAGGTTCAATATAGCTTAACAAAACAAAAGTCTATATGTCACCGTAAGATTGTAAAAACCGTTAGATTATAATCTAACTCGCGAAATTGTAAACTGTCGAAAGATTGTAAACTGTTCAATGTTCTGAGTGTCAGTTTTTGAAATATTCATTGTATTTACGTTTTCTTGTCTCTTTCTTGTAGGTTAGGTTAGGGTTCGACATAAATAAACAAGTAGTGCTTAGGTTTTATCGGGTTTAAATACCTACCAGATTACAATCTACCGGAAAATAATGCGTTAAATTGTAATTTTTCGACAGTTTGCAATTACGCGAGTTAGACTATAAACTAACGATTTTTACAATCTTACGGTGACATATATAAAGTACAGTTGAAAAACAAAAGCAGTGTACTATAATTCATATTACTTGGATATCCTTGTAAGTATTAAAGCAGTATTAATTTATGTAGACAGCGTGAATTATTTTACAAAACAGGGAATGTTTATAGTACTTACATGTGATATATTTAATTCTATAATTTAATAAAATAAACTTTAAATCGATAACTTTGATATTGATATGATAATTAAAAGCAAAACGATCTGTGTAGAGTAGTAACAAAAGCAAGCAAGAAATAATATAATGTAAATTGTATGATGTATATATTCCAATATCACACTAACAAAAAGTGCTTTCCGAAAATATAATTAGTAATTTTAGTGGATTTAGTTGTTTACCTGTCTCCTGGCAGGCTGGGGAAGACGACAGAAAATCACATTCAGAAACATTACCAAATACCAATCGAATAATATCTAAGTACTGTAAAGCATGCAAGCAACATACAAATCACTAGAACACTATCCGTGTAAAATATCTGCTAAAATGCAATTACAAAGAAAATTCTTTAATATTCAATTAATAAGGGAAAGCGAGCTAGTTTCGCTCGTAGAAAATATCAAGATTTTTTTACACGCAAGGAAAACGTAGAGAGAGTAGCGTGGCTAGTTAATAAAGCGTCATACCATACAATTATTTAATAAAAAAACTTGTTAACATGAGCTGTTGAGACAATACTAACTGAGAATTTGATTTATCTATAAAGAAAGCTTTTAATTGACTTATCATCACGTAAATTTGTTTATTTTTCATAATTTTTCTTCTTTGCTGTTATAAAAATAAAAAAATAAGCTAAGAAACCAAAAAACTAACATAGACTAAATTTAATGCATCCTGCCTCAAGGCTATAAAATCTGGGAAAGGCCGTAAAATAATCCCTCTATTTAAGAAACTATATCCCAAGGGTATTCTTTTTTTCAAAATTGGATGTTAAAAGAGTACAAACCAAAAAAATTGCATTTTCCTGTGTGATACCTCACTATAAAAAAAACATGTTATTTAATCACCTGTATATCTAAAATGACTAACGCAATGATTTAAATTCGACAATTATAGTGACCTATATTTGTCAACTTTAAATCATTGCGTTAGCTTTTATAAAAATGAAGCCTATTAAAAATAATGTACGTAACACTAATAAAAATATGCTAAAAACTCATTCATAGTTACGAACAAAAGCGAGTTTCTTTATATATAAAAAAATGTGTTGCAAAAAGATTCGAGAGCGATGCACTAAACAGAGCGTAAAGGAGCCATAAGTAATACCTTCATGCTAATTTTCACTATGTGTAATTGTATTATACGAACACAAGCTTATAACAATTTCCAACGCAAGCATTTCAACCGTAAAATACATCCGCATAACTATAAAAAAACACTTGCTTAGGACGACTTTTTGTGTTGTAAATAATGGCTACAAAAGCAATAAAATCAATCATGAACGATTACGTATGAAAGCTGTTTAATGCCACATACGAGGTTTGCATGCTTTATTTTAAACATGCAGAATTATTTTGAAATTTTTCCCCAAGATGAGCGGCCCTCTGGGAATGTATTTGTTAATTTTCATTAGCAGATCTTAAAGCACTGAGACCCACTTGCACACGGACTCTTAAACTGATTGAGTTCTTTTAATGCTGTCACTATTTGGCTACCACAATTTGCTCTTTCTAAAAAGTGACAGCATAACCAAATTTAACTTACTTAAATTAACTTATTTAGAATTTTACAATATTTTAAATGCCATTGTGTAAGCGGTCCTTACCTAATTAATTTACCTACTCGCTGCACTTTGGATCCTAATACATCACTGTCTTTATATTCAACTGGTATTTATTTGCCTATAAGTAATTTTCAACATATGTGACTAAAATATCAACCACGCAGAATCAAAATTCTCATAACTCGATCTCAGAGGATGTTCACATGTTGAAGACCATGAGCCGCCCCTAATCTTTCTCCAAACTCGATTACCGAAACGATTATTTATCGAAATCGATTTTAAAATCCATTTAGTCATGCATCCTATTCTCCAGTCTCGGAAAGTAACAGCAACCTTTATTTATACTTTCGATTTTATAAAGAGTTCAAGTCGTTACAAAAAAAAACTTGATGTCCATTCATTGATCCGTTATAAAATAATTCAGTGTCAATAACATTAATCATTCGGAAGTGTGTAAAAATAACCTCAAACCGAACAAGTTTATTACCCTAGAGATGATATCAGCAAAGTGTATCGGTAGGTATCTATATCATAATAATATGTATCTAGATCTGATTATCCAAGTCCCCAGGTAGACGCGGCGGCGCACAGAATAAATAATGATTCCCGCGCAGGGAACTAACAAGAAAGGTGAAAGTGCTCGGGCGTCCGATAGGAAAAAACTCCTCACAGAATGTTCCCCAGCTTAAGGCAGAATAGCCATTTATCTTTTTTTATGTAAAACCAGATCACAACCGGCAATTAAATCGCCCGGACCTTATCGAAAACTTATTGCGATCGAACCGACAACTCACTTTTTGGGCTAACCCTTTATTTTTTTGTGCGTCGATAAAGCCTGTAATTTGTTCCGAAGTTTCTAATAAATAAACACCAATAACGATTATTACTAAAAAATAACAGGATATTACAAGTAACGTGGAGTTTTATTATGGTGTCTCTCGCGTAGAGACTGATCAAATTCAATAGTAACATCTCTATTGATATTTGTGAAAGTCCGTGCGGCCCGGGGCGGCGCAAGAATTACAGCCTGCTGGCCGACCAACGCCGAAATCACACGTATTATTAAAGATAGCACGATGGTGATTAATTGCTCTACAAAAAATAATTCGAGTCCTGTTAAGTCATAACTTGTGCCGCGCGTTAACTCCTTCGTACAGTGAGAATTATTACTTCATTTCTCTTCTGGTTTTGACTATCGAATGATCTAACGTTCGCCGCTCGCTCGCTGGACGTGATTCAGACGTGAAATAAAGATACCATTTAGTGCGCACGTAACGGTGCCTGTCCGGCTAGAGATAAACCTATCCTGAACGGCTGCAGAAGTTTGAGCGAAAAATTCCAGTGTTTGTACAAAATTAGAATGCGGCGCGCTCTTTATTGCCCGGAGTGACGTGCGCTCGTGACGCGGCGGTGCTACGTGACCGCGATAAAAGATTTTCATCTGCCATATTTACGTAGCCGAGTGGGCGGTTTTTATTTTTCGAGAGTCTCCAAGCGAGCGCACTCCGGCCTCGTGGAGAGCGCGCAGTTTTCACACGCCCTTCGCGCGCTGGGAAAATGGGACTGCTGACGCCGCGATTCAGCGATTAACCCCGGCTGCCGATGCGTTCATAATAATCGCGGACGGGCCGTTACTCCTCAATAAAATAAAAAATATTTTATATTTATTGCCAATACTTACAGTTACAGTCAATGTATTTTAACTTTGGTCGCCGCACTAGGGAACCTGTATCGCGGAGACCGTATTATGATTAGGTACCTAAAATTAGACTTAACCGAGGACCGACTAGGGCACAAGTTTTTTTGTTTTTTAATTTATTAAGTAAATCATAATACAAACAAATTTAATTTTGTGTTTCTGCAAATAAATAATTTCGGATTTTCGTTTTTCTTTTTAATTTTAATTTGAGAAATGAAACCGCGCAATACAAACTGGAACATAGTCATGTATATCGCTTATGCGGAGCGGAGCGGGGTAATGTAATTTAAATGAAGGACTAATTCGCTCCCGTGTACCATGACGAGCTCTCTCGCCGCATCGGCCCATCAACACGTAACGGCGCGGCTATTTTGCATACAAACCATTAAATTATTGCTCAAAACGTATTCTTTGTTGCGCCACAGAGGCTGTTATTACCGCCTAATTGTATGCCTGTATGCAAATAGATAATTTTGTGGAAGCCAATAATCTTGTATTGTTTCATTGGGCGTTGTTACAAGCATAAAAACAAGGTCAATTCGCATTGAAAGGTTTATTTTACTTACTTAAAAGTAAGTGAGTAAAATCCGCATTCAAAGGTTTATTTTACTTACTTAAAATACAAAAAAGTATTACGAAATGATTCTTGGAGTAGGTAAGCATAAAGCTAATAATAACACCAGAAAATTTTCTCCACTGGTTTCTTTCAAATAAATAATTAACCTCAACACAGTCAACATTAAATCAATACGGCGTTGAATATCGAACGAATCAATTCGAAACTAGTGAAAAAACACTACCTAGCAGGTAACCATTGACAAATTTATTTTAGGCTCATTGAAGTGACCCTAAAATTGTGAGAGTTGTGTGATCCAAATCCAAAGACGGATCGAGAAAAATTGTTACTAAATTAAGATGTCGTTAGAGACAGCGGCTAATCTGAATCAACAAAAAATACTTTCGTTCTCGTATCCGGATCTTTTTCAGTAACCTAGGCGAAGACTCCACGATATTTTAATACCAACTAACATAGTTGGTATTAAAATATCGTGGAGACTCCCACTCCAGCAATGCATAGCATCCATACTAGTTGTCTATTACATTTTATCCCGGTAAATTAAAGTTTTTTTTGGATTCCCGCGGGAATTTAAAACAAATCAATCCATCCACAACAAAATTGCTAGTTCTTCTTGGGCTTTACAGTTGTCCCTGTTAAAATCATTCTATGCTATTCCATCTAGTTACCACCCTACCGGCAAAGACGTGCCGCCAAGCGATTTAGCGTTCCGGTACGATGCCGTGTAGAAACCGAATAGGGGTATAACTGCCACGCCCCTTACAGGTTAGCCCGCTACCATCTTAGACTGCACCATCACTTACCATCAGGTGAGATGGCAGTCACGGGCTAACTTGTAGTGGATAAAAAAAAATCCTATCCTAGTGCACAACCGCTCTAGAAAGGAATAAAGTCATTTTTCACGGCACTCGCACAGGGCTGGCGAGTATTTGCGTGATTACCATACGGCCGGATAATTGCGTTTGACGCCAATGCAGCGGCCGTAATTACCCACATCTGTATTGTGATATGACGGGATCTCAGCGAGTTATATCGGGAACTAGCTGATGCCCGCGACTTCGTCTGCGTGGAACTAGTGGTTCGGCCCGAACTGAGACCTCGCGGTATTTTTTTATCCCACGTAAAATGGTGCTAACGTCTAATAGTTGTATGCACAAACGAATAAACTTTTACAGAGCGCCATCTATTGACATCATTGTGAAGTTCTGTTAAAAATAGTGAAGGTCATTAAAAATTAAATAATTTCGTTTCCTTATAATATTTATCTAATTTTAGTATTTGTTGTTCAAGTACGGGATATAATTCAAATAATTGATCAAGTTTCAGGCTCAGCCTTTCAGAAAATTGGGAATTCTGAGGTCAACTTTGAACGTTAGAACATCTCCACTTTGAAAGCCCCCCATTTCGTTAAATTTGAGGGGAAAAATTAAAAAATTTTTTTTTTTATTCCTAATTATCTTTAAAATTATATACCGCAATTTTTCGTAACGCTATAAAAATATTTTACTTCGAATTCGCTTCTATGAGAGCCCCCCCCTAGAGAAGAGTGAAAACTAAATGACCTAAGAAAATTCAATTTTGAACACGTTATCGGGGATCTCTAGGCAAAAGAAATTTTAAATAAAATGGTCTGAAAGCACGAAGAAAGTTCTCGTGGAATTTTCCGCCACGGTCATCACTGCCATTTTAAATTATAAACGTAATTACAGGTAGGTAAGTACACAAATACAAAACTCATTTAGTGGTCCGCGAGTACACTTTTATAATAATGAATTAATCACTGGAGTTCCGCCGAAGTCATATGCAAATTTTTGTGTAGTGTTGCAATTGTATCCCACTGTACCGTCGGACCGTGACGGACCCACTATATTGTTACTTACTATACGTACATATTGTTTTGTATGTACACCGCTTAGCGAGGTAAATACTACATACAGTCTGTTGACGGGTTGTCTAGATTCTAGAAAGAGTAATACTACGGCTGCCAATCTCCAGAGAGACTAGCCATCTGCACATGAGATATTATAGGAGATATAACGTGTGTGTGCATACACAGGTGCACTATCTGTTCCTTAACTCTCATATTCCGTTGGGACAGAAAATCAGATACGACCGGAGAGAGATTAGGCGCAGGACTGCCAGCTTTACGTGCTCTCCGAGGCAACCTCCTAACTTCGGGCTATAAGTACTAAGAATTTTGGAAGAAAAACTCAATACTTGTTATGGTCTGACTCGGGACTCAAACCCGGGACTTCGCTGGCTGCAATTAAACATGCTAGCCACTAGACCAACGAGGCAGAATAAGACAGGAAGAGAGAAATATAAAGACCTGAGTCCGGCGAACAAATTTTACTTATAATTTTACTTTTGACGACCTCTTTGCGCAGTGTGTAGTGCTGTTGTCTTAACGTGCGGAGGTCCCGGGTTCGATCCCCGGCAGGCTCAATTTGGGAATTTATAATTTCTGAATTTTCCCAGGTGTGGCCTGGTGAAAAGCTTCGGCCGTGGCTAGTTACCACCCTACCGGCAAACACGTGCCGCCAAGCGATTACGCGTTCCGGTACGATGCCGGAAACCAAAAAGGGGTAAGGGGTATGGGGGTTTAATATAACTGCCATGCCCCTAACAGGTTAGCCCGCTACAATCTTAGACTACATCATCACTTACCATCAGGTGAGATGGAAGTCAAGGGCTAACTTGTAGTGGATAAAAAAAAAGAACTTATTAATTTGCTTGGTAATAATCAATCAAACGCCAACTCGGCGAAATGCCAACTATTGCCAATATAAAAGGTATATCTCACTGTACATTATGCTGTGGTATGAATGTATTTAAAACAAAATATTCATTAGAAGCTCATATCCAATTACGCAATATCAGAACTTCTTTTACTCTTTAGGAAACTTCTCTTTAGGACTATCAAGGTTAATTGTACGGAAAATTTATTTTTATTGCTTTTAGCTTGTAGAACGTGTTTTCTGAACCCGCGCCTCTACAATCTCCCCTTATCCCAATTAAAAGCTCTTTTTTTTCTTAATTTTAAACTTAAGTTTTTCTAGATACAGTGGTTTCCAAATTAAACGCTACTTAAATGATATTTTGACGCTATATTGTAAGAAATTTAAATTATTTCAATCGGTCCTATAAAAAAATACATTGCTAGAATAGAAATCTCATTTTATGTAAACCATCATGGCATAATTCTATCATAAAAAGATATATAATAACACTAAGACGCCGTCCCGTCTTCATTCCTCTCAGTCGACCGTCCGTAGCGTACAGTAGCACACCACTTAAATCCCTCCCGATTTATTCAAACTACTATAAGACTTACTACTCACAAAATAGGGATTATAATTTCTTAAACACTTTTACATAGTAACGTAATCTCTTTATGAAATGTATGATTCTACTAATTGGTTGCGCAACTTTCCGCGAAACATCTTTGTTGCAACAGTACGTGAGTTGCAATGGAATATATTCGTTCGGACTTTATGATGAAGATTCAGAGCAATATGAATCATAAGGCCATTTATTAAGGACCGTGCCTTAAAGTGCAATGGACTTTTGAGATAGCTTGGTTGCATTTCTGATTTGAGTTATAGTTGAAACAAGGATTGTAGTTTAAATTAAATAGCATTAAAGTGAACGTAGTCGTATTGTTTTAGAAAGTTCACAAAACGATTTGAAACTTCGTTAAAGTTTAATGTTATTTCATGTTCTTAACTGTGTTAGACTAGAACGTTATAAGAAATAGAACTTTCTGTACTCGAAAGTTAATACGATATTATCAAAAATGTGAGTCACACCTAACGTTAAACAATAACGAGTAGGTATATCTTTGAATGGAAAGGTTATAATTTTTTTATTTCATTACATAACTGGTGTCATTTATATGAAGACTCCTCCGCCGATTCGGAATGCAGATTCTACAGAAAAGAGTCAGCCACGAAATAAGGGCGGAAACACACTAGGTACGGAACAGACAGACTTTCGTCATTAACTTTTGTATGAAGCGCGCACACTAGACAACCGGAAGATACGTTGTTTCTTTTCGACGCTTTGTCCTGTCCGGTCCTTAGATTGTTCTAAGAAATATTATATTTCAAAAGTCTTCGAAATGTGCCTGAAGTCGTAGCGACTTTAATAAAGTAAAGGTCTGGACATACAAACAGCACAGCGGCTTTGAACACGTAACCTACCATCGCCTCGCGCATTGTATTGCAATTTGTAACTATCGCTAGCACTCATACCTACTCACATCTACATATATGTTTTAGAGCGTAAGTAGTAGGTATCTATGTGATTTTTTAATTGATGTATAGTAGCTACTTTAATAAAGTAATTCTAATGAGATTTGCATAACAATTTTGTTATTAACGGTGAATATTTAATTTCTTCTAAGCTCTATAGCTTCGAGCCTCGAGGTCGTATCTGCAACAATGGAATGGGCCACATCCGGCAACATTATCATAATATTGCTTCCACTAAGTAACCGCCAATATAGCGTTTTAATGTCGGCCTTACACCGTTTACTTATCTTCACGTACCTACTAATAAATAGTAAAAGACTAGTTTTTTTTTATCCACTACAAGTTATCGCTTAATTATTTATTACGTAATACAAGTATAATGTGATGATATGTTCGAGTTTTCGGCCGCGTGAATTTAGGTTTGAAATTCCGGAGGAACTCTTTGATTTCCATAAATAAAAGTAGCCTATGATTTGTTTGACATATAACATAATTTTTTTTTTAATCATATTTTCTACATTTCTTTTAATATAAATAACTTTTCCATTGATGAAATACAGAACTTACTTTGAGTTTGAAATACATTGTCTCATAAGGTTTAATGCGGACACTATTCTTGGTAAAAATACTTCTATACAAAGAAATACTATACTTATATTGAATTGAGCCATAATTAAGACAATGAAACAAGCTGTACATGGATTAACAGTAGTAAACAATATAACAGATATTTAAATGATTTGTTTGTTGTAAATATTAATTTTGTCCATTCGATATCATAACGACCTTGCTGTAGCAGTCCTGCTGAATGTCGAACGTGGCAAGGCTTAGCTATATTTTCCTTGAACCCAGTATTAGAACCTAGAGGTCGGATCACGGGCGTATTTACTTGGAATTCCTTCTCACCTACCTATAGTCAGCACGCGAGCTCTGAGGAATCCTATAGAATGTTAGAATTATCTCATTATTTTTAATAAATTTCACTAATAAATCACCTCCTTCTATGAAATAATAGGCATGATGACAGTAACCAAGAATTAATGAAATTATGAATTTACCTAATGAAATAGGATTCATGGATTATAAAAAACGTATTTATTTTTCTATTTCGAGTGAGATTGCTATTTATTGTGATAAAATAAAACTATAAAATACAGCAATCCGCCATAATGGATTAAACACCAAGAAGCGAAGCTTTGACAATTACACTAATGTTTACTGCACAGAGTACATCGGTAATAACAATAGTGACGTCACAAACGACGCCATGACACTGGCGAGCGTTTTGGCGTGAATTTTAAAATTTAAATTTCAAATGCCAATTTTTTTACCAAACCTTATTTTTCTGCTCAAATAAGATATTTTATCGAAATAGTAGATACTTCCGAACATAATCTGACCATTTTTCAAAATCAGTCATCATGCCCATTGGCCTGTGCCCAGCTGATGAACATTTTGGGATGGCCTTTGGTGATGACAATAATATTTTTATACAATTTGTATCACAATAATAAAATCATACTTGTACTAATTAATTTAATAGATTTAAATAATAAAAAAGCAATTATTGATCCTACTGCCTGATTGGTGCAGTAGATAATAAGTATTTTACTCGCTAGCATATAGTCTAGGTTTGGAAGTCCAGAGAACTTTCAGAGTTAGAAATTATACATTACTACTAGCTCCGTCCTCGTGGATGGAAGTGTTTTAGGGGTACGAAAAATAGATAGTAGCCGAGTAATGACCTATAGAGTTGTTTAAAGAGCAAAACAAAACTGTGATCTCAAAATTACACACGTCAAGCTCGAAACTAGTGCTGGGAGCGAGCTGGATATGGAGGGACGATCGGGGGTGACGTACAGCCTTCGTTTCTTCAGACCCCGATTCCTCGGAGCTCGAGCGCTTACTATACCTACCTACTAAGACATGTAGGAAAAATAAACAATACAGAATAAAATATGATTGTAAATATTTTTTTTGGATTTATTTCATATTCGTTCTGTATTCTATAAGTCTACTATTCTACTATTTATTATACTGTTATGCCTCGTTGGTCTAGTGGTTAACATGTTCGACTGCGGCCGACGAGGTCCCGGGTTCGAGTCCCAGGTCGGGCCATAGCAAGTATTGGGTTTTTCTAACAAAGAAATTTTCAGTACTTGCCCGGAGATAGGAAAATGGCGGTGTTTCACCCCCGTGCCTCGTACGTTAAGCCGTCAGTCCTGCGCTTGATCTCTCTCCGGTCGTTTTGGAATTTCCGTCCCATCGGGCTATGAGAGAACAGAGAGTTCACCTATGTTTGCGCCAACTACTTAAAACTAAAATTGTGCACTATAATATGTCCCGCGCAGGTGGCTAAATTATCTGGAGACAGGCCGCATGGCTGAAATTCAGTCGTTTTACATTATATTCTATAAGAACACCTCTAGTAAGTATAAATCTTTGTTGAATAAAAATCTTTCATCATCCATCCATCCATCCATCAGCCTGTATTCGTCCACTGCTGGACATAGGCCTTTTTGAGAGCACGCCACCACATACGGTCCTCCGCTTTCCTCATCGTGATTAAATTTCGCTATATAATTTATTGAAAGCTTCGACAAAGCTACTTAAATTAACACAAACGTTATTTGATGTAAGATTTCGAATTTATATTTAACAACTCAATCACGATTAAACTGTTTCAAAAGCAAAGTAACGGAAGTACCTCGACAAGACAATCGAAAACAAAATTACGATTAACAATAAACGCAAAAGAATATACCGTACCTAATCATTCTTCCAATTTAATAAAGAACTAGGCACTTTATACTTTTTATTCCTATTCCACGATGTCGATGGAATTTTCGATAAAATAAATCAAGACAATATTCAATAAGAAGTACGATTTCCGCCGATATACGCACGTTCGATTACAATCGCAGCCCGTATTGACAACGGTTCCACTTTTTCTATCGCAATTAACACACCTTTTTCACTACGCCTTTAATTATCCCCTGAGAATCCATTAACTAGATTAGATCCACTCGTGAGATCGGAACAAGTAAATCGGAGGTGGAATTTCACAAAATATTGAATAACCATAATTGCTCCCAATTGGCTGTTTGCGTTAGCATGTTTTTAGTCCGTAATGAGAGACAATAAACGACCGCTTTTTGTTCCCCGCCATTGTTAAGCTTAACTATGAGCGTTATAATTACATATTTATGTATAAAATAAAGCGGCCGTAATACAATTACTGTTGAGCAATTCTCGGTAATATGAATATTCGTCATATTGTGTGGCGATTGCGAAAACTTTGCGTTCAATTGTTGGGGTAACAATGCGAGCATTAGTAGCGCAAAGGTCAGTAGAACAATATTACGCGAAACCAAGTTTTAATTGTATCTCTAAATTTGCATTCTAATATGTAACATTCCATAGCCGTGCTTATCATTCACATCTGTATGCCTAATTTTATCTACTTTCATAATTTATCACTTCGTAATATCACGCATCATATTATGAATACGATTTTAATTTTTTGAAGAAATTATCACGGATAATAATTAACTAAGATACAAGGTAGAAGTCATCATAATTAATGCACTCGTTATATGATTTTCAATAGGAATTCTATCAGTGGGAAATACAAAAATTTCATCTTACTAAGATTTTTTCTGTAAGTTAGTAAATTAATTAAAATGTGAACCCACTAATCTGATTTACTCATGGTCTCTCAAGTAAACAAACTTTCGTAACTACCGCATTTCGAATACTGTCTCGAAAACAACAAATAAATTAGAAATCCGCCAAGTTTTACTTAAAAAACAATAGCTTTGCCTTTAGGTAATGGGAACTTCACTAATTTAGTCATGTAAGCAAAGAAGATTCACATGTAAAATAAAACAAAAGTAGAATTTTCTGTCTCCTAGATTTAAATAAGAAAAAGGTTTTGTAAAATTTAAGTGAATTTTTTTACGTAAGAAGCTATTTATTAGCACCTCGTTATTATTTTAACTGAGCAAAAATCATCTATTACCGGCCAATTTTCTGTTCTTAAATAAGCTTTTGCATTTTCCGCGCTTATTACTATTATTCTAATACGGAATCGACGAGCAAACTATAGTCGGGAGAACTTCCTATAAAGCGCAGTGTCAGTTTCACAATCTATGGACAGTTTAGTAGTCCCCATCCTAGAAGCACAGTCTAAGGAGATACGATATACTTACCCTGTGATAGACGGATAAATATTAAAGGTGACACCAAACACGTCAACCATATAAACCGTGAAATGTGGAGGAACGTGAAGTGATTGTTTAAATAAATAAATATAGTAGAGACAGAGGCTGAATTTGGTAATATTTTGTATTTACCCTATCATAGCGCGCTGCCTCGGGCATGCCGTTGAAGGCCGGTTTCATGGCTTTTGGACTCCATCAAGACAAAGGATTGCGAGTGCCTAGGATTGGTTCCTACCGAATAAATAACAGCGGACTAGTCCGCATAGATCAATGCCAGCTTCTTGTCTGGACTTCTAACGTAGTCTCATGCCCATATATTTAACTAACATAAAATAAAATATTATGTACTTAGAAAAAAATATGTGCGTAGTACAGTTTGTAATATTTAATTAGTGGATTACCTATCTCAATTTGGGGAGCTTAAGGGCACACATAAGACACAATGATAGCGATACGCGATGGTACCGTACTCAACGCAGCTCCTTGAACTGATCGATAAGATGTAATTGCCTCTACAGTACCTTACGCTTGTTTAAAAAGTTCCTTATCAAATCCTACATGCATACGGGCTCGTTTAGTGTGACTACGGGCGTCACTGCCGCTGCGCTTTAGGTCTGTCCAAGTCTTTATTCCATAAGTAATTAAGATATTTTTCCTGTGTAATGGAAAATATTAAGCAATATACTTTATTAATTAAAATCACAATTCCGAAGCACAATATTCTGCAATACATTTAAATCCTACATAATTATAAAAAGCATCCGGATTTGAAACTGCATAATAATATTATTATTTCGTTAGTGCATAAAGTAATTCAAATTTGAATTCATTAACATTAATGCATTTAGAATTTATTATTAACGCAGACAACTAAGGTCTTACACAGCTAGGACATAACTTTCCTAAACAAATAATTAATTGCTCTCGGTTTAGTTCTTGAAGTTATTGTAATAATTTTGTCATCACGTTACTTTTGATTTAATTTAATAAAAAGAATAATTTATAAGATTATGTATAGATTTGATTTTAATTAATAGAATAAGTTTATTAATGCGAAAGTGTGTTTGTTTGTTTGTTGGTTTGTCTTTCAATCACGCTGCAACAGACCCACGGAGCTACGTGATTTTCGATTGTGAGAGCGACATAGGCTAATTTTTATCCCGGAAAATTAAGGGATTCACAAGGAAGTTCACAAGGGATTTAAAAAACTTATTACACGAGGACAAAGTCGCGGGCATCAACTAGTTAAAGATAAAACTTATGTGTTTGTTTATGGGTAAATAATACGTGCTATGATACTTCTTACGATAATTCTACGCTACGATAATTCTTCCCTTCCTTCCTTCAACTCTATTCTTTCTTGCCTATGCCGTCATTGATTGTCATGTATGTATGGTAACTGTGATGCATTATTAGTGACCTCCACCAAAATTAACAGTTAATATAAGCGCTATCCGGTGACTTCACAAGTGACCATTGTGACAATAAGGCTACGAACATCCTATAGAAGAAAATATAACACTTTAGATTCACTGTACCTACCACTATTATTCTTCCCTTCCTTCGGCTCTATTCTTTCTTGCCTATGTCATCATTCATTATTATGTATGTTAACTGTTAAGCATTATTAGTAACCATCACCAAAATTTGCAGTTAATATAAGCGTTATCCAGTGACTTCACAAGTGACCATTGTGACAAAAACGTGTACCAACCCCGGTGCAACCACGCTTATCTGAACACATCTGGCTGTAACAAACGAACAGAACTCCGAATTGTCGATAACGCTATATTTTATCGTAGACGGCAGACAAAATAATCTTAAAACTTATTGTCAGTAACATAAGGTAACAAAAATAATACCCCGCAGGATTTATGTAGGCGAGGTTCTCAGTATTTGGAACCATTTCAGAACTCTCGTAACCCAAGTCTCAAGTTGACGAACCTAGTAATCATCATCACCTCAATACGATAAATTCATCGATCACTCAAGATCAATATGTCAAAAGTGTTTTTAATTTAAAAAAAACAGTTTTTATTATTGCCGCAAAAAATTAACGTTCGAAGTATTGTTACTGATCGGCTCGACTGAACTCGTGGTAAATAAAAAGTCAGCACACACGGCTTCCGTGACTTGTTGAATGCAGTAAGCTTTGTAAACCTTTCGGCATCTAATACATAAACAAAAAGTCGATCGTCTGCGTTGGACCGTATCCAATCAATAACCACCAACGATGAGACATTGTACCGTGATTCTAATTACCGCTACTATGACCCACCATTTTGTTACCGGCGAGAGAGCGGTTCGGTTATTTGATTTCACTGATTAGGAACTATGGACTTTGAAAGTCGGACTTAGATCGAAATCCGACCGAAGACGAAAATTAATCATTGGCAATATAATAACTTTTTTTTTCCTTTTATTGTTCTTTGGATATCTGTAAACTGCCACGACTTCTTCGGTACAATATTACTCAAGCGCGTGATTCGTAGACGGTAGACATTTCAACTTACTCGAAATTGTTGTCTATTGTATTGGGGCCAACTTTGTTTAGCATCTCTAAAGTAAACTAAAATGACATCTCTAAACCTAATGCAGCTCCTTAACATAGGGAGTATTATGAAAGGGATAGCAATGTAAATAGACCTGTTAGACCTGTTATTTTAGTTTAAACAGAGATTGTGCTACACAGAATTGGCCTCACTGACAGTGAGCGTGAGCGAAATTTTAACTCACAAGTAGTTACGGGACTAGCTAAATTTTAGTTGCTTTACTGAGAGCCTTGAATGATGGTAAACGTAGTGGAAGCCGTCGGTGATCGGATAAGCGTGAAGTCATTAGTGTAAGTGCGAGCGAGGGCAGTGCATTGTACGCTCCGGACTCACCGGCGCTAGTTCGCGTCTTGTTCGGCCGCGGTTTACTCTGCTGTTGCCCGCTATACCCCTTCCCCTGGTAGTTATAGTAGTCGCCGTTGTACTGGGCGTTGTACTCCCCGGAGGGCTGGCTCTCTTGGGGACACGTGTCCGGCTGCGCACCTTCGCGTTGCTTCGAAGGGGGAGCGCCCATCATGGGCTTGACGTCCCCGCAAAGGGGGAGCTCTTGTTGTTGCTGCATGAACGCAACGCTCATCGCCGTGGCGTGCGCGACGGCCGCTTGGTAGTCCTGCTGGCCGAGCGCCGCCGCTGCGACGGAGTCAGGCGTGGAGTCTTTCGGTGGCGTGGGGGGAAAGGAGAACAGAGGATGGGGGTGAGGATGCTGCGCGGGGGAGAGGGGCTTGTCGGCGGGCGTGTCTTGCTGGAACCCCCCGCCCCAGGCTCCGCTGCCTAACGCTTTGGAATCCAGCCAGGGATGCAGCGGCGTGTGGAAGTGCGGCCTGCAAACCTGCCCGCTGCCGCCGCTTAGCGTTCGACCTGCACACAGAAAAAAAATGCTTTCAATATACTACCACATACTTTGATATTATTGGAAAATTAATTTAACGAATTAAAAAATACGACTGCCCTGCCATATTATTTTTGGAGTTAACCACCCTAAGAAGCGATTTGCATATATAGCGTTTGGAATCTTATTCACTTTTTTATTAAATTATATTTTTTTGTGAATCACTGGATATTGGACTATAGTGTTATATATTTTTTGAATCTACTCATCATTTTCTAGATGATGATTATATAGTTGATCTTATTTTCGATTTTTTTTTTTCAACTTTAGTCTTTAATGCCGTATCATGGTCACCCCATCAATTTTTGTAAAAAATTTACTAGCCTATGTCACCCGGAATAAGCTAGGGATTCTAACGATACCTCATTTATCAAAATCGGTTCAGGCTTATAGAAGTTATGGTGGAATATACAAACTCACATACATACATACATGAACCCTGAAAACAATATACTCCTTTTTTCAGGCAGTCGTATAAAAACATATTATCCTGATCAGGTTTTGATGTTTAAAATGGATTTAATAATATGAAAAAATCTTTCAAGCAAATGAAAAGGTAAAGTCACCTAATTTCAGCTGTCGAAACTTTACGGGAATTTGAGCGCGACTGACAAAGATCATCCGATAGACAAGTCATTGTCCGGACTGGCCGTCATTAGGGCGGACAATTTGGAGGCGTTACGAACCGCCCGTGATACCAAAATTAATATTATTTGGAACCAACAACTCTTTCACACGACATCTCAATTCTCTATTTACATGCCCATGAACATTTTAGAGCACACGCATACTATGGACATTTAGTTAGAATTTTTATTCTAACAATGACGGTAATTAATGAGTGAATTATTAAATCAAATTAAGCTATTATAATTTATAACGGTTAGTCGGTAGCTTTGTTCTTTTGTTAATTGTAGTGGGAAAAAGTATCTGCTAGCTTAGCATAATAATTAATAACTTATGAGTAAAAGCATGGTATTTTTATTTTTATTTTGATGAGTTTTGATAACGTTTTGTCACATAGTTGTCGCTAGGGATGCTGGCTAAATGGGAACACCAATGGTATAGCCAGATATTGATTATCATTTTTGATAAAAACGCAAAGTTTTTAGCTTGGTAAACATTTCGTCACATGACAAGAGCATGATTTACAGAGCCGTTTGGCCAGTAGCATGGTGCATTAACGTCATTGGGCAGTAGGTGCCCTGACTGCAAATGTGCACCCAACCTTAGCTTTAATGCATATTTGATAAACAAATAACGGCCTTTATTCAGAGTTGGCTGCGTCCGAGAACAAAGGCGCGCTTTTCCGAAATATTACAAAAGTCGTGTCAAAACACCGGGGCAATTAAAATACTGGGCCAGTTGGAAAATTTCGTTAATTAAATACTCGACGGTGGTGTACACGGCGTGATTTGTTATAAAATACATGTATAATTAAGCAGGCAGATTTTAAAATCGGCCTTTGTAAAGATGCCGCGTCATCATTTTACGAACTGTCGAAAAAAACGTTGCCAAAATGTGGGCTTTTGAAATTCCATTACGACTACGTGGTTAGATAATGTGAATCAAAATCAAAGAATTTAAGTAACGGACAATGCAAATAATGGCCTAAGTTTTTACGTAAAAAACAAAGATAAAATGATAGTTTAGGAAAATTAAAGTCAGGAATAAGTAACACATTTTTCAAGTTCCATAACATACAAGAAAATAAACTTGACAAATTATTCTTAAATAGTAATTTACACTTAACATAAAAATGCGAAAGTGTATGTTTGTCTGTCTGTTAACGACAAAATCGGTTAAGAAAGTGTTAGAAAGTGATTCGAAAGTGATAGGTTACCCTTGTAACGGCCCACTTTCTTAACCGATTTTGTCGTTTGGTAAAGGGATATTTAAGATCCCGGGGACGAACATAGACAGCCCTGGAAAATCAGGGATTTCCAGCTAGCTATGTAGGCACCCTAGCCTGGGTGGGATATCTATCTACTACCTAATATTTTCTCAACGTAATTTTTCTTTGGTTTGTTTATACAGTAATGATTTTCGGTTTTAGCTACCGATTTCCACAAATTTTTGCCGATTTCAAACATCGTTTGCAGAAAACATTGAAATTAAAACGTTATGACTTTGCTAGTGTAGCTACTTCTACCCATATGCTAACTTCACTTTAAATAACACCCCATTCAATTTAACAATCCATAATTATTATTTAAAAGTGGAAAGCAAGCATATGTACGCGATTGGGGAGTAATGATAATTGTGCGAATACGGCCGCTGATTGGTGCATTTACCCGAGGGGGCCATCCCTTGTCTATTGGTGAAATAGGGTAAGAATACCCATTGTCGGTACATCCCCGTGGTGCGCTGCGGGCACCTAATAGTTGGTTCACTGTAAACTTACATTGGTGTATTGAAACCTGTATTTATTTCTGATAGCTATTATAAATAATACGCTGTATTTTTTTTACAAAGTTGTTACACAACTGATACTGAACAATGTACAATTTTATCTACCGTACCTACTTCCATACTAATATTATTGCTCTACCCCCCGGACCGCCGCGGCGAACGGACGTGCGCATCGTGCACTGCTCCACGCTACTCGTGTTTTCAAACAAACCGGTTCTGAGCGACGTGGCTGTGTGCGCCGTGTCTATCGTTATCGCATCGTCGTGCACGTCATCGCAAGCGCTTGCCGCAACTCATAAGCGTTAGCGTTAGCGGGCAGAATTTTGTCGCTGGTCCAAGTTTACCGTGGATTTAAATAAAATGGATAGTGCATCACACAGGTCGGCCTCTGATTCAGAGTCAAACCAAATAGACGTCGAAACTACACCCTCTGTACGTGTTTTTCCACGATACAAAAGGAAAAGGGAAGAAGATTATGCTGAGCTATGTAATTTCAAGGATGAAATAAAATGCCTGCTACAAGAGCAAGAAAAGGATATTAAGAAAATACTTAAGGATATCCAGCATTCTAATAGTAGTATACAATCTTCAGTTGAGCACCTATTAGCACAAAATGAGGACTTCAAGAAAAAAATTATTAGCCTAGAACAGCAGCGAACCGAAGATAGGAAATATATAACTGAACTTGAAAACAAGATAGAAGACATGCAGATTGCTACAAGGAAAGCAAATATTGAAATAAAAAACGTGCCTAAGAAACAGATGGAAACCAAAGAGGATATGATAGACATGGTCATGTGCTTAACGAAGACTATAGGAAGCAGTATTAATAAAACTGATATCAAGGATATTTATCGAGTAAAGACAAAAAAAGAGGGCACCAAGAATACTCCAATTGTTGTGGAAACGTCTTCTACCTTGATAAAGACTGATATATTAAAATCAAGCAAGAGTTTCAATATCAGGCACAAGACTAAACTCTGCGCTTCGCACTTGGGATTGAAGACAAGCCAGGATACACCAATATATGTGTCAGAACAGCTTACGCCTAAAAGCTCCCGCCTATACTTTCTGGCTCGAGACTTAACTAAGTCCAAGAAATATAGATTTTGCTGGACCGCTTATAGCAAGGTATATGTGAGGAGAGAAGAGAATTCACCCATTGTTCAAATAAGATCTGAAGCTCAGGTACAGCAACTATTACAAGGGACATGACTACGCCAGATGGAATCTAAACGTGTAAGCTGGCTGCTAAGGTACCTTGTCAGCAATTATCTGCTAGTATTGTCTTTATGTTTTTCATATTGTTATACACTTAACACACACTTTCACACACGTAACTTATTTATTCATCAAAAATATACCAATTTAACACTTACACATAAACAATATATAAACACACACACAACCTTCATAATAATACTTAAAGATAACCTTAAAACTATTAATGCCATTGTTAAAACTTATATTTACATAATTATTATGAATTTCCAACTATTAAACAGCTTCACCTATCTGCATAACAACAATTTTAGATACACTCGAATTTTTTTCAATATATCTCAGTATGGATAGCTCTCTTACTACTCAGAATGAAATAGACGATATAGAAATTGGACGAGCAATTCAATGTAACATTGAGGATCTAACCAAATACATACCTGTAAAAAAGAACGAATTGACCATTATATCTCAAAATATTAGAAGTGTATATAGTAACATTCAAGATTTAAATTTAAATATTAAAGCATTTAACTTTGACCCAGACATTATCATTCTTACTGAATGTAGACTTAACTGTAATAAAGCCGTTCCTGATATTGACAATTATACTTCACACATTACAACAAAGCACATTAATCAGAATGACGGAGTTGTAGTTTACGTAAAAAAAGATATCTTTGTTACATCTGCTAAGGAAATTAAACTGCAACACGCATCTTGCATACAATTAACCACCTGTGACAGTGTAATTCTCGGTATCTATCGTTCCCCTTCTAATACTAATGCTGATCAATTTATAAATTCACTGAACTTACACCTACAAACATTAGATTGCCATAAAACTATTATATTAACAGGGGACATTAACATAAACATACTACCTAAGGAAATTGAACAAGCTTACGAGCGTAATAATAGACTTAACTATCTCAATATGTTATCTTCACATAGTCTGATGCCAGGTCATACTCTACCAACGAGGGAAAGTAATTGTCTAGACCATTTTATGATCAAACTTGACAAAAATACAGTAACTGCACAAATAGCTGTTTTAAATACAACAATTACCGACCACTCTATGATATTCCTTTGCCTGACCGCTGCAACACCCAAACATAAATCAAATAATAAAATTAAAACAGTGACAGACTTTAACGCTGCACTCTTAAGTCTAGCTCAGAAAAACTTACCTGAGTTATTGTTCTGTTATGACCCACGCCTCGTGACTGATAAATTAATAAACAGCTTAATTGAGTCACTGGCTGAAAACACCAGCACAGTGAAGGTCCCTAGATGTAAACGGGTGATAAAACCATGGATTACTCCTGGTATTTTGAGATGCATAAGAAACAGAAATAAAATGCAAAAAAAAGTCCGTTCAGATCCTTACAACGAAATTTTAAAAATAAGCTATAGTAGATATCGAAATTTCTGTAATAATTTAATTAAAAAGTTAAAACGTTGTTATGACAGAAAACAGTTGGAAGCATCGCTCAAAAATTCAAAAATCCTTTGGTCCAATATAAAAACAGTAACTAACATGAATAATAGAAAAACCGATAATACTCAGTTATTAAATATAAAGTCTTCTCCAATTGAGTCAGCGGATCATATTAATAAATATTTTGCCAATATAGGGAAACATTTAGCCGAGGATATTATAGCAAGTGAACATACTGTGGAGACTGATGAGACTTACAAGGTACAGCTAAATTCTTTTGGGTTGCTGGATACTGATATTGAGGAAGTGAATAATGTACTTATGAATCTTAAAACAAATAGCGCCCCTGGTTGGGATAACATCCCTTCTGAGTTCCTTAAGCTTGCTAAGGAGCAGGTAGCTCCTATTATCTGCCATTTAATTAATCTTTGTTTTAATAAGGGTATATTTCCCACACCACTTAAACGATCCAACATAACTCCTGTTCACAAGAGTGGAGACAGAGACGACGTAAATAACTTCCGGCCAATTTCTGTTTTACCTTCGATTTCCAAAATAATAGAAAAGACTATGAATGTACGATTACTGATATACTTGAACAAATACCAGCTTCTCTCTGACACTCAATATGGTTTCAGACATGGAAAATCCACAGAAGATGCCATCATATCCGTTACTTCGTTTCTTGATCAACAACTGGATAGCGGTAAAAAATGTATCGGGGTGTTTCTTGATCTAAAAAAAGCTTTCGATACTGTCTCTGTCCCCATTCTTGTGAAAAAGTTAGAAAATATAGGTATAAGAGGCGTCCCTCTGGCTCTTTTTAAAGACTACCTCACTGGACGTACCCAGAGAGTCAAAATTGGACAGTATATAAGTCAAGATCTCGATATCTCTTACGGTGTGCCACAGGGCAGTGTCTTAGGACCTACGTTGTTCTTAATCTATATCAATGAACTTTGTAATCTAAAATTAAATAACGCTAAAATTTTTTCGTATGCCGATGATACTGCAATAGTATTTACTGATACTTCATGGGAAAAAGTTAAAACTGTTACTGAAATGGGACTTGCTAAAGTCGCTAATTGGCTGAGAATAAATTTACTAACTCTTAACAAGGAAAAAACTAATTATATATGTTTCTCAATCAACACCAGGACTCAGCCAAATAGCGATTATAGCATAATATTGCATGCCCTCAACTGTAATATTGATTGTAATATATGTTCCAGCATCAGTAGGGTAAACTTAACTAAGTATTTAGGTATTATAATAGATCATAGGTTATCTTGGCAGGGACAAATTGAAGTTATTAGCAGCAGAATAAGAAAATTAATTTGGATATTTAAGATGCTAAGAAACATAGCCTCTAAGGACCTACTAAAGAAAATTTACATTGCTTTGGCTCAATCAATACTAGGCTACTGCATCCCTGTCTGGGGTGGCGCAGCAAAAACAAGGTTCATTGATATAGAAAGAGCACAGCGATCTTTGCTAAAGGTCATGTTTTATAAACCTTATAGATTCCCTACTCAAAAGCTTTACTCAATTAGTCAACTTTTAACCGTGAGACAGTTGTATATACTGCAAACAATTCTAAAAGTCCATAAATCGACAAAATTTGAAGCCACCATCTCACACAGAAGAAGGAAGCTTAATGTCTTAAAGGTATCCGCATCAAAAACTTCATTTTCTTGCAATCAGTTCACAAAAAGATCTGTACACCTCTACAATAAGATTAACAAATTGCTTAATATCTACCCCACTAAACAGTATGACATAAAGAAATCTTTGACTGAATGGTTAAAATCTAAAACATACGAAGAAACAGAGGCCCTTTTAGAAAACTTATCTAAATTAATTTAAAGGTTATTAAAATATTTTAAAAGCACACTACGTAAACTCACAAACAAGTATGCACACATACACACACACACACACACACACACACACACACACACACACACACACAAACAAACACGCACACACACACACACGCACACACTACCCATTTTACATTGTTAATAATTTAAGATTATAAAATAAAAATGCTTGTGTAATTACTGTTAATAATATTAATGATCAGATATAAATATGTATTTACTTAATCAATAGAATTGTGAAAATCATTATCATTTAATGTTAAAGAAGAGCGGAATTTCCTGATACAGGTATTTAAATATACTTAAAAGGAGGTTCCAGCCCCAATGTAATTGAATTGTATTTTGAACAGAAATAAAGAATTATTTTTTTTTATTTTATTATAAATGCGAAATTGTGTCTGTCTGTCTGCTACGCTTTCACGGCCCACCTATTCAACCGGTTTTGGTGAAATTTGGTACAGGGATAGTTCATACCCGCGGTAATTGGAAAAACTTAGTCCACGCGGACGAAGTCGCGGGAATCGTCTAGTATTCTTATAATAAAAGTATTTCCTACTGTTATTTAAATCTTCAAAGATTTAAATAAAAGTAGGTATAACATACCTAAATAGAAAACTAACAGCTTTTTTAGATCCCACTGCTAAAAAGTACTTTTTTTGAAGTCGGATAAAGTGACAGAGGAAAGTCATGTTACTAATGTTGCAGCAAGTAATCACAGAAAAATATACATAGAGCTAGACTATTTAATTTACAAATGCACACGAGACATCCAATAAATAAATCGGACGTAAATCCGTGCCATATAACGTAATATATTTAATTTATAAACATATTAAAACATAGATGACTAACATAGTTACGTTCGGACGTCTATACCTACATCCAAATCAATATTTTATATGCTCAATTTGAAACCCTGTTCCCTTGTGATTAGAGCTAGGTTCGATCGTGTGTGTTAGACCCGCATCAAGTCGATCCAGGTGGTGATAGTAGCTAGAGATTATCAGAGATGTTTATCGGGAACACCCGTACGTAGCAAAAGTGGGTGAACTGTGTGTCGCTTGTCGAAATATTAATTAGTTGCGTTGTTTGGGTTCTTTTGGAATCGGAAATCTGTGGTAGGTATCCAAATCTGTGCCAAGAATCTATACTTATTAATAAAATGCGAAAATTTGGATGGATGGATGTTTGTTACTCAATCACGCTAGAACGGCTGCACGGATCTGCATGAAATTTGGCACAGAGATAGATTATAATCTGGATTAGCACATAGGGTACGAAGAAAGAGGAAAATTAAGGAGTTCCCGCGAGAACCAAAAAACCTCTATCCATGCGGATAAAGTAGCGGGCATGAACTAGGCAATTGATAAATATTGCGAGTGATACGTCCATATTGTGATGAAACCAAGCACAACAAAGAAATTTCGTCATAAAGAAAAGCAGGGAAAGATTTGATAGAATTCTCAATCGTCTACAAATGTACTTATATTACAGATTTACATAAAATAATTTCTTGTTGTTTTTTCAATTTATACTTATTAGAACAGAGTACTGACATAGCGCCTCATGGACTACTTTTAAATTTTCATCAAGATAAATGAAAAATCCTATCCTTCGCGGACGAAGTCGCGGAGATCATAGATAGTTCAAAACTCAGAGCTTACACAATCAATTTGCTCGTTATTATAATAATCTTCAATAGATATTTGCACTGAATTATCGATTGTAATAAAATTATCAGTTTTAAGGTACATTTTTCAACACAATTTAAACTAATGTTCAAAACTCGTTGTATAATTGAAAATAAACTAGAACCGATCACACGATACTTTAGAACTCCACCAATTGTTACCATTTACCAATAATGCTTAAGCCTTTATTTGATGGGGCAGCGAAACATCGATCGCCATTACGCCATGCACGGAATAAAACAATAATCGAGACCACTACTATGAGCTTATTCAACGATTACTCGATAAAAGCTAGTTGTCTATAGTAGTTGACTTCCTCGTAGCTTACGGCTGCAGTTCATGAATGACCCGGTCCATATTACAGGTCAGGCCGTAGAAAAGCTGATATTAGATTTTACTTCCAAGAAATTCTCAGTAGATAGACACTGCAGCTTGGGCAAACTTTTTTGTGTGTGCAGCGGAGGCGCCACTGTATAATAAAAACTATATATTAAGGGTCAATAAAGAGCTAATTCTGTTCGTTCCTAATTTCGTCACGCGCAGGGATAAGCTTGTCAGAGCATAGCAGCCTGGAGTTGGGATATCGGTGCTACACCACTAGCCATCATGCCACTAATATTATTCTTATTAATAGTATAATATGAGTATTTGGTCCTGCCTCTCGTCAGTCTTCTGCCATGTCGGATTACCGTCCTATCGGAAAATAAGAGTATGGGGACTGAGAGAAAAATATAGTATGATAAAATTGTATTTACACTTATTGTATGTACCTTAGATCTTAGGTAACTTTTAGAACTTAGAAGTCATTATCACAATTCTTTTTTAACCACTACAAGTTAGCCCTTGACTGCGATCTCACCTGATTGTAAGTGATGATGCAGTCTAAGATGGTAGCGGGCTAACCTGTTACGGACATGGCAGTTATATCAAACCCATACCCCTATTCGGTTTCTACACGGCATCGTACCGGAACGCTAAATCGCTTGGCAGCACGTCTTTTACCGGTAGGATGGTAACTAGCCACGGCCGAAGCGTCCCACCAGGTCAGACCAGGAAAAATTCGGAAATAATAAATTCCCAAATTGACCCCGCCGGGGATCGAAACCGGGACCTCCGCACGTTAAGACGACAGCGCTACACACTGCGCCACGGAGGTCGTCAAAATATAAATAATCTACACAAGCATTAGTTTTTTTTTTATCCACTTTAACGTCCTATCGGAAAATAAGAGTAAGGGGACTGAGAGAAAATATAGTATGACAAAATTGTACCTACACTAATTATTGTATGTACATCAGATCTCAGGTAACTTTTAGAACTTAGAAGTCATTATCATTTATTTTTTTTACCACTACAAGTTAGCCCTTGGCTGCGATCTCACCTGATGGTAAGTGATGATGCCGTCTAAGATGGTAGCGGGCTAGCCTGTTAGGGGCATGGCAGAAAAAAATGAAATGTATGTTACTAAACTATTGAAATACTCAGTGGTATCCCCACGGTCGCCAGCGTCACATTAGGGCGAGTGTGCACACAACGTTTTGACAGCGTCCGCGACACCGGGAGCCACCCCTCGTTCACAATGCCACCAGCGATGGCAAGCCGATAACGCGTATGAATAATTCCTGTTATCGCACAATCTCGCCACATGCCCTACCTGCCCCCTACCATGAGACTACCGGTGAGACTTTACGAATCACAAGCGTACGGGAAGCTGGTTTATTAATATCAACTGATATATACTGACTACAAATAGAAGTCTTACTTTTTAATATTATAAATGCGAAAGTTTGGATGGATGTCTGGATGTATGAATGTATGGATGTATGGATGTATGGATGTATGGATGTATGGATGTATGGATGTTTGGATGTATGGATGTTTGGATGTATGGATGTATGGATTATGGATGTATGGATGTATGGATGTATGGATGTATGGATGTATGGATGTATGGATGTATGGATGTATGGATGTTTGGATGTATGGATGTATGGATGTTTGGATGTATGGATGTATGGATGTATGGATGTATGGATGTATGGATGTTTGTTACTCAATCACACCCCAACGGCTGAACGGATCTAGCTATAATTTGGCACAGAGACAGATTATAGTCTGGAATAGCACATACGCTATTTTTTATCCCGGAAAATTGAAGAGTTCCCGCGGGAACCAAAAAACCTAATACCACGCAGATGAAGTCGCGGGCATTCGCCAGTAAATCAATAAAGTACCCACTCGTTATGCAAACCTAATTATGAATTTTACAACATCCTTAACTTGCCACCAATGGATGGGGTGGAAGCATGAATCCGTTCAAGGGTAGGATCTCGCCAGGGCCACGATCTTCAAGGAAAGAACGAGCGGTGCGAAAAAGAAAATATAGAGTCCAATCAAAATACAACTCACAAATCCATACTAATATTATAAATGTGAAAGCGTGTCTATCTGTCTGTCTGTCTGCTAAGCTTTTACGGCCCAACTACTCAACGGATTTTGATGAAATTTATTATATTTATTGGGTACAGACATAGTTTACATCCCGGGGAAGGACATATGCTATTTTTTATCCCAGAAAATTAAGGAGTTTCCGCGGGAATCGAAAAAACTTCCTTATCTTTCCTTCTTTAAAGGAAAAATAAACTGTATATTTATTAGCTACAGAGTGAAACGATATATGCAGTCACATGGAAATATCAGTCTTTTCTTATTTAAATAATTAAAAACGCAAATTCATGAACGGAACTAACAGAAGCGTATCATGGTACGGGGGAATACTAAAGCTTTTTATTTATTATGGGGCTGGTAGTTTCGACCATTGTGCCAGATATGTGTACTAAGCCTTGATTGTATGGGGATTTTGTGTGCGGGAGTTATTAAAAAGAGAAAAGGACTCCATCAATACGACGGAAATTGAATTAGGATTCATTTCGTACAAAATTTGTATTTTTTTTTATAAATTCGCGTGTGCTTTTACGGTATTTTCAGATAGGCCCATCGATTTAACTGGCGACTTGAGTTGAAAGTTCTGCGTTCTGCAATCACTAAAATTTTTTGTAATCACAAAACTTGTTTACCGCCACGGTTATCCTTTTTATCCAATATGCCTAAAGTAGAGTTCACAACATTATGCAATGTACAGGACAAAACATCATGAGATCATTAACTATTTCTATCAAAACTATTAAATTTCTTCATTAATTAATACTATATTAAAATATTGGAACTTCTAGAAACATAGAATTACTAATAGCTAAGTAATAAATAATGCAAACTCATCAAGACTATCTATACTAAGATTATTAATGCGAAAGTTTGGGTGGATGTATGGATGTACATGGACGTATGGATGGATGTTTGTTACTCAATCACGCCCCAACGGCTGAACGGATCTGGATGAAATTTGGCACAGAGATAGATTATAGTCTGGAATAACACATAGGCTACTTTTTATCCCGGAAAATTAAAGAGTTCCCGCGGGAACCAAAAAACCTCAATAAACGCGCGCGAAGTCGCGGGCATTAGAAATGCAAATGCACGTATGAAATGTATTCTGATTTTTGTAATAACTGGTGACTTAAGATTTTGTGCATTAATATGCACAAAATATTTATTTTAATTAAATTTTAATTTTAATTTTATTGAATGTTTTACAGAAAATAATTTTTCTATAAAACATTCACTAAAATAAAAATTCGAAAAACCCTTAGGGTTAGCTAGTTTTAAATATTTCCGCAAATAATGTTCCTAATTAATGTAAATACGAAATCAAATCATAAACCAATCATGGCGGGTTCTCACAGCCGGCGAACAAAACACCGGAATTGAACCCCTGCCCCCATGCACCCCCGGCAGATGCAACTGGAGATCTTATCAACACGCCACAGGGCACTGCAAGTGTTACTAAAGTTGAAGCTAAACTTATTTTGTAACGGTTTTTGGCCCCTCCAAATATTTGCTTACTTAGTAAGAACTGTCGTTTTAAGTACCTACTAATTAGGTATATGTTTTCCTGACTTAACTTAGCAAAGACTCCTTCTTAAGTAAAAAAAGTTTGCAGAGTTTCTAAAGGATGGCTGGCCTACTAATGACATATGTATATCTCTTTTATAATATTTCCTTTTAAGTTTTTCGACTTTTAAGATCATGCTATAGATCAAATGCGAGATTGCTTTCACTACCTTTTGCTACTGATTTATTCATAACTAGCGAATGCCCGCGACTTCGTCTGCGTGGTTTGAGGTTCTTTGGTTCCCGCGGGAACTCTTTAATTTTCCGGGATAAAAAGTAGCCTTGTGCTATTCCAGACTATAATCTATCTATGTGCCAAATTTCAGCCAGATCCGTTCAGCCGTTGGGGCGTGATTGAGTAACAAACATCCATACATCCATACATCTATACATCCACCCAAACTATCGCATTTATAATATTAGTAAGATATTCATAATAAGATTTTTTATGTCACCCTTGGTATTGATATACATTGGTAGATGTAAACTTCCTTATAAATAAAATTCTGCGGTACTTTTTAATATTATAGGTGGGTACATACGCTAATAATATGTTTGTGAAAATCACATTGATTCTGTTCGACCCCGATTATTGCCATCACACAAAAATTTTAAGGCGTGGTTACACGGCCGGCTCCCTCCTTTCATATTCCTTCGCTCACGGCGAAAATTGCCCCATTCTGCTTATTACCTCGTAATCGTTTAACATTATACACGCTTGTACGTAAATTTCAAATGTACATTACAGAATGTTCGTTGAAGTTACGTCTTATTTCCTATGTATGCCGGCCGTTTATAAAATCAAAAAGATCGTATCAAACCAAGAAACAGCGTCGATATCGATTCTAAATAAATTAATAATAATTAATCAGCTAAGACTAACTTTCAGTGTAGCTTTAACAAACTTTATAATGCTAATAACAGGAATTTACCAGTAGAGATAAAAATACAGTCGATCTAATATAAAAACTGTGATCCGCATTAAGTAGGTGCTAAACATTTTATCAAAGATCTTAACGTAGAGGCTGAATCATCGGTCAGTGGGTTATTGCTTTAAGGCTTCCCATAGAAGCGAACTTAAGTAACTCGAGTCGTATGCTCTTATTCTGCAAACACGCCTAAATAATTTCCCATAATTTAAAGCGAATGTCAAAAGCAGGATTTGCGGATCGTGAGAAACTTCACAGTGGCCCTCAAGGTCATCGTCGTCGCTGAGTCTGCCGCGGTTTGTTTGCGAAGTACGCATACGAAATGCAGAGTGCGTGCTGGTGCGTGTGTAGCCAGCTTAACGGTCAGCACGCACGCCAAGTTATCCCTTCCAGTTATTGTGTTTAGAAGTGTTATCCTTTGTTCCTGCAGCGGATTTGTTCGTGCTCGATCTTCTACGCAATGGGTAAGAATTCGTCGCCCTTATGTCGTGGGTTGTAAACACCACAGTCGGCCGACACGCGTCCCCTGTGAAATGTCCGACGTGTTAGCGAATGATAAATGTAGGCGTCAGTATCGCATATCGGATCTCGCCGTTCGCACGCCGAATTAATTTTAATTTATTGATCGTCGTATCGACGTCGAGTATTTTAGGTGCCTACTAAGACAATCTGGCGTGGCGTGTACTTATTTAAAATTGATTCACTTTTATACTTAACTACCATATAGGTTGGGCTCAAACAACTAACAAAATTTTTAGCACTACTCAACTTAGCCTCGAATAATAGCGATACCTACGAGAATAAAACAGATAGGTACTATAGCTACTGACATACTATAATATTATAATAGGTATCTTGAGCAAGTCATTTTCCTTCCATTAAAATATGAACACCTATAGCACCTATTGTATGATAGATATCACAACGTACTCGAATCTATACCTGAAAATACATATCATAAAAGGCATATGAAAATATTACAAACTAGCTGAAGCCTGCGATTTTGTCCGCATGAGATTTTTTATTCAGGAAACTTCTTAATTTTCCGAAATAAAAAGTACCCTATGTTACTCTTCAGGTCCTCAACTATGCCTATGCAAAAAAAACGTCGATCCTCTGCTTTGTTGCGACGTGATTGAAGGACAAACCAACAAACAAACACACTTTCGCATTTATAATATTAAGTACGATATCAGGATTTAACGTGGCTAACGATTGAAAATTTAAATACATATGTAAATACATGAGCATAAGCTGTTGATGTAGCTGTATCTGTGCGTGTGTATGTACCTACATAAAATTATTATCCATAATTTATTATAATTTAGTCATCTACGGCGTGGGAATTATGTAAGAAGCGACATCGGTGTTGAAGCTATAATTCTTTTTTTGCTTTTCGCGCTTCATTTTGCCGCACTCAGACTACCGATTAAAGTTTCGGTCAAACTGAGGCGAATCCCGCGTGGGATGCGGGACGAGATTACTCGAGGCTACGCATAGCGCAAGTTGCAAATATTCGCACCAATACGAATTTGTCTGTACGAATTAGTTGATACGATCGTAGCGACCGATTTCCGTCCCGCATCCCGCGCGGGATTCACCTCAGTTTGACCGAAACTTTAAGTTAGTTCGATTAAACTCAAAGGAAAAAAGAACGCAGGAAATTTTGCTAAATATATAAGGCAGATTCCCCTTAAAATACTACAATCATCAGGGTAACCAATTCGATCCAATTTGTATGATGACGACTTGAGGAGCGGTAAAATCGAGCACCACTGCTCAATATCTTATTCGGCTGTTGTCGGATTTAAATCCGTGTCAGACCAGAAGCGGTCGTTTGCGTCAGCTCTATATATTAATATTTCTTTTGGATATAATGTGCGTCTACACTTTTGTATGTTTAACATTAATAACGTTAAATTTGCATAATATTTTGCTGGTGTAAAGCGATCATGTATAACTATTAGCTATTAGCTATTAGCGAACCCGTCACATATGTATTTTATAATATAATCATGTTCTGATATTATAATCATCAAATTCAGCTTAAATCAATATATTCGAGTAACATAGAAAATCAGAAACCTAGAGACAACATATACAAACCGCACTTTAGGCTCAAACAAATTTGAAAAATAAAAGTTGGGCTTTTACTTTTCTTAGCATTGTAAAATGTTTTAAAATAAATTACAGATTTTATTGCAGTATATCCAGACTCTGAAGTAAATAAAGGAGGTGATAAAATACTTCAATTTATAGCCCCTTAGCGCAAACATACCTTTTAAAGAAAGTTACAAAGTAAATTTAATTAAGCTATTTATTTTAGGTATAAAGGCTGGAATACACTGAACGCGCGGCGGAATCCTGTTCAACCCACTACATAGAATTACAAAGTTGTGCTTACGTACAATCGAAAAGGTAAACGAGTTTTTTTTCGCTGAAACACACAAGATGCTTTAGGCATATGATGTAAAATACTGATACAAGTGAAAAGGTAATTAGAGAACGTCTAAAACGCCGGCGTTCCTCAGGCATTTCTCTGAGAATGTTTTTTGCGATTTGTAATTTTCTGTTTTTCTGCCTTTTTAGGTCAGCTAGAGAAAACTCAAGAAAACTAGAGTTACATAGATGTCGTGATGACGAAGTCGTGCCGTTACTTTTACGCTATATTAAAGAACGTAGGAATAGATCCCGCACAAGTAGGTACACCTTCAGCTTGACGAGACCTAGAATGTAATTGCAGCCGCTCGCTCGAGACGTCTCTTGCGCTTTCTGTCTGCCAGGCCCTTAAATTCAATACTTTTAATAGAAAACAACATAAAATATGCACGGAACAGTCAAAACTGCACTAAATCACGCTATAGAGGTTTGATTTTATAACAGTTGACATAGATGTATGTAAAATGTAAATTTAAACAAATATGACGGCATTTCAAAGTAAAATTAGATATACACTGTAAATACAAACAAAATATATTCCTGAATGTTTGGGATTCGATTAGTTAGGGATCACGTAAAAGTAAATGTACTTACGCAGGCTAGATCAATCGCAAAGAATTCTTAAAGAAAAATATTTACATAGGTTTAGGTAAGTAAAAGTCAAAGTCGAAATTAATGTAATTAAAACTGGGCAACTTTTTGAGCATTAACACTATTTTCTTAATTTAACAATAATAGTAACATGTTGGTGAACAATAAAAAAAATGTGTGTGTACTCTCCGACGCACGACTGGAGTTTACTCTTTACGAACGATCATAAATATAGTATTAGTCCACTATAGCCCATTAACGTCCCACTGCTGGGCACAGGCCTCCACTCTCATAGGAGAGAGGGAATTAGAGCTTTGACCCACCACGCTGCTCCAATGCGGGTTGGCGGGCTTTAACGACTATTATCATGTTAGTGATAATAACCGGAACCGACGGCTTAACTTGCTCTCCGAGGCACGGGGGTGAAACACCGCCAACTTCCTAACTCCGGGCTAGTACTGGAGATTTCTAATCAGAAAAACCCAATACTTAATTATGGCCCGACCCGGGACTCAAACCCCGGACCTCGTCGGCCGCAGTCAAACATGCTAACCACTAGACCAACGAGGCAGTTTAATAATAGTATTAGTAAATGAGGGTAAATGAACGCATATTACTGAAAGCATGTTTGATACATTTATTTATATTAATTATATAATTAATATTCATCAAAATACATTACATAGTCATGGAAACATAAGTCAATAACGTAACGGAGAAAGTTTGATTTTACTCCCCATAAATTTTCATACCCCGGGCTTATAATATGAAAATCGATTCTAAAGGAGATACAACCTCCAATAATTGTTTGGAGTAAAGGCTGCTTTACACCAGACGACAGGTAATTTGCGACATTGAGGCATGCATAAAGTCGCATGCTTGATTCATTTAAAAAGCAGCAATAATCTTCAAAATTTTCAATAATATTCTAAACCTATTTAAAAAACAAATTCATAATTTTTTTCCGACTTTATAATCATGCAAGTTTTTATTATTATTATTCTTGACTTTTTATATCTTGATTGCAGTGATTATTTTAAACTTTGACAATTTTTTTTATATATTCTATTTTAAAACTGCACTCTATTTTTTTTAAAGTAATATTCATGTTAACTATATCTATTATTGTGATTTTAATATAATATATTGTATCCCATCAAAAACATAAATGTAAAATGAGAGCCAAGTTCAAAATTGTGATATATATGCCTTGGTTGTTGACTTCAGCGACAAAAGAAGTGAGATCTAAATGGGTGCCAAGTTCAATAGTCAGTCCTGCAATTTATATATCCCATCAAAAACATAAATGTGAAATGAGAGCCAAGTGCAAAATTGTGATATATATGCCTTGGTTGTTGACTTCAGCGACAAAAGAAGTGAGATCTAAATGGGTGCCAAGTTCAATGGTCAGTCCTGAAATTTATTTATAACAACATATAATATTTTATAACAACTTAAAATATCATTTCTTCTTATAACGTAGTATAAAATGTTGAAGACTAAGGCTTTGGCTTGGCTAGTTTTCATATACGAATTATAGCGTTCACAAGTTGTAAAGCTGTAAGTTCTTATTTTATTCTTCCGAAAATTTGGCTTGCTGGTAGAAACTGTACTTTTAGGTACCTACTTAATAATAATTCGTATATGGAAACTAGCCAAGCCAAAGCCTTAGTCTTCAACATTTTATACTAAGTTATAAGAAGAAATGATATTTTAAGTTGTTATAAAATATTATATGTTGTTATAAATAAATTTCAGGACTGACCATTGAACTTGGCACCCATTTAGATCTCACTTCTTTTGTCGCTGAAGTCAACAACCAAGGCATATATATCACAATTTTGCACTTGGCTCTCATTTCACATTTATGTTTTTGATGGGATATATAAATTGCAGGACTGACTATTGAACTTGGCACCCATTTAGATCTCACTTCTTTTGTCGCTGAAGTCAACAACCAAGGCATATATATCACAATTTTGAACTTGGCTCTCATTTTACATTTATGTTTTTGATGGGATATCATTACTTTTTGTACAGAAATTATTGAACTCAATCTCAAACTCAAAACATATTTATTCAAAATATGTACCTACAAAGTACACCTTCTGAACGTCATGCTTACAGAGCATAATAGGTGATGGTGATAATTAACTACGATATCTTAAAACTAAAGCTACGAGGGTTCCAAACGTGCCCTGGTCTGAGAAGAGCCCGCAATAAACTCCGCTTTTTTTTTATTATCACCATCTCACAAATATTTGAAATTATATATATGTACTTATAATATAACATTACATAATCAGCCGTTGTAACAATTCATACCCATGCCTTGCTATCATTCAAATAATCCTTTACACTGTAATAGGACTTTTCTATTAATTTAGTTTACGTTTTACATTAGTAGGTACTTATTATTTGGTGTAAGGTCAGTGTGTCACCCACCAGTAATTCTATTGTACGACTCATTGTACAAGATAATTAAAGACGAGAATTCTCAAGAAAAATATATAGTGTACCTGGAGTTACACTGACATTGACAGATTACATCTATGGTCAGACTACCTCTACAGCACATTTCTACATCTCATCAATTTTGATTGCAAAAGTTCAAAATCAAAAGTTTTTTGTGAAACATTGAAAACAAGCACGGTCAACAGTCGATATCACTAAAACCACTATAAACAATGAATACAAATCACAATGACTGACAGCTTGAACTGACGACTTCAAATACGTTTCTTCTTCTTTTCTGTCAATGACGTTTCGTTGCACAAAATGTATGAATACGAAGGTAAGGTTTTAATGCAACTATATTATTATTCATTATTATTTACATTAAAATAATAATTATGTGTCATTTTCAATAGTTAAGGAGTTACTACCACCGCTTAAAGCAGTATTGTTTCAAACTAACGGTTGAATGTCACGTACTTTGACGTCCTTAAAATAATGATTATAACACTACAACATAAACGTCAACAATATTAAAATAATACGGCTTTAAGCAATGGTAGCATGCCTCGTGTCAGAGTTTTGATCTATCCTTTGATCATAAAAATGACGATTTTTGTACGTTTATATCTAAATAACCATTTGAGGTGTGCTTATGAAATTTGGAGCACATATGTATCTCACGGGTCTCAATATATGCGCCAAATTTGACATGTTTATGTGAAATAGTTTTTGAGTTATGAGGGGGTCAAAAGTGGCTCCAAATGGTTCGTGTAATATTACACACGGTGCTGCTCGCCAGTTTTTTTGAACTTTGGCTGGACACGCTTCCGCGTGTCTTGATTTTCTAAATAATGTTGTGTACACATAAGTAGGGCTGTTGTCTGGATCCTGTTTTTAATTTCTTGTATTTTGACAATGTTTAGATAGCAATCTGTTTTGTGTACCTTTGCAATAAAAAATAATAATAATAATAATCGTCGGCAAACTGTCATAATATTAAATGTAACATTCCAATTCTTCAGTACTATGTTGTTTCAACGTAAAATGCCGCAAGCTTGCTGCACTATATGCTTTGGCGTAAATAAGCTTTTAGGGTTTGCATACCATTGACATATTATTTTTTGTATTCGCAAAAATTTCCAACCTGTGAATATATTCCAATGTAAGAGAAAATTAATGATAACTCTCAGAAAGCACCGATTTCAATGATTTTCTCTAATATAGGCTCATATTCGCTACTAGCTAATGCCCGCGACTTCATCCGCGTGGATTGAGGTCTTTCGGTTCCCGCGGGAACTCTTTAATTTTCCGGGATAAAAATTAGCCTATGTGTTATTCCAGACTATAATCTATCTCTGTGCCAAATTTCATCCGGATCCGTTCAGCCGTTGCGGTGTGATAGAGTAACGAAAATCCATCCATCCAAACTTTCGCATTTATATCTTTCTTTTATATTTATAATTCTACTGTACGTGTGTATGTCACTGAACTCCTCCTAAACGGCTGGACCTATTTGAATGAATTTTTTTGTATGCGTTTGGATGGCGCCCTGGATGGTTTAGATTCACAAATCAGCGGAAGATGGCGCTGCAGTCGGTATCATGCAGGACAACCTCACAATATATATCATGCACGACAACGTCTGTCGGTTCCGCAAGTATTAGTATAGATAAGTACCGGCTGAGGTACATTAGTCGTGTAAACAGCTGCAGTAATAAAATCTAACCAATCTCTATTACAAAGCAAAATGCAAAGGTACTAGGCAAAGTCACAGGTAGTAGACAAATGTCAACGTCGTGCAACTACTTGGAAACACTTTTCACGTTAGCTTAAGCTAGGTACAGGTTTGACGACCTCTACAGGTTCCAACTTTTTTTTTTATCCACTACAAGTTAGCCCTTGACTGCGATCTCACCTGATGGTAAGTGATGATGCAGTCCAAGGTGGTAGCGGGCTAACCTGTTAGGGGCATGGCAGTTATATTAAACCCATACCCCTATTCGGTTTGTACACGGCATCGTACCGGAACTTCCAACACATTGGCCACGCGATTGGCGACAGCTGGCCAATGTGTATAAATTTAATGCTCTTTATGAACTTAGTTTAGATTGTTTTGTTTTTCTATGAAATCCCGTATAACACTACATAGAGTTATACCACACGTCATAGTTCATACTGACGTAGTCATCGAAGACATCTCATCGACATAAAGACAGAGTAAAGTCTGTTAAAGTGGACGCGCGTTTTTTCATAATATCCTAAACTCAGCTTCACATACTTTAAACATACAGTTGAAATTGACATAAAACCAGGAAGAAACAGGCCACCGCCACATCGTTATAAGAATGTACCTAATTAGCTTAAATCTGAAAGTTACTATTTAGAAAGACGTTACTTTGCTATGTAGATTGCACCTAAAGCTTTAAGATACGCTTAGGTAATACAATCGAAACCTATTATTATTACCACACATGGAGCCAACAAACATTTACATTTATGTAACCCATCAATACAAAGTGTCCTTCTAATTCTTATAAGTGTTGTCCTAAAAATACTTTACGAGGTCTCGGGTCGCGTCCAGAATGGTAATGGTGTGATGGTGAACACGGGCGGTCAGCTGACGTCGGTCCTGATTGGATTATAATACATTTATATTACGATTCTTATTATCATGGTTGGCTACCGGGCGTGTTATGGTGTACTGAAGGAATAATAACTAGTGACTTTTTTATTGATACAACTACGGTAGTTTATTTTATTGACTACGATCTACCTCGAAGGTCTCAAAGTGCTAGAGCCATAAGGTAAAGGGGTATGTGCTAAAGTAATAAGCAGATTCCTATGGAATAATAACTAGTGACGTTTTTTAATGGAACCACTAGTACGGTAGTTAATTTTATTGACTACGATCTACCACGAAGGTTTCAAAATACTAGAACTATAAGGTAAAGGGGTATGTGCTAAAGTAATAAGCAGATTCCTGTGGCATGATAACTAGTGACGTTTTTTAATGAAACCACTAGTACAGTAGTTTATTTTATTGACTACGATCTACTTCGAAGTTCTTAAAGTGCTAGAGCCATAAGGTAAAGGGGTATGTGCTAAAGAAATAAGCAGATTCCTGTGGAATAATAACTAGTGACGTTTTTTAATGAAACGACTAGTACGGTAGCTTATTTTATTTATTAAATACGACCTACCTCGAAGGTCTCAAAGTACTACAACCACAACAGAGACCCAATTGTTTAAGCCAATCATAATGATTTGACAGCTTAAAACGTATTACTCGCTGTTTAAGGAGTTCATACATGCTTTTTTAAGTGCATCTATGAAATCCTTAAACAGGTATGAAATCCTTGAACATTTAACAAACGATTACGATCACGATTTACTTATACAATCGGGGGGGCAGGTCGACGAGTATATGCTAAAGTAATAAGCAGATTCCTAGTTTGCAAAACGCTACCAAGTCCAACCAGAATATCGCACTTCTGTGGGAAAATCCAACAACTCATGAAGTGAACGGAAGGACGTTCGATCGATCCGAACACGAGTGGTGAGCCGTACTTAATATCCGGGTTCAATTTTGCTACTCTAAATTTAGCCTATGGAATCCGCTCCGAGGAGAAGTTTTTAATTAGGCTCAGTCAATACCCAACACAGCGTCCTACGATTTTAATTAAGCTACAAACTATTGGAATAGATTTTTTACTTGTTGGATGTAAAAAAAACTCTGCAAAAAGTCAAATTGCAATTTGATGTTATTAAAAGATTTATAGCCTGTTCAAATCTAATCTAATCTACCTAATTAGGTTGATAATTAATATTAAATTATGCATCAATTATGCTTTTATTGAGATGTTTCATTAATTACTTAAATGAACTTATTCAAATACCTAGACGTCTAAAATATCATCGGTTATGCCATTTTAACTATATTAAAAACATAAGGCAAATGGTTAGCTAAACATTAGGCAAGCTAAACGTAAGGCAAAGGCCTTACAAATCTACTTACTTAATTCAGAGCTTTGAAAAAAACGATCTTATACCTTTGCCAAAGAAAGAAAATCTTTTCCTTATTCTTCTACCCAATAAATTAGTAAAATAAGTTAATCCTAAATAGTACCAAGCATGACTTAATACCAAGCATGACGACTAGGCGGCCTGACCATGGGAGTCTAACGCGTCGAAATTTCATACTATAGTGAGAACAACAGAAGCCAATTGAAACAAATAATCCGTTCAAGGTTAGGATGTAGCCAGGACCACGATCTTCAATAAAGGAATGACCGAAGAAAGAGATGACTTAATAGTTAAATGGATGTAAAATCGTTCAAGAGTCGTAGTTGAAATGCGAAGTAAGTGATTGCTCGTCTGTATCTGTGCAAGCATCCAACCTACTGGTCACTCCCCTACCTATTAGCATTATGCAAGAAACAACATTCGATTTTATGATCTGGAGTACACGTCAATAGCGTTCGAAAGCGACAGGAGCCGTTAAGCCGAGTCGGATTACGCCGAATAGTTGAGTTGATTCGTCGTGGGTGTCTCGCCGTGATTTATAGCATTATAGCTCCGTATCGCGGCTATAAACTTCCTATACTATGTCCGTTTATAGGTACGCGATTACACGTGCCGGTTGTTAAAGGTGAATTGTCGAATTAAAAGCAGCGGGCATCTGCGAATTGGCTCGTTTCAAAAGCTGTGGATACAATAAGGTCGCCAACCAAGTACAACTGTGAACTCTCAATTAAAAGGTACGCGTATTTGGAAGACAAAGACTTGGCACAACTGTACCTGTCTGAAGATAAATTTGGTTATTTGTGAAAAGGCTGCTATTCAAGCTACGATCTCAATTAAGAATTGTGATTGGCTCAATTTAGGTACACATACTGCAACAATGTATTTCAGCCAATATTGAGAGCATCGCTCAATCGGGGGGTTACTAACATCTCTTTAAGCCGTATTGTTATTATTGTTGACGGTCGTGTTAGAGAATTATAGTCCTTATTTTATCAAAACTGACATTTTGAAATAATGCTGCTTTAAAAGCGATGGTAGTTACCCCCGGAGGTGATTGCTACTAACACACTGAAGCTCTCAAACTATAGCGGTAGGTCCCCTGAAGCCATCTTACACCAAGTTTAAGTTGCACATCCTGAGATCTCTACGAGCCTTAAAAAGAACCACCAGTTTTCCAAAGACCAGTAAAGTTGAAATTTGATTGATTTAGATTGACAAAACGATCAATTAAAATAATTATTAAATGATTTTTCATAAGTACATATTTTCACCTCGAAACGACCGACAGAACGACGAGAAAATATTCTCTCTAAGCACTAAAGAGTTTAAAGAAAACTATCGTTATCTCTTCACTTTTGTCACATGCCTTCGTGCTTATTGATTCGATTTTGTATTGAAAAACTAGTTGATGCTCCCGACTTTGTCTGCGTGGATTGAGGTTTCGTGGTTACCGCGGAAACTCGTTAATTTTCGGGAAGAAAGTAACCTATGTAGTAATCCAGACTATAATCTATCTCTGTGCCAAATTTCATGCTGGTCCGTTCAGCCGTGCTGGCGTCATTGAGTAACAAACATCCATCCATCCATCGATCCGTCCAAACTTTTACTTTTTTTTTTATCCACTACAAGTTAGCCCTTGACTGCGATCTCACCTGATGGTAAGTGATGATGCAGTCTAAGATATATTAAACCCATACCCCTATTCGTTTTCTACACGGCATCGTACCGGAACGCTAAATCGCTTGGCGGCACGTCTTTGCCGGTAGGGTGGTAACTAGCTACGGTGGAAGCCTCCCACCAGGCCAAACCAGGGAAAAATCAGAAATTAAAAATTCCCAAACTGACCCTGCCGGGGATCGAACCCGGGACCTCCGCACGTTAAGACAACAGCGCTGCACACTGCGCCACGGAGATCGTCAAATAATATTAGCATAGATGTTCTAAAAATTTCCTCCGAGTTGTAAAAACGCCGTGGCATTTCTTTGCATACAAGACATGTAATTTTAAAGTGCACGCGCCCTGCATATAGAATGCGCGTCGTTGGTTCGTACCCGGGGTGGTTGCATTGTATTTTTATTTTCTTACGAACTCATCACTTCTCATTAAGTGGCGTTTGGAGAATAACTTAACATCACTAATGTCCGGACACGAATTTTATTGTTATTGCATTTTAATAAATTTCATTGTTCGAAGCCTTGTCAATGCCCAATCCTCCTTTCCTTTCCGAGTAAGGAAGGAAGTAGCATTTTTCGGTTTCTTTAGGGGTTTTGGGAACATTGATAATAGGTATTCTAGAATCTAAACCATTGCGTGTGAACTAATGTATGTAAAAAATTCATAAGTACTAATATTATAAATGCGGAAGTGTGTCTGCTTTCTGTCTGCTACGCTGATTTCAACATACATACGTACAACGTACTTTATTCTGGTAGTTGTCGAAAAACGTGAATCGCAAATGTAGTCTATCAATCAAATACAGTAACCTGAACATGCAAACTCGAAGAAAAAAAATGGGAGCTAGCTCGCATTTGGTCTTTGTCGTTGGCCAACGAACAGTATGAGATTTCATATCAAATATAACTTTGTGACGTAGACGATATAATTTCATCGAATCCTACTTATGAGAACCAACTTTAGCCAGAATGTACGACAGTAGGGAAAAAGATTCGAAATATACCTATTAATTTAAGTGCCTACTCAATTCTTATTTGGTTAAGTTCCTACCTCAATTCACAAAATATGAGTAAATGTATAAAGTTATTGTCCGTCTAAAGTCATGCTATAGGTGTTGACAAAGATAACAAATGTGTATCTGGGTTAGGAGTAAATAGATAGCCTGAGCTAAAATAATAATTATAGTTACCTTTATTATCAGAGCAAATACAAGATGTTATTTATAGAGTTCTAAATGAAATTGAACCGAATAATTGTAGTATAGTTTTAAGACTAAAAATAAATGGAAAGACAGGCACGCAATGAAATTACAATTTGCTAAAATATCAATTCAGTAAATGCAAAAAGTTATTTAAAGGGGGTCTGAAACTGAACATGCAACTTCAGAGCAAGCTAAATACTTCGTAGAGACTTGGCTAAAAATAAATAGAAAGTCAAAAGCGAAACTAAATTCCTATTTGCTACTGTCAACACAACCCGATTAACGATATTATATGCGTATCAATTACTTATCTAAGAGTAGTCCTAGCTGCATAGTTATTAAAAGCTTAACTTCTTATTTAAATAAACGTCACCTTATTAAGAACTATTCAATAAGATTAATACCAATTAAAGTTGATCGCATATAATATACAGAAAATATAGAACAGAATGCATTATATATTCGTTTTGATTCTATTACCTACGCATCGAAAGTCAAGAAACTCCATGAAAGTCAAGAAACTCGCGGAAAACCTGGTTTGACATATTGTAATAATTTAATGTATTTGACATAATTTTATTTAATAATTTAATCTATTTAATATTTCTTGATTAATTTTGATTTTGACATAATATAATAGTTTATTGTAGGTACTTGACAATTTTTTTTTAATGAGACCTGATTTTTATGTTTTAATCTTGATTTCAATATAACTGTAATAATGATAATAAGATAACCTGATGTAATATATTTTAATTACTGTAATTTTATTAATGTATGTACTTGCTTCGCCTTAACAGGGCTAAAAATGCAAATAAATGAATATGAATATATGAATATGAACTTTCAAAGTTTTCGATATACAAACTTGTACTATAGATACTGAAAGCTTCATTAGAATTTTCCGTACATCTTCAAAATTGTAATCACGCTATCAGAATCTTTCACGATGCGCCTAATGCATTATGCACTGAAAATGCCTCGGTGCCGATAGATGTGCGATCAAATTTAAAGCTAAAGTTTGTTTATTAAGATTATACCGGTCAATAAAGAATAGCGCATTAGAAATCCATATCACACACTTTCCCTTGTCTTCGGTTGGAACCCACACGATTATGACGCCATGATTATATTCAGGTTAAACGTAGGTACCTAAGTATAATTTACATATTTTATCTGTGGAATAAATCGAAATATGTTTCGAGTAGCTAATCTGTATTTTTTTTAATATACGTGTTATACTTTTTCGCACACTGAAGGACAATCCCTATCATTTGTAAATTTTTACGTAAGTTTAAAAATATCGCCTATTAGTGTGAGTCAGTAAGTTTACAACACAGATACTATAATAAGAGCGAGAGAAGAGAAAGTAAACAGAGCTTTTGAGGCTTTGAAAGCTCCTGTATTGGATTTGCCTGAGTAGGCATAAGTGATACTTAACCCTTCAGGTACTATAGACTATACTCGTATTGCATGTTAGTGATAACATAAGCCAGATGTAAAAAAACTACAAAAGATACACGAATTGATAGTCAAAATTATTTATTTTTTAAGAGTAACTTTCGGCTTACCTCAAAGAGTTCATGGATCCGTAAAATTAACCACCGCATGACATCTAATCTAGCTGTTGGTAAAACTAAAAAGTATTCAACACGAGCTACTGTTAATTATCTACCAACTTACCAGGTACCCGTATATATTAATATTTATTTACCTAGCACAAAAATGTGTTGCAAACTTTCATAGCTTAAAGGCTTATTGCTAACTGGAGTATAGTTATTTTTTTATACTTTCATTTTTGTTCTTTTACAGTTACAGGCTTTTCTTGTAAGGATCATCAATTGAGTGCCTAGCAACTATTTACATTTGTATCGTTTATATTTTACTTAGCCAAATATTCTACTACCCTACCACGTGTAAAACTTTCAAAAGCTCCCGCGTTCTATTCGCTCAATAAATGTAAACAAACTTTTACATTTTCTACAATTTAGCTAAACTTACTTTTGCTAAAATATCTTCTAGAACTACTGCTACACATTCTATTTAATCATTCTACCTAATACTACAAGTATGTACAACATCTATACAAAAAAAAAACATTCCGATCACTTCACAAATAGACAATCGAACGTTTTTTTTTTACGTAACCAAAAAGTTCGGCGTGGCTCAGAGAGTTCATAGATCCGAAAAATATCTCACAGAGGCCGCGACCGCAGTGGTACTTCGAATATGTCACGCTACACTTGTGATTCTCTTGATCAAAAAACACCGACTCTTTGCTATGCCGGCGGCGCTCAACGCACAGCCTAGAAAATTTCCACTAGATTTGCTTCGACAGTTCGGTACGGAACGGACTAAGTAATTGTTAATATCAATTTGATACTCGGCGAATCTGCCTATCCGTTTTCATTTCAACTCGAGCATTGGTATGGGTTGCGACAGTATGACTTTGTGTGGTTTGATTATCGCTTTCTGCGTTGTTAAAGTAGGTACACGGCCGGTATACCAGATCATAGACTTGGTTTTATACTGAAACTGCTAGGGTATTCCAAACACTTAGCGATTTTTTGAAATTTCCTATATACCTATAAATATACCATAGGAACGTTCTACATAAGTTAGGTTTTGGGTTTAGTTTCATTTCTTGAAATAATCTTCAATGTTGACTTGTTGCGAACAGTTTTTATAGCGTATGGTAATGATTACCATAACATAAATAAGCCGACCGGCTAGGCAATACAACTGGTGGCATATTTGAATTATGACAATAGGCATCTGACGTACCTACAGCAGCAATAGCAATTCACGACATGAGCAGAATATGAGTCGCGGTAATCACTTCAATAATTAATAACCGTGCGCTCACGACGTCTGCCATTAAACGTGATCCGAGCCTGGCGTTTCATCGAGGAATGAGGTAAATTGTTTTGCGATTTATAGGGTTATAGGATAGTTATAGCATGGTAATAGGAATAGGAAAATTACGTGGCTGGTTAACGTCGGCCCGGGTCTCTCTGACCCCACAATCTTGACAATGGCCGGGCGAGAGACCGAGTGTTCCAGTAATAATGCTTATAATGACGGCGCCGGCCGGCAGCCCGCTTACATAACCGCTCGTGACTTGCGCATTACGGTATCGGGGAAAAATACGAGTACGCGCAGAGACCGAGTGGCAGCACGCGTTTGAAAAGTAACAGTTGTTCGATGTGGGTCCATACAACTGACATGCCTCTACTTCTAACAGATTTTTAAAATATTTAGGCCGTTCCTAACTTGCAAGATGTAAGGAAATAGTTACAGATGGGCGTGTAGCCCGCCAACCCGCATTGGAGCAGCGTGGTGGGTCTAAGCTCTAATTCCCCTCTCTGCTATGAGAGTGGAGGCCTGTGCCCAGCAGTGGGACGTTAATGAGCTGTAGTGGTAGGCGTGGATCCATACAAGTTAGGTACAATTTACCTTTACTCCTTACAGATTGGTGTCAAAAATATGAATATATTTATAAACTTACTTGCTGATGCCCGCGAATTCGTCCATGTGGATTCGGGTATTTTGGTTCCCGCGAGAAATCTTTAATTTTCCGTAAAAAAAAGTAGCCTATGTGTGATTCCAGACTATAGTCTAGCCCTGTGCCAAATTTGATCCAAAACCGTCCAGCCGTTCTGGCGTGATTGAGTTATAAACGTCCATCCCTCCATCCAAACTTTCCTAGTTATAATATTAGTAATAATTTGATCCGTCTTCCCGACTTTACCATCAGTTCGAGAAGTAACGGGCAAGAAAATCGCCAAGGTCCATGTGCCTTGACAACTATCATATGCCTGGGCCATTATATACAACGGATTTACCCAACCAAGTCCCACCCATCCTTTCTGGAAGAAGCAAGAACTAATAAAGCATAATATAGAAAGATAAAGAAAGTTAAAAGTCACACGCGCCTTTCACTAACATACGCATAGTTGGGAATATCTGGTAATAAATATGTAGCAAGTTGCTCCGCTTGTAATGGCTATCAAATAGCTATTCCAGTTAAACGTAATTTATTAATGTATGTGGAGGTCCCGTAAACTGTCGTACCTATTAATAAAATAGTTAACGCGTGTAAGATGCCGTAGCAACCTGGTGGCCATAGTGAAAGGTTTATGAACATGGCGACAGGTATGCAGCCTCCTTCAGTCTTTTACATAGCCTCCATTATTTGCCCTTAATACTATCCATTACCTCTATTTTCTAGATACTTTATAGGCATAATTAGGCACCTTAGTATAGGAATTATAAGTAAACAAAAAGCTCTAGCTTTGCGTCTACACATTCAGCGGCCTTTAGGTTGATAATTACCCTGCACCAAGAGAGTAATATTTTTGGGGTGTGTGTTTTTATTTATTTTCTAAAAGAAAATTATTAAATTAGCCAATTTTGGGAATAAATTATTTAAATATTTAGTAATTTTGAGTACAATTTAATTTATATTTCCTACACATTTTCCATATAAATCTGCTGATGAACTGTCAATATGTTTGATATAGTTCTTAACAGTTATTCGTCGAACGCTCACTAATCAACTTAGAAGCACTATAAAAGATCATTGGTGAGATGAATTGGAGATGATATTAAAATTTATCTGCTGTTAAATCATCGGTTATAATAATCTAGGGTAAGCGGATCATGAAAGTCCGCTAAAATATAATATGAAATATGAAAAATATTATGCATATTATGTAGGTACTTCTGCTTAACGCTGTCGCTGGTCAACTGGTTAAGTTTTAAATAGTTATAAGAAAACTGAAAAATATCAAAGTTTTTTTTTGTTCTACACAATATGAGAGTAGGTATATTCATAAATTTCTTTGCATAAGGCGCACGTTTTCTACCTGATAACACTAAGCTTATATTGTCATCATGTATAAGGTAGGTCCCTATAACGTAACTTAATCCAGTATCTGCTTAATACATGTGAGTACCTGCACAAATTATATTTCTTAAATTGATAGAATCTAATTAAAATACGTTGAATCACTTTCTTAAAAAGGCAGTGCAAACTGGTCTAATTTAGCAATTCAATCAGATGAAACCACAGTCCAATTTAGAAAAAAAATATGGACGCCATACGTTTTTATAATAAGTCATATCATGTTACAGCCTGATTTGTTATTCAGTATATTTAAATTATATATAAGTGTCCATCTGACCGAAGGCGTTAATAGTGTCACTTCTGTGGTACACAAAACTTATCTTAATTGACAATCCTAACCGAAGTGTCCTCCTTTTCACACTACTCTTAATGGAAAAGCACAGTACATAAAATCATGTTCATCATACGGGCACAAAAATCAAGGTTCTATGCATTCCATTTGTCCGTACGTTAGATTCATTTTATTTTGAAACCAAAGAAACTATTTACAGCTATTTAAAGTTAGGCACAGCTACAGAAGGTTTTTACCGCAATTACACATGAAAATAAATTATTCTATATTAAATTTAATGTATAAATTAAATATAGGTAGAACCATAAAGAGGTACATTCTGATTCCTCTGAATATTTTTTTAGGGTAAGTTCGTAAGTTTCGAATAAAATATTAAGCTTGGAACAAGGATTCTTAATGAACAAGAAGCCACATAATGATTTTAAATCACCTATTTCATAATTAAAAATAAAATTCATAATTAAAATACATAATTCATAATTTAAAATTATAAGGTTCCTCAATGGTGATGATGAAAATTTTCTTTGTATAAATTAAACTGCACCAGTATAAAACAATATGACGTTTTGAATTAAAATGTAATGTGGCGAGAGAATTTGATTTTGTAATACTGTTATCAGCGATCATATTATTATAATAAATCAAACGTTACAACTGAGTTGACATACTCGCATTATTTATTTAGTCTGTGGCAGACATTCTAATCAATATTGCCACATGCTGACATATCGTGGCAATCGTCACTTCGAAGTATGATTTGAAATGATTAATGCCACGTCGCCGATATTGACGATCTAATTATCGCAATGTTGCGTATCTACCCGAAAAGCATGCAAGGTTCCGGGTTCGATTTCGGCCGTCAATTAGGAAATTGGGAATTTCCATTCTACTATTTTTACCTCGTTACCAGTAAGCATGTGCAACTGCTTATGGCGATGTCTAGGGTTCGATTCGTAAATAGTAAGATATCAGATCATGCGCGCAACTTTGCCCGCGTTAACCTTGATTTTCGGGGATAAAAAGTAGCCTATGTCCTTCCCCGGGATACAAACTATCCCTGTACCAAATTTCATCAAAATCGGTTGAACGGATAGGCTGTGAAAGCGTAGCAGACCGACAGACAGATATACTTTCGCATTTATAGTATGGATTGGGAGTTAGGCAGTTGGCGGGGTATCACCCTCGCGCCTCGGAGAGCACCTAAAGCAATCGTTTCTGTGCGTGGTATCTCTCCTGTCATATTGAATTGCCGTCTCATCGAACTTTGAGAGTAAGGGAATGGAAAATGCATCTATGTTTGCGCACACTCTTGTACACTACCGCGCAGATGGTAAGCCGTAACCTCTATGGCCGCCGTGATTAGATGTCTGTGTGACCTATATTCGATCGGGAGGACATTTTTACTTCTATAATTCGCCACAATGTATCATTGTGACTTGACACATTATTTATTATCAAATGAATTACAAGGAAACAAAAACCTATCGTAAAAAAATTAACTCTATTTTACCGCTATATTTACACACTACGAAAAACGTAGCCGCGGGTGATAACAAGTAATATAATCTGTGGTCTCAAAACAAACTTCAAGTTAGCGGCACAGATAGGGAACTGAGAGAATGCACCCGAAGCCAGTTTGATAATAGTGATTTCGCCTGCACGCGCTCGGCCTCGGAATAATATAATGCTAACTTAAAATTGTAGTTAGGCACTGCTGCGGACGGAAACTGGCCTATTGTTAACAAATTCCATCTTTACTATTTACGGGGTTATGCTGCGTTTGTGGGATAATGGGATAAGGTTGAAAGGAAATGTCCGTTCTTTGATTAATAACGGTATGTACCGACAGTAGGTACATTCTGGCATGAGCTAGTTCCGTCGTCCACTTTAACTGCTATTTTATCGATAATCGTTTTTTTGTATCCACTACAAGTTAGCCCTTGACTGCGATCTCACCTGATAGTAAATGATGATGCATTCTAAGATGGTAGCGGGCTAACCTGTTATGGCATGGCAGTTATTTTAAACCCAAACCCATGTTTCTACACGGCGTCGTATCGGAACGCTAAATCGCTTGGCGGCACGGTTTTACTGGTAGGGTGGTAACTATAGCCACGGACGATGACGGCACCAGACAAGACGAAAGAAAGAAAAAGAAGCAGAAGAAGAGGCGAGCGAATAATGTTTAGGCTAGGACATCTCTGCAGGTACGCGAGAGAGTTAGGTGGACAAAGCCGCAAGATTCTCGACGCTTTAACTCAGGACTCGAATGCATTCAACTCACGCGCGTACTTTGATCGCAAAATAAGCACACCGATCTGAACACGAGACTTGTGCAGTAGGCGCAGTGAATATATCATCATAGATCTCAGTGAGGCTGTGTTCTTTTCTGCTCAGACCGCCATATTGACATTAGATAGGACTACTAATTTTTCGCTCAAAGTACCTTCTATGTAGAAGCTTTCTGTATCAGGTCGCACATTTTGAACACAATATTAATACTTTTTTTTTACCGCTGTCAAAAAAGGCATGCTTAAATGATCCAAAAAATCTTACATTCCAATTTCCAAAAAATTGGGCACGAGTTTTCTATGACGAAATTATGTATAACATTTTCAATCAAATTAGTATATTTTACTAACATAACTATCAATAATATTACCATAAAATGAACAGTAGCACATATATTAGTACGTACATCAATAATTCATAATAGCAATAGAGAAACTTCGATACAGTGTTATAAGATCGATGGGGCTGCGATATCGCATCGCTCGCGCAACAAAGACAAATGCGGGTAACTTTATACAAAGGTATGGAATGGATAGCTCTATTCTTCACTAACGGCCTGTAATGACTCTACGTAGGGTAACCAGTAGCCAGAACATAAGAGATTATAAATCGTGGCGAGGCGGGAAATCATTCATACTCTAATCTTCGACCATTTTAATTAAATATTCCTTAGGTATAAGCGTAGATAGACTAGTGGTTGACTTCAGTCACCTATTTGGGGGGTCTGGCACGCATTTCTAACTTTTAGGAGTATGTGTGTTTTATTAGAATTTCAAGCATAATAGCTTTAACCGCGAAAGGAAATCAATGTAACCTAATTATCTAATACCTATTTAGTTGTTCGATATTGACTGAGCATTATGCCGCGCGACAGATCTTATCGACTTTTATCGGCTATCGCATTGGTATGTAAAAAATAGTCAAGACAACTTCCCTGTACAGGAAGTTATACCACTTATGGCAGATAGCTGTGGACATAATGTCACAGTGAATACACCGTTTGACTTTGACAGTGACGTCGCGATAATGTTGTGACAGCCGATGGCGACGTTTTCTTATACAGACAACACGTCTATTATTTTCTATTTGAAACATACTTAGAAATCCTTAACTGAAATTATTTATCACCGTAACATGAACGTAGTATATAAACTAGTAACTTGTTATTACGAATGCATTGATCTACGTTAATCTGTATGTTTTCCATGAATCATCATTATTTCACGCGTGTTATATACCTAATGAACCACATGACGTCATGAATAATCCAATATGGCAGGCGTGATAAAATATCGCGATCATTAGGTTCTGAGTATGACCTTCTAATGTATTATTTTTTTGCAGAATTCTGCAAAAACCTTGTCATGTCTACCCTGCCATCAACTAGCTGTATAGCGCCCTGATATGTCCACTCGTGAGAAGCACAGTTTATTAAGTCTACCCTCATCTAAGGCCTCACCTTAAGCTTGAAGGCGTACACTCGAAACTTAGTCAAATTGAACCACGAAGAAGCTCATAGTAGTAAAAATTAACCAGGAAAGTTCATAGTTCACACTTTTTCTCCTTTTCCAGGTATAAATTGACTGCCTTCAGAACTGGTGCGTGTAATGAGTTCACAGCTAGCTGGTAGCCAGAACACAACGGCGTATAAATCATGGCTGCACAGGAAATTATCCATCCTCCGTAATGTGCTGCGAAAATAGCCTTCTAGGCGGAACAGACGCCAACGCCCTCTGCCCCAAATGCTTTACCTAACATAAAAAATGTGTAATTAAAGGATCTACACCTACAGTTTTATTGCTCAAAGCTAATGAGTGTATCAAGAAAAACATTTTTTAATTATTTGTTTGACACAGTGAATTGAAAACTAACCTACCTATCTATAATTTCTTAACATATATACATTGCATTAAGTAATACATTACAGGAAATATGGACGAAAATAGGTCATGATATAGCAACACAGGTGGATAACGACGCTTGGCGCAATAGTATTGTACAATTATATTGTTGGTGTATATGAGCATTCGAATGAAAACATAAATCTTGTTCATACAATTTCTGCAAGGTGTTAAACTTATACACGAAATACTTTGGATTGCTTACGTGTTGTTGCTAGTAGACTGGAGCTGTTTAATTTATTAAGTTTGTCGCCTTTAATAATATATGACTCTTGACATTTCGCCAAGGTTCTAGAATTTCCGACAAGTCATAGTTCATGTTGGATTTAAATATTTTAGAATCGCAGTTCAAAGGCAACAAACAGCCTTATTAAAGGAACCAGAAAGTTGCCACTAGCTAAGTAGTAGGTACTATTATGAAATCAAAATGAAGTAGGTACACTATCACCGACAATCAAATTAACTTAACAGATAATCAAAAACAACAGCCACATAATATTATATTATTATTTTCGGAATACTAATGTAGAGTTATAAAATATAAAGGTAAGTGGGTATGCTCCTGAAAAAAGCTGCTTAAGATTAGATGAAAGAGCTTAGATTTGACTCGCTCTAGCAATGTTTAGAACTGCGGTTACTTAAATAATACTTATAAAATATAATCTACATTGGTGTAATTGTAATTTTTTTTCAAAAGAGTTCTTCAACTACCGATTTTCTTGATGGTTCTTCTCGATAGGAACGGCATTCGTAACCTGTGGAACTTAGATTTATTCGACGTTTTAAAAGCACTTGTAAAAATTAATTTGAATAAAAACATTTGGGTTTAAGTTTAATTTTTTACGCGGTTATTTCCCGAATATTAAAACATCTTAAAAATGAAAAAAATCTTACCCAATAGAAAACTCTCGTAAACGATTATCGTGAGTAGGTCGATGAGTAGGTCAAAAAATATTAAACATGTTAATCTCCAAATTAATTAGGACATATTAACAAATAGTCCTGGTAAAATTTACAAGGAAATTTTTAAAATACCTCCAACCCATTCTGAAGTTACCTTAGGGTTGTTGTTAACCACACATAGACGTATGACAAATCGTGACATAACCACCGACTCATCCACACTCTACTCACGCAAATTTACACATACACCCCCCAATATACCATGACATGCTAAATTAAACTTTATGTCACAGCATTAAAGTTGGAAGAGTCGATGACAGATGTTTTTCGATGTACAGTTTTTTCTTGTTTGAATTCCTGTGGCCGTCTCGACTTCGCTACCTTCATCCATCAAACTCCGCGTGCATCACCTTCATGGTACCATTCGACCGGAAACAGGGACCGACTCCAAATTGGACTGAGACCCTTGAATATCTCCCAGTGTAAACACAACTATCAATCTTTCAATAGAGTCAACGTAACAAGTGATTATTTACTAAAAGATATAAATATAATATCATATTAATGGATTTTGTGTATTGCGTAACTGATCATTTTTGTTAGGTGTTTGATTGTTCGTTTGTCCTAAATAAACCCGCGGTGGATCGACGTGGTTTTTTGTATGGATATAGCTGTTGTGGACTTGGGATTACTCTCCCATACATAGGTCTATAAATTACTACGTAGTCTTTTTTTTATCCCGAAAAATTAAGGCATGCCAAGTGAATTAAAAAACTTATAAATAAATAATATACAGAAACGAATTCAATAGAAAAAATCTTAGCATGCAACTGTGACTTTAAACACTGATGAAAAAAATAGTATCGTGTACATCCCTCTTATCAAAATATATTTAGCTTAAAAACCATCAAAAGTCGTACAGAGAACAATCATTATTTCCAAAAGCATTATAATACAATCGGTAAGTAAAACGTTTAGCTTTTATTTACAACACTTATATTGATTAATTTCTACTTTTCTTCAACGTAGAGTGTGGCTTCATTTGAATTTCAAAATCAAAAGTCAATATTTGGATGCAATCAATCAAAGCTAATCACGCGAAAGACATAAAAGCAAAATGAATATATTAAACTAGTCAACGTTTGTTGTGCACCGGAGCGGGCCGACAGCCGTTTTTATACCAGCCCAGTGGTTCCAAAACATATCGATCGTCCCTCAACAGCCGCCAACGTCAGGGGCCAGGGTACAAATAAAAATATTATCGGAGGGTCAGGCTCAAGAGTTAGAGGAGCTTTTTAGTTTTTCAGATACAAATTTTATGAAAATAAAAATGAAAACATTTGGGTAGGTACCTTCGTTGAACGAGATTTTGAGACCAGAGACTCCAAATCAAATAGTTTCGTTAAATACAGTAGTCAGTAGGTGGTGTTGCATCATTTTAAATCCTATGTCCCCCCTTTACGGCACTAATCTTTTCCAATCCCATCTATCGGACGCCTAAAAGGAATAAAAAATTGAATAATTTATCAAATCAAATTATTGCTTAAATTAATTATAATGGTAAAAATATATATCCATGGTAGCCAAGTTCGTACTTTGAAAGGCACTGTACCAACTTAATAACGACCGATTATATAAAAAAAACGCTGGGGAGCAGTGTACGCATTGTATTAAACATTATTGTCGTGACGTCAGCAACTTCGTTAATTAGCTTTTAATAAGATGAGCCGACGTGCACGTGAAACAAAATGTGGTTATATTTTTGTACAGCTGACTCTCTGAGATGAGGAATGATACGCGTTTGTGAATTATTATTTCTTTTTAATTTAATTATACAAATGAAACGAAGTTTTGCTTTTAAAAGCTGGAAAAACCCACTTTGGGAATTTGAAATGCTCTGTTGCTTCTACATAAATACTACGTAGGTAAGTGGAAAATAGAATTTGGAAATATGCATAAACCTTTTCGACACTATTCTTCGACTTTCGACAACCTTTCTTCTTCTTTTCCTACAACATACAATCAATCAACGCTTTAGGAAGGTCCAGTAGTAATTAGCTATTAAGTAATCCTTTTTAATATACTAGTCATGAGTCATGATGTAAACAACTTTCTTAATTAGCTTTTGTGAAGATGAACTCAAGTATCTACACCTAATTAAAAATGTTCATTTCAAAAACTACACTCTTTCTGGTTCATAAGAATGAGTGCATGCTTATCTATAATAATTCATCGTGAAAAATATGAATAAAATATAATAAGGGAAGACCGGCATAATATTTTTTTTTAAAACGAGTATAAATGGCGCGAGCGCACGCTGCACCGGCGCATTTCGTCGGGTGTCACTCGGAGCGGCAACACTGTTCGAGGGCTGTGAGACTTATATTTCTGTTACTCTTTGTTATTTAATGGCTATCCTGAAAGTGTTCTATTTTTTGAGTGATTGTTATTTTGTTTCTCGACATAAATTAGTGGTTTGTCAATTTTGGTTAAGTTTGATTATAAAGTAAATACATAGAAGACGTGATTGGTGATTCGTGTTGTTTTCTTTTTTTTTTAACAGTTTCCACATCTGTTATCTAAATTCAGAAGTGGGATCTGATTCACGTTGCCTTGATTTTCCTTTGCCTTCTGCACATTCGTTTTGTTATTTTTTTTTTTTTTTTAAATAATTTTAATAGTGGGTAATCTGAAATTTATTGCTAAGTAATCAGACCCATCAATAATCAGAAAGACCGAACGGAAATGTTCATGGTTTCTTATTTTGTTCCATGTGACGTACGCTGCACCAAGGCGGGCTCTGCACAGCCCGTTCTCTCGCTCCGAGCAGCGCCTCGAGGGTGCTTTAGTCTGCGAGCCACGCGGGCGCTCCGAGCACCGCCTCGAGGGCGCTTCGCCTGCGGACCCCGCGGGCGCTTCGGGGGCCCTTCGATCTGCGCGCCTTGCGGGCAGATCCTGTTCCGGATTGCTCCGGGCAGCGCTCAGAGGGAGCTCCAGGCAGCGCTTCGAGGGCGCTCCGGGCATCACCAGCACGGCCAGCCGCGTGACGACAGGTGTTGCCAGAGCAGCCACCGGTTACGTATGCCCCTGTGCCGTGCTACCGACGAGGTCGACATCCGGAATTCCAGAGGTGACATCCTTACACTCAATAATGAGGGTAGAGATGGTCTTGATTTACTTAAGTTTTTAGTCCAAGCATTAAAGTCCACTACTCCAATCATCCGCTCGTTGGTTCGAGACCTGGCCGTGAGCGCACCAGAAAGTAACAGGGAAGCCCTACGAGAGATCAGCAGAAGTCGCGCCAGTGAGCTTCTAAGGAAGAACCAAAATCAACAGGACGAGTCAGTCAACCGGTCTAAGCGTCAACCACGCGAATATAAAGTCGACGACCTAGCCTTTGTAATAAAATATTCGCAATCAACGGGTAAACTAGACCCGGGAATGCGAGGACCGTACAGGGTTATCAAAGTTCTCCCTAATGGCCGATATGAACTAAAGTTGCTCAGTGGAAGCTGCGGAAAAACCACCCAAGCAGCCTCTCAGTACATGGTGCCATGGAAGGGAGAATGGTGCCCTGAAACTTGTAACGTCTTTTTTGAGAGTGAGTAGCCTTGTTTTTCGCTAACATACTCTGTTTCAGATATGCGCCAACACCGGCGGGTATCGCCGATATAGAGGTTTGTCCTCCAGCGTGTATCGTCTCGCGGTGAGGTGTGTCCTCCATCAATGGCGTTAGTCGTCCAACAATGAGGTGTGTCCTCCATCAATGGCGTTAGTCGTCCATCAATGAGGTGTGTCCTCCACCAATGGCGCCATTCGCCCAATATCGGCGTATGACACCCTCGACGGAGTCAGTCGCTGTGGTAATGCATACGGCAATGGTGTAGGATTGCTGGGACGCCAGTAATCTTACATTTTTGCTTTGTCTGAATTTTCTACCCCACTGAGTTAGCTTATGACTCTTTACATACGTAACTTGTGAATAACAATAGCTGTAATTTTTCAGATGACGAAACCGATGATATCGATGACGGTTCAGGTCAGTCCAACAGGAATGAGCAAGTAGCGGTTGGACTATCCATGCCTGACCTTGAGGAAGTAGCGGCTGTGGTACATCAGGACAACCCAACCGAAGGCGAACCCCAAAGCGGTCCGGTCGAGGACGACTCGGCGTCAGGAGAAGCCGAATAAGGGAAGACCGGCATAATATTTTTTTTTAAAACGAGTATAAATGGCGCGAGCGCACGCTGCACCGGCGCATTTCGTCGGGTGTCACTCGGAGCGGCAACACTGTTCGAGGGCTGTGAGACTTATATTTCTGTTACTCTTTGTTATTTAATGGCTATCCTGAAAGTGTTCTATTTTTTGAGTGATTGTTATTTTGTTTCTCGACATAAATTAGTGGTTTGTCAATTTTGGTTAAGTTTGATTATAAAGTAAATACATAGAAGACGTGATTGGTGATTCGTGTTGTTTTCTTTTTTTTTTAACAGTTTCCACATCTGTTATCTAAATATATTGTACCTAATTGTACTTTCATAAATAAAACTGGCAAAAATAAAGATTTAAAGAAAGAATTATTTATTACATCATATGCGGCATTTGCTCATTCTTTTACAAAAACAATGTACCTAAGCACCTAATACTTCAAAACTTTGTTGAAAAGTAGAAAATAAATTATAAATATAGCCTGTCACACTTTTAATTTACTTAAGTATATTAAAGTAAAGAAAAAAACATAATAGTGAGTTTGAAAAAAAATGACTAAAGTGTCTGAATAAAATACCAAACAGTACCTATTTGTTCTGCTTGCAACTTGTATTCCGTTTTTTGTTTCGAGAATAGGTAAACTAAATTGCTTTAATCTAGCAAGCGTGTTCGAGGCTACTATAAAACTTTAGTTAAGGTCAAATCAGTCAGCATTAAAAGTTTACTAATTAGGTCAACTCGTCCCGTGTTTAGAGGCGATATCGATCGATGGAGGCACACTTTCACAGTGGCCTGCGCACACTGAAGTCTTTATTCGCACACTAGATTGTACCCGTGATTTCATCCGCGTGGATTACTTGTTTCTTAATTTCCGGGGGAACTCCTTAATTTACCGAGATAAAACGTAGCCTATGTCATTCCCCGAGATGTTACCTACATCTACGTCTACCTTTATACCAAATTTCATGTCAATCGGTTGAAAACATGGGCTGTTAAAGCTTAGCAGATAGTCAGACAGACAGATAGACAGACACACTTTCGCATTCATAATATTAGTATGGATACCTACATACACTAGTGACAGATATGATGAGGAGTACTATGATGGCATGGAATGGACATTATTAAAATTAAACGCTCTGTTCCATTATGTCTGCATGTTTTTTTTAAATATTGGAATTCTTGCATATGCCATGACCCATGACAAATATTTTCTATACCATTAGACTCAGTTTTAATTCAATTGATCGTATAAGAATTCGATGACATTAGCGTCAAAGTAAAATTGGTCCATAACCATTGATTTAAAGTTACTTCAAAGTTACACTGTTTTTAAGGTTCATTTAACTTTGCCACTAATGACATCGAATTCTTCCGATCAATCGAACTAAAACTGAGACTAACCATGCAGTCAGAGGTTCAGCGTCCAGAATCTGTGATTACACAGACACGACTGTCGCAACGTTTCAGAACCATCTGCATGTTTGCACGTAGAAGCAATAAAATTAAACGCTCCATTTCATTATTTGTTCGCGTTCAAGGGATCGATTTTCCTAATTGTAAGCACCAACGTTTACAACAGAACTCTAACTAGTTTCTCATTTACGTCACACGAAACGTGACATGCAAGCTTTCGGCCATTAGGTTAACTATAACAGCACTCATAGTGCTCCAAGAGCTAGCTAAGATGTATTGTCTTCACAAAAATACAATGTGATACAATGACAAGGATGAAAGTTGATCTATAATACCACTTTAGGCAAAATTGCCTTTTAGGCAAAACTTTTTTAAATGTTAGGTTCTAATCACCCGCGGGCCTAAATCTACGTTTTTAAATTCAAAGATATGAGGTATCTTGTACAGTTCACACCAGGAAAAAAGGTCGTGGCTGAGTTGATGAATCTATTTAGTGTCTAAGTAAGTAGTTATAAACTGTAGTACCAGTTAAATAATAGACTTAAAGTGCTTTGTCAGTTAATCTTTCGCTATCAGCCTGGTAGGAGAGAACAGTAATAGTTAACACCCTGTATCTACTATTAATTATTCTCCACTGTCGACGAACTTTACCTACTGACTATCGAAACTTGTAATGTTATATAAATAGGTATACCTACTTAATATATTTTCAGATTTTTCCCATCAACTCTAGCCTTTATAATTAATGTAATGATTTTATGATGCCTCTAAAATAAACGTATGATTTAGTATTAGATCTTTATCGAGTATTTAAATTATAATTAATGGACTTTATTACCACAGCAAGAATTCCGAATGACTTTCAAATAAGTCAGCTGCTTCGGTAAATTGCAACTTAATAATGCCACTCAGTATTAAAGACCTGAATTTCATATACTCTAGTATTTTGAGTTGTCTTTAGTTTGTCATTTTACGCTATAAGCACTAAATATACTTAAATAGATTTAGATGGATTTTTATTTGGTTTAGAAATAACTGACTACCACAACAATGAAAAGCCAACCAAATCAAATCAAACCAATCAAACCTTGATAATTTTCCAGTCGGTCTTCTGAACAACGTAGAATCCACTAAAACACAACAAAAAAAAGGGAAATTTTATATATAAAATTATGTATAAACAACTGTTGTTGTGTTGTTGTCGCTTTAACCTAGACCTCTTAATTGCTTTGTATTTGCGTGATTGTCGTCAAGCGCTAGCCTATCTTGCAATAAAAAAAATATAAGTTAATTAGGTAAATATGGATCAATTCATCTAGATAGTGGCTAACATGTTAGTTTGGAAGATTGAACCCGAATGTAACACGAAAAGTCCGAGTAGCGGCAAAGGCCAAGGGTGTTTAACCTACGTGACTCAACATTTACATACAACTTGGTTTGGCTTAATTTTTAAAGCCCGGTCACAAACAACGCGTGACGATAGAGACCTATAAGCGGCTTCCAGAAGAAGGTCGGGTCCTTATACACGAACTATTGTATGTGGGAGAAAACCGAAACCGAAACAAGCAGACGTGTTCAGCCAGGCTCTTTATTACGCGTGAGCGTAAAATCTGATTATTCCTACACGTCTCAACTCCATCAACCCTAAGATAGAAGCTATCTAAGCTGACCTAAGCGAGAGTGCGCTTAAAGGACTTGACCAGTGGAACTATGGCAGCTTGCCTAGGTGTCAAAAATCAATGTTC